>JAFMOC010000110.1:0-647500 GCA_019802505.1 Corydoras sp. C115 | reverse complement strand
CTTTCTGCCCTGCCTTATCTGTGTGTTTTTGCATCTCTGCTGCAGTACAGAGGGACGTTGGTTCTGGGTCGGCTTTACCAAAAGGAATCCGCAGTCTGCTGGAGCTTGGGAGTGGTCAGATGGTACACCGGTACAAAATGACAAATTCATTGCTAGCAATAAAAATGGACAAAAATTTCTTGAGTGTGGTAATGCCTTGAATATAACAAGATAAAGCACTGATGTTGGGTACAGAAACTGTAGGTTTGGTTGGTTCACAACAAATTAGTTTTTAGTTTATCATAAAGCTATATATTAGGGGTTAGATATTTGGAAGCATGTACTCTGAATTGTAGATGTCTGTGTCTGAATCCCATTCTCTGTGTAAATGTAAATAACTTTTTAATGAAAGTGTTGAGTATTTTCTTTGATTGTAAGTGGTTATCTTACAGGTGGTGGAATCCTTTATTCAGAACGGAAATGTGGATGAGAGCACTCACGAGTGTGCAGTGTACAGTGATCTGACTAACTCTCTCACTCTACGACCCTGTGACTCCAAACAAGAGTGGATCTGCAAAGTGCCCCGTGGTGTGTGTATTTGTGTGTATATATATTTGTGAGTGTGTGTAAGCAGTAATAGTTAATAGTTAATAAATTGCCCTTTATTAAGTATGTGTGTTGTTTTCTAAGCAGTTTATTCTATTGTTTCCTCAGGTGTGGAATTAACGAAGCCGTATTGGTACAACAATCGTAAGTGTTACATTATTAGGTGTAAAAAAACAATACATTTTGAGTACTAAAAAATACAAAAATGATTCATTTAGGGGCGGCACGGTGGCTTAGTGGTTAGCACGTTCTCCTCTCAGCGCTAGGGATTCCCGGTTCGAATCCCCATCTGGGTGGAGTTTCCATGTTCTCCCCGAGTCTGCGTGGGTTTCCTCCAGGTTCTCCGGTTTCCTCCCACAGCCCAAAAACATGGATCAAGTCAATTGAGTTCTCCAAATTGCCCCTTATAGAGTGTGTTTGTGTGTGGGTCAGTGTGTGTGTGCCCAGCGATGGATTGGTGCCCTGTCCTGGGTGTATCTGCCCATTGCCCGAGACGTTCTCCCCTGGATGGGCATGGGGAACCCCACCGCGACCCTAATAGAGGTTAAAAGCGGAAGATAATGAATGAATGAAAGATTAATTTAGTATTAATACCCAAACTCGTGATAAGTTTATCTTATCTTGATAAGACTGCAGTTAAATAATAATTATATACTAACTTAAATAATAAATTGAATTTTAATAGTACCAGAAACAACTGTTGAGAACAATAATTATAATTACTATGACAAAATAATGGCACGGTGGCTTAGTGGTTAGCACGTTCGCCTCTCAGCGCTAGGGATTCCCGGTTCGAATCCCCATCTGGGTGGAGTTTCCATGTTCTCCCCGTGTATGCGTGGGTTTCCTCCGGGTTCTCCGGTTTCCTCCCACAGTCCAAAAACATGGATCAAGTCAATTGAATTCTCAAAATTGCCCCATATAGAGTGTGAGTGAGTGTGTGCCCAGCGATGGATTGGCGCCCTGTCCTGGGTCTATCTGCTCAGCGCCCGAGATGTTCTCCCCTGGATGGGCATAGGGAACCCCACTGCAACCCTAATAGAGGATAAAGCGGGAGATAATGAATGAATGAAAATAGTAACACTTTACTATTTATAATTGTTTATTACATAATTATAATCATATCAATTATAATAATAACAGTAATAATACTTACATAAAATATTATTTAATAAATTGTTACTGTTTGTGTAGAGAATGAACCGTGGGTGTTTTACCGCGACGCAGAGTATTACTTTGTGAACAGTCCATTCCGGTGGGTGTCTGTGCTGTTTGCCTGTAAGATGCTCGGAGCAGATTTATTGTCCCTACACTCCAAAGAGGAAATGCAGTTTGTCAGGGAACGCTTGAAAAAAGTGAGTAATGCACACACACACACACACACACACACACACACACACACACACACACACACTTTGTTGGGCATATGAAAATCACAAAACAGCACAATGATTAAAAATGTTACTCAGAATGTTTCAGTGTAAACACTTTTAGCATGCTATAAAGACTGATTTTAGAAGAACACAATAAGAGCTGAACTTGTCTTTTCAGGCTCCACATAGTTCTGCAGAATGGTGGATCGGCCTTTCAGCTAACACTGCACATCAGGGATACAGGTGCATTTCCAGCTTACTCAGGAAAATCGCTGAGATGAAACCCCAGCGCTGATTGTATTTGTTTCTTTATCGTGTCCATTTTCCTTCTTTGTCTTTCTTCTGTAGCTGGACTGATGGAACAGCACTAGATTATGAGAACTGGAAAAATGGAAGACCTTCAAATACGATTGGACAAAACTGTATCTCAATGTCACCTCTAACTGGTAAACTAACTAGTTCTGTCGTTCATTTGAGCAAGTGTCCAATACGATTTGATATTTTTGATATGTTTACCATGATGCATGACCTTGAGGATGCTGGTACATCTGCTTTGTACTTTGTAGAAAAAATAGGTTTGATGTTTAGTGACAGATGAATAATTTTAGCACAATGTTAGTCTGTGTTGGATGGCTTTCCTCCATTATTTTGTATTATAATAATTACTGCATATGTAAAATATACTTATTGTATATTTGTGGATGGCAAGGTGAGGGCAGCACTTTCTATTAGCAAAAATAAACTGAATTTGATTCTCGGGAGGGCGGCACGGTGGCTTAGTGGTTAGCACGTTCGCCTCTCAGCGCTAGGTATTCCCGGTTCGAATCCCCATCCATGTTCTCCCCGTGTCCGCGTGGGTTTCCTCCGGGTTCTCCGGTTTCCTCCCACAGTCCAAAATCATGGATCAAGTCAATTGAGTTCTCCAAATTCATTCATTCATTCATTCATTCATTATCTCCCGCTTTATCCTCTATTAGGGTCGCGGTGGGGTTCCCCATGCCCATTCAGGGGAGAACGTCTCGGGCGCTGGGCAGATAGACCCAGGACAGGGCGCCAATCCATCGCTGGGCACACACTCACTCACACAGACGCACTTTATATGGGGCAATTTTTTTTGAGAACTCAATTGACTTGATTCATGCTTTTGGACTGTGGGAGGAAACCGGAGAACCCAGAGGAAACCCACGCAGACACGGGGAGAACATGGAAACTCCACCCAGATGGGGATTCGAACCGGGAATCCCTAGCGCTGAGAGGCGAACATGCTAGCCATTAAGCCACCGTGCCGCCGAGTTCGCCAAATTGCCCCATATATAGTGTGTTTGTGTTTGTGTGTGAGTGAGTGAGTGTGTGCCCAGTGATAGATTGGCGCCCTGCCCTGGGTGTATCTGCCCAGCGCCCGAAACATTATCCCCTGGATGGGCATGGAGAACCTCACCGCGACCCTAATAGAGGATGAAGCGGGAGATAATGAATGAATGAATGATTCTCGGGCAGGGCTGAATTTGTATATTTAACTCATTTCTGTTTGGGTTTTCTACTGCAGTTTAAAACATGGTGAAATAATGCTATGAAATTGGTATGAATGTGTGTAAATATGGTTGTGTGTCTGCCCTGCAATGGGCTGGTGACCTGTCTCTTATGCTTTTGTCCTGTGAATGCTCAAAAATAAATGAATAATTGATTTATATCTGCACTTTTAATAGTGCAGTGAATTCAAAACACTAAAAATCCTCCAATTTTCTTTTTAGGAGAGTGGTCAACAGGTCGCTGTTTGGATCTTCATGGTTATGTATGTAAACGTAAGACGATGTCCATGGTTGAAACACCACGGGAACCTCACTTTATCGGTGCCTGTCCAGAAAACTGGTTGTATTATGGTCACAAGGTAAGATTCTGACATTCTTTTGTGATAGCAAGCTAAAAAAAGGGGTTATTGTTTTGATTTCTAATCACAACGTTGATTTGCATTTGTAGTGCCTGTTGCTACACCTTCCAGCTCAGTCAGACGAAGGGAAGAGCTGGAACGACGCTCAGTCCATCTGCACCAGTTTCCAGAGTGTACTGGTTTCTATTGAGGATAAGATTAAACAAGGTAAGCAAACACCTCATTAACTGATTGCCCCGGCCCATTGACTTTGACCATTGACCATAGCACATTGACTTGATCATGACCTTTGTTCGTTGAAGCTTACATCACCATGCTGCTCGACGGTCATTCGATGGGAGTGTGGATCGGCTTAGAAGATGCAGATACCGTGAGGTGGAAGGATGGCAGCTCTGTAACTTACACTAACTGGTCCCCTGTAGAACCCCAGAATTCGGTGAGCGTAGGAATTTGAGATAAAGGCTTTGTATTTAAGTCAGATTTTCACGGAAGGTGTGCTGCTCTGGGTTTGTCTCTACAGGACGAATGGCTTAGTAAAGAGGTGGAACCTTTGTGCACGGTTCTCTCCAACAATCACAACTTTCACTTTACAGGAAAATGGTTTAAGGAGAAATGCTCTCAGAGGGGCTATGGCTTCATCTGCGAAAAACCTCAAGGTATGACCCGAGTGGGTCTGTCTGTTGTCTGTTGAGCTGCTAAAACCAGACCCATGAATGTTTAATTGGGCCTGTGTGGTATTTTTATCATGATCTTCAGCTTCCTCATAAGCATGTCATTAAGGGGCTCGACACTTCCGAAAGTCGGATGCGAGCATTAATTAAGAGGTGTTAACACTGCAGGCACAGTGATTAGGTAGTGACAAGATGAATTAAGAAACTATAAGTGATTCCTATTGGGCTGTGTGTGCTGAGGTCAGCATAACGTTCTGTAGGCATGACTGTGTTCTACAGTTCACCGCAGAAATATACTCGAACCCAAACATGCCCCGAGGAATAATGCAATTAAAAAGCCACAACTAAACGAACTGCTGCTGCTAGTCCAAGATAGTAAACTGTGGAGAAATAATGACATGATCATAGAAGGAATTGCTACAGCATTAAAGGAATTTTAAATGAGTGGCAAGGTAGCTCAGTGGTTCGGGCGTTGGGCTATCAATCTGAAGGTTGGGGTTCAAATCCTAGGTCCAATAAAGTTACCAATGTGGGTCCTTGAGCAAGGCCCTTAACCCTCATTGCTCCAGGGATTTTGTGATTAACCCTGTGCTCACTTTGTAAGTCGCTTTGGATAAAAGCGTCCAATAAATGACCAAATGTAAATGTAAATGAGTTGTCTCAATATTATTTTTAGCGTGAAACCATTTTTTTTTACTTTAATTGGGTTTTAAATTTCCCTTTTTTAGGCATAGTAGCTCAGTGGTTAATGAATTGAGTTTGATGAGTGATCATCCGCATCTCCACTCAAGTTGGAAAGGCAAGGCCTTTAACACTCATTGTTCCAAGGGGTACTGTATCATGACCAACCATGCGCTCTGACCCCAACCAACAAGTTGGACTTTGGATATAAAAGTATGCAAAATAATCTATCCATCCATCCATTATCTTCCGCTTTATCCTGTATTAGGGTCATGGTTGAGTTCCCAATGCCCCTCCAGGGGAGAATGTCTCGGACGCTGGGCAGATACACCCAGGACAGGGCGCCAATCTATCACTGGGCACACACTCACTCACACAAACACACTCTATATGGGGCAATTTGGAGAACTCAGTTGTCTTGATTCATGTTTTTGGACTGTGGGAGGAAACCGGAGAACCCGGAGGAAACCCACGCGGACACGGGGAGAATATGGAAACTCCATCCAGATGGGGGTTCAAACCGGGAATCCCTAGCGCTGAGAGGCGAACGTGCTAACCACTAAGCCACCGTGCCGTCCGCAAAATAATCTAAAAAATATATATTTTTTAAGACACTAATCCTGCTTCGTGCATTATCAGCAAAAGGTGGGAAGCTGTCCTGGGCACATTCTGACCATGATACAGTATTAAGTACAGTATATTTATTTTATTTTCCTCTGACTTGCATGTCTTCGGATAGTGGCAGAAAACTGAGCTTATGAAGGGGAAAATGGGGAGAACGTACAGATGTTGTAACATTACGTTTAGGGAATTAGATTATCATTGTAAACTTAGATGGATCTGCTACAAACCACTAAATTCATAATCATAGTCTTTATTCCTTCTCACTCAGATAAGACCAAACGACCATCCCACAGATATCCTGACCCTGCTTCCTTGGAGCACTCTGAGTACAGGAACCGCAGTTATATACTTGTCCATGGCAACATGAGCTGGTACGAAGCGCGGGCTGCCTGTGTGCAGAAGAAGGCGGAGTTAGTGAGCATCACAGATCAGTTTCATCAGTCCTACCTCACTGTGCTGGTAAACAGACTGGGAACCTCCCACTGGATTGGACTGTTTAGTGAGGATGTAAGTGCCCCCCTGCTTCTTATCATGTGCTTGCATTATACAGTATTAACATATAAGGAGCCTTACACATGGATTCCAACTTTCTTCTAACCATTTGACTGGCATTTTTATTTTAATGTGAAGGTGATGTCTTTATTTGGTGACTACATTAGAATTAATAATAATAATAATAATAATAATAATAATAATAATAATAATAATTGCCCAGCGATGGATTGACGCCCTGTCCTGGGTCTATCTGCCCAGCGCCCGAAACATTCTCCCCTGGATGGGCATGGGGAACCCCACTGCGACCCTACTAGAGAATAAAGCAGAAGATAATGAATGAATGAATGATTAATAATTCATTCATTCATTATCTCCCGCTTTGTCCTCTATTAGGGTCACGGTGGGGTTCCCCATGCCCATCCAGGGGAGAACATCTCGGGCGCTGGGCAGATAGACCCAGGACAGGGCGTCAATCCATCACTGGGCACACACTCACTCACTCATACACACTCTATATGGGGCAATTTTGAGAATTCAATTGACTTGATCCATGTTTTTGGACTGTGGGAGGAAACCGGAGAACCCGGAGGAAACCCACGCAGACACGGGGAGAACGTGGAAACTCCACCCAGATGGGGATTCGAACCGGGAATCCCTAGGTGCTGAGAGGCGAACGTGCTGACCATTAAGCCACCGTGCCGCCCTTAGAATTAATAATAATAATAATAATAATAATAATAATAATAATCCATTTTATTTCATAGGTGCCTTTCTGGACACAAATTCAAATCAGTCGGCACCATGTTGGTTATTCTGATAGCTGACACTCCGGGTATAAGCAGAATGTTTAATGGCAGAAATGAATGAGGTTCAAAAACATTACTGAATCATCTCAATTATAAGGTTGAGTCTACTCTATATTACTGCATGTAACCTTGTTTGATTACCCATATTTTGATGTGTAATCTTAATTAATAGTAATGATTAGTAGTGAAGTATTGACTTGTAAAAAACACAATGCACAATAAAAACCACAGAACTTAAAAGAGGTGAATTTTGAAAAACCTCTTTCGTTTTTGTCATTACACATCCTGCCTTGACTTGGAATCTCAAACTTAGACATGGGACCACAGAATGACGCAGAACTTCTGGGTTTTTCCTTTTGCCACTCTCATACCGAGGTTCCTAAATTTGTACTTCTGTTTTGTATCTTTTGCAGAATGTGTCAGGGTTATTATATTATTAAAGGGTAAACCTCTCTAGTCTCAAGTGTATGGCAGACTAGTCCAGCTTTCTTTGAGGATTTCCTTTATTCTTTTAGTCTTTAATACTGACAGTTTCCCTAAAGATGAAAACCATGGCTATTACCACGTTTCACTGTGGGTAGTGTTCTCAGAGCATCAATAGTGTATTAAAACAAAATATACATTGTGAAGAATATTTTTATAGAGGTTTGCTGAGTAAAAATAACTAATATTTCAAGATATGTCCTTATCTAAGAAGAGCTGCATTTATGCTACCATTGATGTATCAGATTTTTCATTCATTCATTCATTCATTATCTCCCGCTTTATCCTCTATTATAGTCACGGTGGGGTTCCCCATGCCCATCCAGGGGAGAACGTCTTGGGCGCTGGGCAGATACACCCAGGGCAGGGCGCCAATCCATCTCTGGGCACACGCTCACTCACACAGACACACTTTATATGGGGTAATTTGAGAATTCAATTGACTTGATCCATGTTTTTGGACTGTGGGAGGAAACCGGAGAACCCGGAAGAAACCCACGCAGACACCGGGAGAACATGGAAACTCCACCCAGATGGGGATTCGAACCGGGAATGCCTAGTGCTGAGAGGCGAACGTGCTAACCACTAAGCCACCGTGCCGCCTGTATCAGATTTATGACATAATTAAACTGAGATTTATTTTCAATAAAAAAAATGTAATAAAAATGTGAAAATAAATGGAGTTCAAGAGTTTAATACTAATTCACGGCACTAATTCCAAATCTTCTATCACAGGATGGCATAAACTACCAATGGACTGATGGCAGTGACAATGTCTTTACGCACTGGGACCACACTGACAGGGACACATTTGTGCTGGGAGACTGTGTGTACATGAACATAAGTGGAGGCTGGAGGAGAGCCGACTGTGACCTGCCTCTCTCAGGAGCACTCTGCTTTATCCCTCCCACTAGTCAGTGTTATTCTTTACTGACTCACCTGTCTTACCTATACTCTGATTTATTGTTCTGCTCATCGACAGTGTTCTCTTCCTCAACATAGAAAGCATCGCAATCGCCAGCGAAGCCGTGTGTCCAGAAAACTGGCTGAAATTTCGAGGCAATTGCTACAATTTTGAGCCTGTTATCCTAAGACTGCCTCTGGAAGAAGCACGTGAGCACTGCAGGAAAAAAGGTAAAGCTCATAATGTAATCAAATGTAAGCTTGCGTTACATGGGAGCCCTCTAGTGGCTTGATTAGGAAATCCTTTTTTCTCATGCAGCTGGTGATTTTTTTAAAGATTTTTTTAAAATATAATTTGTTCTTGTGAATAAAGTTAATTCCTCAGATGTTTTGACAATTCGAGACAAAGAGGAGAGCCTGTTTTTTCTGGAGCAGACCAGAAACTTTTTTGATGGTTATGACGCAGTTTGGCTGGGCATTTATTACAACATGGATGGTAAGAGACCCTCTAAAAATACACATTTGTGAAATAGTTTGTTCCTATAAACACTGCTGTGTTCTGTGCAAAACATGAGCCAACCACAAAATAGCAATAAATCATCAGTCAGTGTTAAAATACCTCAATCCCAAAATATTTTTTTCTGATAAACTTTTTTTTTTTTAAGTCTTTTACTTAAAATGTGTGACAAAAAACATTCTAAGAATATTATATTATATTGTATTATATAATATTGGGGCGGCACGGTGGCTTAGTAGTCAGCACGTTCGCCTCTTGGCGCTAGGGATTCCCGGTTCGAATCCCCATCTGGGTGGAGTTTCCATGTTCTCCCCGTGTCCGCGTGGGTTTCCTCCGGGTTCTCCGGTTTCCTCCCACAGTCCAAAAACATGGATCAAGTCAATTGAGTTCTCTAAATTGCCCCATATAGAGTGTGTTTGAGTGTGTGAGTGTGTACCCAGCGATGAATTGGCGCCCTGTCCTGGGTGTATCTGCCCAGCGCCCGAGACGTTCTCCCCTGGATGGGCATGGGGAACCCCACCGCGACCCTAATAGAGGATAAAGCGGGAGATAATGAATGAATGAATATATAATATTGTTCTTTTACAGCTTGTAAATCTATTTCTTTTATTGATTTTTACCATATTGTAAAAACCTGAAATGAAAAATCTGTTTCAATATTAATATATTTACTATTAAGCTTATTATTTGTTTCTTCAGTATTTGGTGATATGTTGGGCATATCTTTTTGTACAGGAGTGTAAAACTGTTTCTTTGTGTTAAAAATATTTGTCAGTTGATGCGTTGACCTGGCTGGATGGCTCTGCTCTGGATTACACAAACTGGCGACTGAGGGCTCCGGATACCAGCGTGATGCGTGCAGATACATGTGTGTCGATGCGAATATCAGACGCAGAGTGGATCTTGGCAAACTGCAGGGATAAGCTCGGGTTTACCTGTGAAATTCGCTCAGGTGCAGATGCTGAACATTTCAAATATTTTTTCAGCCTCTTTCTTGGGCCACAGTGGAGTAGGTTAGCATGTCTGCCTCTCAGCGATGAGGATCCAGATTTGAATCCCATCATTTTCTCAAACACAGTGTAAAGTTGCACTCAGTACCACACAAGCATCAAAACAATCAAAAGGCTGACCATAAATGACCTGGGCGTCACCCCCTTATGCCACTGACAGTGTGTTAAGTTTCAAACTTAGAACTTAAACATCACTGTGCAAGCTGTTGGAATGACCTTTTATGGCTGGGAGTGGCCCTGAGGTAACCTGAGGTAACAAACCATCAGTTTTGGATTGTATATGCTAATATGATCCCAGAACTTGAAATCAGACTGATCGGACATTTTCAGTTCTGGATTTCTTATTTTATAGTTTATATTTGTATACTTATTTCTGTCCTGCCATCATTATTTAATTTGCACTTTGTTCCATTACTGTGACCGGCACGTGCTGTTTCCAGTAACAACAGTGTCACATGCCTGAGCCACACGTTCCACATGTACGGCTAAAATAACGAGTGGGCTGGAATTTCTTTGCGAGTACTGTTTTCTCCAGGGATCAGCTGACAGCCTCTCAGCTGGTTCTGATTAGTGTGAGAGGTAGAGAAACGAAAACTGCATAAACATTTACTGACACTTCAGTTCTGAGAGATATGACTGTATACTCGCCATGCCAGGAATGCAATCAGAATCCTATCAGACAAATGAGCTGCTTGTTTTTTTCCTTTCCTTTTATATAATCTGAAAGCCAAGTGCAAATTCATTCCAAATGATATTCCCTGAGAGCATCTCGAAAAATAAGGGGATGAAATGCTAATTTAACCTGTTTAACTTCGTACAACGTGTAACCAACAGTATTCTGTTAAGGCGGGGTTGTGATCAAATGCTGACCAGGTGAAGCCTGGTATACCTAAACCTGGAAAGAAAGGAGAAGTACAAAGTTCTGGCCAGTAGTGTCTCTCTCTCTCTCTCTCTCTCTCTCTCTCTCTCTCTCTCTCTCTTGTCTCCCTGTTCTTATCTTCCTGCATAAACAATAAATTCATATAAGCCACATCTTGCCTTTCTTATTCACAAATTAGCATTTGATCACAATTATTCATTCATTATCTCCCACTTTATCCTCTATTAGGGTCGCGGTGGGGTTCCCCATGCCCATCCAGGGGAGAACGTCTCGGGCGCTGGGCAGATAGACCCAGTATGGACAGGGCGCCAATCCATCACAATTAGATTTATTTAATTTAGAGCTGGCGGCACGGTGGCTTAGTGGTCAGCACGTTCGCCTCTCAGCGCTAGGGATTCCCGGTTCGAATCCCCATCTGGGTGGAGTTTCCATGTTCTCCCTGTGTCCGCGTGGGTTTCCTCCGGGTTCTCCGGTTTCCTCCCACAGTCTAAAAACATGGATCAAGTTAATTGAGTTCTCTAAATTGCCCCATATAGAGTGCGTGTGAGTGTGTACCCAGCGATGGATTGGCGCCCTGTCCTGGGTGTATCTGCCCAGCGCCCGAGACGTTCTCCCCTGGATGGGCATGGGGAACCCCACCGCGACCCTAATAGAGGATAAAGCGGGAGATAATGAATGAATTAATAATTTAGAGCTAAACCAGTTACAAATGTAACAGGCTTATACTTTCAGGATTATACTTTCGTCATGGCAGTTTTAAGGCCTTTGCAGTGTCTGTAAGCGCTCATATAAACTGATTTCTTTAAAATTCACAACTTTTTTTTTAATCCAGCCATTTTATATGATGCCACTGGCAGCAGGTGCATAATTTTTTCTAAAAACCAAGAGCACACAAAGATAGCGCTCTCTTCATTGCCTTCTCCCTATCAAAGTGTGTCTAGTTTTTGTAAGCCTTTGTACTTATTTTTTCCCTAAATTGCAGCCCATTTGTACTTCATATTTGGATGAATAGATTTGTCTGTCGGCAGCATGGTGGCTTAGTTGTCATCATGTTTGCCTCTCAGGGTTGGGGCCATGTTTGAATTGCGATCTGGGTGGAGTCTCCATATTCTCCCGGTGTTCTCCCCCTCAGTCTAAAAATTGATGAATTTGCTGCTCTCAATTGCCCCATATAGTGTAGGTGTGTCTGTTTGTGTACGTGTGTGCACAGTGATGGATTTGCACCAGAAACGCTCTCCCATGGATTGGCGTGCGAAACACCCCCTGTGTCCCTAGTCGCTTGTATGGGTTTAATCGGAAGATAATGAGATGAAATGAGATTTGCCCATTATACTTATTAAAGCAGATATACTTATTTTTTCACATGGCATGTACAATGTAACTGTCTTTATTCATTTCTTTATTTTCTTTTCCAATGTGGCAGACGCAGTCCAGAAGGAGGTGGAGGTCAAACGGCTAACTGGTAAACGTTTCCCCTCATTCTCATTTTCATTTTCCTGTCTTTGCCGGCTCCCCTCTTTATCATGGCACTTTAACATTGTTATGTAAGTGTAATTTAATGAACCCTGACTATCATCTCATTGATTTTCCAGCATTGAGCATCATATTTCAGCAAAAGCAGATAGATGCAATGCAAACTATGCAGTTTAAGAGGGATTTTCAGGGTTTAGTGCACACGCCGAGTCGTAATTCAGCTATTGGACTTTATTTCAGGTTTGCATGATGGAATTGTTCCTGCTGCTGTTCTAGTAGCTATACTGTTCTTTGCTGTGATGGCTGGATTACTGTGGTTTGCTTATAAGAGGAACACACTGGGCTTCCGGAGGCTCCCCTCGCTCGGCAGTGCCTACTACAGACAAAGCAGCTCCCAGGCCACTGAGTCAGATGGAAATGTTCTTCTCACAGACCTAGAGACACAAGGAGGGGACTAATAATTGTGTATAAGGGTGTGTATTGTCAGGGATAATTCATTAGGACCAGATTTGGTAATTATTGTACAGAATGGTTCCTTTTATTTCTTTGTTTTCAAAGCTGTGTTCAGGCTGCAAGATTCAGATGATTTTATTGTTTCTTTCATACAGCTGCATTTTAAAACAAATAGTATGACATAAAATTTATGAGTAATGCAAATACATATTGGGTAAAGTGAAGCACATCAGTGGATGAAGCTAAGCACAACGAGCAATGCAAAAAGCTGGAACAAAAGATTGCACCAGTTAATGTTAGTGACAGTTGCACCTATGCATTAACTAGAAGGACTTACATAGAAGGTGAAGAAGTGTAGCTTCAGACTCTCTACGCTGTTCCATGGCAAAACAAAAAGTAATCAACTGCTTGTGTCCAGTGTTTTTACAAACAAATTGGTGGCACAATGATGCAAAGCGCTTTAGCCTAATAGCAAAATAGGTCCAGGCAACCTGGGTTCTTTGTGGCATTTGTATGTTTTCCTCATGTCTGTATAAGTTTCCTTTGAAAGCTTTGTAATTCTCTTAGATTCCAAAAAATATGTCCAGTTAGTTAATGAAGGTCTTAACTCTGAATTAGATTGTAGATGTTATATACATGCCCAGCGATGGATTGGCGCCCTGTCCTGGGTCTATTTGCCCAGCGCCCGAGACGTTCTCCCCTAAATGGGCATGGGGAACCCCACCGCGACCCTAATAGAGGATAAAGCGGGAGCTAATGAATGAGTGAATGAATGTTATATACAGTATATCGGCGGCATGGTGGCTTAGTGGTTAGCACGTTCGCCTTTCAGCACTAGGGATTCCCGGTTCGAATCCCCATCTGGGTGGAGTTTCCATGTTCTCCCCGTGTCTGCGTGGGTTTCCTCCGGGTTCTCCGGTTTCCTCCCACAGTCCAAAAACATGGATCAAGTCAATTGAATTCTCCAAATTGCCCCATTTAGAGTGTGTCTGTGTGAGTGAGTGTGTGCCCAGCGATGGATTGGCGCCCTGTCCTGGGTCTATCTGCCCAGCGCCCGAGACGTTCTCCCCTGGATGGGCATGGGGAACCCCACCGCGACCCTAATAGAGGATAAAGCGGAAGATAATGAATGAATGAATGTTATATATATCTCGATTGGCCTCAATAGAGTGAAAAGGTAGTTGGGGGTGGGGATGTTTGGTTTTTTTTTGGTTAGGCAACCAGGACTCATTGTACTGCTTCTCTAACTGCCATCCAAATCTATCATGAACTTTCTTGATCATATGTTCAATTTATTATTAAATTGTCTGGCCTATTATTTTTACTATCCAGGAGACAGGGTTTTATAGGTTGCCAACTTACAGGGAGGGGCCACATCATCATGTGACTCGACATTACATTGATTTTTTTATTCCTCGTCACAGGTGATGTTATTCTCAAGCTCATGTATCAAACCTGTATGGATTCTTGTTGGCAATTTGCGAATTTGCCGAGGTGAAAGTCCAGTATATCTTCCCCATGCCCAACTGTTAAATGATTGTTCTCTTTAGAACAAGGAGAAATGTAGAAAAATGCTCTTTTGTATTATAGCATATAAAGTTCCCCAATTAGTACTTCTTTTTTTACTCTTATCTCACCGACAATCTGGGACATTACCAGAGTCAAAAAGTTACAATATGCAAGACATTTAAGGAATTGTTGCTAAATGCTCTATGAATGTAGGTGGCATGTTGAATATCAAAAAGGTTACTGTTCTCAATGACATAACCGATCACTAACACCCCCTTCATTTAATTTATATTTATGTGTTTTCCCCTTCAGTTCAGCCAAGGTGCAACAATGCATTCTGTAGAAAAATGGGACTATGTTTGAAATATGGGAAGCTTCAGCGGGGATTTCTTTACTGCTTTGCTGACATTCACTGGCTGTTTATGGCACTGCCACTAAACCACAGGTTTCCTTAAACAGGGTTATGCTGTGAAGCGGATACTGTTGCATGTGTCACAACAGAATCACATGGCAGCTGTGGTGCTCTTAGATGTTGATGGGAGGAGCAATGCTGGAGTGCAAAAGACTGCAATGGTCTAGATAGAAAAAGTGTTAAACACTCTGGCTGTTCAGACCTGATGCTTCATAATAAATATCAATAAAACGGGAACGGAGCGGTTTTGAGGTCCTGCAGTGTGAATTGCTCTTAAGAGGGGGTGCAGTGTCTACATAAGGGTCTTGTAAAGTTTAAACACTATAAAAGTTTTGCCTCTAAATGGAAAAGCAATGTATTGTCAGGGAGATTTTATAGCCGCATCTGTTCGGTTCAAATAGTGTCTGCTGGGAAAAATTGTTCAGCTGGTAAAAAGTGTTCATGCGACACATTCATCTGTGGATCAGGCTCTAAATCTTTTGTTCGGGAGGATGTTTACTTTAGACTGGCTTACGGTAATTTTCTCCACATCCTTCAGGAATACTGGTTCATACTGCTTTAAAATTAGCTACAGCACAACAAAGCAGCTGTGCAGCACACATGTTTACTTTGGAAAGACAACACAGTCAGTGTGTTATCAGTGTTTGAACACAGTATGGATATGATTCTGTTCTTTAATAAGAAACCTTTTAACTTTAAATGCTTAGTTTTCACTACAAAAAAGTTTGTAATGAATCACTCTGCCAGTATTTTATCAGAAGTCATAATGAACAATGTCACTGTAGTTCTAGTCTGTTTATAAAGCCTCATGTAGTCCATCCCAGAGATGTGACTGGCTCTTTTCACAGTAAGTGAATGGACTATTTTTCACCCAGTTATGTCGTAATCAATGTCAATGCTGTGTAAAATTTGACAACTTACAGCTTACAGTTACAGCTTTATTTAAACCAATTTATTTTGATAGCTGTTGTGTTATATTTGAGAAAGCCGCTATTAGGTTATTGTTTAGTTTTTAGACTTTATGAGTCTGATGTTTGAGTCGTATTGTTTTAAGTATTTTAGTATTACATAAATGAATTACCAGGAAATAACTCGCCTAATTATTGATGGTTATTTTTTATTAATTATTGACCATCTATAAGCCCAGCAGTAAATCTCATTTGAAACATAAATAATGTTTGTGCAAGAATTTTAAATTAATGTAAAGATTTCAGTAATTGTGAAGTTTTAAAATGTTTATTTTAGTTGCTTGTGCACATTGGGGGGAGGGGGGGCAATGCTTTTATCTGTAAATATCAATGTAAACCATCAGCTGCACTGAGGAGGTAATGTGTAAAGAAATGGATAGCAATTTTTTATTTTTAGGTTTTTTTTTTTTTGAAAAACAGAAAAATCCAATGATTTGTGGAATACTCAAAACAGGCTTAAAACAGTGATATTAAACTTCTACTTGTCTTAATTACAAATGATTATTTTGGTACAGTAATCATTAATATGGGTCTGGTATACAGGGGTCTTAGTTTTGTGCTTTCTAAAACTTCATTCAAGTGCTTCTGTGTGTTATTGTTTTTTAATTGGTAAAAAATATTATATCGCATGTTGGGAGAATTATAAATGGTGTGCTGCCTGACATTTGTAAATCCAATTGTATATTTTTTAAGTATTAACTTGAAACTAACCTTTTTTTTGTCCATTCATTATCAAGTTTACCTTTTTTTACACCTTTTACTTATGTTGTGTTTACATTTTTGTAGTATCTTTGGGTCCTTTAAAAACATGAAAGAAGTGATAAGTATTATTAATATTGTTAAAATGTTGCTTATGTTTAAACAACATGTGAATGTATGATTTACTATTAGATTTGGTTCCTAAAATAAATAATATTGGCTATCCTTCAATTCAAAACTGCAGTTCTACCACTAACCTTAAGTATTTAAAGAAAGGGATTTTTTTAAACATATAAATTGTTTACTGTTTTTTGTATGTGCCTTTTGTTGTTTCCTTATTTGCAGATGCACCATATGCCTTGAAAGTATTAAAAGAGTAGTTTTTGTTTTAGATAGGACTGTAGCTCAGTTTTCAGTGTCTCAAACTTTGCCTCTTTGATTTGTGATGAAACTTTTTGATATTTTAAAGGTGTTTATTGTTGACCGTATTTTGTCCCACTTTTAATTTTCATTATTATTGTTAAAATGTGCATCCTATTGGTTTTAGGAAACACAAGTCTATAATAAACAAGTCACAAAACTGGTTAGAAATGTTTCTCTGTGATGAAGTTTTCTTTAACATCAAGAATTGTGGATAAAAAAAGTTGGGCTAAAGGAGAAGAATTATTAGTTGTATAATTATATAATGTTATATACCAGCGAGAGATTGGCGCCCTGTCCTGGGTGTATCTGCCCAGCGCCTGAAACCGTTCTCCCCTGGATGGGCATGGGGAACCCCACCACGACCCTAATGTAGGGTAAAGCGGGAGATACTGAATGAATGAATGTTATATACATACATACAACACTACATAAAGTAAGAAAACACCTTTTCCTAACATCCATTGTTCTTGGTTTGAAGTCCTGTTTTATGGAGCTATTTTAGAGTTTTTATGTTTCAGATCAGTATTATATTGAAGGGGCGACACGGTGGATTAGTGGTTAGCACTTCCGCCTCTCAGCACTAGGGATACCCTGTTCGAATCCCCATCTGGGTGAAGTTTCCACGTTCTCCTAGGGTCCGCGTGGGTTTCCTCCGGGTTCCTCCCACAGTCCAAAAACATGGATCAAGTCAACTGAGTTCTCCAAATTGCCCCATATAGAGTGTGTCTGTGTGAGGGAGTGTGTGCCCAGTGATAGATTGGCGCCCTGTCCTGGGTGTATCTGCCCAGCGCCCGAAACGTTCTCCCCTGGATGGGCATGGGGAACACACCCCCCCCCCCCCCGCGACCCTAATATATGATAAAGCTAAATGGATGGATGGATTATATTGAAGCTGCACATTGATCTCGTCAGGACTTCAGACTAGAGCAATATCGATACAAATATCGATAATATCAATACCAACCCTGGTATTGGTATTGAACAATACTTGCGTAAAAAGATCGATACTCAAGACAGCGGCCACGTGGGCTCAGCCTGACCCGCCCAAGTTGACACGTCACAGTATGGAGACAGAGACTCGGAGTGGGAGATAAAAAAAAGATGTCTGAAAGAAAGAGAAGCGCTGTTCGGCTGTATTTTACAGCCGAAAATGCGACATCGGCAACCTGTTCAGTTTGCAAAAAGTCTATTAGGTACACAGTAAACACAACAAACTTATTTAAGCACATGAAAAACCACGCAGCACACCCAAAATCACACACAAAATTCCATTTGAAAAAAAGAAACAAAAAGAAAAAACTGTCTAGTGAGGGGAGCATTTTTACTTTATATTTGTATTGTCGTTTCTTACCTCAAAAATATATATTTTCCTCACGTTAAAGCAAACTTTGTTTTATTACTGTTCCATTGTTTCTAAACAAAGATGTTGATTGGGATACATTATTTTGTTGTCACCTACAATGTTTGGCGAAATTTTATACTAGGTCTTTTGGATCAATGAAGCTTAAATATTAAGTATCGAATATCACGATATTGGCCCTGTGTTTACTTGGTATCGGATCGATACCAAAATTCTTGGTATCGCACAGCTCTACTTCAGACTAGAGCTGTGCGGATCGATACAAATATCGATAATATCGATACCAACGCTGGTATTGAACAATACTTGCGTAAAAAGATCGATACTCAAGTTTTTTGTGTGTGAAAATTCCTTTTTTATTGTTTTGCCTAAGAACAATTCTATTTGAAAAAAAGAAACAAAGAAAGAAAAAACTGTCTAGTGAGGGGAGCATTTTTACTTTAGATTTGTATTGTCGTTTCTCCTTTTGTACCTCAAAAATATATATTTTCCTCACGTTAAAGCAAACTTTGTTTTATTACTGTTCCATTGTTTCTAAACAAAGATGTTGATTGGGATACATTATTTTGTTGTCACCTACAATGTTTGGCGAAATTCTATACCAGGTCTTTTGGATCAATGAAGCTTAAATATTAAAAAGTATTAAAAAGTATCGGTATCGAATATCGCGATATTGGCCCTGTATTTACTTGGTATCGCACAGCTCTACTTCAGACTGAAAGTGGAGTATTTGAAGCACGATGCCACTGTTTGCTTATCCATATTAAGGCGTGGCGTTGTGACGTGATTGACAGTTGTCCAATCAGCGCACGTCCCTCTGAAGCGCAACAACACCAAAAAGACGTTTCCAGCGCTCGTCGCTTATTTGGGCGGAGAAAGCCGAACATGAGACGTTTATTCTGACGGGGCTGTTCGGAGCCTCTATTTTTTTATAGTTATTACGGACGAATGAATTATTTAAGAATTACAATAAAGCAACTATGCATTGCTTCGAGCCAAAGCTGTTTTATGTGTTGTTGGGTCTACTTTTTGGAGGGCAAGGAACTTATGCGCCAGCTGTAATCTCTGGTAAGGCAACATTCCTGCTTTAACCTGAACTCTCAATTATTCAATTATTAAGTAACTGATCGTCTATAAATGTCTCTAAATCTTTGCTAAATTCTGGTTTTATTATTTTACATTTGTAATATTTCCACGTGCGTGTACGAAGCCGGTTAATTTCCATAAACTCGTTTGTCCAAATAGTTGGCTTGATTTTATATTAAAGTACGGGCCCTAATGTGTTCCATAAGGCCGTATTATTATAAAATAAAACGTCTATTTAATTAAACCCTGTTAATTATGATATTAATGTATTTGTTTTTTTAAAAAAACGCCGCCAATGGAGCACTGCGTACTTTCACACTTAGCAGCATACATAACGCTTACTTCCGTACTCAGAGTGAGTTTGCTTAGTGTGCTACTTAGTACGCAAACGTGCCATTGAACGCTGCCACTGTTTGAGGTAAATAATTTAGTTAGCTTTATAACGTTTAAGTTAAAACACGATGTCCTGCTTCTTAGACGTATGTACACCATACCCTAAACTAAAACATTTCCATCAATTTGATATAAAAATAAAGTTATGGGGCTGAGACAATGAGCCTGTGTCTCCACCCTTAAACCACAAGCCTTTTAGTCTGCATTATGCTGCACCTAGATTGGGACTAAATGTTTATTAGAAACCCACAGAAACCAGTGCAACTGCAAAACAATTCGGTTTAAAAACACCTTTGCCTCGTTAATTATAAAGCAGGCTTTTTTTTGTTAAAGAAGTTAGGCTCAACGCAGGAACTCCTATGCGAATTATCTAAATAGAGGCAATGTGGCTTTCCTGAAAACAGGAACACACCCATATGCAGCATGCATTAAACTAATAAGTAATACAGCAGAACTGTGTTACAATACAGCTCATGTTCTGCCAAACACCCACAGTATGTTGTTTTTAACAACTATCCAAACACAAAAAAGAACCTAATTTACTATCAGTCATGATTTGATTTTGATTCTTGTTACCCAGCAATAAGTTAGTGTTCGAGAAGTATTCTAATAATCTAATTTTATTTCTATACCTTGTTTCATGGGCCTGTATGTCCTCTCGGTGTTTTCATGGTTCCCTTCTCCAATCTATGAAGCATGCTGATGGGTAAATTTGGAAATGCTAAATTGTCTGTGAGTGCAAGTACATATCCGATTCCCTTAATCTATTCAGTAAGTAAATAGTGTTGAGCATAAAAAGGGGCTTGTCCTTAAAGGAAACTACAGCAGTTCTAAAACACCATCAGCGTATTGGTGTCAGTGCAGAACTGACAACATCAATCCACCACTCAATTTATACCTGTTCTGTGAGGTCCAGACCAATAGAGAATAGTGAACCAACAGGGGACTGACGAAAACAGAAATCAGATAATACTACAGTCTGTAATTGTAAAACTACAAGGTCCATCGATATGGTAAGTGGGGAAAATAGACAATGGAGTGGGTGTCTTCAAACATTTCACTGTACTGTATCTGAAAAACATATGGCCATTACAACAGCACATACTGAGAGCACCATTGATGTGTTAGGATATTCATTTTCCAGAATTGTATTCCTTATCAGAACGTTGGGATCCGGAATCAATTTCTTGACTGATTTCTAAAAGTAAAGGTTGTTAGCTTTCAGGAGCGTCATCCGAACAAACTGACAAAATTTGTAAAATAGATTTTATCTTCCTTAACACTGACTTTTCTTATTGTGAGAACTCTAGTTTCATTTCTCCACCTCAGTGACACTGCTGGGATAGGAATTATTTGCCAACCAAATAATACCTGCTCTGTGGTGGTACTATTGGGGTCCTGACCATTAGAGAACAGATTAAAAGGGACGAACAGTCTGGAATTGTAAAACTACAGTCCAGAAGTACATTTTTATAATAAGTAAAACTGATAAAGTGGAGGTGTGCCCTTTTGACTGGTACTGTATAAACAAATAAAGTGAAAGGAAAAGCTACACAACTAGTAAAGATAGCTTTTAGCTTTATTTAGGAATTTATTTCATTTAAAAACAACTTATTAAATGACAAATTACAGACCATGTTGACACTAATGTATGGATTTTATATTTCTATTAGTGTTAGTTGCCAAGGCTTCACAAATATTAAAAAAAAAAAAAAAAAAAGATAATTCATATTCACCTGCTTGAAGTCCGAAGAGCATTGTGAAATGTTAATAAATGCTTGACATTCTTATGGTGTGTCACTTATAATATATAGGCTATTAGTGTAATCTTTTATTGCCTTAATCTTGATCTGTGTAGAAATAATTTACATATTTATTCAACATCCTTTACACTAAACAGTAATTCATTGCTTGGTGACTAAGAACAGTTTAGATAGCCATCATGAGGTGATGTGTTGCAATTGTCAGATAAACGGTTGTCACACATCTACATCAAAGACATGTCATCTCTTTCTTAAAGGTAGAGGAACCCTGCATTTCCACAGTTTTACTGACCAAACAGTTAGTCAAGTAAAAAATGATTAATTAGATTAACAAACAATAAAGCTAATCCTAATTGTATTCTCAGATTTTATTGTTACCTAATGCCTTATAATTAAATGCTATTGTCAATGAATGACAATAAAAACATTTCTAACATATGTCTTATGATCCTAACTTCTGTCTCCGGTCCTTTCAGGTGATGATGCATTTAGGATTCAGCATGAAGTGACGGGGAAATGTTTAATAACACAGAATGACTCCCTGATGCTGGGGAATTGTTCAGCAGATGCAGCCCAGACTTGGAAGTGGGGTTCAGAACATCGACTGTTCCACACAGGAGTTTCGGCTTGTCTGGGCCTTGACGTCGTCTCCAAGACTCTCTACCTCACCAGCTGTTCCAGTGGGTCTATTTTAGAATGGCGTTGCCATGAGGGACTTATTTACACCACTTATCAGATGAGGCTTAGCGCCAGCGCCAACGGTTCTGTCACTGCTAAACGGAATACATCTGACTCGTGGAGGAGGGGGGGCACATCGGAGAACATCTGCGAGCAGCCATACAAGAGTAAGTGCACATAGGTTTTCGCACATCAGGGCTTATGGGATGTTTACGTTTGGAAACCTTTAATACACATGCTTTTCTTCTTGGTATTTATGGGAATTTCTGAAGTTTTTTTTTTTTTTTAGCCTATACAAACTGACACGGTAACCTGGGTATTAGATCTCTTACTTTCAATTTCATTTCTTTTTCAGCTTAACTATATGAGTCATGGTTAAAGACACTCATGTTTGTACTGGGTAATTTTTTATAAAAAAATCCACAAAGTTTCCCTAATTGTTATTTTGCATACTAAAACAAAAAGTGCAAAACAGTAATGCGTTACAATAATATAATAATCTCTGTAGAGCAAAAGAGCTGCATTTTGCTGATTGCACTTCAAACAAGCATAATGCATTGAATGTAACCTGAAACTGCTGACACTTATTAATTTGTTAATCGGTTGTCAGTGTTTTCGCACAAATATTTGCAATGATATTCATTCCTGATTGATTGTTCTCTCCCTCATTCACTGCTCACTGTATTACATTTACTTCGTGAACAGCTGAAAGACTAAACACTATTGAACACGAATTCATAAAAATCGCCAAATAGTGCACTATATCTGTAATAAATATACAAATGTGTGGTGTTTGTCCATCTGGGACACTGCTGAGTTTTATATACTCTTGAACAACCACCACAAAGCGAATAATAAAAAAAAAAATCACTTATATATATATCACTTTCATCTAAAAAAAATTCATACGTACCTTAAACATGTACCTCTCTCCCTCTCTCTCTCACTCTCTCGCTCTCTCGCTCTCTCGCTCTCTCCATACTTCTCTAATCATGAATTCCAACCATAGAACTGCCCCAATTGGATGTCTTTCAGTTTTTCACAACATTCCCGGTTGTGAATGTTCAGATGTTCAATATCAAATCCGTCACGCTCAAGCTGTGATGCGTCCAAGAATCAGAGCCTGTTCCATGCTGGTCTAAATAAGCTTATTATTTAGCAGTATTGCTCAATCATTTGCACAACCACACCTTTCACTTTAAAGTCTTTTGCATAATGTCAAAGAACAATTTTTACACACATTTGAAAATGTCCCCTAGCTTTATTTTCTGTTTTCTTTAAAAGGGGAAGAAAATAAAGCTGGGGGACACACTGCAAATTTCAAATCTACAAATCAAAATTAATCCTCAATATTTGAAAAATAAACAAACAAACAAAAAAAAATTCATAAAACACTTTTTTAAAGGTGAGTGGTTTCATTTTTGACTGATGTAGTTTGTGCATCATTGTCAAATAAAATGTTATGTGTTTTTTACTGCCTTTTACTCAATATGCAAAAAAAAGAGGTACCAGCAACAACAAAAACATCATCTGCAATCCTAAATGGGATAAACATCTTCAAAAAAATTGATGATAACTTTGTGCTTTTTTTTAATACATTTTTTCCCCCGACAAATTAATGCAAATGACCTAAAACTGTGTTATTAAGCTGAAGCTGTGTGAGCACTGGTTTTACCTGATTGGTCAGATTCCTCTCCTCTGTTTTGTTGGCAGTTCCTAGAATGTGAGCAGTCATAGAAATCAAATTACAGTGTATTTAAGAAGCATTTTCCACTATAAAGATTGCTTTACTTTTGCCTCTTAAAGATTTATTTATAACTAAATAATGTCTGGCGGCACGGTGGCTTAGTGGTTAGCAGCGCTAGGGATTCCCGGTTCGAATGCCCATCTGGGTGGAGTTTCCATGTTCTCCCCGTGTCTGCGTGGGTATCCTCCGGGTTCTCTGGTTTCCTCCCACAGTTCAAAATCATGGATCAAGTCAATTGAGTTCCAAATTGCCCCATATAGAGTGTGTATGCGTGCGTGCCTGTGTGAGTGAGTGTGTGCCCAGCGATAGATTGGCGCACTGTCCTGGGTGTATCTGCCCAGCGCCCGAAACTTTCTCCCCTGGATGGACATGGGGAACCCCACCATGACCCTAATATAGGATAAAGCGGAAGATAATGAATGAATGAATGAATGAATAAATGAATGAATGAATAAATAATGTCCATTCCAAACATTGCTCTTTTACATTCATGTCAGAAAACTAAGCTTTACTGAATCTGGTTCTTTCGATTCTGTGTTAAACACGATTAAATGTAAACCATCACTGTTTGTGTGAAATTAATCTGGTAGTTAGGAACAGATAAGCATTTGTTAAAACATAAACACACTGGTTTCTGTGTAATAAAAACATCTCTGTTTTGGCAGCAATGCACACCAGTGGTGGTAATGCCAATGGAGTGCCCTGCAGGTTTCCCTTCCTTTATAACAACACGTGGTACCACAGCTGTCTCTCCAGTGATGACACCCATTCCCTCGACTGGTGCTCCACGACGGACAACTATGACCTGGACGGGAAGTGGGGAAACTGTTTGAAATATGGTCAGATTCCATTCCCTCTGTTTATAAAGTGATCTTTTTTTATTGAGTGTCCTTATGACATTAACATGATGTCCTACAGCGAGCCATGAGAGAGGGAGCGAGCCATGAGAGAGGGAGCGAGCCATGAGAGAGCGAGCATGAGCGTGAATGAGAGTAGCCAGCATGAGTAAGAGAATGAGCATAAGCATAAATCAGAGTAAGCATGTGAGTGAATGGGAGAGCAAATATAATGGAGTAAGCGAATAGTGAGCTTCAGAGAGAGAGAGAGAGAGAGAGAGAGAGCATGCACACATTTCTATTTCTGTACATTTCATTTTCATGTTCTGGAGTTGTGATTTTTATGCTGATTTTTATGTTTGTTTCAGAGGAGGGTTGTGGGAGATTATGGACCAGCTCTGTGAATGGCTGGTGTTACCAGGTGGTTTCTACAGCAATGGTTACTTGGCACGAGGCACGGGACTCTTGCCGTAGTCAGGGTGGAGATTTGTTGAGTATTTCCAGCCCTCAAGAACTCCAAATCTGTAAATACAAAAACAAATTCTTCTAAAATATTATTTTCTAATATGTACCATGCATCATGACGAACAGATTAATTTCTTCTGTTATTAGTATAGAGTGACATAGGGCTGTTGTCTGAGCTCTACACATTTTATGAGTGTATATTGAGTTTGCCAAATTTTTCAGTCCCTGGACTGAGATTAAATTTCGGCACACAATTTCTAATTCTGTCTATCATGACTTACCACACCCCTAACTTCAAATCTCTTCAAAGTTATGCAGAGATCAGTGTGCCAACATTATTATTATTATTATTATTATTATTTTCCTGCGCCATAGTTCAGTCTTACTAACACACACACTCCATTACAGCCTGAGGATCAGAACAAAACAAAATCTTCAGCCAAATCTTGAGCCAAAACTTTAGTCAAACAAAAACTCTTTTCCATCAACATTACATTATTTATTGGGAAACGGTCACAAGTTAAAAGTGCTGAGCATTTTATTTATTTGTTGCCTAGCACAACAACAAATAAAACCTTAAAAACCCCATCGATCAAAAACAGACTGGATCAGCATCTACTAATAAAATGCGCATGGAAAATCATCATACCTTATCAGAATTCTTATTGTGTTTCCTTTTATACATATCTACTTTTTGTTACCATCATTCTGGCAATGTAATTGTATGACCATGACTAAACTTGATTGACACTGTACCTTTGCTCTGGTATGTTTCTGCAGTTGAAGGAAGATATAATCTTTCAGAGCAACTATGGATCGGCCTTAACCAATTGGACTGGTCAGTTGGATGGCAGTGGTCAGACGGCTCTCCCCTCACATATATCCCATGGGAAGCAGGTATTCCGTCAGCTTCTTTATTTAAAGAACTGTGATGGTTAAGGGCCTTTCCAACAGGCTTTTTTATTGTTCCAGATAAAGACGATATATCACGCATTGTTTAGACTTCAGATCTGTCCTACCAGCTTTCTGTTAACAACAATCAGCTTTTTGTTGTCTTTAATCAAAGGTCATTGTTAGTCTGTATGTTTATGCGCTTTGGTCTGGGCACAGAATGTCTTATTGTGTTTCAGTAAATATGACTTGGGTGAGTAATTTATTTATTTGTGCTTTCTGTGGCATTCAAAAGATGTGGTTGCTTAAGGCATGTACATCACTGTAAGGATTTCCCTATCTGAGACTCAAGTAGGTTCAGGAGGCTGTTGTTGGGGTTTCGGCTGTTAATTCAAGTAGAGACTGTCTGATTCTCTGATTCTTTCACTGCTGTATTTTCTTGTTTTTCCACATTCCCCACAAAGCCTTATTTCTAGAACTTGCTCTGATGTTTAAGCCATAATAGTACAGTGTGTCTTAAACTTTGTTGATGAATTAAGGTTGTGGCGCACAAAGTCGCATGAATTAATTTTTTTAAGCATGTTTATCTGGGTATACATTTTGTGTTTTAAAAAATAGATAATTTCATATTTATGCCTTAATGTTAATTGTATAGGATTTAGTAGTGTCTGGTAACGAGGTTGTTAAATGCCACCGCTTTCTCTGAAATAATATGGCTGTTTTTGAAAAATGTAAGCAACAAATGTGACATCCTGTATAGTGTCCCACTTTTATGTAGGTAACTAAGGCTTTTTGTGATGTAAGGTAAACACAAGTAATTAGATACATCTACATAATTATAATTTCATTTTATTTTCCCTAAAATATCTATCTTAATCTCGCTCACTGGACCTCTCAAAGAGTAAATGAAGAGTGATGCTTTGCCTATTGCCTACTCCACATTTTACCCATATGTTTATTGAAACACACACATATAGACACACTATTGAAGTGCGTAGAGAGGTGGGCAGCCTTGTATACGAAGCCCAGACAGCAATTAAGGTTAGTTGGCTTGCTCAAGGGAATTTGGTGGGACTGGGAGTCAAACCGGTTACAAGGCTGGTTTCTTTATCACAAGCCTACAACAACCCCATACACAATTGTATGTCTGTGTCTTCACTTGCACTCTTTCCTGGTCTGTATGTGAGAGGGCACATGCCTGTCACAAATAAATGACTGGGTTCTGTACAGATTCCACCCAAGTATCTACTCAAAACCTCTCAAAACTAAATTATGAATGAGCAAATGTCATGTTTTAACTCTTTCAGTCCAGAATTTCTGGAGACCGAACGAATGTGGTGTGATGAAGCCCAACTTCCAATTCATTGGCGAGTCATGTGAGAAAAAGTTGCCATATATATGTGAAAAGAGAAATGGCACACAGACCCAGTCTTCAGGTAAAGCATACAAATATTTCATAATGAAAGTCAATATATTGATCTTAGATCTATAGATCTTCCCAACTCTGTCCGTAAGGCAGAATCACTAAACAGTTTGAAGAAACTACTTAAGACGCATCTCTTTAACTAATACCTGTTGTAAAAAAAGCTTTGAATAACAATCAGGTTTGATGAATTTACAGTATAGTTGGTTTTCTCCATGGCTTCTGACTTGTGGTGTTCACATTTGTAAATCGCTTTGGATAAAAGCGTCTGCTAAATGACTAAATGTAAAATGTAAATATTATCAGAATTTGTTCCTTGTGATGTTTTGTGTAAAATGTGAAAGTAAAACCACCTGTAAGCTGCGATCAAGTGCTGATTTTATGAATGAGAGGTGGAACCAGGAGAACTGGAGACAAAATTCAATACCCAATATTTTAAATAAAGTTCATTCTAGGCTGCTTTGTTGAACTGCAAGGACAAAATGACTTTTTAATCTGTTTCTGGGGCGGCGCTAGGGATTCCCGGTTCGAATCCCCATCTGGGTGGAGTTTTCATGTTCTCCCCGTGTCCGTGTGGGTTTCCTCCGGGTTGTCCGGTTTCCTCCCACAGTCAAAAAACATGGATCAAGTCAATTGAGTTCTCCAAATTGACCCATATAGAGTGTGTATGTGTGCGTGTCTGAGTGAGTGTGTGCCCGGCGATAGATCGGCGCCCTGTCCTGGGTGTATCTGCCCAGCGCCCGAAACATTCTCCCCTGGATGGGCATGGGGAACCCCCCGCGACCCTAATATAGGATATAGCGGAAGATAATGGATGGATGGATGGATGGATGGATAGTCTGTTTCTGACTGTCAGACTGTAGCTAAGGCTTGTTCTCTTGCTGCTAAGCCTCTTTCTTCTTCAGTACAGACACATGCACAGAAATGACACAGACAACCCATTGGTAATATCTATTACGTCATTGAATTCCCTGGTTCTGTGTCATTCACAAATCGGCGTTTGATCGCAGCGCCGCTATAGTTCTTGTCATAATTAATAAACTCTATAGTTGAGTTAGTAATATAGCAGCCAGAGTTTATATGATTAGCAATCAGTAACTAGTGTGTCTTTTGTAGCTGAATATGTTTACAAGCCCACCAAGTGTGACAGTGGCTGGATCCCTAGCCAGGGTTATTGCTTCAAGTTTTATGGAGCCGAGAATAAGTCCCGTAAGAACTACAGAGATGCTCAGCAAGTTTGTTCTGATGATGGAGCTCAGCTGGCTAGCATTCACAGCCTGGAGGATGTGGAGATGCTCCATGCACAGTTTCCAGGAAGTAAGTAACACATGTTTTAGGCTTGTCCTGTTACTGAGCAGGCACAAGCATGCACCGTTAAACAGTAAGAAATAACTGTTTGTGTGTGAATGCTATACTCAGAGATGCAGGTTGGCTGGATTGGTCTAAAAGCAGAGAGCAATATGGATCCTTTTAAGTGGGAGGATGGATCTGATGTGACTTTTACATACTGGGCACGCAATCAACCCTCAATGCTGCCTATCAACACCACCAGATGTGTGATCCTTGCTGATGTGGTATGAGGCTTTGTGGTTTTCTCTTTCACTTCTAGGAAGTGCTTGTGCAAGATTTAATGCAATTGCATTCTGCCAGTAAATGTCTGAGAAAAAGGATGAGTCCAGGCCTATGAGTCATTCACTTCAAATACTAAGCTTTGGGATTATTTACACCAAAGTCCTTAAATCTGAGTAGACTTAGCTGGTAAAGATCTTACTTTAAAACTATTTTAGACACGATGTGCAAGTTAATGAAACTAAAGTTTCAAATGGCCTTTGCCCAATCTGCCTTTTTTTTCTTAAACAAACAATAATTTCTCTCGTGAAAATGGGCAACCAGTAATGATTGTCTCTTGTTCACCCCAAGGTGTTTGATGTCGTTATTATCAGGGGTCTGTAATGGCTAGTTACGTTCTTCCATATCAAACTCAACCTGGGACACAGTCCAGAGAATGGCCTTTAGTGTTACTGGTAGAATGCAGTTGTTAAAATCATGGCAGGGTGGATTTATACTCTGCCAATGGGAATAAAAGAAACATGAATTGGATGGTTTAGGGTTATGCCCCAATAAATCTGTGTGTGTATTGTATTTTTGCTGATTTTGGCATTATACATTGAATGATTATTACTATAATTATTATAGTTTGTATTCATTATGATATTAATAATAATGGACAATTACATTATTAATGAATATTCTTATTTTAGTCTCATTTTGCTTTCCCCCCAGTACTACGTGTGGTATTCTGTTCCCTGTGATGCACAACGAAGTTTTTTGTGCAAGAAGCGTGGAGTTGTTAATGGAAGTGCAGCCGGTGACGACTGCCCAAAAGATGGGGTGAGTCTCCACCTTCCTGTCTGCTTTTTACCAAAAGCAGGGCATTTTAAAGAATAAGAGTTTTCTGTGTGCAGAATTGGAAAAGGCACAGGAACTACTGTTATAAAGTGGATGCCCGGGAGGTCTCCTACAAGGAGAGCTGTAAACTGATCATCAACAGCAAGTAAAGCTTTATCATAATAATATCATGATGCATTTGATAATGCATATAGAATAACGTTTAACATTAATTTTACTGTGTCTATGCCTTTTATCTGTTTGCGCAAGTTTATGTGGTTGTGGGCAGAATTTGGCTGACTATGGACAAGTCATACAACAGGAAGTGTGACTTAAAAACATTTACAAAGTTAAAACATTTTCTAATTAAAAAATTCCCGATTTATAATGAGAGAAATGGGGCGGCACGGTGGCTTAGTGGTTAGCACGTTCGCCTCTCAGCGCTAGGGATTCCCGGTTCGAATCCCCATCTGGGTGGAGTTTCCATGTTCTCCCCGTGTCCGCGTGGGTTTCCTCCGGGTTCTCCGGTTTCCTCCCACAGTCCAAAAACATGGATCAAGCCAATTGAGTTCTCCAAATTGCCCCATATAGAGTGTGTCTGTGTGAGTGAGCGTGTGCCCAGAGATGGATTGGCACCCTGTCCTGGGTGTGTCCGCCCGAAACGTTCTCCCCTGGAGGGGCATGGGGAACCCCACCGCGACCCTAATATAGGATAAAGTGGGAGATAATGAATGAATGAATAATGAGATAAATCTTAAAAGTACACAAGTCCTTCCCCTCCACATGCTACAACAATTTCGGGAAGGGCTCTTTCAATTCATCAGAATGGCCTTTTGGCAAAAAAAAAATTCTAAGCAGTGACCTTTAAACCACTTAACCACCTCCTAAAGTGTTAGAAAGTCTACTTGAGTACAGGTCTTTGCAGGTAACAACATTATTGCTTTCCTATAATAAGCTCTTAAGACTGGTGTGGGTTTCTGCCAGATTGACAGTTTATGTGGTTGTGGGCAGAATTTGGCTGACTATGGACAAGTCATACAACAGGAAGTGTGACTTAAAAACATTTACAAAGTTAAAACATTTTCTAATTAAAAAATTCCCGATTTATAATGAGAGAAATGGGGCGGCACGGTGGCTTAGTGGTTAGCACGTTCGCCTCTCAGCACTAGGGATTCCCGGTTCGAATCCCCATCTGGGTGGAGTTTCCATGTTCTCCCCGTGTCCACGTGGGTTTCCTCCGGGTTCTCCGGTTTCCTCCCACAGTCCAAAAACATGGATCAAGCCAATTGAGTTCTGCAAATTGCCCCATATAAAGTGTGTCTGTGTGAGTGAGCGTGTGCCCAGAGATGGATTGGCGCCCTGTCCTGGGTGTGTCTGCCCGAAACGTTCTCCCCTGGAGGGGCATGGGGAACCCCACCGCGACCCTAATATAGGATAAAGTGGGAGATAATGAATGAATGAATAATGAGATAAATCTTAAAAGTACACAAGTCCTTCCCCTCCACATGCTACAACAATTTCGGGAAGGGCTCTTTCAATTCATTAGAATGGCCTTTTGGCAAAAAAAAATTCTAAGCAGTGACCTTTAAACCACTTAACCACCTCCTAAAGTGTTAGAAAGTCTACTTGAGTACAGGTCTTTGCAGGTAACAACATTATTGCTTTCCTATAATAAGCTCTTAAGACTGGTGTGGGTTTCTGCCAGATTGACTTCTACACTAATATGACTTGAGTTAATACAGCAAAAAAAGAATCTCTGCTCAGAAATGTGAATGTTTGGAACTCTTCAGCAAGTTGCGCAACTGTAGCGCTACACCGTTTATCTTGTACAATAGGTCTTTTTCCTCTTCCTTGATTTTTTTTTCCACAAGTGTCTAATGTCGTTCGGGCGCTGCTCGCCAGCTTCTTATAATTCCCCACCCCCACTGCAGCAGTAGTTAGGAATCCGCCCTCATGCCCTCAAACATGGCATTGTGTTGTTGGAGAACATTAGTATTAACATTCTTAAACCTTTAAATACCTAAAAAAATTAATGCTTTATAATTACACTCTAAGGGACTTTCAAATGACGTAAATTTTGGAAAAAGTATATTTAAGAACATGACTTTGATAGACAATGGATAAGTTCAGGAATGGAATAAAAACATTACATCATTTATAGAATAAGGAAATGACTTTTGCATGTAAGCATACTGAATCTTTCACAATCTATGCTTCGTGTACTAGATTCGAGCAAACCTTCATCAACCATCTCCTGAAGGAGCATGTCAGCAGCAAGCCTCAGTATTTCTGGACAGCACTTCAGGACACAAAAGGCACAGGAGAATACAAGTGGATCAACAAAACTGGTCAAGAAAACAAAGTTGCGTTTGTCAACTGGAAATGGGGAGAATCAGGTTTGGTGTTTTTATTTATGACAAGCTAATTTCTTTTAAGGGTGGCACGGTGGCTTAGTCGTTAGCCCGTTCGCCTCTCAGCGCTAGGGATTCCCAGTTCGAATCCCCATCTGGGTGGAGTTTCCATGTTCTCCCCGTGTCCACGTGGGTTTCCTCCGGGTTCTCCGATTTCCTCCCACAGTCCAAAAACATGGATCATGTTCTACAAATTGCCCCATATAGAGTGTGTTTGTGTGAGTGAGTGTGTGCCCGGTGATAGATTGGCACCCTGTCCTGGATGTATCTGCCCAGCGCCCGAAACGTTCTCCCCTGGATGGGCATGGCGAACCCCCGCGCGACCCTAGTAGAGGATAAAGCAGAAGATAATGGATGGATGGATAATTTCTTTTATGAAGTATTGATTGAAATCTAATTTTACAGATGACATCGTATGTGTTTCATGACTGTTCCCAGATCATGTTGCATATGCTCTAACCCTGCTCTTTAATATCATGGTGTACAGTTGGCAAAAAAAAAGCAGATCAAACCTTTCCATTTTTGTTTATTGGTTGGCAGGTTTTTCATTAAGACCTCAGTCATAATGAAGGCCCTTTTTAAAGAGGTTTTTATTTTAAGCTATTCTTTAATGTAAAATGATGTTTTTGTTCTCACATGACTAAAACTGACGTTCCATTAATTTCAGTAATAATCAAGGATTGGTTTTTAATTGTTTGTGTGTGTGTGTGTTTTAGCTAAAGCAGGTGGATGTGCAGTAATGGGCACTAACCCACTGGGCCAGTGGATTGTAAAAGACTGCAATGAGTTTAAAGCTGGTAGCATTTGTAAAGTAGCAGTTATCACTGAGACTATTTCCACACCTGAAGAGCCTGACCTCAACGCCACCTGCTTTCCGGGTTGGGTCTCTCGAAACGGAATGAAGTACTGTTACAAGGTGTGTATGCTGTTTAAATATTGGAACAGTTACTCAGAGATCTCATACCCTGACAAATTCATCCATGCATTTTCTTGCTTGTGCTTGCAGGTGTTTCATGAAGAGAGACTGAGTCGCAAGCGCACATGGACTGAAGCCCAGAGTTTTTGCGAAGGCCTGGGAGCTCATCTGCCCAGCTTCAATGAGGAGACTGAGATGAGTGCATTTCATGACATTCTACGAGACTCCATTAGGTAACACACACAGAGGCACACAATGTTAAATTTTTCTATATTAATAGAAATTACGAAATAGATGGAAACTTTCAATGTTCAGTTCTGATTGGCTCTGACACACTGTTTACTTTAGTCTTTGGTTTTTTTTTTTTCAGTGACGATCGTTATTTCTGGATTGGATTAAATCGTCGAAATCCAAACAATGACAATCGCTGGGAGTGGAGCGATGGGCAACCAGTATGTTTTCCTTTTGGCTTAAGTAGTGATTTATTTTTATTTTATTTTATTTTTTAGTATAAATACAGAGATATTCAGATTTTTTTTTGTCTGTTACTAAACAGGTCTCAATGATGATCTTTCCCCAAGAGTTCCATGAAGATGATGAATATAATCGAGACTGTACTGCTTTTAAGGTGAGCTGTTGTACCCTGTGAGTACTGTTGCTTCACAAAGAGAGTTATTTAAGGGGAAATGCAACTGGAAAATGGGGTACAATGTTTAGGTTACAGAAAACATCCCTGGGCCTGTGTTTTAGGAGCATTAAGGTTTTTGTTAGCAATGGAGTGATCAGATATTATAATGGGGGGGATTAAAATCATGTGCAGATTAATTGGTTACCACTGTGATAATTACCGGTCAGTTAATGAATTGTGTCCCCTAGTATAGAAATAACAATCTTCTAAACCACAAGTGGTATGAATAGAGATAATTAACTTTCTCTTTTTTATCAGTCAGTGAAGCAGAGATACTTGATGCTTTATATCTTCCTGATGGCTCAAGCCCCCCAGCGTCCATTTTATCCCAGAGCATTCCACTGTGATGCTAAATTGGAATGGGTGTGTCAGATCGCACGCGGTAAGCTGCCACTTTGCTACTACTTCTCTCATTTGGCCAAACACCGACTGCCAGCTGAAATGCATTCCTTCATTGTTGTTTTGGTCTTACAAATGCTAATTATTATTATATGCATTCCAGGCCAAACTCCAAACAATCCTGAATGGTATAATCCAGGTGGAGTATGATCCATTTTTCCCATCCATAAATATGTATATGTATTTTCCCTCAATGCAGTTGAGACTCCTACTGTATTATGTTAAATTTTCATGTTTGACAGATGGCCACCATAATACCTCACTGTTTGTGGATGGGCAGGAGTTCTGGTTTGTTTCTGATCCAAAGCTGTCCTTTGAGGAGGCCGATATGTACTGCAATTCCAGCAGGAGCAAACTGGCCACACCCAGGTCTATAACTGCAGCTAGACGTCTGCGTGAGTATCTCTTGAAGGTGAGGTTGATCACTATTTAACATGCTAAGCCCATTTTTGTGTTCTGCAGTTTAAAAGCTTAAAATTTTGATTTTTTTTATAGAACACAGAAACTGGTAATTGGTGGGTGGATATGCAAGAATCTGGATCGATTCTCCCTTTACAGTAAGTTATTGTTATGATGGGTATTACTCGTGATTTATTAAACAGGTTGGAATTTATAAATTATTTCTATGTTGTTTTTGGAAGTAGCAGTTTGATGAAAGATAGACTAGCCTGGGTAGAATGCTGTATAATTGTGTAAAATGAGATTTACCAGTAAATAATGTATATGGTTTTATTACATTAGCATCATCAATTCCAACAAATCAAATAATCTAGTAACAAAAGTTTAAAGGACAGTAAGAGTGAAAATTCATTCAGAAATTGGGGGAAAACTGCAAAAAGATATATAAAAATGAATAATAACCACAACATTTTTTTTTTAGCCTTTTCTGAGTTAAGCATTCCTTCAATCACTCAATCACTCCTTTTGACCCAAATTGGATAAGCATTTTTGATAAAGTACGAATGAATGATTTTATAAAACATTTAAATAACTAGTTTATAACAAAATTTAGTCAATGAAAACATTTACCATGGTATTAGTGAATAGATTATATTATACTACAATGCAAGCTATTACATTTGTTTTAAATATTACGTTCTTACTGATAAACCATGTATAACTCACTGCTATATCTTTAAAGGTGACCTACAAAGATATAAAAGCTGTTTTTCTACATTGTTATTGCAAAAGAATCACTTTTAAATTATCAGTGTGTTACTTTACAGTATCACTTAAATAATACAGTAAATAAAACAAATGTTCATTTCTTCATGACTTTTCAGGTCATTGATCATCCCGTCTGGGTTTATATCACAATAACAATCAGATCCCGCTTACTAAATATAAATGCATAACTTGCACACTACATGATATCTAATGTTCTTCTTTCTTAAGTAAACATTTTTCCTCTTTGGGAAACATATTGTAAGTAAAGCTAACAGTACTTAAGAAAATGTATTTAATATCTGATTATGTGGTTTCAGAACCCCCAGCTGGCATTTCTACAATTTGGTTATGGGAAGATGTACCTCACTCAACTCGAAGGCCCTAATTCCAGGTATGCCAATAAAGAGTGTATCATGTAATCATGTTTAAAAAACATCAAACTTAAACTATACTCATTTCATTAATCATAATGATGCTGTTTGTTTATCCCCAATAATTAAATTGGCCATGCAGCTACATGACAGTCTACTAACTGTATGAATTTTACAGATTATAAGATGAGTTGTACCACCAAACAGCCCTTTGTGTGTGAAACACTAAACGTCACATCTGCAGAAAACAAAACTCAAGAACATCCTCCGGGCACATCCTGTGAGAAAGAGTCCTCAGCTTTCAGAGACAAGGTCTGGTGAAAAGTCTAAACATGCAGCACTGGCAAGTCTTTAAATCTGCTGTTAATATAAAGGCTCTATTTTTGGTTTGCAGTGTTACACTATAATCTCACCCAAATACATGAGCTTTAATGCAGCTAATGAAATCTGTCAGACCCTGAGGGGCAGTCTGGTGTCTATCCAAGACCAAGCCGAACAGGGTGAGTCCACATTCTACTCTTATTAACCTCTTGACCCTGACTAACTTTACTGCCCCTGACAAAAACATTTCATGTGTCTTCATTAGCAGCTGTTTAGTTTTAAAATTTCCAAGCATTATGTGCAAGACATGACACACAGATTTATTTTTTTTTTAGTCATTATTATTGTTATTTTTATTTATCCTTGCTATTTCTCATTTGTATATTGTAATAAATTATTTTACTATTTAAATATTTTGAGTTAACAGCAGCATGAACATGGTATCATGTGAACCATACCTTATGTTATTTTTGTTTTCATTTCATTGAACATTTAGACTTCATTACCACTCTGTTGATGGGAAAACCTGAGAAAATTTGGATTGGTCTAAGTCTAAAATTTCGCGAAATTAATTGGGTGGACCACACGCCTGTCAAGTTTCTCAACTTCAACCCCCTGCTTCACGGACAGCTGCGACCAATGCAAATCAATGCAAGTGCTCCAGTATTTTATATCTGTACCATCAATAAAAGTTTATTAGGGTCACTGTCTTATAATTAGAGTAATTGTAGATATGGTTCCTTGTCATTTTAATGTGCTTCTGAATGTAATCTTGCATGTGTCTTCTATGTTAGTGTCTAAATATCATTTGTACACAGCATATAACTATACAGATCCAATCTTGAAACCTGCTTACACCTGAAATTAAGCTTTTAGCATAACTGTGATCGTGTTATATGGGTCCATGTATATTGCACCGATGGGTTGACTGCATTAACCACCTGTAATTTAAGTGAGATTTAAATGTTATACTTTGTATAGTGCATTGCTAATGTAAATTTCTGTTTTTTTTCCTGTTAGATGTTTGAGCAGGATGAGTTAAAGCTATGTGCCTACATGTTCAATAATGATCATTCAGACATGCTTGGCACTTGGGATTACATGACTTGCACGGATCCCCAGAACCTAGCAATCTGTCAGCATTATGCAGGTAATCTAACATTAATAAATACGCTCTTTATGATTGGTGCCTACAACCCTATTTTGTTCAAACATAAGCAGAAATATTAAGTTATAAAAGAACAAAAGTTGCAAAAAAAATACAAGCCCTAATATTAACAATTATTTACAGGGAAAAGCTTTTATTTTATTATTATTATTATTATTATTACTATAACTAACTATTATCTGTTATGTATTTGTTACATGTTATTTAATAAAACATTTTAATTGTTTTCAGTTTTCAATTGAAAACTGTTTAAATCTGACCAGGAAAAGACTACATCTGCTCTGTTCACTTCCAGATTTATACAATTATCTTAAAATTTTGCATAAAAAAATAAATTTATAAACTTCTGACAGCTTTACATTAAAATAAATACACGTGAGCCATTTTAACAAAACCGGATTGTTACGAAAAGTTAATGCATTCTGATCTGATTTTTGCAGACAAGCCAGCAGCATCGGAAGTGATTGAGGGTGAATTCCAGGTTAAGATCACAAGTTTAAATTGATCCTGAAAGAAAATATGACTTGGTATGATGCTTTGGAGTTGTGTAAGAGAAACAATATGGATTTGGCCAGTGTGGCTAATGCATTGGAACAGGCGGTGCTCAGTGTGAACGTCAGCAAAGCGGGTTTTCCTCTCTGGATCGGACTGTACAGTGAAGATGTAAGAGTCTGGAAAAAAAAAACATTCAGAATGCAAGCTACACATATTTAATCCTGTTATGGTTCAAAAAATAGACCTTTTCGTAAACATCTCCATGCACTCTTGATACAAATTAATTAACATTTAACTTTAAACTGGCTTTGCCTTTATTTTTTTGCAAAGTGTGTTCTTTCAGATGCATCAGTGTTTATCAGCCAGTAGGGGTCACTGTTACTTTTTTCAGATAGATATGCTTTATTTAATACAACATGGCCAGGCTGATTTGTGCCTAGTATCTCAGATAACCCCTTTGTGGTATGCATTAATTTAAGTTTCTTTTATTGTTTGTTTAGGATGAACATTATCACTGGACAGATCACAGCCACACCGTATTTAGCCGTTGGGGTCGAGAAGTCATTGCAGGGAAGTGTGTTTACCTGAACACTGATGGATACTGGAAAGCCACAGAATGCGAGGAGCGGCTACAGGGAGCTTTCTGCCACATCCCACAGGGTACGAATGATTTAAACGAAACCTTGTACAAATTATTTTTTATATCTAGTTTAGTCATTTTTCAAACGGTGGCTTAGTGGTTAGCACGTTCGCCTCTCAGCGCTAGGGATTCCCGGTTTGAAATCCCCATCTGGGTGGAGTTTCCATGTTCTCCCTATGTCCGCGTGGGTTTCCTCCGGGTTCTCCGGTTTCCACCCATAGTCTAAAAACATGAATCAAGTCAATTGAATTCGCCAAAATTTCCCCATATAGAGTGTGTTTGTGAGTGTGTCTGAGTGAGTGTGTGCCCAGCGATAGATTGGCGCCCTGTCCTGGGTGTATCTGCCCAACGCCCTAGACGCTCTCCCCTGGATGGGCATGGGGAACCCCCCCGCGACTCTAATAGAGGATAAAGTGAAAGATAATGGCTGGATGTTTTGAATCACACTTTGCAATCTGTTTTAAAACTAGTTCAGTCTCACACCAATAAAGAAAACTCCACAAGGTGTCCACACAAGAGCAGTGGCCCCAACTGGATCCCTTATAAAAACAACTGCTACACATTTCTTCTGTTGTCTACAAGATGGCAGGAGCATGACCGCTCCAATGGCAAACAGACATGCCAGGTTCTTGGTAAGGAATTTCATACCTTCATGTTCACTAATGCCTAGGTATATTTTGGAAGCTATGTGTGACCTGTTATCATTGTTTTATTTTTCTGACTTTAGTTGAAAACGGCGAGCTTCTGACCATTCGGAATGAAGAGGAGAACGAGTTTATACGCACTCAGCTTCAGCCTTTCCAAGACCTGGCAAAATTTGTGTGGCTGGGGATGCTCAACAGTAATGGTATCTTAAATATTTCTTAAAATTATGCCTAAAGAAAGTGTATACATTAAAAAAATATGTAAGTGAATGTTTAAGGAGGAAATGGAAACCTTGATTTGTAATAAGTTACATGAGGTTGGGCTGGAGAATAATGATTATCATTTTTTTTGCATGTTTTTATAGACTTATGATTTAAAATTATAATGTTTATAAGTGCATGCTGATGTGACGCTGTATATAATGTACTTTTATCATTCTGTAGATCAGCAGTTGAAATGGTACGATGGCACAAATGTTCAGTTCTCTAACTGGAGAAATGGTAGACCAGATATCACCAAGACCTTCATGGCTGGCCTCAGTTTAAATGGCGATTGGTACATTACTGAGGAGACTGACCTATTTGGGCCTTTTAAGCAGAGGACTATTGTCGTGTGCAAAATTGAAATGGGTAAGACGATGATTTCCATGTATGGCAAGGTCTTTGAAAATCTAATTAGGAAAGTTGCAACGTGTTGTAATACCTATTCACTGTCTGCCAGTATAGCAACCATATGTAATTTTCTACTAAACACCAACTGACAACACATCAACCACATTTTACACATGTTACAGAAACAATCTATAAAAACCTACCAACTATCCACTGACAACAGAACGACCTGTCATATTCTACTAAACCTTTACTGACCCTAAGCAACCAGCTTTTATATCTTACCAACCACCCACCATCTCCAAGGCAGTCAAATGTCTTCTGGCATGCTTTTAACAAACTTAAATATTGTACAGGCCACACAAGTAACCACATAAAATAGCTTTGCAAATGTCTGTAAAACCAAAGCAACCTCTCACAAACGTGTGACCACCTGTATCAGTATACACACTGTAAACCCAAACAATGAGTACAGTAGCTTCATATACATTACTCACCACTTAACAACTAGTAACCGATATTAACTTGTCATCACATGAAATATCTTACCAACTGCCACATAAATTCTCTAATAACATTCGATATTTTAGTCTCCTAACTTCTGTCAATATGTGGAATAAGGGGAATTGAATCCAGTGTTTACATCCATTGTTTCCTATAAAGATTCCAAAGAGGAGTACAAAAAAGACCCAGTGGATGTGGAAACACATCAGGGCTACATGTACCATTTAGTGACCAAGAAAATGAACTGGTTCCAGGCTGTAAAAGAATGTGCCCTGATTGAAGGCCATCTTATGAGTATTTATGATGAGAGTATGAACAGAAATGTAGCGCTGATAGCGCAACGTTACGGATTCCCTCTCTGGATTGGTCTTTCTAGTCTGGATGTAAGTAATCATCTCTTACTCAGTTTGTTGCTTTTAATTAAATGTTGTCACAAGAGTTATTAATTAGCTTGTGAAGCTTGTGATTAGCTTGTGAAGAATATTTTGCAACATGAATTGTAATTTGGCTATAAAATTAGCTGATGCTGTTTTTTCCATTTTAATTGTAGTCCAGGAAATTGCACTTTGAATGGTCAGATGGGACAGCCGTGTTCTACAAAACACTTGGAGATGCAAGCACCCTTGCTGAGTTTGAAGAGAAATGTGTGTATGTGGACACTAAAGGCAACTGGACTGTAGTCAGCTGTTATGATGAATTAGAAGGAGCCATCTGTTATACTGACAAGAAAAGTAAGATGTGCACTTAGTCATTTATTTTTGTTTATATGGAATTGATGTACATTTTTGGCCTGTCTATGCTATAAATTAATGTTATTTTCATTTAAAAAAAAAAAAAGTGTGTGTGTGTGTGTATATATATATATATATATATATATATATATATATATATATATATATATATATATATATATATATATAAAATATACATACGGTGCGGACGTGCGCCTTATAATCCAGTGCGCCTTATATGTGTACTGAGTTCCAAAATCTATAAAAGTGTTGTTGTGTGACCGGGTGGTTTTTCCACACATCAAAAAAGTGTGAAAACCCGTGTGAAGAAAATTAATTCAGAGCTTGCCGTCATTCCGGGAGGATTAAATAAAGAACTCCAACCGCTGGACATTGGCGTAAACATGGGTCAAATATAGAAATAGACCCCGTAATTCAGATTGCGCCTTATAATACTAATAAAAATAATATAATAAAAAGTCTTATGGAAAATACGGTGTGTGTGTGTGTGTATATATATATATATATATATATATATATATATATATATATATATATATATATATATATATATATATATATATATATATATATATATAAAAGGGGGGGGGGCGCAGCATCGAATAACAATCAGGTTTGATGAATTTACAGTATAGTTGGTTTTCTCCATGGCTTCTGACTTGTAGTGTTCTCATTTGTAAGTCGCTTTGGATTTTTTATTTATTTTTTTTTTTTTTTAAACAGAGTCTCCGGCATCTTTCACCTCCAATAAGAGCTGCCCTGAAAGTGATGGCCGAGGGTCATGGCTTCAATTCAAAGACCATTGTTATGCCTTTGATATGACTTTCTACAACTACTCAGTCTACACCATGACCGAAGCAACGGATGTTTGTAAGAAGCTGGGTATGCAAATGTTTTATACACTGCACTCTGATTCATGTCTTAAATGTATAACACTAACACTAATGTCTACACAAAATGCACCATTAACCATTTGCATCATCGTCTTTACTGATACAATAGTAATTATTAAAGTAATAAAACCTTAAATAAAACAAATAAGAAAAGCAGTTGGATATAACAAAGCACAGCTATTAAACTAAATTTGCCAAACAATTACTTACCAACACATTAACAACCATCTGAAATAACATTCCTTTACCACAAACACTTAAATAATCTGACTAAACTACCTACTGATGACCAATGACCATTTCGGTGACCTTTTTTTGTTTTCTTGTTTAAGTTCATCCAAATAAACCTTTTCAAATACAGTCATGCATCTGGTTTCATTTAATTACCATAATTATTCTAAGATATAATAATACGGTGGTTTAAATTATTGTGCCCATATAGAGTGTGTCTGTGTGAGTGAGTGTGTGCCCAGCGATGGATTGGCGCCCTGTCCTGGTTGTATCTGCCCAGCGCCCGAGACGTTCTCCCCTGGATGGGCATGGGGAACCCCACCGCGACCCTAATAGAGGATAAAGCGGGAGATAATGAATGAATGAATGAATAAATTATTGTGTTAATGTAAAAGTTACCCACTCAATTCTGAGTAAAGACTAACTTTTGTTTATTTATTTGTTAGATCCCTCCTCCGAACTTTTGACTATTAAGAGTGAGGAAGAAAACAACTTTGTCTCGGACCATATGACTGATAGCACGCTCATCACCAGCCGTGTCTGGCTAAAGCTTAATCCTGCCTCCTCTAGTAATAGCACAGGTATGACTTCTTCATCATTCAAGACCTATAATTGAATTGTTTCATCATTAAAAAAGTAAAACATGTAACTGGTCTAATTTTTAAAATCTTCAGATGAAGATGCAGCCAGGATTGATGGAAGTGCACTGCAGTTCCCTCCCTGGATCCATTCTGGTGCTCAGTCTGGATGTGCCGTTTTGGAGTCCATGGTCGGAATGTGGAGCACTACAGACTGCGCAAGCAGCAAAAGCCGAGTCGTCTGCAAAGCGCCTGCCAGTGAGTCGTCATGCAGCTGTTCATATCAAAGACTAAAAAATATCTAGAAGGCAAACATGACTTGGTTAATAACATATTAACATAGTATTGTAATGCCAGAAAGAAAATATCATATTCCCGCAGTAAGTCTGAGGCATTAAAAGAATTTAGAATCAATAAGTAGGGACATTACGCAGGTCTGATGCTGTTGGGTTAACAAAAAGTCAGCCCTGCCACTGTTACCAAATATATAGTAGTCATAAAATCAGTGATGCATTTAATGTCCCTTTCATTTTTTGCCATTTGCATTGTCATAAATTAAATTATTAATTGTTTGCATACATTTAGATCCTTAAAGTGATCTATGCCTACTGTCCATCAGTATCAGTGTACAATTATATTGTAGTTAAAAAATGACCAGATCTTTGTTTTACATCTACTTGACTTCTAAATTATTATTATTATTAAACCCATGTACTTGTTCTCATCCTGTCTGTAGAGTCAGATGGTGTTCCCATCGCTCTGGTTTTCTTCATCATCGTGCTGCTCTGCATTGTAGGTGTGGTTATTTTTGTCGTTTATAAGAGGACAAAACACCGCTACTTCTCTACAGTACGCTACCAGAGGAACTTTGACGAAGCAGATAGCACAAGTATGATTGCCGAGGTGGAGTGAGTGATGCACTATATGTGAATTATTGTGAAAGAAAGCAGGTTGCTGTGCCTTTCAGTGTTAACACTCCTCAAACTTCTTACTGTTCAAAGATCAGTGTAAATATAAAGTCCAGCAATCACCGGCTTCATCAATGCACTAAGAGAACACTGTAGATGTACATAAATTTGGTCATCTTTTTTGTTGTTGTTGTTGTTTTTTTTTTTTTTTTTAATTATTTAAACTTTTTTTTGTACATTTTAATGAGAAACTGGCAAAGGTTGATTTTTGTGAAGGGGAGGGGCTTAGGGGCTTAAGGGTTGTTCTTGTGGCAGAATTTCTAATTGGTTTAAGTAATCTGTTTTTTTTTTCGGCAAGCACTGATTGCACTTTCTTATGATTCTAAACTCGGATTCTTTTAAAAACTCCCGCTTTGTTTTTTTTTTTTTTTAAACAATTGTTCTATTCACCAATGCATTGTAATAATAAATTAATAGTCTTATAAGTTCAAAGTACAATATCCAGATTTCATCTTGACTGTTCCGATTGATTTGTTTCTATTTAGTCACTTGCATAGAATAATGAACACATTGTTAGATAATCAAAATTTACAAACCCATTGTTTCTTAGAAAAAGCTCTTGTGTTTATTTCAGTTGCACGTTCTACATAAAACAAAAAAAATTCCTCATTGACTGCAGAAGGTAAAAGATGATGGTGATGGGTGCCAGGTGACTTGTGGTCTAACAGTGTTAATGTGAGCTGAGCTGGTGGTTACCTCTTCTTCTATTCTATGCACTCAAACTACTGATGTGGAAAAGCACTTTATGTATTCGCGCTGACTGCTTCAGAAAGCACAATAAGAGGGAGAATTTTTTGTTTCTTTTGAGTGGTTTCTTATTCCTGTTCTTTGCCATGATTGTTGTAGATGATTTGTAAATATTTTAGGCTTTTATGGAAATCTTTTAAAAGTACGAGCCAAAGATGCCTCTTTTTCTGCTCTGCTCAGGTTTTTATTTGCTCTGGTTAAAAGTTGTACATGGCTTTTTAAACTTTGTAGCTCTGATTTTGTTACAGAAGAATCTGGCCAACATTTAATAAAATGCTGTCTCCTAACAGCTGATCTCTCATGTTTCTGTATTTACAAATGTTTTGCTTCAGGGTAAAAAAAAAAACAACAGTATGTTTCCAGTGTTTATTTAATAATTTGATTTTACTTGGTAACATCATGATTTCCTTAAATATTACTATTAAATATTACTATGCAAGACCTGAAGTGTTAAATATGGTTATTATAAAAACTACAGATTAACACAAGTAATACATTTTTTATTTATTTAAAAAATGTTTTTAAAGTAATGTTTTTGCAGATATTTGAATCTTGTGTCTTGTTTTGTGCTTGGCCTATTGGTTTTACATCATGTTAAAGATCAGGCAGTATAAAATAATTGTCATTCAGATATGAGCCTCTAGAGGGCAACATTTTCCACAATTTTCCAAAGTTAAATTATCAGATAATTTTAATTAGGTGGCTTTGAAAAAGCAATCTATTGTTATTACTCATATTCTTCTTATTATTATTTAAAATTTGAAGTCACACTGACCTCTATTGGCTATTTATTAGTGTGTGTTGCTAAGAGTATAATCTGTCTTTAGAGATGCATACAAAATATTAAATACATGACATGTATCTATAACCATACTACAAATAATACTATGTAAATAGAACAAGATTACAGTATTAGGATCACTGACATGTTGCACTCACCCTAACAAAGTTTTTGTTTGTAATGCGTTATTGATCTGATTTTTCTTTAAAACATCTTAATTGTTTTACCCTTGGTGTGAAAGTGAATTATGTACTTTCCTAATTTAATCATTCATAAATCTGTAATGCTTCTGTAAACTCAGGATCTGAAAAAATGAGGCTTGAAAATGAGGCAAATGCTATATATAGTCTGAAGTGTCTCCATACATGGGATGGAAGAGAGGAGGCTCCCTCTAAGTGTGCAACATTATTTTTGTTGCGGTCAGCAAGACGTCTCCCAAGTGCTCTCAGCTGATCGGACTCTCAGCGCTCTTCCATTCTCCAGAGGTAAGTCTGAAATTATTTTGATTATTCTGTCAGTGGGGCAACTTAAAGTATCCTAGACATGTCTAGGTCTAGATGGAGACGTGTAATGTATAAAATGTGTGATTTAATATTATATGGTAATAAATAGAAAGATACAATAAACAAGGTATCTGATGAATAACAAAGTTATTCATCAGATACCTTATTTACTACTGTGGAGGAATTAATTTAAATATGGGGACATTGAGTCAGTAGTTAATAAGAATATTTTAATTAAAATGATTATTATTATTATTATTATTATTATTATTTTATTTTAAGAAATTTAAACAAAAAACATTTTATATACACCTTAACAATTACGAGTCTTTAGATACATTTGTGTTTTAATAATCTGCTTATAAAATTGAGATTTAAGCTGTTAGTGTTGGTTTGTATGTATTGTTATTGTTTGGGTTTATTGTAAGATGTCGGTACAATGATATATATATAAGGCTTACTGATCAAAAGAAAAGAAATGTAAACAAATAAGCATCCATCTGTTATTTACAACTACAAGATAAAGCAATTAAAGTGGTGTGTGCAATTAAGTGCACGAACACAGTTAAAAAAAAAAGAAATCCAGCAGCACTTTTGTGTCTGATCCAGGCATATCAGCACAGCACACAAAAACAAACCACCATCACATCAGTATCATTGCAATGCTTTAAATCACCCATCATCCATCACTCAAATAAACCCTGATCTGTGAGTATCCTGATCATTATGAGCAGAATAACGTATGCAGAGAAACAAATGAAGTACATCTATAGCGTAAGTAGAACTGATGGAATGGACAAATGTAGAAACAAGCTATGCATGTGTAGGTGTGTGTGTGTGTGTGTATTATTTATATGTATCTGTATGTATGTTTGTGTGTGTGTAATATGTGTGTATGTATATCTGTACATGACCATCCCCACCGAAGAAATGCTGCTATAAAAAGATAATAAAAAAAACCAAATGATTCATGATCTGTATGTTGGATCATGATGTTTATGTTCATCTTTAGTAGCCACGGTTATTGGCTTTTGATTGTTGGGTCTTTATTCGAAGTTTTCACAACATGCCTACGAGGGCCATGCCACTTTATCAGCAAACACAGGTTGGACATCAGTATACCAGCTCAAAGCATGTTGTCCAGCAGACCTCATCGAGGTATGGAAAGTTCTGAAAATAAAAGCTGTTAAACGTGCTGTGCTTAGTCAGCTTAGATGATGTTTTAGATTTGGAATTGTGGCTTTTGGGCAAGTGCTGCTTCTTGTTGTATTGATGGCATAGCTTTTGTTTAAAGAATGTTAATATAAAATGTTGACTTTGCTTTTAAAAAGGCTGCAAATGTTGTGATTATTGATAATATTTTATTCCAATTTAAGGGGTTACATACAGTATACTATATTTGGCTTTTTGGCCAAGTTTAATAGTACAACATTTAGTTTAAATTGTAGTAGTTTGTTAAGTTTAAACAAAATTAAACACATTTAAACACTGTAGTTTACATTGTAACTTGTAGTTTGGATTTAATTACAAAGATTACTCTAAGATGCAGGCAGTTTAATTTTCCTGTAAATACTATACACTTGTCAAAGCAGTAGATTACAGCACCTTACAACACATTGTTGTGTGCAAGTAAATCATTTAACACCTTAATTTGTAAGATTTTATAAACCATCCATATATATACACACCACAGTGTTGAATATAAACAAAGTCAGCATCTAAGATTACTATTTATTAATAATTGTAATGTTCTTTTGTGTGCTGCTGCTTATCAGCTTTATGTATTGCTCACTTTTTAAACAGCATTTTGGCACAAATGTCGGTTGCTTATGAATAATAAGTGATTTATTTTGATTGCGAAAAACGTGACTTGTATTTTGTGGCAAAGGAGGAATCTTTCACAGTGAGATCAAAAATGTAAGACCTTGTGAAATGGCTGTTTTCACTGTAAAGAACAATGAACCGAAACATGCCAAAGCTTTACAATACCATGCAGCATTTATTTTATTGTAAATAAAACATATAGTTTAATCTTAATATTAATCATATATCAACATAGTGACATCATGTTAAATATTACTTGCCCTTAGTACAGCACAGAAAGAACATACTAAATATTCTGCAATTCATGCAGAATTCGATGTAATCAAAAGATTCTGAATAATTATGCTTATTGTTTTAATTGTGGTTTTTACTTTTGGTCCTCACTGTTTTTAGATGCCACAGTAATTTTTAAGCTTTTTATTTTGCACTGCTTCACTGAAACGTTATTGCCTTCAATAAAGCTGCTTTTATGTTGAAACTTTATCTGCTCTTATAAAGCTTTTTTAATATAAATCATTTTGCTTATCCACTGACTGTTGATTTATATTCGGACAGAAAATCAAGCTCCACATCTGTAAAGAAGGTGCAGGAAGAGGCCACTGAGGTGATGGCGGAACCAGCCTATACGGTGCCAGCTTTCAGGGAGAGGTGAGACACTGTTGGCAGATGTCATGATTACCATACAGCATGCTATTTAAAGAGGCTAAGGGTGTAAGACAATATTTAAGCCGGTACTTCCATTAAGTGTACTGTAAGCTTCTTCATTTCACAGCTACTACATGAAATATTATGCCATCGATTGAAACACAGTATTGTATGTAATTTAATGGTCATGTGTTAATTTAAGGCAACCTGAAGGAATGGCAGAATACCAGCGTGTCGCTGCTCATCTTGGAAGGAATCTATCTAGTCTGCAGCAGGAGCTGCACAGGATGCGTGTGGTTACTCATGAACAAGTGGAAAATATTGAGATAACAAAGGAGGTAAATACAGAGAGATTATTTTTGCCATCGAGCCTGGACCTATTTTGTGTTCGACTTTTTACTTTATTGTTGTCCCAGGTCAGAGAAATGAAGTGGGTCAGGAAGGAAGCTTCATCTGATATTCCCAGAGTCCCAGACTTCCTAGTGGGTTTAAGGTCTCATACTGTTTGGGAAAAATCTCCAGTCAAGCTCTTCTGCACTGTGTCTGGCTTTCCCAGTCCCATCGTTAAATGGTTTGAATTTATTTCAACACCTCACATTGTCTCATTTATCTGGTAATAGAAGAATTATGAGATAATAATGGACAAGAATGATTCTCAGCACTGCAGTAACACTGATAAGGTTGTGGTGTAGCAGCTGCAGATGCAGCAGCGCTGCTGGAGTTGTTTGACACTTTATTGACATTGTTGGACTGAGGATAATCCACTAACCAAAAACGTCCAACAACCAGAGGAAGTTTCCTCTTAGCACTGATAAAAGATTAGCCACAAACTGTGCAACAGCAAATGAGCTACAGTCTCTGAATTCATCTTAAAGGTGGATGTTTCTATTAAAGTGTATAGCGAGTGGACACTGTTTATAAAACTTCAACAGCACTGTGGTGTCTAATCTAACCCTACCAGTGCATTATATACTGATACACCATCACTATGGCAGTATCACTGCAGTTATAAGAATTACCCTCCACCTGCTCTGTAGTGGTATTGACCTTTTAGAGTATTAAAGGGAACTAACAAAGTATAGAAACAAACAGATGGACTATAGTCAGTAATTGTAGAACTACAAAGTTAATCCAAGTGGTAAATTATGCAAAGAGTGGAAAAGCAAGGAGGTGAATGTAGTGAAGTGTCTGGCGAGTGCATGCAAACATATTAAACAGTCACTATTTTGGGGACACCTGTGTATTTGTGACTGGAGCTGCATGGAAATAAGACACCTCAGAATGTAGCATCCATCTAGCGCAGCGTTTAGATGGAGATGTTTCAGTGTGAATTCACAAGTGAATGTCAAAATCAAATGATCATCTCTTTGAACAAGGCATGCTCATTGGTGCTTAGACTGTAAAGTGTTTTAATGCAACAGTCTCCGAAGCATTCAGTGAATTATGAGATTTAAAAAAAAAAGTAGCTAAATTGGACACTGTAAATGTGAACATTTTTGAGAAAAATACAACTTTAGCCAAATATAACTCTAGCACTCCAATTAACTCCCCAATTAATGTCCAAATGCAACTCGTTGTTAGTGGAATGGATGGACAACAACCATGATGACCAGTTTATATGTAATTGCTGATAACAGGATCAGAATTGGGCAAAAAGCATGAGTCAGGGGTTCTGACAGGATTGGTAATGTTTGTTTGGCACACCCTGACTCCTCTGATATCCATGGAGGGATCTGTGGGCATTAAAGACAGCCTTAGCATTATAACAAAGCACACCAGGCCAGGCCCAGGCTCATACACAGTACCAGGGTTGTGTTGGATTGTATTGATGTATTGGTTCCAGGAACATAAGTGAGTGTCTGTTACTTCCATGTCATTAACAATAACCAGATCATAATCCACTAGGATGAGGTAGTACGGTTGTGGAGGTATGTCAATACAATTGCTGCAACTTTGAAATGCTATTCTGCTCAAATGGTCAATATTTCTTCGGATTGATTTCACCACTTCGAGAAATCTATGTCGTGACAAACTGCTGTGGTCCTGATGTACAAGGGAATTTCAGCTAGAAGATGGGTGTCTAACAAAATGGCATTTCAGGCTGTGAGATCATGTGAGTATAATAACCCTTGTTCTATACTTTTGCAGGTATAAAAATGGTGTTCCTATCGATCCTTTAAGTGCACCTGGAAAATACAAAATTGAAAACAAATATGGAGTTCATAGTCTGATCATCAGCAGGTACAAATGTTTACTCACCCTCTGTATTGTAAAAGCTTTGCACATGACTTTTCACATTACATTTAAAACACCAATTAACTGCATGTTCTGAATCTAACCAGGATTACTTGCAAAAACAGGCTTACATCACCTTTCATTATGCTCTTTTAAATATTCCCTTTTTTATTTAAATGAAGTGACATGCATTACACAGGTGTGGAGGTAAATATAAAAAAGTATAAATGAATCATTATTCAATAAAACACATTTGCCTGTCACCAGTAATAAAGAATCAACTAAGTTCAGAGACATATTTGCATAAGATATCTAATTAAAAGGTCTCCATTAAATGTGGTCCAAAGGCTCCTTAAAAGCCAGTGACCTCATCGTGATGTGAACACACTAAACAGACCTTCCCCAAACTGTTGTCACAAAGTTACAAAGAAGCATAACATTTTCTATAATGGAGTCATAAGCGGTAGCATTAAAATGAACATCTGACAATAACTGAATGTAAAATCCAAACCTGAGAACTAATGTGGGTGTCCACATACTTCTGCTCTGATAGTCATAGAGAGTGAATGATCTGCTGTGAGAGAGAGTTTCTTTTTTGGTCTAAAAGCGGCCTGTCCTCATCTTCAAGACGCCTCAGCTGTTCGTTCCTTACTGCTTAGCTCTGTGTTATTTAATGCCGGTATGTCTGACATCCAAGTTCCAGTAGAAGCTTTACAGTCGTGAGGGTTGCTTACCACGTGGATTATATATTGTAATACATTACTGCTCAAAAAGACATTTATATTGTTTATAAATAAATTTTAAAGATTTAGAAAAAAACAAAACTGATTCTGGAAAGTAATTCCGGATTAATCTGGTGTTCAGGAGATGTTGATTTTTAGTATCTTAACAGCTGCCAGACTTTTAAATAGTGCATGATGCCTGAAGGTCACATTTCTTCTTTCTATTCTCACTCTCTAGCCTTTCCTTCAAGATCAGTTCTGCATTTCTTTTTATCTCTCCTGGGTTCTTAAGTGGTGCCAGAGAATGGTGCACACTGTTTTAATGTGGAAATTATTTGCTTGGAGTCAGGATTAATGACATGACCTGTATTGATGGATTAACACAGTGTTTGCTTTCATGATGTGATAACAGTCGAGGTTGCCAATGCCTATTGTCTATTTTTAAATTTAATAGTGCATATTAAATCGTTTAAAATATCCTTCTTTTTAAATACTTATGTTCAACTTCTATACATTTTTTTTCATCAATACAGTACTTAATATTTATAGCAGAATTGTATCTAGTCAAATTAAATTTGTAAAATCATAGTTAATAAAATAGCTGCACAGCAATGGTGCACTAGTTTAAATTTATACTAATATCCATCAGGGATCCAAGTGTTTCCCTAGAAAATCTGTTCACTTATAGTTACTGTTACATAGATAGTTACATTAATTCATGCAATTCATGCAATAGACGACGTTAAAAGGTTAGTTTAAAAACACTAGATGGCAGTCTTTCACAGTTTTGATAACTCAACCATACATTTAAATGAATTTAACGAAACGTATATGTTAAGCCAAAAGATACACCTGCTACCATATGTCTGTTAGTTTAGATAATAATGCCAACTTTGTATTTTATTTTTAAGATGCACGACAGCAGATTCTGCTGTGTACAGTGCTGTAGCCACCAACACAGAGGGAAAGGTGACTTCTAAAGCCACAGTATGTGTGAGAAGTAAGTCTCCTCTCAGTGTTGTTCAACCTCATTAAACCATTGCACATTTTAATAACATGTTTTTTATTGTAGAAGGATCTGGAGCTGCAGAGTTGTCTCATTTGCCAGGCCAAGGTGAGAGAATGCAGGAATGTTCTGGCTAACGCCCAGAAAAATCATAGCACATAAATAACATCTGTCAGTCACGGGCATTGATAAGATAAAATTTGTGGTGTTTTTGATGGATGTCAGACTTTTCTTTAGTAGTCATAATGCAGCCTGATGAATGTCATGTGAAGAGCAGAAAAAAGAATGGTGCTCAAATAAAAGTACTAGTGAAATGTTGGTGTTTTAAATGTCAGTGGACATGAAGTTACAAGGGACTCTCTGGGTCTTGCAATATGAGACATGCCCACTACATAATACTTAATGTAATATATGCAATGTTCTTGTTTGTATGCAATGGTCATGTCTAACAATAACTATAGGGGCCATGTCCTGTAGTATTGTAAGTATGGACAAGTGAAAGCAGTGGTGGCACTGCGTCAAACATCCTTTACCAGAAAGTCATGACAATCCTGAAAGCTGCCATGAGATATTATAGTGACCTAGTTTCTGGGAAATTCTTAGATAGTGAACTGATTGTTACTGTCGTAAGATGATGCTCAAAACTCTTGAATTTATACAAATATATAAGTCACCTTCATTGGTTAAAACACACAACCTTGCATAAATTCTCCATTAACATGTGCTTCACTGGAATTAAAGTAACCAGGGCAGGTGCACAGGTCAGAATCCCCCAGATTTAACTTTTTTTTCTGCTGGTTTAGTGATAAAGGCTGGTTCTGCATGATAGTGGAAATAAATTTGTGTGTGGCCCTTGTTTTTTAAAGCTGCCACATGTGAACTCTGCAAAAGAACTCAGAAAAAGAGAAAAAAGAGAAAAAAAGGTTATAATGGACTTTTTCATTTGCCTTCTTTTAGCGCCTTTTCCTAAAACTATCCATCGTAGCAAGTTGGAGGTGACCCTGCTCGATAAGTTTGGAGTGACCTTTGGTACTGAGGGAGAGTCACTGACTCTTGTGGCAAACATGGTGGTTGTGCCAGACCTTCCAAACCTGCCGCCAGAGGTCATGTGGTACAGAGATGGTAAGATCCTTACTGTGTAGAATTACAAATCATTTGTTGTTGTGTTTGCTTTTACCATCACACTGTGCTTAATATTTGGATGTAATCCTGGTTGCCTGATTCTGCTCACAGTGGCTTACAAACTTCATTCACCACAGTGTTATTTATCCTTTACTGTAGCATTGCATGATCTAAATTATTATTACATATTAACACAAGTCCTCAAAGTTTAAATGATCCAATATTACATACCTGTAAGCACCAGTGATGTAACCATAAACAAAAATTAGTATCAAATGTTTTTAGTTCAGGTGTTGGTGAGTATCAGGTGTTGGTGACTTATTTCTGATTCTTACAACGCGATTGTAAAAGTGAGTAATAATTTAAACAAAAAAGACAACACAATTTTGCCAGCAATCTGCTTAAAAGCACATCTTCGGAACTGAAGCTTCAAGGATGTATGATAAAAAAAAAAACTGTTGGAATCATTACATTTGGAAGAAAGAAAACCCTGCACTTCAGTTGTATTTTCATAAGAAAAACATGATGTTGGTAATTTAAATTGTTTGGGTCTGATTTGCTGTGTCTTAGTCAGGACAGCTTTTCTCATTGACTAAACAATGAACTCTGTAGTATATCAGTGAATTCTACAAAAAACATATCAGGATAACTCTGTGATCTGAATTTCATAAGTAATTAGGTCATGAATCAACAAGACTAATTAACAATTACTCTATAATGTAAAGTAATGGCTAAAAATAAGAGCCTGATTACACTTACATACAGAGAACTATGGCTAGCATATAATTACATATATGCAATATGGGATCCTTTAATTTAGTACAACAATGACCAAGTACCATTATTTTGTTATTGCGATTACTTACCCTGTTGTGATTATCATGCTTTAAAAATTAAAATTCACAATATATCTGAAGCTTCTATAAATTGTAGATAGAAAAAAACCAACTGTACTTGAATCAGTAGTGAGGTTTAATTGAACATGACTGCACATGTGCCTGCTTCTGTGCAACTGCAGAAACTCTTCTGAAACCATCCAGATGGGTGGAGATGTCTGTCAGCAGTGGATCTGCTAAACTGACCTTTCCTCACCTCAACAAGGATGATGAGGGTCTGTACACACTACGCATATGGAGCAAGGATGGAACCACTGAGCACAGCGCCTACCTGTTTGTCAAGGGTGGGTTTAAGATTTGTGCTTCTACTCGAATATACCTCAAAAATATACATCATAAAAATAAAACTTAAAAAAAAAGCGGATAACAAGGAAAAAGACAATAGGTTGTGTTTGGTGTGTGTTTTTTACAGATGCTGCTCGCTCTGTTGCTAAGGCCCCTGGAGCACCAATGGATGTCACAGTTTCTGATGCCAACAAGGATTACGCTTTAGTGTCTTGGAAGCCACCCAACACCACTGATGAGCCCCAGATCACTGGTTATTTTGTGGACAGGTTAGAACTTTAACTTTTAAATACGGTGCTTTTCATTGGCATGATATTGAGATGCCAGTTAATAAGAACATGTACATATCTCTGAACATAGATGGGTATTTGAGGACTTTGATATGATACTTAACTTAAAAACAATAATGGGGATATTAGATACATGAAAATATTGATCCAATCCAATTATCGGTAATTCTGGGCTGTCTGCCTCTCTGTCATGCTCTAACTTTTGGCTCTGTAAATTGTAATGTATCCCTTTAATGTATTTAAAGGAATTCTAATAAAAAACAGAATCTTAACATGTATTCACCTGTATGAAAATATTTTAGATATAAGTCTCAAACATTACATAACGGAATATGAAATCATAAACACATGCTTTTTCTAAGGCTGTGCCACCAGCTCTGCTGTCTTGGGGTTTTATATCCATCTACTGTGGCTTAATGTAACAATAGTTATGATTAGACATTTAGATATACCTTATGATTAAAGCAAACAATGACCTTAACAATAAGCAAAGTACAAAAAACTATATGGTTTAGAGTATAACAGAAATAATTTGGTATTATTGCTAAATTAAAAGTATTATATTTATATACACACCCTATTAAAGCCCTTACTGTGGAGATTAGCATAACATACTCATGAAATTAGAATTTTATATACATGCAGGTAAACACTAAATGAGTTCAGATGCACAGCATCACTGTTTTTATGTAATAGTAAGTGCAGTCTGATGTAGTTCACGTTTTTATCTTTAATTCGAAGCTAGATAGCTTTAGTAGACCATCTGCTTGTTTTTAGAAAATAATTTTATATCTCTTACTCTCTCATTCAGGCGTAAATCTGGAACACATGGACTGGGTTCAGTGTAACAGTACCCCAGTTAAAGTGTGCAAGCTTCCTGTGCAGGGGCTCACAGAGGGTGCGTCTTATCACTTTCAAGTCAGGGCTGTGAACAGTGCTGGCATCAGTCGACCCTCCAGGATGTCATCCGGTGTGACTGCTGCTGAGGTGGAAAGCGATGTGCAAGGTATGGCTTAGTTTAGGACTTCATAAGATGCACTCAAACACAGGCACAAAGAAAAGCTGAATTACATCATACAGAAAAACACTAATAATCTATAACTGCTGACATTTTGCTGACTACTGCTGACATTTTGAGAGTTAAAAACAGACTAATAAAGAGTCCAACTCTTTTTATTATTTTATATTTTAAATATTCACCACTTTATAGGAAGTGGGTACATTTTACGCAATTTAACTTTGAGGAATAATTGTCTTATTTGTTGACACAGTAATTAAAATGGAGGGGAGATATAATATTGTGATTCACCAAGAGGAACTGCAAGGAGGTACTTTTATTATAGATGTTATTAACTAACTATTTGATTGTTTCCCAACATCGTGTTTCATGGCCATCAAATATCTTTATCTAATAGAAACATAAATGTTGTTTTTATGCCTTTATTAATTGATCTGCATGTACCTTCTTCCACTTGGATAACTCATAGTGTAATCAATGACATTTAGAAACTTTGTTTTGAAATGGTTATCTTAACATGCAAATGCACATCCATCCGAAATCAAGGGCATGTAGCAGACACTTTTATGCGAAACAACTTACAATTATCCTAACCTGATGGTTGGGCTCAGTACACAGGAACACTCAGAACACACACATTGACCTGAGATTTAAACCAACAACCTTCAGATTATTAGCCCAACACAATAACCACTGAGCTACCATACCCACAAACACGTGTTTTTTTTTTTTTTATAAAAGATTAAAATCTTTCACTCAAAAGGCAAATAGTTCTTTTCAGTATCCTAGTGACGAACTAGAGAAAGCAAAACTTGCAGGGCTGTGGTTTGACTCTTCTGCCAGTAGATGTCAATGCCGTAACAGAAATCATCACACAGTTCAAGTTTGTTTGTAGAAGAATTGAGACTCAAACATGAGTTTCATGTATATTAACAAGTTCCTTTAATTTCTTCTATTTACTTCTGTTCAATTCATGCCTGTTTTTTGTGATAGTCCAACAATACATCATGTCATTTATTATTGAAACACTGTTGAAATAACATTTTTAAAAAATACACAATGAAGAATTTGAAGGTCAGATTTAGCCAAACAGATTATGTCCCTTTCTCAAACTGATTCTGTTGTAATTATAATTAAATTATATTACATTCTAATGGGGGCGGCATGGTGGCTTAGTGGTAAGCCCGTTCGCCTCTCAGCGCTAGGGATTCCCGGTTCGAATCCCCATCTGAGTGGAGTTTCCATGTTCTCCCCATATCTGCGTGGGTTTCTTCTGGGTTCTCCGGTTTCCTCCCACAGTCCAAAAACATGGATCAAGTCAATTGAGTTCTCCAAATTGCCCCCTATAGAGTGTGTCTGTGTGAGTGAGTGTGTGCCCAGCAATGGATTGGCACCCTGTCCTGGGTCTATCTATCTGCCCAGCGCCCGAGACGTTCTCCCCTGGATGGGCATGGGGAACCCCACCGCGCCCCTAATAGAGGATAAAGCGGAAGACAATGAATGAATTAATGAATGAATGAATGAATGAATGAATACATTCTAATGCTCATTAGAATGTTGTGATTGTCTGATGGATGCATTTGAGCGTAAATTATTTTTCATTTCTTATTAACTTAATTCTTTTCATTTTAAACCATTAACAATCTCTGTGTCTTTCAGTTTCAACATCATGGGTGTCCAAATAGTTTACATATGAGACCATATAATATATAAAATTAATAAACTTTGGTCATGTTATATTTGGTATTCAAAATACAAACATAAGACAGTTGTTGGACAATAAACATGTGTGTCTGTGTGAGTGAATATACCCAGCGATAGATTGATGCCCTGTCCTGGGTCTATCTGTCCAGCGCCCGAAACGTTGTTCCTTGGATTGTTTTGCGGAACCCCCTCATGACCCTAGCAGAGGATTAAGCAGAAGATAATGAATGAATGAATTTAATCAGTAATATTAGCTATAATTTTTAGGGCATGTCAATGTCCATGTCTAATCTGAGCGAAACACTGCTTGTACACGGTGCATTAGCATAGTTTGGTGCACTTACTTACAGAATCACTGCCACAGTCAAGTAAATATAAATAACATACAGAAAAAAAAGAGACTATGAATTATCTGCAGACATTCAGTTTATATCTGGGTTGCATTTCTGACTCTTGGACACCTCTGATCTACATTTTTGTAATTATTAATCTTTTTTCACTTTTTAAATCATTATTCACCATACATTAATAATTTTTCACTTTCCTACTAATATTGTGCCAGTGCTTAAAACTTAAACTAGCAACTTTTGTTTGAAGTTGTCATGATAAGGTAAACATTTGGTAGAGTACTTGGTAAACATTATACATCACACAAATAGGCTGCTACAATTGCTGTTTTAATTGCATCACAGGGCGGCACGGTGGCTTAGTGGTTTAGCACGTTCGCCTCTCAGCACTAGGGATTCCCGGTTCGAATCCCCATCTGGGTGGAGTTTCCATGTTCTCCCCGTGTCTGCGTGGGTTTCCTCCGGGTTCTCCGGTTTCATCCCACAGTCCAAAAACATGGATCAAGTCAACTGAATTCTCAAAATTGCCCCATATAGAGTGTGTCTGTGTGAGTGAGTGTGTGCCCAGCGATGGATTGGCACCCTGTCCTGGGTGTATCTGTCCAGAGCCCGAGACGTTCTCCCCTGGATGGGCATGGGGAACCCCCCCCCCCCCCCCGCGACCCTAATATAGGATAAAGCGGAAGATAATGAATGAATGAATTGCATCATACTTTGTGAATTCAGTCTTTATCTGGGTAATGATTTTTAATAAAATATAGTAAAATTTGTATAGTAAAAGGATCTAGAATCAAAAGAACACAAGCTTTGCAAGTGTGGGGGATCAGTGTGAGTGCATACCTTTCACAAAATAAAATCTGATATACAGTATAACCTAGTGTGTCATTAAGCTGTAGCAGAGCAGAGAACCGAGGCAGAGTGTGAGCAGGGTATATATAAGTGAGCACATTTATATTGCAAAGGAACTTGTGTACTTACATTTTAAATGTATGCCCTTGACCCCTTTGGCAGTAAAATAGCACCACAGAATCTTAGTGAATTGGGTATAATATGCAAATACATGTAAATAAATAAGAAGCTCAAAATTCATCTTTCAAATGTTTACCTTGTCTTGCAGAAATCTGTTTTATAAAAAAATCTGTTGTGTTCTATAATGTACGCATAATTATTTTCCATTTAGTGTACATTACAACGCCAGGCCCGCCAACAGATGTGCATGCTTCAGAAATAAATCAAACGTATATTGTTCTGAGTTGGAAACCACCAAGCCCCCGGGGAAGGGCAGCTGTGTGGTACCTCATCGAAAAGGTGTGTAGGGGTGTGTTTGGATGTTTAGTGTTTATGTGGCACCAGATACATCACATTACTTTTGTGGATTACAAGCAAATTATATCTGAGCTACTTTTTTGCATTAATGTGTTGGAAAGAGCAACGGAAATGATCCTCCATTTTTTATGACCTGCTCTTTCGCTCTGCCTGACTCAATTCTTATGTCTCAGTCGGTGGGGGACAGCAACATTTGGCAGAGAGTGAACACGGGTGTCGATATACGCTCCCCACGTTGCCCCATTTATGATCTGGAGGACAAGAATGCGTACCGTTTCCGCATTATTACAGTCAACAAATATGGCCTGAGTGAACCATCAGAGCCCACTGCTCTCGTCCAGAAGGCCGACCCTTATGGTAAGCTCTTTCTACCTACAAAAATCTGAATAATTCAAATGAAGCGAAGACAAGGAACCAAAATGAATGAAACTGCGCTGTAACAGTAAAAAACTCATCCTGTAAAGACACAAGACTTGCTTGGTTACATGTTTAACTACGCCTATCCAACTACTCGCTGGGGCACTTGACAGAGGGTTCCCAACTGAGTAGACAAACACAAAAACACAGTCACACACATTCACACCCTACTGGGAAAGTCGTGTATCTAGGTTTTGAAAAAAAAAACAAAAAACGGATGAAATCCAACCAGGCATGGGCAGAACTTGCAAACTCCTCACAGAAAGAACCTAATGTGCTAAAAATCATGTTTTCTTAAAATATTAAAAGATGGCTTTAAAAGTAATGTAGCATTTACATAAAATGTGATACTGATTTTTGTAATAAAACTGATTCCACACCTTATTTTACAGGCAGTGCTCCAAATGTTGGTATGTACAAACCATAAAATGTTGGGGTTTTTTTTCACAGTAACATCACATAATGTCGCATGACTGTCAGAGCACTGCTCACTCCACACTGCATGGTTGCCCAACCTTTCAACTATAAAATATTATATAATATCTCTTCATTTGATTTGAATTATGTTTTAGGCATCTATGAATATGTACACAGTGAAGTGGCTACTTTACTAAATCCCACAGGTGGAAAAGTCATATTTGTGCTTTTTATACCTGCTTTACCTCCAGAAAACACTTCCAAGCTTTTATATAACAGTACTGACTTTATTTCAACAGGTATTCTACGTCAGGAATTCTACTGATTAAATTTTTTTTTGCTAATACAAGAATAATAATAATCAGAACCATATGCTTAGTAATGCAGCTTAAAGTTCCATTACTATCTTATACTTTCTTAAAAAATGCTGTCTAAATATCCACATTGTATGTTGTATATTAGTGATGTCATTTTTGTTTGTTTTTTTGTTTTGTTAACATCTGACAATTGTCTAATAGGAAAATGGCAAAATAAGAAGTGTCTAGGTTTTTATAAAGGACTACGTTTAGTAAATCATTATTATTTTTACCATTTGGTCAGAATGGACCAGATAAAAGATGGTGGTGGTGTAAAACAATAAAAAAAAATAGCTGTTGCTTCAGCTGTTGCTCAATGGTACCACACTTTCACCTCTACATTTCTGACTTTCAGTGCTGACAACTCTCAGATAAAACTGAACAGACTCCTTCCCATTAGTAATTAAGCGAAATAATTCATTTTCATTAAAACCACATTTAATTAAAGTCACTGTTTTTACATCTTTTCAGGAGTTCCCTCAGCTCCTGGCCAGGTCATTGCTTCCAGAAACACCAAGACATCTGCCTTCGTGCACTGGGAGCCCCCTAAGAATCCTAACAACCTCATGGGCTACTATGTGGACTGCAGTGTAGTTGGTTCAAAGTCTTGGTCCCCCTGCAATCACCGGCCTTACAAGCACACCAGGTAATTAATGCAAACATTTTGGCTTATTCATATTAAATCACAGTTGTTTTTAATTTAGATATGTTCTTTATGTGTAAGGTTAATATTTATATAATTAAAAAGATTTGGAAATAAATGCTTAACAGGTTTGTGGTTCATGGTCTGACACCTGGAGATACATACATATTCCGTGTCCAGGCAGTGAATGCTTATGGGCTGAGTGAAGAGTCTCAGGAGTCAGCTCCACTTTTCATTGATGCTGCACTCGGTAAGTATGCTGGCGAATATCTTACAATAATGTCTTATTATTAGATCAAGTTTGGAACTGTTTGGACTTTTATTTAAAAAAAAAATATTATAGTGTCTCAGTTTATCACTGTCAGCTGTGTGATGTCAATTTTTTTTTTTAAATTTATATAAATAATTGTTGCTGGTATTTTAATAAAAGCATTAGTGGGCTTGATTTCAATCTGGTTATATAAATCAATAATTACATTAAAACTTGTGTTATCTCATACAGAGAAAGGTGTTGATTATGGTATGTATGTTTTATGTGTTAAGTAAAGTTATAAATGAACACCCTCTTTATCACTCAGTATCTTCATTAAATTGTTACTTCCTTCACTTTCCCTGTTTAGAATAATCGGAACCTAAGCACTCCTATAATCTTTGCAGATGTTCAAAGTTTGTGGAGTTAAAGGTGCAGCAGAAAGTTAGTTCTCAGACTAAGAGATCTTCTCATTGTGCATGTGTTAAAATGGTAAAAGAGGTCATTGTGCTGGTGCTGGCAATGATATTAATCCTCTTAATATGTATAATGTAGCAGAATCAATTTAGATAATGAATAGTTTTAAATATGAGATTCAAAATCATATATAGTTACAGTTAATGCTGCAGCTTTAATTTACTGCATACTAATTAGTGATTTCACCTCACAGCAGGATGGTCCTGAGTTTGATTTCCAGTTAATATTGTTGTATTGTGTCCACTGCATGTTCTCCCTGTCTGCGTGGTTTTTCTTATGGGAACTGTAGTTTCCTCCCACATTCCAGACCTGCCAATAGTTTGTAATAGTAATCCAGCACATTTTGAAAAATAATATCAGTGTTGGTAAGCAGAACCTGTGTGTCCGCCTCTATAGCTGTTCCTTCTTCCCCGTACGGCATCACTCTGCTTAACTGTGATGGATCCTCTATGACCCTGGCCTGGAAAAAACCAAAATCCACTGGTGGTAGTAAAATTACTTCCTATTATTTGGATAAACGTGAAGCAGATTCAGTTTGCTGGAAGGAGGTCAGTTCCAGTCCTGCCACCATCAGACTGTACAAGGTAAACTGCTCGTTGTAAATATTTCTCCCTGCAGACCCTGTTTACTGCTCATTCTTGTCTAGTATTTCTGTTTGTGAGAACCTTTTCTTTTACCATGTATCTGTAGGTGGAAAACCTGACTGCCGGTGTGTTCTATGAGTTTAAGATTCAAGCTGGAAATATGGCTGGTGTTGGTTTGCCATCTGAGCCCAGCAAACCTTTTGCCTGTGAGGCATGGACCATGTCTGAACCTGGTAGGTTTTTCATCCTGCAAAAGTATGTTTTATGTGTAAAGAGATATTACCTCTGTCATGCTGATGTCATTAAGATATTCTACTTGTCATGCTTCTCTTCACTTGCGTTATTTACTGATAAATAGTCCTAGATAAGTATTGCCTAGTACTCATGTACAGGTTAGTTATTAATGTTCATGAAAATATTTATTTTAATTCTTGTTCAGTCAAAAACCAATAACCTCAAACCTCTGCATGTGAGTTGAATTAGATTACATGTTTTAAAAGAACAGGTATAATTTAGGATGATTTCTAACTTTGCATTACATATTCAGGCCCTGCATATGACATCAGTTTCTGGGAGGTTCGTGACGACTCACTGCTGCTGCAGTGGAGGGCCCCGGTTTACACTGGAGCGACACCCATTACTGGATACTTTGTGGAAATGGCTAAGAAAGGATCCTCTGATTTTGTGACCGTGAATAGTGAAGTGGTGAATTCTCGTTACCTGAAGGTAAAACAAATAAATTTTATGCACTTAAATTTACTAAATTGGTCCAAAGCTGCTCTTTTGTTTAAAGCACCAATAATCTTTAAAAAATGAAAACAGTAAAAAAAAAAAATTAAATCACATTATTTAAATGTATACTATTTTAAAGCAATATGGGGCGAGAGGTTGTGCATTATTGTAAAGAAAGCACAGAAAAAAAATTGTTACGCATGACACAAAGCGAATTGATTTATTCACAAAAACACACATACTATCATGATTTCATAATTAATTTAATTCATGAATGTGTTAATCAAAACAAAAATTATTAATTAACTGGTCTTCCGCAATGTAATCTAGTCCAGTTTTTAAAGTAAACATTGATCACTGAGTAACATGATACCGGCTTAGTGCTCATCGGGTATCAGCTTGCTGTTTATATCAATTTGTATTTCCATTTATTTTACGTGATTTTAAATAATGTATTATATATCACAAATTGATACGAATGGGAAGCGCTCAGAGGTGTGTGTTATTGTCAATAATGTTATGGCTGGACAAACGTCTCAGCCAATCAGATTTAAGGACTGGAACTACCTGTTTTTACAAAATAGTATATTATGTATAGTATATTATAATGTAGCCACAGATTATAATCCCGCTACTGAATCTGAAGTTAAAGTGAAGTGTTATAACGTTTATGTCTGTGTTCTTGACATTATGCTATGCATTTGAGAATATGTTTAAGACTACATACCAAGTGCTATTAATCTAACATGTAACATTATTCTGTGCATTTTTGTGTAGATAACAGGTCTGGAGACTGGAGCTTCTTATGTGTTTAAAGTATGTGCAGTCAACGAATCAGGTAAAGGAAAGGCTTCGGATGTGTCAGAGGCTGTGGTTGTCAAGGCTCTACCAGGTAGCTTCAGAACACATTGCAATTATGTATTATCTAAAGATGTGGCCTGTCAAAATCTAAACAATATGATTGTTTGCCCTCTTTAAACTTTTCTAAGGTACAAAGGAAATTGTAAGTGGGGTAGACGAGGAGACAGGAGATATTTTCCTGTCCTTCGAGGCCAGTGAAACCTCTGAGCTCTCCAAGTTTATATGGTCCAAGTCCTACAAAGAGATCAGTGAATCCAGCAGAGTCACTGTGACCAGCGAAGGCAGACGGTATGTGACCTGTGCAAGCTGGAACCCACATCAACAATAAAGAGCATAAACATGAACTAAATTGGGATTGTTTTTTAGATCCAAGCTGACATTTGTGAACCCTGAGAAAGAAGATCTTGGTCTTTATTCCGTGGCTGTAACTGAGACAGAGGGCGTGTCTGCCAGTCACACGATCACAGAGGAGGGTTGGGATCTGATTTCATTTTTCTTATTGTCATGCTTTAATTGTAATATGTATGAATTTAAGAGATGAATGATTAATCTCTTAAATTGTTTTATTTTCCCTGAAGACCTGAAGAAAATGCTTGAGCTCAGCTACAACATCAGACATCCAAGTAAGTTCTGCATTTTATTTATCTGGTGTTTATAATCTTTGTTTAATAAATATGTTTTTCATTTTCAAATTACAGTTGTTCCTCTGAAGACTGAACTGAACTACGAGGTGCTTGAGAAGGGTCATGTGCGTTTTTGGCTGCAGGCCAAGAAACTGAGCTCTGCTGCATCTTATAGATTCATCGTCAATGATAAGGAGGTCATCAATGCTGAGGTGTGCATTACTTCAGATGCTTCCTTACCCTTAGGTTTTGCCAAAATGTATTATTTTTCATTAAACATTTCCTTTATTTGTGTAAATGTTCTAAGAAACCTATAATGGTAAAATATCACCCTGTTTTCATTGAAAGTAAATTTGTCATTTACTTTCAGTAAAATTCCAGATGAGTAAATACATAAGGTTTAACTAATGTCTTTATTGGTGTATTGTTCGCTGTGTTATATAATCATGGATTTTCGTCCCTGATAAGCAGCTTTAATGAACTTTATGATAAGATTTTGTAAATCTTGATATGAAGTAATATTGTCTTGATATGTGTATGGTTTGTCAGGGTCACAAGATCAGCCATAATGCTTCCACAGGAGTTATTCAAATGGTCATTGAACACTTTACCAAGGCTAATGAGGGAACATACACCCTCCAGATCCACGATGGAAAAGCAAAAAACCAAAGCTCCTTGGTCCTTGTGGGTGATGGTGAGTACAGTTGTGAATTATATAATCTGTGGTTTTTAAATCAAGTTTTCATTTAAGTTTAAGAAAGAAACATATAATGTCTGTCAACTTTCAGTCTTCAAGGCTGCACTGAAAGAGGCTGAATTCCAAAGAAAGGAACACATCAGAAAACAAGGTCAAAAGAAAAAAATATACATATAAATAATATATACTGCTGTATATTGTAGTGGGGTGTTTACGTATTTTGTGTTTTAAGGTTTTTATGTTCTGTGTAGGTCCTCATTTCTCAGAGTACTTGACCTTCCATGTGGATGAGGACTGCACGGTCATGCTTGTATGCAAGGTAAAGTTGCATGCAGTGTAGTTTAATTATAAATTCACATTGGTCTTGAATGTTTTAAAACCTCTCATGTTTTGTCAAGTTTAGAGAATTAGATAAAATCTTAAAACATAAAAATATTTGGCTCCTTAGTTTGGTGAATAATTTCCATCCAGCCATCCATTATCTTCCACTTAATCGTATATTGGGGTGATGGGAGGGGGGGGGTCCCCGTGACCATCCAGGGGAGAGCATAAGATAGGGCAATTTAGAGCCACCAATTTACCTTAAATCCATGTTTTTGGATTGTGGGAGGAAACCAGAGAACCCGGAGGAAACCAAAGTTGACATGAAGAGACACAGATCAGGATTCAAACCTGGCTCTCTGCTCTGAGAGATGTCTGTATAATAGTGTATAAAATTGAATTTGATATACCTAATTGACAGAAAATAGAAGACAAAAAATATGAAAAATAGAAGTCTAAAACACAGATAGTATTTTCTAAAAAAAAAAAAAAAAAGCTTTTATGTCTATATAATGCTTTTATATAATGGATTCAAACCTGGCTCTCTGCTCTGAGAGGAGAACATGCTAACCACTGAACCTCTATGCATCCCTGTTGAATGCTAAAGTGTTTCTATTTCTGTGATTTGTACTGTAGCTTGCCAATGTGAAAAAAGAGACCACATTCACCTGGTTTAAAGAAGATACCGAAATCACTCTTGATGTTGCCCCCAATCCGATGTCTGGACAGTGCGCTCTTCCCATCCCATTGGTAACAATCTCTTCACTTTATCTTTCCCCTTACTATCATCTCTGTAAATCTGTTATATTTGGTCTGTCACAACCTGAAATTGAACTTTAATACACTCTGCAGTTCTCCAGAAAGGATCAGGGTGTTTACAAAGCTGTGTTGGGTGATGATCGTGGAAAGGATACTTCTGTTTATGACATTTCTGGCCAAGGTAATCTAATCACTTTCAATTTAGATTTAATGAGTTTGTTAGCACTAATATTGCGTAGTTTTTTAACAGGCTTCTTTTTCCTTCTTTGCAGTGTTTGAGGACATTATCAATGCTATCGCCCGGATCGCTGGTATAATTGTTTTCTTTGAGCATCATATAATAATGTTCAGTAACCCAGATGACTGTTGATTAGTAATAGAAATAGAATAGAATTTTTGATTGAAAGGTATTGCAAATTTATTCAGCCTATATGGCTAAAAATATTGGGACACAATCTTTTATGAAACCTTTTCTAAGATAGTGCATATTTTTTTAAGCTAAAAATTAAGTCTTACACTCTTCTGGGAAGATTTTTTACAATATTCTGGTGAGTCGGTGAAAATGCCCACTCATTGGCATGATTAAGAAAAGAGGTCACACACCCATGTTGATGAGAGAACCTGTTTTATAATCCCGATTCTAATTCATCCCGTTTGCTAAGGTTGAGTTTATTGATTTGCGCAGTCCATATATGTTACTCCACACCAAACTCATTCCTTTATGAAGCCTGTTTTAATAATATATTGCTGAAAAAAGAGCATATAATTTTATTTGTTATTTTATAATATTTTTGAGCTAGTTTTAGATATATCATCATCTGTCTGCACATTTTTACAACAGTAAATCTAATAGTTTCCTTGCAGTAAGATGCATGTTGATCAACTTTAGTGAGTAAACACTTGGGCCTTTTTTTTAGGCTCCTCTGCATCTGAGCTTATGCTGCAGTGCACACCAGAGGGCATTAGACTGCAATGTTACATGAAGTACTACACAGAGGAGATGAAAACCAGCTGGTTTCACAAGTAAGTACTTTCCCAGTTATTAAGGGTTTCAGCATGTCTTCAAAATGTTCTCTTATGGAATTACAGGATACAGTTAATTATACAAAACTGTGCACAAAAACACTCAAATCAAATGAATATAATCTTTAAATTATCTAGAAAAGCTACAATTTGCACAAAATCAGCTGACTGAACTATTATATAAAATAGTAATAGCTTATCTCATTGATTTAATAAATGTTGAATCTTACTGACAACATCTTACAAAAAGAAAAATATCTAAAATAACTTTTTTTCTTTAAAAAACTTGTCCAAGTTGTCCAATATGAATTACTTTTTTGCCCTCGGTTACTCCTAATATTTCTTCTCTGGATCTGCACTCGCCTTTTTTTATTCATGCTACAGCCATCATGTGCTTCCAACCTCATGAGAATGACACTGAATGCCTCTTTTACACCACCGCAACAGTGAGGAATTCTTATTTTCAACTCCGCTGGCTAGTCATGTCTTTAGGGCACCTGAACAGGGTGGTAACACATCTTAAGATTAGAATATAAGTATTTCCAGCACTATTCCATTTAATCCCATTACATAAAAGATTAATGTTTACAGTGATTTGAACAGAGATTTTGTGTTTTTCTTTGTCGTATTTTAATCTTCACATTGATCGGTCATCAGGGGAATTGCTAGGCATTGCAGCACACAATATTATACAATATATTACACAATATAACCATTTAGATTCAGTATAATTTCTTCCTGGACTTTTAGATGTTTCATTATTGTGTAAAATATGTTTTGGGATTGTAGGGAGAGTAAGATTGCCTCTTCAGAGAAGATGAGGATTGGAGGCACATCTGAGATGGCTTGGATGCAGATCTGTGAGCCTACTGATAGAGAAAAGGGCCACTATTCTATTGAGATTCATGATGGCAAAAATGCTTACACTCGTTCTTTCGATCTCTCAGGACAAGGCAAGTCCCTTCCACCCTCCTGCTAACTAACATAAAATACCATACTTCTAACTTAAAAATGTATATGAAAACAATTTTACTTGAAATAGTGTAAAATTGAATTGATAGTATAATTTACAGAAAATAGAAGACAAAAAATATGAAAAATAGAAGTCCAAAACACTGATAGTATTTTCTGATATGCTTTTATGTCTATATAACGCTTTTATGTATAAATCATTGTTTATTAAATAGCCTGCATTCACTCATATTTCATATTTCAGTATATTAATACAAAATGTTAAGATATTGTTTGTAGAACATGTTTATTAACTCCTTTGACAGTGCAATGTTTTATTCTTACATTTTGTTTATTTCAGCATACAATGATGCCTATGCAGAATTCCAAAGGCTGAAGTAAGATATGCACTAACTATCTAATATTGTTAACAATCTCCATTGAAGCAAATGTGTTTTCTAAAAAAAAAATATTTCCTTACAGGGCTGCTGCCTTTGCTGAGAAGAGTGAGTAGTGTACTTTGGCATCACTGTGTTACTGTACAGTATAAACTGGTCTAAACGGCACCTGCCAAATCTGGCTATTTTTTTTTTACTATACTTTACAATGAACAAAAAGCTACATGCGTTTTACATAAGTAGTAGTTAGCGTTATTCATTCACTCATTCATTATCTTCCGCTTTGTCCTATATTAGGGTCGCGGGGGGGTTCCTCATGCCCATCCAGGGAGAACATCTCGGGCGCTGGGCAGACACACCCAGGACAGGGTGCCAGTCCATCGCTGGGCACACACCCACACAGACACGCACACACACACACACTATATGGGGCAATTTGGAGAACTCAATTGACTTATACCATGTTTTTGGATTGTGGGAGGAAACCGGAGAACCCGGAGGAAACCCACGCGGACACGGGGAGGACATGGAAACTCCCAGATGGGGAAACACCCAGATGGGGATTTGAACCGGAAATCCCTAGAGCTGAGAGGCGAATGTGCTAACCACTAAGCCACCGTGCCGCCCTAGTTAGCGTTATATATTACTGAAATAAAAAAGCATTAAAATAATGCGAACATTAATAAATACATAAAGTTATAAAACCTGAACCTATGCAATATTTATTCAGTAACAAAACTATTTTATTGCGTGATTACTCATCCGTTAATATTAATAAACAATAAAATACATTTAATTTATATTAATTTTAATAATCTTTAACGTAACCGAATTCTGCTGTTTCTGAAGCGTTCCATAAGATTTGATCTTTGTTTTCTGTAGACCGTGGCAGAGTTGTGGGTGGACTTCCAGACGTTGTCACCATTATGGAGTATAAGGTAATATTTGTAAAGCTTCTGTTGTATCAGATTGTGGAGGATGTCAATACAATGTAAGACACATTAGATGCAATTTTTCACAGACTTCAATTGTAGCCATTTACTCATCAGCACTTCCACCACAGGTCCTCCCATCGCTATTTAATAGGAAATCCCTTAACCATTGTCTAGTTCCTCAAGCATGGGAAACCTTGAGACTTAATGTTTAATCCCGATTATTCTACATTGAACATTGATCATAATACATTTACAGGTTGTTCAAGACAACTACATTGAACTAAGTTTTTGACAGCTGTACCCAAATCACTTTTAAAACACCTGCTATGTCACTGTTGGAAGGTTTACTTCGGTTCAGCCGGAAGCCTTTTTATTTTACATGCCATATAAACCGGTCTGTGATGCAAGAAATGTGTCTGCATATTGTTTGCATACTTCCTGCGGTAAGCTCGAGGGTTCAGTCAACAAACACTGCAAGCAAATGTGACAGAAAGGAAGTCAATTCCATCTTAGAGCAGAGAGTGTAAACATTGGGTGATGTGTGCTCAGGATTAGATTTGTATACAGTTGACACTTTACTTGAAGTTTCTGTTTTCCCTTTTTATCTGTATGTTGCACAATAATTTAAAAAAGTGTTTTTATTAATCGATTTCTGTGGACAGATCCATTTATAATTCTTATCTCTGAATATTTTACTATATTAGGGACTAGGGTTGTGGGTCAGTTCCCCATACCCATCCAGGGTAGAACGTTTCAGGCACTGGGTAGATACATCCATTACTAGGTTCCAATCCATCGCTTACCTATTCACACCAACAGATACACATACACTATATGGGGGCTACTATCGGAGGGAATTTTAGAGCAGACATTTTACCTTAAATCCATGTTTTTGGACTGTGGGAGGAAACCAGAGAACCCATTTTTAGACAGGATTACATAAAGGATTATAAACATAATTATTTTTTGTTTTAATTCAAATATCAGATTTAAACATATAATAATTATTATATGTTTAAATCTGATATTTGAATTAAAACAGGAACAAACATTTATCAACAGGAACAAAAAGTTTATTTATATACATTATAATGTATATAAACTTTTTGTTCCTGTTGATAAATGTTTTTTAGTGTGTGGTCAAAAAAACTTCATAAATCTTGTTAATGCAAAGCCAAATGCAACAGGACAAACACCAGGAAATACTTTATTTTTTAGCACTGGAAATGACCTTCTTTCCTGACCCTCATGACCATTATCTTTTGCAGACTTTGTGTTTGACCTGCACAGTGTGGGGTGACCCCCAGCCCGAGGTGACCTGGTTTAAGAATGAACAGGAAGTTGTGAATGACGAGCGCAACAAGATCACGTTTGAGAGTGGAAAATTTTCCAGTCTTACCATCAAGTCAGTCACAGTGGATGATTCAGGCAAGTACAGCATCAATGTGCGGAACAAGTACGGCGGTGAGTTTGTGGAGATCACCGTCAGCGTGTACAAGCAAGGTGAAGAGATCCCTGAACCCAAACTGGGACAGATGGCCAGACCCAACACTGCACCCAAGCCCGCTGCGCCTCCTGCCTCCAAGCCCCAAACCCCTGCTCCATCTCTGAAAAGCCCCACCCCCAGCCCGGCTCCTGGGAAATCTCCAACCCCTACTCCACCTCAGTCCTCCAAGTCCTCTACACCCACACCAGCCCCTAAATCTCCTACTCCACCGAGAAGTGCTAAGTCACCTACTCCCCCCAGATTTATGAGGTCACCCACCCCAACTAAAAAGTAGATAAAACTATTTTCCTGCCTCAAGATGCTCAAGGTGTTGATTTTGCTGGCGTATATTGCTTGATGCATTTTAAAAGGTGTACCGGGGTGGATCTTTCAGCTTTACAAAAAATAATATCAAAGGTATGTTCCTTTAGATTAAATAGACTTCATTGGGTGATTATTAAAGTATCTCTCATGTTTTATCAAGTAGAGGATATATTTCAGATAGATTTAGGTACAATTTAATCTAAATATATCCCTGTACCATCAGTACTAAATAATCAGATCTCTGTTATAAAAACATAAAGACAAGGAGGTTTACAACAGTCATATGATGTCACGATCAATAATATCTATACTGTATTACTTCCTAATGCTATGATTTGGTAATAAAAATAATGAGCTTCTTAGTGTCTGTTGTCATTTGACTCTAGTTTTCTATTTCTAAATCATTCACAGCCATGCTAAGACTTTAGGTTTATTCATATTGTGTTGTTTATGTATGTGTGATGTGTTAAAAAAATAGATTTGATATTTTATACATTTCTAAATGAACGATGACACTTGCAATCCAAAACACTGCATATTTTAATAATTATTATTATTATTTAGTATTTAAATGCATAGGTGAAATGCTCTCTGAGTACCTGAATGTGTAAATCTGAATGCTGCAATTTTTGAAGACTCACCCATGACTAAACTAAAGAGACAATCGGTAAACAATGAATTTATTTTTCACAGTAATTCACAAAACAATGGAGTAAAATTTATTTGCAAACAAAATGATTGATGGTAATGATACTACAGTTAGCATAATTACCCAAACAATTTCATTAAAGACAGCAAAGTTTTATTTCATAGCAAAAAAGATCTAAAAGATCACATGGTTTAAAACTTGATAGTTAAAGTAAATTCAAATACAAGACTGGGGTCGATTTAAAACAGGCCCTTCAGAAAACATGGACCCTACTTCGTTGCAAAGACTACTGATAAAGAAATAGAAATGTTGCAGGCATTACAGAGTAAATGTGACACTGAGCTCTAAGGCAAACTATTTCCTGCAGCACCTGACCTTGGCAGAGTTTACCAGGCAAAATATGCAAAATCTACAAAATTTACAGTGAAAACTACAATGGGTTCCTCATCTGTTTCTTTTCATAGAAATCAGAAATGTCAGATTACTCACTTGACTTCAAGTAATCTTATTATTACTTTACCTTTATACTTTGCCTTTTACTTTGCCATTTTAGTTCACAATTTTTGTATAACTATGCATTTTTTTAACAATTACTTTGAAGTTTCTCAGTATTATTTAGATTTAAAACAAAATATAAAGTACCAACATTATATGTTTACAGTTTTATTATTCACCATATTTCATATTAATTTGCATAGCCCATTTCTGCTTTACAGAATCTTAATGACATAAATATGATTTATTAATTATTCATATATATTAATTACTACCAATTTCCTGTTGTTGTTTTTTTTTTTTTTTTCAAAACATTAACATGATGTTAATAGGATCTTTAGAAGGGCTAAACAATTAATTTACCCAAGGCACCACATGAGAAACTAAGACTGAACCAATAAGCTGAACTTAACACTTCAGAATAAAAGTAATGCACTTGTACTGCATGCATAGCATACGTCTACATTGCTTCTCGAAGGTGACTTCCTATGTTTCATCTATGTGAGTGCATTAGAAACCACAAAAAAATGTAAAGAGTACACTATGCAACTTCCCATTGACCTCATGCAGGACAGGGACAGCCAAAGTACTGAAAAAAAAATCAGGAATCAAAGCTTTTCAATATTTATTACTAAGTAGGGAAAGGTACAGTTTTTCAATTCTGGGTGCAAACAGAATAATTTACTTTAACCAAACACATTTTTAAACCAATATTTAAATAAACAGATGATATTGTGCATGGGGATAAAATTCACAAAAAACTTATTCATTTTATATGAATCAAATTTTGTTATCTTTTATGTGTCTATGTGTAACATTACATTTATTTTAATAATGTTTTATAAATACTGCTTTTGAGAGCTTCATGAAATAATCTCTGTGTCTGTAAAAGTTCAGAACAGCTTGGCACTAACTTTTTTACTAAATGGGAACAAATAAAACAAGTAAAACAAAAGACACCAGTAATAGGTAAAAGCTATTTGTCTTTTCATTCATTCATTATCTCCCGCTTTATCCTCTATTAGGGTCGCGGTGGGGTTCCCCATGCCCATCCAGGGGAGAACGTCTCAGGCGCTGGGCAGATACACCCAGGACAGGGCACCAATCCATCGCTGGGCACTATTTGTCTTCTTTTTGTGTAATTTCATACCACAGTGATGATCTGCCACACAATCTGAAATGGATCTTACTGTTATAGTCATCATAAAATAAGTTTAAGTCTATGACTTTCTGTTTTTATCTTTTCAGCAAAAACACTTCAGAGTGTGAAACTGGTTCCTACAGATATTATGCAAAAAAAATATTTAAATGAAATATTCCAGGTTTTTATTTCGGTCTGTATCATTTTCCTGAGTCTCAATCTCCAGCTGTTTCATCGCAATGAAATAATGCACAAACGGTTCACCCAGTGCTGCTCGAATCACGTTGTCTTCTGCAAAGGCCACCAAGGCATCTTCTAATTTGACAGGGATTGCAAACTGTTTCTGCTGTGCTGGAATTTTGTTAATATAATGTTCCACACTGAGATTTCGCTTGATGCCATCTAATCCTGCAGCAATTGTGGCAGACAACACTATGTAAGGGTTTGCCATTGCAGAGCCAAGCTTGTTATCAATGTGAGTCTCTCGTCCGCCGTGTACTTTCACATTAAAGCAACAGTTGTTATCGTTGCAACCACATGTGGCAAAAAATGTACCCTTTGATTCTTTGCCTTTAAAAATTTGATTCCGACAGCCAGTCCCAGGTGCCATTAAACAGCTTAGAGCTGCTGAGTGATGGAGAAGCCCGGCGAGCCATTTCTTACCGATCTCAGACAGTTCACCAGCACTTGAATGGAAGAGGCATCTCCTGGCATTAGCATCCCACAGACTGTGAGACAAGTAGCCTGAATTATAGATGGCATCATCTGTGAGGAATGTGGCAATGTAATTAAACTTTCTAGCCATCTCTTTAATTCCAGTGCGAAATGTGAAGGCACTGTCAGCAGCTTCGATTCCAAACTTGGGTTTGAAACAGATCTCCATCTGTCCTAGACCAGTAGCAGAAGAAAAGCTGTCTACTTCGACACCCATGTTGTACATTCCTTTGACCAGCTGCTGTAAAAAGGGCATGTCATGATTGCTTAATAAAGTAGTGGCTGGGAAAAATATTATCTTGGGACCCATTCGTTCTGACACACCAAAAATGCAGCATTCGTAAGTAAAGGATGAATGGAGGGAGAATCCCATAGCATGAATCTGATCAAGCATTAGCTTGGCAATTAGACGAGGAGAAGTCCGCAAAGGGATCCCTGTGACAGTGCAAGGGTCACATATGATTCGAGCAGTCTGCTCAACCCAGGGAAGTGCTCGAAATGTGGCAAGATCAGGGATCAGCAGCACATCACTGTTATAACTTGCGGCTGAAGGATGATCAACCTCATTGTCTTTAGGGCTTTGAGTCAGTTCCAGGTAGCTTCTGGGTATAGGCACACCGTAAAGTGCCTTTTCCTGTTATGCAAATGAAAAGTCATGATTAATGGAAATGATATTAATATCAATGAAAGGTCAATTTACTATTATATTAAGAAATATATATTTACATGGAAATATTGAGCTGGAACTGTCTTGGATCGAGATACACCATGAAGATCTGTGGCTTCAAAGCGAATAAAGCCAATGTTCTCACGGGCAATCTGCTGCTTTATGTGTTCAACTTCACAGATAAAGCTTTGGGAACCTCGAGAATCTGAATTCTCTCTGTTATCTGTGGACCATATGAAAATAGCTACACTTATATTGATCACTGTGATGTTATCAAATATTAATAATTTAAGTCCATTTAACTTAGAGAATCTAATTCATAATCTTGTCAATATCCAAGGTTTATCCCCAGTTTAATTGTGACTGGTGTCAGGTTTCTGCTACCTGTCAATCATAGTGATGCTCATGAAAACTGGAGACAATAAGAAGCTGAGTAATGTTTACTTGTTGGGTCATATTTATACCCTTTCAGACTCTTGCTAAAATGTAGACAATATCTAAAATCCATCATGAACGATGTGCTTTTAATGCTTGCTGGACTGAAAAGGATGGTCACTCAAGTCTTAAAGCCACAATATAATTGCGAGCTACAGAAGAAAATTGTTAGTTACTGTTTTAAATATGTGAGTTAAACTGTGATTTCTTTACAATATCTTTTATCTGTAATTTCCCTTACTGTGTCTGAGTTAGTGTGTTTGCTCTGCGATAGACTGGTAATATGTCTATTGAGTTAAGCAGCATTTCACCTAAATGAGAGCTGTATCTGTAGCTGTTTTCTATAATTACTGCTAATTCGATATTGATATTTATTGCATTGTAATGAAGCCATTCTCGATTTAAAATTACAGCCAGATTATTCATATGAAAGTTGAGTAGAGAACTCCATAATGCTGACTTACCTGTCTGTGAGGCCCAAGTGTCCATCCAGTAGGTTTTTTCAACAGAGGGTGAGCCGTAACTGGAGGCCTTCTTGGAATGTCCATTAATCCTTAATGACTCAATAGATTCCCACCCAGAAGAAGGGCTCTCTCTTGATTGTAATACTCGTCTGTTGCCTGAAATAGGTTTAAAAGTTGTAAACGATTGTACCTCATCTGGTTTGCAGTCTATTCTTTGTCCTGGATTGTGCTGACTGTTCGGTGGACCTCCAGCTTGTTCTCTGGTACCTAAGCCGGAGTTGTCTCTCAATACACTCTTCAGTTCTGCCATTGTTTCTTTAGGAAGAACAGATTCTGCATGAGACCGGTAGCTTTGATGATCTTTCCTGTTCCAATCATCAGTGCTACTGTAGTCTTGATTCATTGAAGATTCAGTGGAGACTGTGGGATGAAAGTGTGGACCAATAGATATGATGGTGGGGTTCTCAGCTGGGCTTGGAGCTGACACATTCGTCTGGATAATGGGCACTGGAGTTCTTTTGTCCCAGTCCAAAAGGGTAATATGTTTTCCACTTACTCTCACACCTCTCTTTCTGCTTTGGCTCATACTGCCACCATCTACTTGATCTGACTCCATGATCGCTACCAATAAAATGTTTTTATTTGTATTTCTTTAGGCATATACAATAAATCTTTACTATAAAAACAATTGTGCCATTTACCTGCTCTCTTTCCAATGGCCCTTTTACTATTTAATGTCTGTGGTTTGCAAATCTCATTAGCTCCAAGCTCAAACAATAGCCAAAGCTAAGCACATCTTTTATAGAGCGCAGGCACAATGCTGACTGATTGGAACATTCCACTGTGCTCGCCATGAGCTCGAGCTAACAATCTGCAACTGAATTATCCTTCATGTATTTGTCCTTACTAGTTAAGAACAGTGCCCAGGCTTTTCCATGTTCTATTGTAAATGGTCACATTGACAAAGAACTACTGTGCATCAGCATTTTGCACAGGACACAAAACTCTAAGCTTCAAACCACCAGAATGATTATTTAATTATGAAACTACATTGTTATTATACATATTATACATAATAACATTTAAAATTCTTGTTAAAATAACTGTTAATAATACATCATAAAGCTATTAATGTAATATTTTGTATACAATTTATTCTAAGCACTATCAGAAGCTGAATTTTTTAACTGAATAACAGCATGTTATTCACATGCTGTTAACACCAAGTCCTTATAAAAATATATTTTAATGATGGTCGAACAGGATAGCTAGTAGTTATAACCTCTATCTTATCATTTACCTAATATTTATTACAAATGTTACTAACACTAAAATATATATTTTTTATTTTATATTGAGAACTACTTTTGATAAATTTATACTAAATTTAAATTTATACTAATTTATAAAAACATAGTCATGTCACAGAATGGTGGCTTAGTGGTTAGTATATCTGCTTCTCAGCACCGAAGATGCAGATTTGAATCTCGATATGGGTGGAGTCTCCATGTTCTCCCTCTGTCCGTGTGGGCCTCTTCTGGGTTCTCCGGCCTTCCCCCACAGTCCAAAAACATGGATTAAGTTGACACTTGATGCTATAAATGGCCCTGTGTGTGTGTGTGTGTGTGTGTAACAAAATAATTGTCCTAAAATGTATAAAGGTTCAATTTTCTTTTATTTATATATTGTTGTAGTCGTTTATTTATTATAGGTTATTGTGTTCTAAGCATGCCATGGATTTAATATGATTTAAATTCTTGTTCCCACTTATGCTTTCATCCAGGTGATCGTGGTATGTCACCACTATTTTCTCCTTTATGATATGCATTATTCTTGCTTTTAAATGTCTAAGTAATTTGGATTAAACCACAAATCCATTGTTTTACTATTGTCACAGGACAGTGACCTGATTTTGTGTGACGCTTGTGTCCCGCTTCTCCAGGGCGCGGCTGCTGCAGGCTGGCTCGGAGCCGCAAGTCCTTGTTCGAGTCCGCAATGACTGAGTCGACTCTGGTTGTGAACACGTGGATTTTTTTTTTCTGGGAGTCGCCTTTTAATATTTTAATCTACTCATAAAACACATATGGTGCACAAATACTGTTAAATATTTTTTTAGATAGTTTAAATATCTCAATATACCCACGTCAACCCAATACACCAAATTTTATAATTCACATTTAAGACATTTAGTTCAATGCAGTTATTATCTTATTGATAATTGACGAGCGTTGTCTTAGTTAATGACTAATGACTTAGTTAATAAACCACGGTTGGTTTAATACGTCTCATATTAATCGTCGTTTAACCAACATTAACCAACTCTTGTCTTAAACGACAAAACATTTTTGTCATTTGCGGTTAATTAACGGCACTTTACAAGCAATTCCTGTGTTTTGATTGTTTTTATTATTCTCTTATTGATAGTATTATCTTAAACATTATTAATAATTCTCACATTTAACTCTTCTTCATATAAATACATTGTTGTGTCTTACTAAAGCGCCTGTGGTATAGGTTTTCATTACAAAACAAAACAGTTGTGATCCTGTGATTAAGAGGTCGTTTACCTTACAATTCTGAAAACTGAGAGGATTTGTGTTTACATTTTGGATCCTTGTTCACATGACAACACTACATTAAAACACCAAAACACGTTACAGAGTGATCTAGTGGCCCTAGATTGTGGCCCTTGCATGAAAGCGTTTTAAAAATTTCACTCACTCGGACATCTTTTTCTGTCTGTGTGCATAGTTTTGTATTCTTGTTTTGCACTAGAAGAAAAACTGGTGGGCTGTCAGCTTGATTGTGCTGTTTCCCAAAATCTCAAATTACTTTTCCTCTGTGATCAGCTGGATAATCAGTAGTGAGACTTATACACAAAGTTCTGCTGCATTTTCACTTTTTTTCAATTCAGTGAAATGTACAACGTGGCACGGTGGCTTAGTGATTAGCATGTTCTCCTCTCAGCGCTAGGGATTCCCGGTTCGAATCCCCATCTGGGTGGAGTTTCCATGTTCTCCCCGTGTCTGCGTGGGTTTCCTCCGGGTTCTCCGGTTTCCTCCCACAGTCCAAAAACATGGATCTGTCAATTGAGTTCTCCAAATTGCCCCATATAGAGTGTGTCTGTGTGAGTGATAGATTGGTGCCCTGTCCTGGGTGTATCTGCCCAGCGTCTCACCTGGATGGGCATGGGGAACCCGCCGCGACCCTAATATAGGATGAAGCGGAAGACAATTGATGGATGGATGGAAATGTACAACGTTTTGTTACTACAAATAAACTATGTGAACAGTAAACCATTTAGGATATGGAAAATTTTTCAGAAAAAAAAATTTAAGAAAAAAAAATGGCAAGCATGCACTTCACAGCGATATATGAATGTGTGCGTATATGGACACGCACATCCGCAGTCTGACGTGATATTAAGTCAGAATCTTGAGATTAAAAGGCAGAATCTTGACATTAAAAGGCAGAATCTTGACATTAAAAGGCAGAATCTTGACATTAAAAGGCAGAATCCTGAGATTAAAAAAAAGAATTCCGTCGCGTTCGAGTGAATTCGGAGTCGCCAATTAGAGAATCGACACTACAAGAACCGACTCTTAGATCCAGTTGAGCTCATTAGACACGAACGCTGCTGGAGCGGCTGTATGGTGGAGGCTTCTTTTACTCAATTACCTCTTTTTAGGGACCGGCTTTATGGTTAAGCTACAATCTTCAATGAGTAAGCATATCCCAGTAAGTAAAGTCCTTAATCATGATTTTGTTTGAACTGTATATTTCATTTTTCCCATATGTTATTATTTGGCGGATATTTAGACCGAGGTCATTGTCCTAGCTTACAGTTAGCTTGTTAGCAATCCATCTGAGTAGATTGCAAATCATTGAGTTCATCGTTTTGTGAAAGATTAAACGTTTATATGGTTGTATTGTCCAATATTGCTGTGCTTTTGTTTGCACCAGGCATTTGGTTATTATTTGTGTAGGTTCTCGAACTTTGTGTTTTGTAACGCGTTGTAACGTTAGCAACGCTACCTAGCCTATCGAAAGCGTTATTTTAATTTAAAAAGCCTTGTGTTCGTCTTTTGTTTTTTTTGTTAATTTCTTCTAATAATGGTGTAAATAGTGTGTTTATATTTAAGGGTTATTTGTTAGACTTTTTCAAATACTTTTCGTCGGGCCGAGCTTTCACAAAAGCGATTTTTGCCGCATTCGCAGCTGCTAACCGGGCTGTTAATCATTCAATTCTTTCCACCATCGCAGCTTTATTGTGAATTTCTTTCTGTCCTTTATTGTCTTAACATCGAGTTTACTTGATATTATAACTGCCTTTAACCTTGGGTTACGAGCGTTGTCTTAGTTAATAGTTGATCACGGTTGGTTTAATACGTCTCATATTAATCGTCGTTTAACCAACATTAACCAACTCTTGTCTTAAACGACAAAACATTTGTCATTTGCGGTTAATTAACGGCACTTTACAAGCAATTCCTGTGTTTTGATTGTTTTTATTATTCTCTTATTGATAGTATTATCTTAAACATTATTAATAATTCTCACATTTAACTCATTGTGTCTTACTAAAGCGCCTGTGGTATAGGTTTTCATTACAAAACATAGCAGTTGTGATCCTGTGATTAAGAGGTCGTTTACCTTACAATTCTGAAAACTGAAGGGATTTGTGTTTACATTTTGGATCCTTGTTCACATGACAACAATGCATTAAAACACCAAAACACGTTACAGAGTGATCTAGTTTGAAATTGTGGCCCTTGCATGAAAGCGTTTGAAAATTTTCACTACTTCATCACTCAGACATCTTTTTCTGTCTGTGTGCATAGTTTTGTATTTTTGTTTTGCACTAGAAGAAAAACTGGTGGGCTGTCAGGTTGATTGGGCTGCTGCCCAAAATCTCAAATTACTTTTCCTCCGTGATCAGCTGGATAATCAGTAGTGAGACTTATACACAAAGTTCTGCTGCATTTTCACTTTTATTTGCTTATTTATTTAAAATATTCAGAAATATAAATAATATATTTTTTAATCACTAATGTCATTTCTAAATAAAAGTCAGCATCATTCCCTTCAAACTAAACAAGAATCTACTTTTACTACTATTTGTTCACTGTTGTTTTAGGTTCAGGAACTATTTTACAAGAGCTGTTATTTGCTCTCTGTTAATTTGCATCCATTGCAGCTGCTTATTTGGAGCATTTATGTCGTCACTGCCAACAACTAGGAAATGCAGATTACCAAGAACCATATAAGATGTCATGCCTTCAATAAATATTTTAATTTAAAAATGTAACACATGGTTATTCTATTTTATAAGGATCTCCATGATTTAACTGTCTAACTAATGCCTGTTATTGCTAAGATGATTGGGTTCACTCACTTAACAGCTAAACAAACAAAAAAAAAACCCAAAAACTATAATTTCTTTTAATCTACAGAAGACTGCTGAGGTTTTTCAGGTTTTGTTTAGAGGGCTTCTACAGGCATTCTGAAAAGTCAAGTTAATCTAGCGGAATTAAGCAACCTTTTTTCCCTCAAAGACTTTACAGTTTGTGTATTTGCTTTTTTGCTCTTTACATGAATATATTTTCTTTGCCTTCTAATTATTATTCATGCTGTTCCAATGACTGTTACATGATCAATATGTTGCTCTGCAGTTTGTTAAGTCGGAAGGAAACCAGATCTTACTCTGGTGGTTCCAGACTTGTGCACGCCTATCAAATTTAATATGAAAGTATACTGATGTTTTTACTGTGTTAAATACAGATTTTTTTTTTATTTTTGCAACCATACAACATTTTTCTTAGTCATTCCAGCCAATTTAATTTGCTGTTGTAAAGCTGAATTTATGTCTGTCATACAAATCTAAATCTTTTAACATTGTTTAGTGCAGCAGCCACACTGATTTGTTTATCTGTCTGACCCCTTGCCACTATGCTTTTTGTAATTACAGCAGTTCTGTGGTGTATTGGGTCACACATTTATGGAGTTTCTGAAGGGCAGTGGAGACTACTGCCAGGCTCAGCACGGCGTATATGCAGACGAGTGAACAGCCTTGCTACCTCACTGGAAGAGAGATCGTGTGTGTTTGGAGATTGTTGGGATTAGATACAGAGTGCGGCCATCCATTGCAGCCAGACCAGTCTGGATGGGGTAAAAACATCTCCTGAAGTGCACTGCCCTTGTTGGCCCGCCATTTCCTCACTCGCCTGAAGACCAGCCTTTTTTTATTTATTAAACTTTGATTTGACCACTTTTTACTTTTGCTTTTTATCATCTGTTTGATGATTTTGGATACCCTGTGAAAAGTTCTCCTTTAGTTTTTTTGGTTTGGTGACAGGTTCTCCCCTTTTTGTTGCCGCCAGTCACATGTTTTGTTGTCAAAAATGGCTCGTATGAATAGACCTGCCCCAGTGGAGATCACCTACAAAAACATGAGGTTTCTTATTACTCACAACCCAACCAATGCCACTTTGAACAAATTTATTGAGGTAAGTCATTCATTTTCATAAAGATTATGAATGATTAAGGTTCAAAATTACTTAATATTTTGTTTATCCCAACAGGAGCTAAAGAAGTATGGGGTAACAACGGTTGTTAGAGTGTGTGAGGCGACTTATGATGCCAACCTGGTGGTTAAAGAGGGGATTCAGGTTCTGGTAAGTCTAGCCACAAAAGTGGATGACTGATATTGTCTGGAATTGATTTTAATAAATTCTTAACTTTTAAAACTGGAATTAAAATATTTTTTTGTGAACGATCTGTAAATTTGTGTAGAAAAAGTTAAGGGCTAATTTCTCATTAACATTCCTTTCAATTTCATTTCAGGATTGGCCTTTTGATGATGGTGCTCCTCCCTCTAACCAGATAGTAGAAGATTGGTTAAACCTCCTGAGGATCAAGTTTAGGGAGGAGCCTGGGTGCTGTGTGGCTGTCCACTGTGTAGCTGGTCTTGGCAGGTAATGTTAACCGTAAAACTTCTATAACGTAATAAATTCACGTGTCCATTACTGTTTTACCAGGCTCCCTTTTAAATAATGCTAACAGCTTTAATTATTTTCTGTTGATCAGTATGTTAGTTTCTCACCATCACGGCCCAAAAAATTGTTTTTGATCATACTAAACTATTGAACCAGCAGTGTAGTTGGATAATAATTATATTATATATATATATATATATATATATATATATATATATATATATATATATATATATATATATATATATATATATATATATGAAATAGTGACACCCACCCTTTTTGTTGTATCCTCTTTCTGTTATCGGTGTCTGTTGCTGCTGTGTCCGACCTTCTCCACTAAGGTCTTCCAGAGCGGTAGCATAACTAAGGCTGAAATACTGGCCTTGTTGCTGGTATAGTAGATAACTGCCTTTAGAGCATCTTTTGTATGACACATTTAATGCAGCTACTCTTCCATGTCCTCCAAATTCCAGTCTTATCAAAGGTTCCATATATCAGTGTGTCTTAACCATTATGAAAGGGTTTACATTAAAATCTTTATTAATAAAGTGATATAGTCTCCATCAAAGCCATCTTTTATTCAGGCTGTAATTAATAACAGATTATTTCTTCTTTTTTTTTTTTAAAACTCTTACAGGGCTCCTGTCTTGGTTGCCCTCGCCATGATTGAGTGTGGAATGAAATATGAAGATGCAGTCCAGTTCATCAGACAGTAAGTGATTTAAAATAAGTCAGTCCAGTAGAAAAATAAATGTTTTGTTTTTATATTATTATTATTATAAAAAAAAGCTACAGCTCCTGATCAGCCTTCTGTAATTTCAAGGAAATTATTCAAACACATTTTAAATTAACATTTATAAACTGTTTGCTATTGCATTACCAGAAGATGAGTATTTCATGGTCTTAACCATTGTATTTATATGAAAAATACAAACACGTTTGAAAGACAGTGAAAATGGTTGTTTTATTTTCATTCTGTTTATTATATTTCATCAGGAAGCGTCGTGGAGCGTTTAACAGCAAGCAGCTCTTCTACCTGGAGAAATATCGTCCAAAAATGCGTCTTCGCTTTAAAGATTCTAACGGCCATCGTAACAACTGCTGTATCCAGTAGAGCTCTGGCAGGAGCCTGCTGGAGGAGCAGGTTTTAGATGTTTTTGTACCGTGGACAGTTCTCTGAATTGGTGAACATGTGAAAATACTGCTAAAGTTTACTCTTATTTACTTGTGAGTCCCTCTTCTTCTTTTTTTAATCTTGATTTATGTTGTGGTCTGTTTGTTGGCAAGGTGAAATGCTTCAGATTCGTTACAGGTTGCCATTGGCTCATGAACACAGTTACAGCAAAGTGCCCTCTGCCAAACAACAGTATTTTTGACATCTATGAACTATTATTTTAATGTCATTATATTTTAAAGGTCCCGAAATGCCTTACTACAGTGGGAAGAGGCCATTTCCTGAGGGTGTCTAAAAGGCATTTGAAGAAGCTTCTCTTGTGTAATGTATATGTACGGCAGGAAAATAATAAAATCATAAAGAAAAAGTTCTGTGTTTTTGGAATAGTACATATGAAAGTTGTGAGAGCTAGTTTGTGTTTCTTCAGATATTGTTTACTAATTACTGCCATGTCAATAGCGTGATGTTTGTGTTTTGGCTTCAAACTGGACCTCTGCAATATTTTGTACACCTTTTCATTTGATGTGTGTAATTTAATACCTTGGATACTTGATTTCTGTATGATATTTGAAAAGTACTATTAGATTGGCTATTTATACTATCACTGGTATGTGTTTTAGTATAGTGAGAGAAGTTGTAACTGTTCACCAACCTGAGAGAATAAAGACTTGAGGAAAATGCGTGCTACTTGCCATATTTCCATATGAACAATAACAGCTTTATCAAAACCATTTATTTCCATAATTATCGAAGTGACATTTAACCTTGAGTAAAATAAATAACACAGTTGACAAGTTCCGCCCATAAGCCTCCCTGCCACCATCCTCATTACAAATTAAAAGATTGTTTTAGAGCTTTTGCTTTTTAGTTCTAATGATATAATACAAAGCATAATACAGCACAGCGGCCATGGAAAGGTGTATATTTACAACGTGTTTAAAATGTACACTTTTTTTATTCAAACGTTTGCATGTTTTTGGCTTTCTAATTGTGTAATGGTATTACTTTCTAAAACTGTCCATTTTGCACAAACCACTACATATTTCAAGACCAATTGAAGGATCTTAGATTTTTCTTGAAACCGAACTGAATGTGGTAGGGACCTTGCATGATGCAAGGGTACTAAACCCTGTATTCCAGTTCCTTTGTTGAAGCTTGCCACTCCTGGAAGCCTCCAGATTCACAGCCTGTGTTCAGTCATCTGCTTTATTAAAGTCTATCTGGTCCCTTCATGCTGGACTCTTTGCCAGGTGTGGGTCTTGTATGCCAAGGACACATTGAGATGGCTCACAGTAGCCATTAAGTCCCGGAGGTCCAGGTGGTCCAGGAACCCCAGGTGTTCCTGAGACACCACGAGGCCCTTGCATGCCATCACGCCCATCACTGCCATACGCTGGATGACCAGGTTCACCTGAGAAAAATCATATATGACTCAAGTGTTCTGTCACATTCACTTTTATAGTTACACAACCTTAAGCCAATGTGAAATATATCAGCAACTTGTCTATTAAACATTTCTCGCCATCCATTAAGCACATTTCTTTAGTCCAACATTAAATGTCTATGGACAGATCCAGCTCTGTATTAGGTGGCACACAATAATAAGATACCGTATACTGAAGTATGAGCTGATAAGAATTCTTACTCGTTGAACACAATGCAAAAGATGGGAATACAGGAGTGATGTTAAAAAAAAAAAACGTCATGGAAAACTGATTTAAAGCTCAGAGGACAAAAATAGTGAAGGTTTGATTTATTGATAAGCAAAAAACACCAGTGATGTGTTTGGTGCAGGCATAGCGATGACCTTTCAGATAATTACCCAAGCCTCACTGTGAAGCACTGTAATAAATCTGTAATGTTGAGGTCATGTTTTTTTTTTTTTACCAAGCACCTTGGATAGCTTATTTTGTATACATTGTATTTTGGACTACAGTTTCAGCAAGTTTGGATAAACATAAAAGACGAGACTCCAATTATGCCTTTTGACTTTTTTCTAATATTCTAGTAAAAAAACATTGAAATTAAAGGCTAACTAATGAAAATATATTTATACAGGAATATTCTAATAACTTAGATGTAAGGCTGGCAAATGTGTAAATACATTTCTCGTGTTACAGCCACTTAATATATTTTCTTATTTGATCTCTTGGCTGATTCGGCCTTAAAGCAAACAACAAACCATAAAGTTTCAATGCTTCATGAACAATGTTTCCTGAGCTGATTTAAATTCATATGTATATTGAGGAAGCAAAAACTTGAAAAAGTTCTGTCCTCTTGGTGACAAACACACAAATGTAACTGCATGAGGTAAAAAAGAGGCATTTAATCAAAAATGCAGTTTTCATATGAACAACGTGAATGCGTATTAAAAAGGTCAGGATGAAGGATATGTGGTTTAAACAATCAACAGCTAAAAGCACTGTGGTGTATTTGTATATTATGTTGTTAATAACTTCAATCTCACCTGGAAGTCCTGGAGTTCCAGGATTACCTTTAGGCCCATGTACTGTGGGACCTCGTTCTCCTCTGTCTCCTGTGTCACCTAAATCACAGCAAGTAAACATACAGGAATTATAAGGTAGATAATCTATACTTTGCCAGCGATAGGTTGGCGCCCTGTCCTGTGTGTATCTGCGCAGCGCCCGAAATGTTCTAGTACAGGATAAAGCGGTTGATAATAGATGGATGAATAATCTATACCTTAATTTTCTGTAAATTTATAAATTACTTAAATAAACTACAAGAAATAGGGGGACGTGTCAGTTAAAAATAGTCTTTTGAAGTTAATTTAATTAATGTATATATATATAATGGGCGGCACGGTAGCTTAGTGGTTAGCACGTTCGCCTCTCAGTGATAGGGATTCCCGGTTCGAATCCCCATCTGGGTGGACTTTCCATGTTCTCCCCGTGTCCGCGTGGGTTTCCTCTGGGTTCTCCGGTTTCTCCCCACAGTACAAAAACATGGATCAAGTCAATTGAGTTCTCCAAATTCCCCCATATAGAGTGTGTACAGTATGTGTGTGTGTCTGTGTGAGTGAGTGTGTGCCCAGCGATAGATTGGTGCCCTGTCATGGGTGTATCTGCCCAGCGCCCGAAATGTTCTCCCCTGGATGGGCATGGGGAACCCCCCGCGACCCTAATATAGGATAAAGCGGAAGATAATGGATGGATGGATTGATATATATAAAATCAGCTAATCCAATACATCATACTTACATGTTACCTCATGGGATTATTTACCTTTAGGTCCTTTTTGTCCAATAATGCCAGGTGGTCCTTTAAGACCCGGAAGCCCTCTAGAGCCAGGTTGTCCAGGGAAGCCATTATCACCAGGTGACCCTTGTTGGCCAGGAGGACCTGGAGGGCCTGGCAACCCAGCAGTGCCTGACTCTGGTCTTGTTAAACTTGCTGCAAGTTGAGCGAGCTGTTCTGTAATAGAGCATGTGCAGAGTTTAAAGGATGTTCACTGCTTTTATTCATTCATAGACAATACACACCACATTAGTTTTCCATTAAATGAACATGTCCATGTTGTAAGAAGAATTAATTTTGAGTCCTTAGCAGCAATATTGTTGAAGTGAGAATACAAGTCTACAGAATGTTGATTTCAATTCCTGTTTTAATATGTAGGGCTTTGGTTTAAAAAATACTGCACATGGTTAACGAAAAACATATAATGATTAATATAGTAATAAATTACCAATCAGTATATAGCGTATTGAATCTTACACATCATTATTTCAACTACGGTAAAAGTGTTTGCTATTGACTTTTGTTTGTACTCAACGTCCGATGCATAATCTCATATTAATGTTCAGAAATAGTCAGCCAGCAATGACAATTTGTAGTAGCCTTCTAGTAGACATAATATTTGTTGGGTTCACGTGGTTTATGTACCACATATTCCTGCCCTGCCCTATTATGGGACACAAATAAAAAACACGATATGTGATAAAGTGTCAAGATGATTTTCATTATCAGCAATTTAAAATGTAAAAAAATACAAGCGTACACTCAACATACCAGGTGGCTTTAATCTGAAATGTATCTATACCTGTTTGGTTTGGTACATACCGTAATTATCATGAACTCCTGTCAGATTTCTATATATAATATATAATATAATATTATTTATCCTTGTGAGTATTAAACAGATTTATTTTGCAGCGGTAAACAGGAACAACACAATAACTTACATTTGTATTTAAACTTGAGGGAGGGTTGAATAGAGGTTATTACAATTTTCCATGCATTTCATAGTTCAGTAAATGGATAATTTTTAATGCTGTTATGCTAGTGTTAAACAGTATGTGGTGTGAGGGAAAATGTCTGCAGATATCTGACAGTGTTAATCTTATTTTAATGACTTATGTGAGCACTGACCTTGCATAACCCTCATGCAGACCTGCTTGATGTGTTGGTCTGTTGGTCCTCGACCCTGCAGTACAGAGAGCGTACAGTGAGTCCTACCTGTGGAGTAAGACCTGGATCACATGTTTCTCATAAAGAAATAGTTCAGGCCTAGCTTAGGAAGAGGTTAAGCAGCAGGACCAAAAGATCTGACAAAAAAAATATCTGAATGATTTTCTCAGGTCAACTATCACTTAAATGAATGGATTAACCAAAATGAACAATGACACATCTGAGGTTTGCTCATTAACTGTTAGCTGAAGTAATGGGAGAAATGCAACTTACTCACTCATGTATGGAACACAGTACATAAGTTTGTTGGACCTCTTTAACCAGGGGGATTAATATGGACACTTTTGGTCTTTGAAAATTGTGCTTAGACCCAGAGCGCCAAATATAAGCTTAACTAACATAAAGCCAACAAAATGATGTGACTATATTGGTCTATTTGACTGTGCTTTATTTAATTCATTATTTAACTGCTAGTATTAATTGCCACCCAGAAAAGGTTATAAGATTTTAGAAACTGCTTCTAATTTATTTGTTCTATTATTACACAATGAGGTAGGTATTGAATAATTTACCCTTAATAATATTCTCAAACCTCAAAAAATTGAATCTGGAAAATGAAGCGCATAAGACAGAAAAAATACCGGTTTTCCTTGTGACCCTGGTAAGCCTGGTGCTCCTTGATCTCCCTGCATGCCGCGTGGTCCTGGGTGACCCAAGAGTCCTTCAGGTCCCTGTTGACCCCGAATTCCCTCTGGTCCTTTATTTCCTGCATTTCCTGGTTTTCCTAGCTGAATAGTCACAGGTCCATAAATAAGAACCTCACATAGATCTGCTTTTTAGCTCGTTGACTGTATACCAAAGCAAAACGGTACTCACCGAACCTTTCTCTCCTGGTTCTCCTTCATCACCCTGCAGAAAAGTGTTTCAGAATTTGTTCTCCATTTTTTAATAATTAGAGCTCTAACTGAGCACCAACTACAGATCTGTGTTAAAAGGCTTTTGTAACTTTGTAGATACATACTACATCTCCTTTTTCACCTGGAAACCCTTCCTCACCAGGCGCACCCTAAAGACACAACACAAAATTAGAATAAAAATAAAACCATAATTTTATTGTACACATGACAGGTGTACATTTGATTCAGAAAGTCAAAATCTTACTTGCTCGCCTTTTGGACCAGTGAGACCAACTGCACCCTGTAAATAAAAAAGTGAGCCATTGCTAAGAGCACACAATTTGCTTCAATGTGATTTCAAGGTTAGTTTCTTATTAAATAGCTTTCCACTTCCAGTTTGTTTCATAAAGCTTTAGAATTTTCTATAACTATTTAATTGTTAAGATTGTTGTAGATATTTTTGCACAAAATCATTCTTCTCAAATTGCTCACAGTGGGGTTGGATTAAAACAGGATTACAACATTCTGTTTTTTTTATACATTTTTACAGTTACAATTACATTCATTGCCATGTAAAATATACATATGTTAATGTCTTAAAGTAATTATATATAATAGTTTTACATCTGCTGTTTCACTGATCTACAGTTAGGCTAAGATGCCTAAAATAATTGACTGGTTTTCCATTTCTGACAGTCTTGCTAATGATGAAATGTGTATGACCTGTATGTAACAGATGATTACTCAGTTTTGACAATAGAATCCAACTACAACAGTTAGAGTTTAACAACTCTAAACTACAACAGAGATTGTGATTTGGCCCTGTCATTTACCATCAGTGTCTGATCTTATGAATGCTCTTCTGGGTGATTGGGCAGAAATTCCTACAAATATACACAGCAATTTTGTATAGCACCCTACCAGAGAGTGAAATCTGTAGTAGCTGAAAATTATAATGGCTTGCTATAACATCTTTTGTGGGTGTAATGTGTATGTCTCCCAATATTTTTTGTCAAAATAGGATGATGCTAGGGCTAGAAGTACAATGGGCTTCAAACTGGCCATTATTTATACACTTGATGTACCCAAGATCATTTAAAGACTTTTCATCTAGCCTTATTTAAATGGATATAGTGGATGAAACGTCAAGATTTCTTGTCTCACCCTGTCACCTTTCTGTCCAATGAACCCTGCTGGACCTGGAAGGCCAGGTAAACCAAGATTTCCTTTAGGCCCCTGTGGAAAGACACAAATGGACACACAGTTTAAACACTGAAAGGTCTATGCATTGGAACCCAACAAGCAACAGAAAAAAATTAAATACAGAATCCATGCATAGGGAGCTGCTGGGGGGGTGGATGTCGGTAGGTGTGTAGATGTGGCTCCTGATTGCCTCATGCCCTTATTCGGCTGGTTTAAGGAATTTCTGGTGAACAGAGGCTTTATTCAGACCCCCTTCCTACTCTGAATATCTTCTTACCAAAGAAAATAACCCTGAGTGCCTGGGCTTCAATAACAACAGTCCTTTCATGGCTGTAGCAGCAGATCAGTGCTGTTCATCCAGATGCCTTTTTAAAATCACAATGAAAATTGGAAGCAGATTCTCTAGGAACTAAATGCCATGATCCCGAGCAAACCAAACACCTTTCAGATGCAATTAACATCAAGCAATGTGTAATAATGTAATTTAAGAACTGTGGAAAAAATCCCAGCAGTTTTTCTCTTATTGCTACCGCATTTCAAAACAGATACAATGCAAATAAAATAATGCAAATTTGTACAGATATGAATTATAATAAAAAAATATTTATAATTAGCAGTTGTTCTCAAGTTCATTTTTCATTTAAGCATGAGGTATGTCAATTGCCTTTTTGCCACTCCTACTTTCTGCCTATCCCCCTTCTTTGTTCCTTGTACTTCTTCCTCTTCTTCGCCTTCGCTAGTCTTTTACTTTGAATTTTAGTTATTGGTGCTGGTTCTCTATTGCTTATTAAACCCTTTACATGTTGTTTGTCAACATAATCTCCAAATTACCATTAAACTCTAAATTTATTTTTATATAGTCCGTATAATGTTATTTTCCAGAGTTAACAAAGTTAACGAGCTCACCACCAAGAAGTCCATCAGAAGTCAACATCTGTCCAATACAGTGTCCAACTGTTTAGTGTTGATCTTAATTTTCTTGTAATATAATTATAAATACACACATTTTTCTAATAGTCCGCTTCATTTTTTTAAGTAATAGTAAAAAAAACATTTCAAACTATTGTAAAAACAAACTTTTTTCCAATCAACAGAATACTGAGATGTACATGTATCTTTCTAATCTTTATAACGCATATAAGGACACAAGCATAAGTCGTTACTAGTTAATATAAAAGTCCATTCACATCAATGGGTTTATTAAATAATATTTATTAGGATCTACTGTTTTTATCTAACAGTATAATTTTAATAACTAAATTTAATATTGTACAGATCCTTGATATATGAAGAATCAATGATCACACTGAATACAAGGTTATTTTTGTTTATATTTTGACAGTAAACTACTACTAAAGCATATTGCTGATTGATTGGCTAAAGCTCTTGTTGCTTGATTGTAATATTGATCTACAGGTGCATGTTACTCACCCGTGGTCCTGAATTGCCTGGAGGCCCATTTGGACCTCTAGATCCTCGCTCACCCTATAAAAAAATCAAGTTAACAAGACAGTAAACAAACAACAGTGTGTTATCATAGTGACAGATCAGTCATTTACACTTTAATAAAAGTTGAAGTGCACTTACTGGACCACCTCGTGGTCCGACTGGTCCTACTTCACCCTGCTCACCCCGCTCACCCTACACACAACAAAACATTGATTAAATTGTCATCATATTTTCATTTTATTTTTACACTCCGTTTAAGGCAGATTATGAATCTGATCAGAATGATGTTCTGAAATAATTCATGTATCCAGTGGCTTGATTATGAGAAATAAATCACTGGTTGTTTTCTACAAATATCACTATTTTATTCCATCCAGCTTGTATTCTTGTTACAGATGAGATTCCTGTAGAAACTTCAAAAATCAGCTTATAAGGTTCCTTGAGAGAAAAATTACTCAAATTATGATGTATGATTTGTATAGTTCTATAATCTGAAGGTCTTTGTTCTGTTCAAATATACATGTAATATTAAATAAACATTACTTTGACACACACACAGAAAAATTATACTCACTTCTTTTCCATTGTTCCCAATCGGTCCAGCCACACCTGGATCACCCGAGGATCCCTATAGCAAACATAAACAATAACTCCATCCATCCATCCATTATTTTCCGCTTTATCCTATATTAGGGTCGCGGGGGGGGGGGGGGGTTCCCCATGCTCATCCAGGGGACAACGTTTCGGGCGCTGGGCAGATACACCCAGGACAGGGCGCCAATCTATCGCTGGTCACACACTCACTCACACAGACACACTCTATATGGGGCAATTTGGAGAACTCAATTGACTTGATCCATGTTTTTGGACTGTGGGAGGAACCCGGAGAACCCGGAGGAAACCCACGCGGACACGGGGAGAACATGGAAACTCCACCCAGATGGGGATTCGAGCCGGGAATCCCTAGCGCTGAGAGGTGAACGTGCTAACCACTAAGCCACCTAAACAATAACTCACAACTTAAAATACATAAATCCACACTGTACTTTATAACTGATTCATACTAATTATAAGCGATCCAATGTCTCGCATTACTGATTTCTTTTACCTTCTGTCCACTCGCACCCTTTGCTCCAGGAATCCCAGGTAATCCCTTTAAAAATAAAGAAAACAGTTATGTATAGCAAATATCTAAATACTCTCATAGTAAATTCTACAGACCTTTATTGTTACGTTGCATTGTTATATATATTAACATAATAAACAGACAAACAGACAAACAGACAAAACAGTTTTAGAGTTTAAATTTAAACATTAAATATTTATGTTACATCATGTTACGTTATTTGACAACCTATGTTTGAAAAGGTATACTTACTGGCAGGCCTTGAAGGCCAGCATCACCAGGAGCTCCCACTTTTCCAGGGATTCCCTAAAACAGTCAGTCCATAAGAAATAGTTATGGTATTTAAGCAGATTGACTAGTAATCTATCTTTCTAAAATATTCTGTAATTATTTTCTATTAGTGTTATCTCCAAACCTTAACTCCTGGTAATCCAGGGATACCCTCACGTGCATCAACTCCTGGTAAACCCTTGGGGTGAAAATAAAAATAATAATTTCAACACTAAATCTATCATGATGTATGCTATACACTAAACTTATGTATAAAATTAATATACACTTACAGCTTCTCCTTTAGGTCCAGGTAAACCGATAATTCCCTGCAAACCTCGAGGTCCCTTACAAAACAGACATCAATGTATATGATATATTACTTATAAATAAAGACATAATGCTTAATAAACAGTAAAATGAGAAATATATTTTATATATAAAAATATTAAATATTAAATGTAATTATTTTAGTTAATTTGATCTGTACATAATATTCTCTTAATTCCACAACTTAAAACATTAAAAATAATATCTATTGCATTGATCATGTATAATATCTTCTTTACTTACTTGAGATCCTTTTGGTCCATTTTCTCCTATTTTACCTCTTTGGCCTCGATCACCCTAAACAAAATATCATTATTTAATATTATTATATTATATATTATTATATAATATTTTATACTGTGATTACAACATTGTGAATAGATATGTTAATGTAAAGTAAATATTAATTCCAAATCATATCACAGGCATTTTAAAATACTCAGGAAAATTCTTACTTCTTGCTAAATCTTAAAATAATTCATTAAAATAGTGCATGAAAACAGTTAAGCACTTACTGGGGCTCCTTGAATGCCCTGAGGACCAACATCCCCATCTATTCCTCGAGCACCCTGTTTGTTTACAGAGGTCACATGTTAAACTCCTTAAAAAAATTAAAGTTGTCACGTTGTTTCAATGTTTCGTTTTTTTTTTTTTTTTTGTATTAATGTGTAATTTTTACCCTGTCACCTTTCGACCCCATCATCCCAGTGATTCCTCTTAGCCCCTGCGCTCCCTGAAAGTGCAGCAAATTTAAAATTAATAAGCTTCAGACAAAGGACAGGTGAGCAAAAGTGAGATTTAAACTTGTTTTGTACTCTCCACTATTGTACATTTTTTAAGTTACAACAAGCTTACTGACTTATAATTCAATAAGTTAGCATTAGCCCTCATCACCTGTACAGCATAAATCACTTCTTTTTTATCAGCCCGGAGACAAGAGTTGCAAGTCAGGTCCCACATATGCTGAGAGTATAAATTGCTGTTTCAGTTGTGGATTGGCATGCCCAATCTGACCTCTAGCCTATAATGATCTTCCCATCCATACTTAACAGTACTACTGGTTTAACTTTGGTGTTATTTGATTTCACAAAATAAATCAAATGAAACAAATATGGTATATGTACTTATTAATAATTATAAATAAATACTTATATTAAGAGAATAGCACTTTACATTTTTTCCTTGTAATCCAGGCTCTCCAGGGGGTCCTTGATCTCCTTCTTCACCCTAAAATGAAAAAAGAAAGGACAGTATAATTCAATACACTTCATTACAAATGTAATGGAGGGACATCAATTGAGATAACGAATGTTAAAATAATTCATTATTATATTTTTATACCTTTCCTTTCACTTACTGTATGCAACATAAACGTAAGTTTTACCTTATGGCCTTGTCTTCCTGGTTCTCCTGATTCACCTTTCACACCTTTGTGTCCCTGCATATTAAAATTACAAAACAGCCATAGCATTTATAGTTGTTTGTTAAACAAAACATTACATTTATGTCATTTAACATCACTGACACATTTAAGACTCTTTCATGATGTGATCAGTTTTATTTGACTTCAAATTCATTATAATTAAATCTGAGGTATATCTGATGTCTTTAGTTTTAATGTAAATAAAAGTTTCACACACCTAAGGTATAATCTCAAATGTCAACACCGATATCTTTACACAAAGAATTGCACCTTACAAAAAAAGTTAATGTAATGGGTATCACTGCAGCTCAACCTACCTTCATTCCAGGCAAACCACTATAACCGGATAGACCTCTTGTACAAGAATTTGGACACTGAGTACACAATCATGAATAATTTCATTAATTTCAAGCAGATCAAAGCAGACTTGCATCAGTAGAAACCAAATACATATGATAATTGTATTCCTCAGAAAAGGTTTTATTTTTTAAAAAAATATTTTATGAAAATGTTTATTTTCAACATTTCTTCTATTTTAGCAGCAGGGCTTAAAGTTTAAAGTCAGAGTGTTCAAAAGTGAGCAGCACTGTAACGAAAAATCATATTCATAAAATTTATTAAACTACTGTAAAATAATGCAGAACAATAAAATGGGTACACACACATGAATATATAAAAACACTTTGTATGCTGTTTTTGCTGAACTGCATTGTATAATTTTGTATGTTTAATGACTGAGGAGTTATTTTGGGCCAGATCTCTCTAAAATATTCTTAATAGAATTTTGTTTGATTATTGAAATGAAAGCATCAGTCATGACTACAGTGAATACGCTGTATAGTTCTTACCAGCTCCTCACCATTCCAAAGTCCAGGAGGTCCCTTAAAATAAAATAATATCATTAACTGTGATATCATGAACTCTGTATTAAGATGTTTCACATATGTAGTTTATTACAAAGGCACAGAGAATAAAAAAGTGTAAAAGTTTTCAGTTTTTACTCTGGGTCCAGCTGCTCCTGGAAGTCCAATAGAGCCTCTGGGTCCACGACCTCCCTGTTTTACATTAATCACATTGTTAAGAAATCATTGATTATCCTAAAAAAAAAGGTGAAATTACAGCTAGATATTAATGTTTATACCGGAGGTCCAGCTTTTCCAAGTTCTCCTGGTAACCCATCCTCTCCATCAGCACCCTTTTGAAGAAACATATTAATCAATAAAAAGTAACCCTGAAGAACAATTAAGATGGTGAGCACCAGAGACATTCAATATTATAATAAAAAGTAACTGTAAACAATTTAAATAAAAGATGTGTAAACTTACAGCCTCACCATCCTCTCCAGCTCCCTAAAGAGCATAAGAAAATTCTGAATACAATGCATTGTTGTAATTGAACTTTGCATTTATATTTAAATATAATAACTTACTGGCTTTCCTCTTGGTCCAGGTGAACCAGGTTCCCCCTGATAAAGATTAACAAATAAAAAAAAATTTTTTTAAGCTGGTTTTTAAATTAATTAAAAAATAACCACTTTCTGTACACAAAGCCTCTACTGAGCCCAATTTATCGCTGTGTTATATATCATTTTGCTGCAACCTTTGGGATGCTGGGCAAACATTTTGCTCTTCAATGATTAGAAACCCTCAGCACCACCACAAAAATGGTATTAGCTGGGCGGTGGATGATTATTAATACTAACTATACATGATGGTTAGTGACACTACTCGACTAAGAAACATTGTCCAACCACCAGCATCGTATAAGTAGTGTCCTATAAGTATAAATATAGGATTAGAGGATGACTAACACAAACAGTGCAAAAACAAAAAAGTTATTGACAAGTTATTGATAACAGAATGCACAGTGAGTAAGTGTAGTGTAATCCACTCATACACATGCAACACATTATTTGTCCTGATTACACTGTTCTCTCACTGGCATGTTGGTGATTTGTTAAAGTTTGTAGAGAAACAGATGAACTCCAATCTGTAATTGTAGAATTACATCAATATGATAATTAAAATAAAAAATAAATACATTGAACATTAATTGTAACAGTAAAGTGAAGGAAAGGTGATGTGTGAGTGTAGATGATTTTATCTGAGAAAGATTTACTGCAAAATAGTAATTTATATACTGAGACTAAATTGAGATAAAACATTTATTGTTGGCATATTTCTCATAAAAAGAAAAAAAATGGAAACATAGAAAAAATCTGATCAAAAACAATAACATAATAGTTTAATTATATTTTAATTTTGCAGAAAACTTACTTTTGGTCCAACTGGGCCAGCAGGTCCAGATGCTCCAACAGGCCCTGTTAAACCCTGAAAGCATAATGATTGAGTAAAATTAATTTTAAAAATGTTAGATTATAATTCATTTTTGTTAAGGGTTGTATTCTGCATCACAAAAAAATGTATGGCTAATAAATACACTTCTTAAAACAATAACAAAGAAAATATACATCCTCTTAAATACTAATACACAAACAAGTCAATTTTGAAGGGCTTTTATTTAGCCTTAAAAATTACATTAAAAGGGATGCAGTGTAAAGTGAAATAAAGTATTAATTGGTATAAAGCATTAAATGATTAATGACATAAAAACTTATATTTGTGGTAAACACAACACTGTATGTTTAGAAACAGAAACTTGTTAGGGTACTTGTTAGAGTTTTAATGTTTGTATCAAAAGTAGGGAAGGTGAAACACAGTAAAACACATTTTTAATCCCAAAATAAAACCTGTACTGGAAAAGATTAAAAAAAAAAAAGTCAGTATCTATATACATTTGGAACCTACTGGTAAAAAAATTAAACAGGCTTCTGATTCACCAATACATAAACCAGCTACTGTATTTCAGACTCCACCCACTTCTGCTTCCTAGATATACTGTACAAAGAAAAGCACATTTCTGCAGAAGAGTTGAGATCAATAACACCAAGAAAGGTCATGACACAACACCCTTGTTTCAACTTAATTAATCAATTTATATAAAGTTATAACATTTGGAAATTTTACATTTCAACACCTGGAATCTCCACCTGACCTAAGAGCATACAGTCAGCTCCAGTGTATTAGGGGCCCTCCCATAATAGCACGGACCAACCTAAACCCTCAGCTTCCTCCCTTATACAAAAAGGTCTCTGTCAAAAATGGTCTCCTGTGTCTCACTCTGCTCTGCAAATAAGTAGCCAAACTGATGAACTTTTTTTCAGAAACAGTGTTCACACATAGAAATATCAGTAAAAGTATAGGGTCTGTAGACCTTTTATGATGACATGTATAATTATTTGCATTGCTATTAACTTAATGGAGAAAATAATAATAATAATAATAATAATAATAATAATAATAATAATAATAATAATAATAATAATAATGTCATACGTCTGCTCCAGGTCTTCCTGGTAGTCCATTAGCCCCATTTTTCCCATCTTCTCCATCACGGCCCTACAATAGCTTGAATTAGTTAAGTAGGATGTGTTATAATATAACCAACACATGCATATTAATTGTTTTCTACATACAGGAGGACCATCAGGACCAGGGCCTGGACCTCGTTCACCCTGAAATCAAAACAAGATTTTGTTTATAGGGTGAAATGTTCTCGGGAAATAAATACAATCAAAATATGATCTCTAAGAAAAAAAAGGTGTTGATTAATTGTTGCAAATTAATTCCTTAATCAGTGCATAATGAAATGAATGTAACAAAATATTAAAAATAGTAAAGTGTCTAACACGAAGCTTACATCTATGCCATCGATGCCAGGAAAGCCAGCAATTCCTGGAGGGCCAGGTGGCCCCCTCGGACCACTCAGACCTCTCTATTAACACAGAAATACATTTAATAGATTATCTAAAATATTTTTTTCATGAGAGTTTATAACATTGAATTTAATAAATGTCCTAAAGCAGAATTAGCAGAATAATACAAATTCAGTCTTCTTATCAACTAAAGTAGTTGCATACTTATATAAATGTAGAAAATTGTACAACACACAAAATCCATAGTTCTGGAATATCTATTGACATATTAGTGGTGTTAGAGTATTTTACAGTACCCTCTTCAGACAAGATCTTAACAATAGACCACAGAAAAGGAATCTCTGGTATGTAACTTACCTGAGCAGAACAGATTAGGGCTATTTGCAGTAAAATCACCAGTAAGGACTCTTTGTTAGTCCTGACGGACGCCATGCTCTAAGTAAAGTCTTGGTTTGCGCAAAAAGTTCTTTTTTCATTTATTATTCCCGGACTGAAGCGACACACCGAGAGCAGAGATGCTCCGAGTACAGCTCGGATACATGTGGATTCATGAGCAGCAGTCTAAAGTCCTGGTGATTGGTGGAGGGATCGGAAATTTACATAAGGGGCGTGGCCTAACAATTCTTACCTGCTTTTAGCCTTTTCAATTAATAAGGGTTATTATTTTTTTGTGAGACAGCAAATCTAAAATTATATTACTTTAATCCATTAGGAGGTATTAGGCTCAGGCAAATTATTGTTGTAAATATATAATAATATATTTCTCTCAGCACTATAGGGATTCCCGGTTCGAACCCCCATCTGGGTGGAGTTTCCATGTTCTCCCCGTGTCCGCGTGGGTTTCCAAGTTCAAGTTATTTATTTATATTTTTACAACAGTACATTGTCACAAAGCAGCTTTACAGAATGAAAAGCCTTTAAACCCCCAAAGAGCAAGCCGAAGCGACAGTGGCAAGAAAAAACTCCCTTTTTCGTTGTTATTTAAGGAAGAAACCTTGGGAGGACCAAGACTCAGTGGAGGACTCATCCTCCTCGAGCGGCCAGGCAGCATCAACAATGTAGGACAGCCATGTCCAGATATTAAACAAATGGAAAAACTAACAACTGGAAAACTATATGTGAGTCCATTAGGGGGCGTCCTGCAGGACCGCCTTGTCAGGTTCCATACAGTATTCGTCGGCAGAACCATGGATGAAGATCTCCAGGAAGTCGGGGGACACCTCAAAAGAAACAGACAAGGAAGGCAGTTAGAGCTAATAATAAAGCACGGCATTTAATTAATAAGTAATTTATTGACACAATTTATTTCCTCCGGGTTCTCCGGTCCCCTCCCACAGTCCAAAAACAGGGATCAAGTCAATTGAATTCTCCAAATTGCCCCATATAGAGTGTGTTTGAGTGAGTGAGTGTGTGCCCAGCGATGGATTGGCACCCTGTCCTGGGTGTATCTGCCCAGCACCCGAGACGTTCTCCCCTGGATGGGCATGGGGAACCCCACCGCGACCCTAATAGAGGACAAAGCGGGAAATAATGAATGAATGAATGAATAATACAGAAATAGAATTATAAATTGTTTTAAAATTAAGATGGCTGTATTCTTATTTATAGAAGAGTAAACATAAACAAATAAACCAAATGAAGACATATACTATTCTTTATAAATTTCGTCCAAGAGAATAGTTTTTAATAATAAGAAAAATAAGAATATAATATTTTATAATATATTTCAAAAGACAAAGATTTTAATCTCAGATTGTTTTAATGATAATAAATTAAGGAATACATGAATGAATTAATTAGGGGTAGACAGTGATGGACTAAGACAAAAAAAATCGGCTCAGACCCGCCCAAATGACGTCAATTAATATTAATAATTTGTATAATAGTCAATTTGTGTGTAATTGAAGCTGTAGAATAAAGGAATGACGTTGTGGGACAGATAATAAGTAAGTAAAAAAAACGAAACATGTAAAAACTAAAACTTAAAAAAATATATTTTTATAAACCTCTACTGTCCATAAAGTATATAATAAAACAATTAAAAACACTTTTTTTCAAAGGTTGAGAGTTGTGCTTGTCAGAACGATAAAACAAATTGGAACGTCACTTAAAACGCTTAGAGCTCCAGGAGGCACCTGCGAATGGTCAGAATATCAATTAGGATTCCACAAATGAATTCAGATGACAGAAATGTTCAAGCACTTTTTTTATTGTTGGAGAAGGAACGTTGGCTTTCCTCTACTAAATACATTTTTATATTTGTTTAAATTCACTTTAAGCAACGAATGCGGCGTTTTGTGGCTCAGTTGTGTTTAGAAGACGTCCTTCATCCTCCTGTACGCCAAGCGTCGCTGTTTTTCACTTGCTACCATTACTGCAGAAGAAACTGCATCTCGTTTAAATCTTTAACCGCTGCTGTTGTCTTAGCGTCTTAGAAACCAAATAATATTTACTGAAGGTAACGTTTCTGTTTTTAATTATCAAACTAAATGTTATTAAGTTGTATTAACGTTATGCTGCTCATCTTCAATAATGTTTACATTAGTGAATGATAGTTTACGGCCGCGCCCACTTTCCACTTACTTATTGTTATATTAATCGAATATATTGTGTCATTACAATAATTGTGTTAATTGTTTGTTTTGTTTTTGATTTCTGTTTAATTGTTTTTTGACTGAAACAATGTTTAATGCTTTGAACAGTATGGAGAACCTGTACTTTTCAGAAGAAGAAATAGAGGAGCAGTTAGCGGCTCTCGGTTACAAAAACATCACAAAACAAAGACTGCAGGAGTTTAAACGAGGCAAGGAACGACAAACTATACAATTCATTTTAAACTAACTGATGTGAAGTGATGCGGCACGGTGGCTTAGTGATTAGCACGTTCGCCTCTCAGCGCTAAGTATTCCCGGTTCCATGTTCTCCCCGTGTCCGCGTGGGTTTCCTCCGGGTTCCTCGGTTTCCTCCCACAGTCCAAAAACATGGATCAAGTCAATTGAATTCTCAAAAATTGCCCCATATAGAGTGTGTCTGTGTGAGTGAGTGTGTGCCCAGCGATGGATTGGCGCCCTGTCCTGGGTCTATCTGCCCAGCGCCCGAGACGTTCTCCCCTGGATGGGCATGGGGAACCCCACCGCGACCTTAATAGAGGATAAAGTGGGAGATAATGAATGAATGATGTGAAGTTAAGTGTATTAGTTAATATACTAAACTAAAAGATCTGAATTTGCATCCAATCATAACCAACCTACCATTTGGTGTGCCCTTTAAATCCCGGTTAGTCCGAGATTAGGCTACTGAAGATTTCATTCATTCATTATCTTCCTCTTTATCCTCTATTAGGGTCACAGTGGGGTTCCCCATGCCCATCCAGGGGAGAACATTTCGGGCGCTGGGTAGATACACCCAGGACAGGGTGCCAATCTATCACTGGACACACACTCACTCACACACAACCCACTCTATATGGGGCAATTTGGAGAACACAATTGACTTGATCCATGTTTTTGGACTGTGGGAGGAAACCGGACAACCCGGAGGAAACCCACGTGCACACGGGGAGAACATGGAAATTCCACCCAGATGGGGATTCAAACCAGGAATCCCTAGTGCTGAGAGGAGAACATGCCAACCACTAAGCCACCGTGCCGTCCTACTGAAGATTTGTTTCTAGAAATGTTTTGTATTTAACAACTGAACTTGATATTTTCTTACTTGTACTTAATTTGGATTTTTTTTATTTACAGATTTGAACTCATATATATATATAAAACATATATGATAGTGTTGCGTTATAAAGTGTCTAGTAAGTGTATACTAAAAACATTGTGTAATAAGATTTTGTGAAATCATTTGTAGATCTTGACTTGCTTATTCATCATGAAAAATCCAAGAGCAGCACTTCAGCTGAATGCAGTTCACTCAGGTCTCAGTGCAGCTCCAGTAAGAGTCCACCTGCATTCACTAAAGAGAAAGGTGGGTCACTGCTTGGGTAAAAGAAGCCTGTATGATATTTGTTGACGTAAAAACTTAATACCAGCTCACAGATTTTAATCTTTATAATGTCTATTTTGTAATCTAGTCCTGCTTCCCAGTGCTGGATTAAGTTATGACTATAAACCCTCAAATCATCCCAGACAGGTACGAAATAGTAATCAACACTTATACAATGAAGAAACTATTTATTTGCAATCTGAACTCACAGCATAATTATTAATTAACTCTACTGTCTTGTTTTTCAGTTTTTAACATCAACATTTAATAAAGAAAACAGTTCAAACCTTGTTCAGGTTGATTCTTATATCAAGCACTCAGTAGCCCCCAGATACATCAGACCCTCTACAGCTCCAAACAAGCTTGAAATGGAAGAAGCATCTTCTGATTTTTCCTATGATGCCACGAGACAAAACATAGATAATATTGACATCACATCGAGACAACCTATGAAGCGGAAAGTGCTCAGGTAAGTTTTCACTCGCTGCAGACCAAATATATGGCTACAATCATGGGACTTATTGTTCATATCAGCATATTTCAAAAAATTACGTGTGTTGATTGTCTTCATTTCAATATACAACTGTAATAAAAATCTGTAGTTATCATGACCGTGTGAAGAAATTAAACACCACTTAAAGCCAAATTTAAATGATATGTTTTGTTCATTTAATAAAATTGCTAAAGCTGGAAACAAGAAACTTACATTTACACTTTCTGCAGAAGTGTTTATCCAAAGCGACCTACAGGAGAGAGAAAAACACAATTTAGTCAGTTAAGCAGGAACAGGCTGAACTGCAATATTATTAATTTTGATCGTTAGCCAATTTGGTTCAATTTGTATTTAGTCATTTATATGCTTTTCATCTAAAGCGACTAACAAATAAGAACACCACAAATCAGTAGTTAAGGAAGAACCCAGCTACACTGTATAATTTTCAAACCTGATCATTATCCTATCCTGCATCCCCCAATTTTTTTTTTTTTTGCTTTACATTAAATTTTACTGAGATGTTTTCAGTTGTTTCTTAAAGATGCCAAGTTACTCCGCCTTATGGACAGAGTAGGGAATTTCTGTCATATCTTATAAAAATAAAACGAAGTACTTGTGAAAGAAATGTATCTTAAGGAATTTCTTTTAAATGCTGTATGGGTTATCTATTTAATGCTATATTTTAAATTATAAAATTACATGGAACTGTAACAGGATCATTTTCTACTGTAATTGCAAACCATTTTTGACCATTATTTATTTTATTTTTTTGTCAGGAAGCATCGGGGCTATTCTGAAGTTTGTGACGAGACCACATACAGTGAAGACTCTGGTATGTTTTACAAAACACATGGCAGTGATGCTAAAAAGTCCCCAACACTAGAATCTTGTTTCTTAATACTCTAAACTGAAAGGGTTATTGACACAAATGTCTTTCTTTAAATTTTCAAATAAGCACAGATAATATATTTGAATTGTTCTTATATGTTTTGTTTTTACAAGGGGGATTGCATGTTTTTTTGTAACTCAAAGTATTGCAATCATTGTATATAAACCACAAGTTCTTCCACTATGTGGCACTCCACTCTTCCAGAAGCCATTTCAGGTATCAGTGATAATCTTCTTACATTCGACTCCTGTCTAATCCATATGCTGTACAGACCAGTATTTTCTTGAGAGAGGCGCTGAAAGGCAGAATGTATAAATCCTACGACAGATGGTGTGAGAATGAAGACGACAACAATTCTCTTTCCTCCTCGTTCTGGACTGACCATGAAAGTGAAGAGGAGCAGATAGAAATATGTGCAAAGTATGACTTTGTGGATGAAATGATTATCAAGGAGCAAGAAAGTGAGAATGAGTGTAAGGATGTGGAGCAGATCAACCAGGAAGGTGACGTGGAACAGACGAGCTTGGAGCGTGGAAAAGAACAAGACAAAAAACAAGGGCAGGATCAGAATGGAGATGAGTCAGGTTGTGAGGAAGTGGAAACGGAAGCTATGAAGAGGATTATCGATGAAGAGAGTAAAGGATTCAAAAGTGGTTTAGATAAAAATATGAAAGGTTTTTTAAATAAAAAGTATTTTTCTACTGACCAAGACGGTGAAGAAGAACTGGGCAATTTTCATCGCAAAAATGAATGACTTGGAAGAAAACCGAAGAACTGAACACTGGGATGAAGCAGACATATGAAAATAGAGAGCGGGAATGCTTAGCTGAGATTCTTATTAATAAACATAAAAGTGAAATTAATAATTATGAAACGGAGCAGCCTATACCTACATGCTTAAAAAGCGAAGAAAATGCTGCTGTGCTTAAAAAGGATAATGACTGTAATCAAGATTACCGACGTGAAGACGGAAATGAAAAGGAACATGTGAAAGAATTTTATGGCAGTGTGAGTAGCCTCACAACTTCCGGTTATGGAACCTACAAACTAGACTCTCGTGAAGATCTAGATTTCATGCACTGTCCCGATGAGAGCGCTCTCTTTGGACTAAAGGAAACTGAATATCACTTTGGAGACGCTTTGGAAAAGCTGAATAAACTTTGTTTAAGTGGAGGTGGCTGTTCTGATTCTCCAAATACTATTAATGCTATTAATGGTAATCACTATTCTGAACTAGCAGCTCATTACCAAAATTCAGTACCAAATAACCTAAATATGACCTACGACTTTGATGGCAAATTTGAAAAATATTTGGACAGCCCATTTAATAGAAGGACCAATAAATCATTTACTACAATAAAACAAAGTTGTGAAGATGTTCTATTTGGAAAACAAATAAGGAAGAAGAAAGTAAATGTGCAGCTTTTTGAACATGGTGGGTAAACATATTTGGACAAAATTGTGCCTAGATTTTTTTTTTGTCTTTTACATGGAGCAGTTTCATGTTATGAATACAGGTGGAGTTTGTTAATTTTACTTTTTTGTAAAATACAACTGAACAATGATGCACTTAAAACATTATTATATTTAAACCATATTAAATACTGAGTGACCAGCAACCTAATGCAAAATCACAACTAGTTACAGCTTGTGTTTTGTGCTGTTGCCTTATGTACGTTTTAAATGAAAATGATATAAATGACAAACTGTGCATTTATATCTAATCCAAATCACGCCTGAACAATTACATTTAAACTGATCATCTATATTCCTGTTTCATTGTAAAACTTTTGGTTTCTCTTCTTTTAGAGCCACAAAATAAGCTGGAGAAGGGTTTAGAGCGAATAAAATTGTCCGACCCTGTGCAGGAGGAATTCTCAGATGTTGAGACGAGTAGATACACGGAAAGCCAGAGCTCCACAACAGAGGACCTGTCCAGTGCCTTTCAGGCATACATCAAAGACATGGTCAGTTCCACAGTGACCATTCAGCTATTGGAAAGAGTGAAAACTATAAAGAATTTAAATGCAGGCTTATTTATGTTTCTATTTCTGTTCACTCTCCTTTCTGTTTTATCACTTCTTATTTTAGACAAGATCACAAAGTGACGGTAACATCAGACCTCGTCAAAAATCCTGTAAGACCTTGTTTTAAAACAGTTATACTTCATATGCCCAAAACATGTTATTGTTTTAATGTTTATACAGTTTACATGACTAATACTTTATAAGTAACATATGTAAATGAATTTGTTCAATTAGCACCATACGTTGTTACTATAACTATAAATGTAATCTAAATATCTATTTTTTGACATAACTTTTCAGTTATTCGCCCAGTCATGGATCATCCCCATACAAGAAACTTAAAGAAGACTGATCCTGTTGCAAAGTAATTACTTAATTTTTTTTCCTGTAGTGTGTTTTTTTGATTATAAGGTAACATTTTAGCTATATGTTTGGTTTCTTCTTAAATTCAGGTTTTTTCAGTACAAACATTATTGGGATATGTTCAAAGTACCTGGAGAGAACGGCAGAAAGGAGCTTCGCTTGGCTATCAGGGTACAAACTGCTTTTTGATCTATATATTTAACACATTATATCATATTAAACAAATGATAAACAGTACGTGCTTTGAATAAACTTTAACATTAGATGCCGTTATTTGCATATAACTTATTGAATATTGTTAGTTCTGATCTCTAAATCATTAACACTGAGTAAATGATTTTGATTTATATAAAACGTTGCTCTTGCATAAGACGTTAGCAGAAAAGAGGACAGCGCAGGCACGAGTGCATACACACAGACAGCTGTGGCTGGTGCATGACACTGAGAATGTAAATAAATGATGGCATATAACTTACAATTTGTTTTTCTTCTCAGGAACAGCTGATGTACCAACCGCCTCCAGTAAGTAACAAACCTGCAAAAATTTAATCTAGAATACATGCTTTTAACAAACCAAATTCTTACCTTCTGACCTGATTTACAGCCCAAGCCACAGCGGGTGTACATTCCCAACACCTATGTGGTTCCAACACAGAAGAAGCGATCTGCTTTAAGGTGGGAGATCCGACAGGACTTGGCCAATGGCATTATTCCAGAAAAAATTACCTTCCCATAACCAGTTGTGTTTTTGCCAAATTAACAATTTTATTTATTATTGTACTTTTTTTTAATCTTGTGAACTGTTTACTTGAAAGCAAATAAATGAAATGTTCTTAATAAAAGGTAAAAGTTCATGGCATGTCACTGTAGGGCAGTCTGAAGGGGTAGAGGGAAGAGTAGCGGATATCGTGCCACAGCAACTTCTTCTCTAGAAATTTCACAGTGTCCAGGGTGAGGATCAAAGTTTCATGTTTTAGCAGGCTGTAAACATTCAGACCTGCAGACACAGAGGCATTACAGTGTAAAATAGAGGATATTGTAAAATAAAATGAAAACGTGCAGCTGAAAGTGAATTTATTACAACATTAAATTTATAGTTCTGCTTAAATAAACATGAAAACCTGTGTTCAAAGTCAACACAATTTTGTAAGGATAAAATTTTAGTGTTTAGATTTTAGTTTATATAACGAAATAGACACATGTTAGATTCAGTAATTACAAAACCTGACAACCCCACTTGTGTAAAAATTTTCCCATACAAGAAATTTAATCTTTACCATTAATTTTGTGCATGAGTAGCTGCCTTAACTGCTAGATGAGAAGACAATATTAAAATTCAATTTACCATTTATGGGGAAAATATTAAATACAGTGCATTTTGTTCTTTACCCATAAAACATTAAAATCCAAACATTAAGCTTAAGAGGTGCAAATTCAGGATTTTGTGAGACCACAACCATATACAGCAAGGTGTATAGGGCTTACCATGGATCCATTGAGCTGGAGTACCAGCAAATGCACTAGATGGTATCTTTGGAACATACAATGGCACACAAACCTTGTGACAAAGCACAAAATATAGCGTGCATTGTTCCAATTGTACCGCATGCTTTTTTTTTTTTTTTTTTAGGTGTTTACTTTGGGTGTTTTAGACATTAAATTGAATCACATGTGAGTACATGACATATCACCATCATTTTGTCCATATCTTATTGTGCTGATCTTCCAAGTTGTTCTTAAATAGGTCACAAGTAAAAAAAATGATTGTTGTAATAATGTATGAACCTACCTATGGCTGGAATAATGTTTATGGTTTTTAGGTCTGCTGTGGCCTGAAGCAGGTTTTGTGGAAACTTCTCAGCTCTGAATAAGAAATAAATATTTTATTCTTCATAAAGAAACAAGATAAGACAAGGGGCAGAATTGTAAAATATGTTAAAACGGTTCAGATACATACACATCCACAATCAGGACTGAATCTCCCCATTGCCTTTGTTTGACCAAGTCCTGTAGATACTGTGGATCTGGTGTGGGAATCTCCAAAGAATCAACAATATGAAGATAATCCTAAAATGAGAACTTGTTTTAATAACCAGCTGTGTTTTGCTTTCCCATGATATATCGCAAAGTTCTTACTATAGTTAATGTAACATAGAATTGGATTTTCATACATTAACAACATTTACTAACCTGAGCCAATTTTGCGGTTAGCGCAATTTTTAGTCCTTGTACTCGTACTTTCATGGGTAACATGTAATAATAGCTGGTTGGTCCTCTTGGGCCATGAGAAACACCACCTGAACCATGCAGAGATATGTAATAAGACATTGTGTAATAGTGAATAAGTTACAGGTAAGACACAAACAAACATTCTGATGTACAGAGCCAGGGATGTTTGGTGCTCTTTACTGTGCACCTGCTCACCTACAAACTCACCACTTCTAAAAATAACAAATTCGAAACTCCCAAAACAGTTTACCTCCTCTCCATATAGGAGACCGTATGCTTCCGTGACGTGCGCGTCCACCGCCCTTTTGCTTCCAAGGCTTGCGGCCTCCACCTCTCACCTCGGCCCTGGTTTTCACCTTTGCAAGGCTCTATGAGACATGTACAAAGACGAATTAAAATAAGTCAGCCTAGATTAGGGCTGCAACAACGAATCGAAAAATCGATAAAAATCGATTATCCAAAGTATCGATAATGAATTTCCATTATCGATTCGTTGGGTCGTGCAATTTCCGCGTTACTCGCGATGTCGCAACCGCTTACGTGACCTGCAGAACTTCAATAACGCTGGACACAAATAGCATTTGAAATTAAAATGACTATATATAATACTATACTATAGAATAACTTTACTGAAAAACATCCATCTTTGGATAAAAGTGTCTGCGAAATCATTAAATGTAAATGTAAAAATATATATATATATTTATCCGATTCATCGATTAATCGAAAAAATAATCGACTGATTAATCGATTATCAAAATAATCGTTAGTTGCAGCCCTAGCCTAGATGATCTTTTAAAAAATCAATAAGAAAAATACATGCACATATAAATAGAATTATTGGCTACTTACAATTCTTTTGAAATTCCTCTGCCAGACCGCCACAGCATGAAGAATATCGAGCCTGGTACATGGAAAATTATACAAATACAAAACATGATTCAAGTGTCATTTTATGCCTATTACTCAGTATTCTTTCATAGATGGGCATTCATTTATTTATTTTATACTCTACTTTAAATTTCTTTATTATTCTCTTAATAAATGATGTTACATAAACCAGTTGCATCATATGTCTTTTGCTCTGTCTTAATTAACCAGTGCCTGAGTTATTGCTATAAGTTATAGCCCACCTGACGGGTACGGAGAACACGTCAGGGTGAAGTTCGGTGAGTCCCAGTGGCTTCTCATCAAGGCTGCCTAAAGAGTGCAGCAATGTCTGAACAGGGGCAAGGTGAGCTGGAATATCAGCATCACATCTGCGCAGCACTGAGAGATCCGAAGATGGAAAAACCTTTTCTAAAAACAGTATATTAATAATACACAATCAGTAACTGCATTAAGCCCCAGAGTGCATGTATCCATAATCAGTCTAAACCTTCAATTTAACAGAAAATCGGATAAAAAAATTGAAAACACTTAACTTGTACTGTGAAAATTTATACTTAAAGGTCTATATAGGACCAACTGTCTGTAATAGAGCTTCATCTTATTTACATTATGGTGCATAGATTTTGAAGATCTTTGAAACAGGCAGAATAGACTTTATCTTATAAAAACAATTAGGAGTAAATATTAAACCTGTATAAATGCTGAAGGTTTTAAGTAAATAGAACAAAATTTATGTAAGAACATTATTAAAAACAACTACGAAACAATTTTACAGGGCATGGTAGCTCAGTGGTTAGGGTGTTGGACTATCAATCTGAAAGACTGTAGGTTCAAATCCTGGGTCCACTGTAGTCACCAATGTGTCTCCTTGAGCAAGGCCCTTAACCCTCATTGCTCCAGGGATGCTGTAGCCAACACTTTGAAATGTGATTTGAATAAAAGTGTCTGCTAAAGGACCAAATTAAAATGTAATGCAATTGTAACCTTTTATCAACCACATTATTTACTTTTATTTTTTATACCATTCTATATAGCATTTTGTTTGCTCTGTCCCTATAAAAAGCAATCATTTACGTTAGATAGCAGCCAAATTGATAAATGTTAACTGTTGCTTTTCACTTAATTTAATTATAAATAAATAAATAAATAACTAATGAAGGTATGATGCTAAAATATGCAATAAAAAAAAAAAACAATTCAACAGAGAAAATGGCAAATAACAGATCGTCAGTGTTTTTAATAGTAATTTTTTTATTCTATATGTACTTTCTTTTTATATGATCATTAATAGTTAACGTTATTATGTAAATAGAAATAAGAAAATAAACACTACTTTTCGGTGGAACTCCGATCAGATTTGGTGGCAGAAGTAAATTAGACGGCAGATTATTTCCAGACACAGAGGAGATCAACTGAAACAAAACACATACAGCAGTAATTATACAGCATTAATTATTCATTCATTCATTCATTCATTCATTATCTTCCGCTTTACCCCATATTAGGGTTGCGAGGGGGTTCCCCATGCCCATCCAGGGGAGAACGTTTCGGGCGCTGGGCAGATACACCCAGGACAGGGCACCAATCCATTGCTGGGCACACACTCACTCACACACACACACACACTCTACATGGGGCAATTTGGAGAACTCAATTGACTTGATCCATGTTTTTGGACTGTGGGAGGAAACCGGAGAACCCGGAGGAAACCCACGCGGACACGGGGAGAACATGGAAACTCCTCCCAGATGGGGATTCGAACCGGGAATCCCTAACGCTGAGAGGAGAACGTGCTAACCACTAAGCCCAGCATTAATTATACAGCAGTAATTACACATTGGGCGACACGGTGGCTTAGTGGTTAGCACGTTCGCCTTTCAGCACTAGGGATTCCCGGTTCGAATCCCCATCTGGGTGGAGTTTCCATGTTCTCCCCGTGTCCGCGTGGGTTTCCTCCGGGTTCTCCGGTTTCCTCCCACAGTCCAAAAACATGGAATCAAGTCAATTGAATTCTCCAAATTGCCCCATATAGAGTGTGTCTGTGTGAGTGAGTGTGTGCCCAGCGATGGATGGGCGCCCTGTCCTGGGTCTATCTGCCCAGCGCCCGAGACGTTCTCCCCTGGATGGGCATGGGGAACCCCACCGCGACCCTAATAGAGGATAAAGCGGGAGATAATGAATGAATGAATGAATGAATAATTACACATGAAGAACAGACGGCTTTAGACTGAACGCGTGTCACAGCATTGAGGACATGACGTTAAACAGCACATCACGCTTCAGAGAATTCAATCAACATTTCCGCTCACCCGCACGCTCCTGACACAAATCCTCAAACCAGATCGCAGCATAATTTCAATAATAACCAATAACCTCGCTCTGCCGCGGACTTTCACACAGTTATTACACGAACAAGACTTCCATGAAAGCACAAGGTCGTGCTGTGTGCGGCCTCACTTTATGACGTTAGAGCAGCACATGCAGCTCATTGGAGAAGCTGTGAATTACGGTTGGCATTATGGGTAATGTAGTATTTAAAACGTGAACACGAGAAGCGGTAAATGTTTCCGTTGTATGTGGCGTTTAAAACCTAAATGTGGTCCCCGTGCATATTGCATAATAGCCGCCCTTGAGTTTCCTAGCTCATTAAAAAATAACTTACTGTTTGTAACATGAAAATAAAAATGTAAAAAGACATAAATTATGGGCGGCACGTTCTCCTCTCAGAGTTTCCATGTTCTCCCCGTGTCTGCGTGGGTTTCCTCCGGGTTCTCCGGTTTCCTCCCACAGTCCAAAAACATGGATCAAGTCAATTGAATTCTTAAAATTGCCCCATATATAATGTGTCTGTGTGAGTGATTGTGTGCCCAGCGATAGATTGGCGCCCTGTCCTGGGTGTATCTGCCCAGCGCCCAAAACATTCTCCCCTGGATGGGCATGGGGACACCCCACCGCGATCCTAATAGAGGATAAAGCGGAAGATGAAGGATGGACATAAATTAGTCACTTACTTAATTGGTATGTGTTTACATTGATTTGAGTTGTATGTTTAGCTTGGCCGTTTAGAATACTCCAACGAAAACCCTAAAGTTAATTTACATTTGGCTAAGACCTTGTATTGAAGACAGGAAAGTCAATTGACTCTGGTGGCCAACTACAAACCTGTACTATTGCCAAAAAAGAAATTCTTCGATCCTGGCCATTTAGTAAAACATTCATTCATTCATTATCTCCCGCTTTATCCTCTATTAGGGTCGCGGTGGGGTTCCCCATGCCCATCCAGGGGAGAACGTTTCGGGCGCTGGGCAGATAGACCCAGGACAGGGCACCAATCCATCGTTGGGCACACACTCAATCACACAGACACACTCTTATATGGGGAAATTTGGAGAATTCAATTGACTTGATGCATGTTTTTGGACTGTGGGAGGAAACCGGAGAACCCGTCCTTAGTAAAACCTTTATTTAAAAAAAAAAAAAAAAAAAAAATGTAATTGTTGTATCTTAACTTCCTCTTTAATATCACTGTCCCTTTGCTGCTGTTGACAAGGCAAATTTCCCCATGGTGGGACTAATAAAGGGTTATCTGATCTTAACATACACAGTTATTTAGCTGAAAAATCAAATCACAAACAAGACGTTTTTATGTTTGTTTGATTGATTTGCCTTTATTTCAAAATGATGCAAACCTTCCAGTTGCATGTAATTATGTTTTTACATTTCTGAGAGAAATGACTCCTACAAAAGGCACAGTTGTTAGTTTTTCTCATAAACTTGCATAGGGCTCAGAACTGCAGAAGATCCAAAAGTAACTCAAAACCAAAAAGAGCAACACGACTCCATAGAGCCTTGAAAACCTTTCTGTTGAACTGTAATTATCATGAGATAAAAACAACAGAGGTCAGCCACTGACATACTACATGTTACAAAGTATAGGTTTAGATCTATATTAAACCCGTATTTATTCAGTGCTATCGTTACTTTGGCAAAGTCCTCTTTGCTAAAAAGCAAATCCTCAAGCAAAGGAGCACATCGATGTTAAAACAAAATTTCAAGTATTATCTTAAGGATCCCAATTAGTATGGTCCACAAAATGGGTTCTTCTTCCTCGGCCTCTACCTCATCACCTGGACGGAGGCGCTTCCGCTTTTCATGGCGCTCGTCTGAAGAATAACTATCCTGTTGAAACAGGTCCACACTTAAAGCCGACTGATCATAAAACACTTTCATCTCAAACTCGCTCTCCAGGTAGTAAGGATGTCCATAGATCCCGATTCCCACAGGTCTTGCAAAGTCATCTGGTACCACCACCACATCGGGGCCACAAGTGACTGACTGAAGCTTATAGGTGTCAAAGTCGGGGTGCAACGTGGTGTCAGAGACATAGAGGTCGGCATCGCCCTTTATGCTGCGCATGTGCAGGATGATGCGGCCGTCGTGGTTGAGACGCAGGTAGCTGTAGTTGCCTGCACCGATGTGGCCTTGGACAACATGAAGCAGTAGCCATTCCTCAGGTGCTGAGAATTCATCAGTGGCCTGGAGGAAGGCTTGAATATGAGTGAGAAGTAACAGCAACAGTGGAACCAAACACACCACCATGGTTTCTGTTGTCACCCATCAAACACACCTAGAGCTTTACTAAAAAACAAGAGCACTTAAATGAGAAACTTTCTTAGTACAGTGACTTTTTTACTTTTAAATGGAAATGAATATTTAATTTAAGGGACAGTGATTTTTTTTTTTTACTTTGATTTTTTCAATATAATTTAACATTTTTAGTTTTTACATTTAGTTTCTGTTTTAATATTCAGTAAAAGCACTGGGTCATCTTTTCGATAACACAATCTTATTTCGTGGTTACATTTAACAAATAACAAACGTAAGAAACCGTGCATTGTTCCTGCGATTTCTGGAACTTTTAGTAAAATTAATTATTGCAATATGTTTATATAAGGCGGCACGGTGGCCCTAGTGGTTACCACGTTCTCCTCTCAGCGCTAGGGATTCCCGGTTCGAATCCCCATCTGGGTGGAATTTCCATGTTCTCCCCGTATCTGCGAGGGTTTCCTCCCACAGTCCAAAAACATGGATCAAGTCAATTGAATTCTCCAAATTGTCCCATATAGAGTGTGTGTGTGTGTGTGTGTGTGTGAGTGAGTGTGTGCCCAGCGATGGACTGGCGCCCTGTCCTGGGTCTATCTGCCCAGCGCCCGAAACGTTCTCCCCTGGATGGGAATGGGGAACCCCACCGTGACCCTAATAGAGGATAAAGTGGGAGATAATAAATGAATGAATGTTTATATATGTATTTTAGACAATAAGCATACAAACATTTTTTAATTCTCTTTTAACCTGTTACCAGTTTCTTTTAACCTGTTTACTTTATCATTCATTCATTATCTTTCGCTTTTTCCACTATTAGGGTCGCGGGGGGGTTCCCCATGCCCTTCCAGGGGAGAACGTTTCGGGCGCTGGGTAGATACACCCAGGACAGGGTGCCAATCTATCGCTGGGCACACACTCACTCACACGGACACGCACGCATACACACTCTATATGGGGCAATTTGGAGAACTCAATTGACTTGATCCATGTTTTTGGACTGTGGGACTGTGGGAGGAAACCCACGCAGAAACGGGGAGAACATGGAAACTCCACCCAGATGGGGATTCGAACCGGGAATCCCTAGTGCTGAGAGGCGAACGTGCTAACCACTAAGCCACCGTGCCACCCTGTTTACTTTAAATCTGTAAAAATAATTCTCAACCGGTTTATCTTTAGTGTTGGTGTAATAACTATAAACCTGCTTCCCACAGTTCTGACAGGATGACCTTCTGCAACAATTAATCATTTACACCATTAACTTAGAGTCTGCCAAGTTCATGTCTGATAATATGAAACATTATAAGAGACTTCATTTGTAATATATTTAAATAGTATTAACTTTGTGGAACCAAACTAGAACGAGTAGATTTATAAAGCTTCACTCGTTGACGGTGATTTACAGCTTATTAAAATCAATTAAAATCACTACTAAACTGATTACACTGTGAAATATTATTAATTAACTTTAAACTGTGGCTGTGTTTAATAAACAAATTGTCTTCAAACGCCAGTTTAAAGAACAAGGGAGACAGTTTAATCAGAACGCTGACGTGAACTCTGGAAACATGAAACTACAGAATCGAAGCCAAAGCAGCTAGTTTAGTTAGCAAGTCAGTGAATTACCCAGAAACAAACGCGCATAACTAGTTACGAGAACATAACATAAGCTTATAAACGGTTTATTGAATGTTAGACATTGTAACATTTAATATGTCCATGATATTTAATAAATGAATGACTTACTGGTGCATTATTTTTGAGAACAGCCTCAGCTAAATGCGCTATAAACTTGTCTCTTCTTCATGGAGAATTCAGAGTTACGAGTCACAGCCGACTAATTGTTCACATCGCCACCTACCGGCTTTAAAGAAGTTAGCCATGTTTCAAACAGAGAGGTTGAAGGGTGGAGGAGAGGGGTTTACTGAATTAAACAGTCCATTCATTCATTCATTCATTATCTCCCGCTTTATCCTCTATTAGGGTCGCAGTGGGGTTCCCCATGCCCATCCAGGGGAGAACGTCTCAGGCGCTGGGCAGATACACCCAGGACAGGGCGCCAATCCATCACTGGGCACACACTCACTCACACAGACACACTCTATATGGGGCAATTTTGAGAATTCAATTGACTTGATCCATGTTTTTGGACTGTGGGAGGAAACCGGAGAACCCGGAGGAAACCCACACAGACACGGGGAGAACATGGAAACTCCAACCAGGAATCCCTAGTGCTGAGAGGCGAACGTGCTAACCACTAAGCCACCGTGTCGCCTTTTAAACAGTCCAAACAGTTGGATTTTGAATTTGCATCATCTTTTGTCTTTTTGATATGTAATTTTTTTGAACATATATAAAATTGGGACTTTTCATACTTATATTACTATATGTTTCAATAGTAGTACTTAATATTGTTAGTGTAAGCATTTTGTAAGTAATTTTGATAATTAAATGCCATATTAATATTTAAAGATTTACCAGTTTAACAGTATGTATCATTTTTTTTAACAGCCACAAAAAAATCAAAGACGGATTATTTTCACAGACAAGAACTCCTGAAATATAATGAGGCGTATATGTCACCTTATGTAGTCGTTTCGGTCATCTTTTTTCTTTATAACATACACTTGTAACATTTTTGTTAATAAGGTTTTTCCCCCCAAGTTGAACACATCTTACACAAAATGTGAGTATAATTTTAAGTAAACAAAAATATGGTAAAATATAAAGTAAAAACGTAAATCAAGCAAATACGATACATATTAAAATGATTGATTAAGAAACATTTAATTTTGTTGAATTAATTACATGAAGGCACGGTGGTTTAGTGGTTAGCACGTTGGCCTCTCAGCACTAGGGGATATAATGACAATAAAGGCTTTCTATTCTATTCTATTCCGGTTCGAATCCCCATCTGGGTGGAGTTTCCATGTTCTCCCCATGTCCGCGAGGGTTTCCTCCGGGTTCTCTGGTTTCCTCCCACAGACATGGGTCTCCCAAAAACATGGATCAAGTCAATTGAATTCTCCAAATTGCCCCATGTGTGAGTGAGTGTGTGCCCAGCGATGGATTGGCGCCCTGTCCTGGGTGTATCTGCCCAGCGCCCGAAACGTTCTCCCCTAGATGGGCATGGGGAACCCCACCGCGATCCGCGAAATAATGAATGAATGAATAATTACATGAATATGACAGTAAAGTTTACAGCATAGCATTTATAGCTGTAGCTCCCAGCTCTGACCGCTCGGTGGCAGCATATCTCAATGTGCTGTCATTAAAACGCGCTGCAGTCCCTGCTCATCTCAGGCTGAATCTGGCAGGTCGATGGAGCTCTGACGTTATGTGAATCATATTTCAGTATTAAACCTTTGATTTGGTGCTCATGCGGGAGCTCAGGACCATCTGTCCTAACTGTATTCTTAAAAAAAAATTGTGCATAATATAAACATTATAGGCTTTTGACAAATAAAAACCTGACAGGTCAGAGGTTAAACCCATTTCTTCTATTTATTCATTATTATTCGTGAATTAAGCATGTTTAAGTTATATTACTATATGTCTGCCCAGTGCTCGAAACATTCTCCCCTAGATAAGCACCCAAATCTAGAGGTAGGCACCCCACAATGATCCTAGGAAATCATTAAATCAGAGATAATGAGATGGAATGATAAGAGATCATGTGCATTATTATTATTATAGTCCAGGTGCCTTATGATAATATACAATGTTTTTTACAATGCAATTTTGTATTTAACATTGTATTTAAAATTAGAATGATTAGTAGACAATGTCACATTAAACACACATACAAAAACACATACAAAAACAATTTAATATAACTAAATTTAAAATGTTAACTTTTCTAATTGGAGATTATTTAGTTTTTTTTAAACTTGCACTTATTTCCCAGTCACATATTTGGTTTCGAACAGGAATCGGTAAGAACCTGTCTTGATGCAGGATCATGACTCATGTTTCTAATTCTAAAGCAGGTCTCAACAGGGTTTATATTTAATTTCTGTAGTCACTGTGGGTATCAGACACATTTATAAGGACCATGTCATTCTATGACTCAGCTTTACCTCTAAAGGGTTAGGGTGTGATCAGCTAATCATCTCCTCCCTAAACTAAACACACACACAGACACAGACACACACACACACACAAACACACACACACACACACAAATAATTCAGTGATCGGCAATTTTTTAAATGCTGTGTGTTTCAGATGCTGTGTGTAAAATTAAGCTCAAATTTGACAAGTTTCAAACCTCACATACATCCCCAAATACACTGCAATCAAGTACAATGGTGGCAACATTGCATGCATTTTTGTCTTAAGGATTAACTGAGCAACCAGTTAAGGATTAAGGAAAATTATATTGCCTGGTAAAACAATGGTGCAGGGCAACCCTTCACTCCCATCTCCTTACAGCAATGAACAGCAGCAGGGTTTACAATCTTGTGTCCATGGTGTTTCCTGCAAAGACAAATTAATTTATGTACTTGTAATGAACTCTGCCCCCTGCCCAATTAGCACTGAGACCCTGTAGTTTCAATTAGGATAGCAGGCATAGAAAGGATGTAAGGCATGATTTGGTGGTACAATCATAATAGGTATTTTGTCACACAGCAAAACTCCTTGGAAGGGTTCTCATGGTGGAAAGAATCCCGTTTGTCTGAAGTCTGCATGTTCTTCGGGCTCTATGTAGGTATCCTCTGGAAGCTCCTGCGATTATTCCCTAAAGTAAAAAAAAAAAAAAAACATGTAATCAAACTGAAAATGCTAATATATTGCTCTTTAGTGTGAATTTGTTTGTCTACTGATATGATTGTGAAAGTATAGTTTGTCTTGTGGTTTTATAGTGCACATATATTAACTTCATTACTAGAAACAACCTGTTTGGGAATTATTGACTTGTCCATAAACAAACTGGTGCTTTTTGTTATAGTACAAAAGCACACAGAATAATAGTCTACTTTTTAAAAAGCAAAAGAGTACAAAGAATAACAGGTCACAGCATGTTGACAGAAGCTGAATGTGAAGTTAGCACATCATTTTGTAATTTCAAACGTGGAAATTTACCAGGCAGGGTGCCCATGTTGCTCTGGCAAGTCTCTAGAGATCTCGTATAATCTAACTGGCATTTTCTCGAATGGCACGACACTTTCACATCCATGCTGTAAATCACATCTCTAATTATGTGTAATCAGCACAAATAATATTATCCACAATAATATGTCTCCACAATTCTTCTTAATTAATCAGGGGTGTTGTTTCTTAAAGTTGCAGTAGAAACAAACATAGCCGTAAAACATTGTCATTTTATTTAGTCCTATAGTTTTTGAACTAAAATACCAAAACGGGTTTTAGATCCTATAGCCTTCAAAATATTTGTGATTTGTGTGTGAAATTATGTTTAGAATTTTTTAGGACATGGTCTTATAATAAAACCTCCCAAAAAATGCTTATTAAAGGTTAAATGCTTCTTTTGTATTCTGAAAACCTTACATGTTAACAGTTAAATTATTTATTGGAACCTTTTTAAACAGATTTGTTTTACACTTTTCACTCTTATTCAAAATTGTATACAATGTAAACCATGCATTTGCATTTGTCTTTTAAATTAAAGGTAATGTTCATTCATTCATTAATTATCTTCCGCTTTATCCTATATTAGGGTTGGGGGGGGGGTCCCATGCCCATCCAGGGGAGAATGTTTTGGGCGCTGAGCAGATACACCAGGACAGGGCACCAATCTATCGCTGGGCAAACACTCACACACACAGACACGCACACAAACACACTCTACATGGGGCAATTTGGAGAACTCAATTGACTTGATCCATGTTTTTGGACTGTGGGAGGAAACCAGAGAACCCGGAAGAAACCCACGCGGACACGGGGAGAACATGGAAACTCCACACAGATGGGGATTCGAACCGGGAATCCTTAGCGCTGAGAGGTGAACATGCTAACCACTAAGCCACCCGTAATGTTCATGAAAAAAAACATTCATCTCAAAAATCTATTTGATTAGGCAGTTGAGAAGATAAATCAATGCAATTATTCATCAAAGTGTTTATACAGAACATCAATTAATTTATATACAGGACATTTCTTAAGTAGTCTTTAGTTCTAGCAAATAATCTTTTTAGAAACAACCAGTTTTACTTCACATTAATCGCTTCCAACTGGATGAATTTGGAAATATTGCACAACACTGTCAATAAATGGCACAAGTTTATATCTCACAAGCAATGCCCTGAAAATGGAAAATAGTGAGCATGCACAAAACAAAAAGAGGCTTGTTCAGAAAAAGTTGAATCGACTCCAGAAAAAGAAGCCAACTTAGGAATAAGGCATTAGTTTACTGTTTATGAGAGTTGTTGGCACAGCTGCCTGTTGTCTTGGAGACCTTACCTCATAGGTGACAATTTTTAACTTTACTTCATTGTTTCTATATTTCCTGATAATGTGATTTGATACAGAGTAGTGTTTGTAGTGTGTGGGTGTAAGCATGTATATGTCATGTACATTGTAGGTACCAAAACCTGTTAACAATCACAAGCTGCAATAAATCAATAAATCTTAGGATAAAAACATGATTTAAATTCAAAAGTAATGTTATTGTTAGGGTAAGGACAAGGCACGTTACAATCAAGTTTCCATGAAATAAATGTAAGTCTAGATCACTGCATGAAAAGTCATGTGGGTGTTAGAATGTGTCTGTGACTGGCTTTGTAGGTGTGTGTGTGTGTGTGAATATTTTCTTCCCTGTTACTTTGCAATAGCACTTTCTTTAGTGGTTTTATTTAGAAACAAGCCTTGAGGTTACAATATTTATTAATTTTAGGAATGTTGGCTTACATTCATAACTATGCATACGTCCTGTTAGTGCTAGCCTTTTCATGTTTATATAACAGAGTGTGGACGTTGCATGAATGTTAATTTCACAACTTTTTATTGCACCCCCATTCCTGCAGAAGCCAGGTCTTCTGCCTCTGGCATTAGATTGGGTGGAGAATGAAGCATTTTTGATTTTTTCACAAACTCCCTTACCCTCCCCTACTAGGGTAACATATAAAACCCCAAGCTCTGTCTTAGTCCGCACTCTCTTTTTCCTGTTCTTGAAAAGAGACACCCTCCAAGCTATGGCCAACTACAGCTCCAGCAGTTTTGTCTCCTCAGGCGGGTTAAGTGGTGGTTCCTTTCGGGGCCCCAGTCGGAGTGGAGCCTCCCGTCTATCAATTGGTGGCAGCAATCGATCCCTAATGGTTACACGTGCTCCAAGCATGCACGGTGGCTCTGGAGGACATGGCGTGCGCATCTCCACTGTGTCCAGTAGCATAGGGGGTGGTATTGCTGGAGGCCTGGGCTACAGGTCTGGTGGAGGAGCTGGCTTTGGCCTTGGAGGTGGTGGAGGAGGGGGCTTTGGATTTGGTGCTGGAGGTGGAAGCTTTGGCTTTGGTGGAGGTGCTGGAGGTGGAGGTGGAAGTTTTGGCTTTGGTGGAGGTGCTGGTGGTGGTGGCGACAATGACCTTAACATATCAGCCAATGAAAAAGCCACTATGCAGAATCTAAATGATCGCTTGGCATCTTACCTGGACAAGGTTCGCTCTTTGGAAAAGGCCAATGGTGAACTGGAGCAAAAAATCAGACAGTTTATGGAGCAGAAGAGCTCCCCTGCTGCCAGAGATTACTCCGCCTTTATGGCCACCATCCAGGATCTGCAAGATAAGGTAACATTAATATTAATAACATAAAAAAATGTCTTTATAATTATATAAATGAGAATGCAAATGAATCTACACAAAATTCATGTTCAGTACCAGCCAATGAAATGAATCTTATTTTTCTAATTCTTAAATAGATACAGGAAGCTACCAGAGACAATGGGGGAATCTACCTGAGCGTTGACAATGCAAAACTTGCAGCTGATGACTTCAGAACAAAGTAGGTATTTAATGACACCTTATAGCTTATTACAAAATGGCAGAGCATCATTACTTAGTTTGTGCTTAGGTATGAGAATGAGCTGAGCATGCGTCAGTCTGTGGAAGCTGACATTGCTGGACTTAAGAGACTTCTGGATGAGTTGACCCTGGCAAGATCAGACTTGGAGGTGCAAATTGAGAACCTGAAGGAGGAGTTGATTATTCTCAAGAAAAACCATGAAGAGGTAAAAGCGATTAAGAAATATTAGATTATTCTATAATCTAATCATATGTGAATTATAACTAATGGTTTGTTCCTATGGTGCAACATATATAGGAACTAGCTCTGTCACGCAATCAGATGTCTGGAAGTGTCAATGTAGAAGTGGAAGCAGCACCTGGAGAAGATTTGAACCAAGTTCTTTCTGACATTCGGGAGCAGTATGAAAACGTGGCTGCCAAGAACCGTCGTGAACTAGAGGGCTGGTTCCAGACCAAGGTAAAAAAAAAATAATAATAATAAAATGAAAATAAATTAAAAAATAGATAACAATAACATTTATCTGGTTCCATTAAAGTCAATCCAACAGCAGACCAAACCTTTCAAATGTCTTGTCATTAGGTAGACAACCTCAGTAAGGAGGTGGCCTCAGAAACATCTAACCTGGAAACTTCAAAGTCTGAAATCAAGGATGTCCGGCGCACATTACAGGGCCTGGAGATTGAGCTTCAGTCCCAACTGAGCATGGTAAAAATCTGATCTTACATCTAAACAGCCTTATTTCAATCCTCATCTTACCTCAGTCAATTCTAATTTATAATAATTTTAAACCTTTCATAGAAAGCTTCTTTGGAAGCTACATTGGGTGAAACAGAAGCACGCTATGCTATGAAACTAGCCGCCCTGCAGGATCAAGTGACAGGAATGGAACAGCAGTTGGTTCAGCTCAGAGCAGATATGGAGAGACAAAATCAGGAGTACCAGATTCTACTGGACATCAAGACGCGACTGGAGCTGGAGATTGCAGAGTACAGAAGACTGCTGGATGGAGAGAGTGGCGGGTAAAACCCACTGTTAAAAAAACAAAACATGCAGAAGTTTAGTAAACATACAAAGTAAACCAGCAGCATGTCAACCACAACTTTACTTTTCCTTTACCATTTTTTTTTTATCATACTCACCTACATGTTTTGCATTTAATTAAACATCTACGGTAAATCAGTCATGTTCTAAAGCACTTATGTTTTTGTTTATTACAGTGTTGTCAGCTTTAAGCCCAAAAAAGGTGTGCAAGTAAAGGCCATTGTGGAAGAGGTGGTTGATGGCACAGTGGTGTCTTCCAAAGTAGAGAAGTAAAGAAGCATTCAACAACAATAAACCATAAAAAGATACAACAGGAAAAACGTTCAGAAAACATCAATGAAATTGAAATTAAAAAATAAAACAATTTCTCAGCAATACATCATGTCTGTTGTTGTGTTTTTAATTAACAAATCTAACATTTATTGTACAATATTGCTGGAAACTATAAGAACAATAGAACACATACCCTGCATTAACACAAAGTACTGTAATACACATTACATCTACAGGAAGTAATATGGTATCCCATTCTATTTAAATGTTTCCTTTGTGGCTATAACTGCTTCCACAATTTTTGAAAAAATTTTAATGTGTGTGTGTGTGTGTGTAAACTTTTTGTCCTTTCATACATGTATAGAGCTTGACCGACCTCACATTTTGCAATGGGTAAACCACCTTAAAAAACAATATGCTTATATATAAGATGTATAAAGCACCAGAAGATGAGAATATAAACATTTTAGGATACACTGTAGGCAAAGACACATTCACTTGTACTCTGTACACTTGTAAAAGTTTTTATTTAGTTTTTCTTTGTTTATGATATTCTGGGCTCAGTGTCAAAGATTACAAAAAATGGCACAATGTACAAAAAAAGTCAATGTACAGCCTGAAACAGACTTTTATTAAAGTCACTTTAGAGTGACAGAAAAGGCAAAATGGAAACACAGAATACTGTGGAATATTATATTGATTAGATATTCACTTCCTTCATGTTGCATCAGCAGTAGCTTTATATTTTTGTAAGACTTTAACCCTTTTTACTAGCATGTTAAAATTTAAGGACTATCATTCACTTTTAGGGTCACTGTGAAAAATAAATAAATAAATACAGTTAACACTTTAAATTACAGGCTGCTCATTAAAGATTTTAGATTTTATTTAATCTGCACTTTTCTTACCAATTCCCTCCTTCCAATAGTGACCTGTATTGCTGGATTTCATTCTCCAAAGTGGTTTTAATGCTTAGTAGGGTGTCATAATCTTCTTTGTTGTTTTTAATGTTGGCATGGAACTTGCTGAGTTTGTTCTCCAAGTTGGTGATGGTATTCTGTAACTCTGCTAGCTCTTTAGAGTACTGGGCTTCAGTGTCTGCAAGAGTATCTTCACAGGACATCTTCTGTTAAAAACATCATGTAAAGTTAGTTTTATTACTATAGCTCTTTAGTCAAAGGAAAGTGTGTTAAGAGAATAAAAGACTATAATCTATGTAACATTGAACACATATTTTGTTTAGTAGAATATAACAGTGAATGGAATTATGAAGAAAATATAATATCTAAAACCAAAATAAAGTACCACTAGTGCTAAAGATCAAGTAACAGTTGTTGCTATAGTAACTTGAATGATGCTTTAAAGAAATAATAAACAATGATTTACAATTTTTGTCATTTTCATGTCAGTCCAAATAATCCCAGATTGGTGCGATATAGAAGTACAAACTAATGTGTTATATGCATTCCTAATAACTTGTAAAAATGTACCATAGAGAGCAGCTTAAATTTTAAGTCATTTACCTTAACTTGCCAAGCTAATATTTATAAAGTATCATATTTGTTGTTTTCATGAAAGATTTCTATATCATTTGTTTCTATGTGTCTTTATTCTCTGTTTAAAACTAATGAATGTCTGTAAATACTCTTTTTTAAGTATTATTTATCAATAAATAAAAAAAACAGGAAATATTGTTTTTCGTCAGGAAATATTGAAGAATCCTAATACATTTCAAAGATTTATTATTTATATTCTCCTCTATTAATCATGACTTTTGACATTTTAATTTTGAGTCCTTTAAATACATTTAAATGTATTTATGAATTATTTGATTTGCTATGAATTATTCAGTGTTATTTGTTAAAAAATGTATTATTTTCTCCCATATCATTGTTAGATAGTTAATTATTTACATACATGTTAATGCTGCTGATATCTCCAACGCTATGTTACTGTGACTGTATTACCTGCATCTTTGCACATTTATAGCAGCCTGCATTTTGCACCAAACTTTATACTGCTAACTGTATATCAGAATGTGTTTCTATCTCATTTACAACTCAGCGCCATGTACTGACCAACACTCGTTTCTAGTCTTGTCTCTCTTAATTACTTGTTTAGAATGAATCACTTTTTGTATTTATTTTGTATGCATTGCACTTTTGTTATCTGCACTGCGTTTTCTATTGACTTAAACTTTTCGTTCTGTGTTGCACTGTGGTCCCGGAGAAATGTTGCATCATTTTAATATGTACTTGTATGTATTATGAAATGACAATAAGGACCCTGAATGACTTTGAATCTTTAAAACAAATATATTCTGTATAATCTAAAATCTGAAAGTCACTACCGGTACATTAAAATACATTCTGATCGTTCAGCACTAAGAAGAATTCTAAACAAGGAGGATATTAGAACTGGACAGCCTTCAATACCAGAATTACTTATGCTATGGATTCAATTATAAATCAAAAAATCACTTATTGATTAAATCAATAAATCAATAAATCACTTATTGATTAAATCAATAAATCAATAAATCACTTGGAAGGTTTGAGGTTGCTGGCAGCAAAACATTGGTGAGAATAGGACTGGATCTGATGTGTCATATAATATGCAATCAATGAAGCATTTGTGTGAAGCAAACCATCTCGGCTTAGTAATCCTTCTGTCTTAACTTGTTGTGTCAGGTGTGGAAAAGATGTTCTGTATGATTTATTAAACAAATTTAATGTTTAAGTTTTCCAGAATACCTCAGTTTAAATCCTATTTGGGTTATTTATAAAATAAATGTGATTTCTTAACAGACACATTTAAAACATATTACATTTTAAAGATGTTATGATAAAAGATTATGGCATTACTTTAATTTAAGATTTCACTGTTAACGGTACTGGATAGTTAGAGTGGTACTTTAAAGTTTGTGAAAGTTTCTGATATTAATGCTTAAAAATGACCTCAAATAATCTGATTATCACTTAAATCCTAAATGCAATTTAAAAAAATGGTTTACGGTGGTAATTAGATGATATAAACAATTATAAATATGATAAAGAAATACATGCCAGCACTTAGTGGTTAGCATGTTCGCCTCTCAACGCTAGGGATTCCCAGTGCGAATCCCCATCTGGGTGGAGTTTCCATGTTCTCCCCGTGTCAGCGTAGGTGTCCTCCGGGTTCTCCGGTTTCCTCCCACAGTCCAAAAACATGGATCAAGTCAAATGAGTTCTCCAAATTGCCCCATATAGAGTGTGCACCCAGCGATAGATTGGCGCCCTGTCCTGGGTGCATCTGCCCAGCACCCAAAACGTTCTCCCCTGGATGGGCATGGGGAACCCCCCCCCCCCCCCCCCCCCCCCCCCCCCCCCCCCCCCCCCCCCCCCCACCACCCCCCCCCCCCCCCCCCACGCAAAACTAATAGAAGATAAAGCGGAAGATAATGGATGGAAACACATGCCAGCAATTTAAAGACATTACAATGAGTAAAAATTAACACAATCAATTGAACATTTATAAAGATGTGTTAAGTCCAGTGGTACCTTGTTGCAGTGATTTTGCAGTTCTGTTTGCAATTTCTGATTGGCACCCTGTAATTCTTTGTGTTCTTTTTTGATTAACTCCATGTCTTCAGTCTGTGTGAGAAACTCCTGCTCCACCGTTGAAATCTACAAGATAATACTTTCAAAAACAAACTTCTGTTGCTTTTACATAATTGTGATTAATGTGATTTGACTGTACCTTGCTCTGGTACCAGTCTTCCATGGCTTTGTTGTTTTTGTCCGTAATGGTTGCATAGTATTCACGTATATTTGTCAATGTTTCAGATAGATCAATAGAGGGCGCTGCATCCACAGACACATCAACTTTGCCTGCAGTTTGATCACGTTTCTGAGCCAACTCCTTAAAACACAAAGCAAACACACCCTCAATACGAAGAAAATGAGGCTCAGGCGGCTTAATATCTATACAAGTGATTGATATATTTAAAACAAAATTGCTCTTTTGCATGTTTTTTGTAACATTTATTATATATTTACAAGTCTTGTGAGAAGCAAAATGCTTTTACATTCTGACATCATCTCTAGATTACATTATATATTACTGTTTGTGTGGAGAGTTGGGTGGATTTATGGACCACATAGGGGAAAATTCACCATTTAAAAAAATGTCAATTAATGTTTATTATTTTTTTTTATTAGTTTGGACCTTTATAACATACATCAGCTACATAAATTGTCACAGTATAGTTATAGTACTAAAATACATAAACAGATTAAGTAAGTAAAAATACAATTGTGTCTTTTTGCATACCAACAAATACTGGCAGCACAACAATGTACAGGAGCTTATTAAAACTACTGTTATTGCTGATTTCTTTATTATTGTTAAATAATGAATTGTTCAATTATAGTTAAATATTGTTATATTGAAACGGCAATAATGAATTACTTAATTATAGTACTGGTATTCACTAATTATGTTTATATTGAGTTAGTAGAGAATTGGGGAAATTGTAGAATCCTCAATCATGGTTTATATATATATACATATATATATATATATATATATATATATATATATATATATATATATATATATATATATATATATATATATATATATTTTTTTTTTTTTTTTTTTTTTTGCGTGTCCACATTAAAACAAGTAAATATACAAACAGAACAGATTAGAGGTGCTGTATGAAAAGGATGGAAAAGAATGCATTAGTCATTAATATTTCCTTTTGCTGTGTAAAATAAAAAAAATAAACTTTAAAATATGTGACCTGATTACATTCCTTTGCATTTGACACCTCATGTATTGTTTTCAAGACCTTAGGACACCATGTATTTGTTTCAGCTGTTAAGCCAATTATTGTTGGTATCATGCTTGCTGTGTTTGTAAAAAATGCTATTGATAAATGTATTCTCTTTCTTTTGAGATTTTTTTTTAAATATTGCGGACAGGATAAAAAGTATACTGAAAGTTAGTATAGTTTACATTCCAGGGTGTAGCCTTGTGTACTTTAGAATTTACTGGCTGTTGTGTAGAGAAAAGAATTTAACTGGAGCGTGGGAGTTCAGAGTGGTAACCTTATCAGTCAGATATCCTCCAGCTGCTGTGTTATAATGTTTCTCTCTGCTGTTTTTTTTTACACAGTCTCAGTTCATTTTTACCCTTGTTTTTTAAGGCTTTTACCTGCATATAATAAAGTTAATCATAACTAGGTTTATACCATTTAGTATATTGCTGCTATTAAAGCTATTACATAAAAAATACCATCAAAATTCAAAAATTACAACATTCAAAAAATATTGACGCCTTTAGAGTTTTTAATTTCAAGTTTACCTTACACATTTATAAATTAATTCAAAAGATACCATGCATTGTACTATGAAAGTAATGTGATTGCAGTGACACATTTCCAAAAGTAATGTCCACATATCCTTGTCCTTTTAAAATTACTGGCTAAATGCACAAAGTTAATGACAGCATGTGTACCATTACTTTACCTCTTCATGGATCTTCTCAAGATTAATGCGCTTCTCTGTCAGGTCCTCAATCTTGGTTTCCAAGTCAGAACAGGTTAAGGTCAAATCATCCAGGTCCTTTTTAAGAGAAGTGATAATGCCTTCCATCTTTTTACGAGAGAGTAGCTCGTGCTCATATCTATATATTTATGTACATATGTATGCTGCTGAATAGTATTCATACCAACCAGCATCATTCAAATGGCTTCATTTCTATCATGATAACATCACTGCTTATAATTGTGCATCAAGATATCTAAACCTCATTCATTTGTCAGACGTAAGTGTGCGAAAGTCATTAATGTAATTAAATTCATGATCAGACTCAAAACTAAACAAATACATTTACTTACCTTTCTCTAAAATCATGTGCAGCCATTGATGCACTCTTAATTACGAGAGCAGTTTTACAATTACTCTTTTTAAGGTCCTTTATCTGGAAAGCCAAGAATTTGGTATATAAGTATACAAAACATAATTCAACTTTCATTTATAGTACATTGTGTGTGAATACACACACTTCATGTTTGAGGTTCTGAGAAATAAAATAATGATCCTTATAAGGATTAAAAATCTAATTTTAATATTAAAATTGGTTTTGGGGTATTGGGATTTGAGTCCATCTTACCCTTGATCAAAGCCTTTTCAAAGTTTTCTTTAAACTCTTTTTCATCATCAATCTTACCTGGTCATATAATTCTTTAATGTAGTCCAAAGACTCACTGTACTTCTTTAGGCTCACAGTAGGGTTTGAAGAACTGATTTTCTTTTCCAGCTCTGCATTAGTAGTCTCCAAAGATTGAACTTTTTCCATGTAGGATGCCAGACGTTCATTTAAATCCTGCATTATAATCTTCTCATTCGGTAAAAACTGAAGATTTGGACGACCAGCACCAGCAAATCTCAATGGTCTGGTGTGTGAAATATGGGTCCCCTGGTCCCCAGCTCCATCTTGCCCACTTGGAGTTTTAAAAGACATGATAAAGGTCTGTAGACAGCAGAAGATAAAAAATAGGGGAACATGAAACAGATTGGAACATGAAACGTTGTTTCAGCACCTGCTTACTAAATGAAATGATCTTTAAATGCCCACAAATGAATGGGTCAAGTATGACGAGATTGGAGGAACACTGCCATCTGCATATATGGGACTGTAGTGTTTTTAAACATAAACACATGACTGTATGATAATAATCATAAATGCTTTCCTTTTTATCAAATTACCTGCTGGTCAATTATCAAGTTAGATCACACTCATCTGATCACATTCATTCAAAGTCAGTCTGGCATGTCTTAAGTGTTACTGTGAAATAAGACTGATAAGAGTCTTGCATGTCCACTACTTCAGAACTCTGGTCATCAAACCCGTTGGAAAAGGAGACATACTTTTAAAAATATGTATGTTCTCAGTGAAACTCTGCATGCTCTTGAAAGATTAGTTTTGCTTTCTATTCTAAGTACTTATTCTTTTTAACATTCTTTATGTTTAAAGGTAACACACTATAACACTTGAAAAGAACACTCAAACTAACACTCTGCTGGTGTAACAGGCTTTAAATCAATGAAGAATAAATTGCATATTAGAAAAAAAAACATTAAACTAAAAATGTAGTTCTGTTACAGCTATATGGATAAACATATTAAGACACCTTCCCATCATACGGCCAAGAGCATTTAGGACATTCTATTTAAAGATGGGTCTCCTCTTTAAAACTATAAAAACATTCACTCTACTGGACTACAAGCTTTTGAGGTGTGTCTTTGAAAGTTTATCAAGAAAAGCATTGTTGGGGCTAAGGTTCTAATTGAATTGATTGATTTATTTTATATCAAACTCATTTAACCTAGCCTTTATGGACTTTGTATTGTATACTGGATAAGTAATGATAGAAAAAAAACTCCTAAAGTTGGAGGCATATAATTGTCAAAAATGCAACGCTATGTGCTTATCATTATACAATGAGTGTAAATGAATAACACATGCAGTTTAGAGGTGTGTCCCAATACCTGTCCTAGTGTATGTAAATGTTAGTTAGCAGACTGTACAGGCTTTTTTCTATTTTGTACCGTGTAAGTGTATGAAATACACTTTAATGCATTAGCAAATGGTTTTGGAGATGAATACCTTCTTGCTGTTTAACAAGAGGATTTGTAAGTTCATTACCTATGTGAAGAAAATTTTAAGAAATAATCCCATTTAATATAATAGGATTACATTTTCTACCATCAATCATTGACAGATTACATTTTTAAGCTTTTTCATCCTCATTCTTTATATTATCTACTGTTAGATACTTGGTACATTCCCACCCCGTTGTGCAACAATTGCTTTAAGTCCAAGCTTAGTTTATAACTAATCACATTTAATGCAAAGTGAGAGATTTATTGCTTTTAGCTCATGGCTGTTTGTGTTCAGAGTATTGAAATCATGAGGATACACCGATATAAAAAAACTTCTTAAAATACTGTTGACCTGTGACATATTTATTTTCATACTGCTATCCAATCAGTTTCCAAAAAACAGAAGTCAACGTTTAATTTCTGTAACAAATCAACTTTTTGTCATTAAAATAATTTAACAAAAATGCACATTTCAACTAAATAGCATTGTCTTGGTTTTCAAATATTCATATTCATAGTAATAATAATCAGTGTACAGTGTTTATAAATCACAACAATCTTTAATCTGGGCATGATAATGGAGTTTTGTACTCCCAGAATCTTTTGACACCATGGTATCTACAAGAGGTTTATTGCTTTCATCGCTCTCTCTATTCAGAACAACTGCATGCTTTTAAGGATTTCCAGCATTTCTTTAGAAATGTCAAACAAGGACTGTGTTAATTTTTTTAGCGTTGTTAATTTCATTAGATATTTTGTGTAAAGGTATGGATTTAGTTTGGTTTGCAAATAATGTGATCAAAAACAAAATTTAATTTTTACAACTGATTGTGTTTTAATGTATTCTAATTTTCAGTCTAAAAGAAAGTTGGAAATCTCTAGCCTGTAGCTTTTACACTTTCCCTGCATATTTGATTCAAGGTTATTTCTGCAACCCAACCTATTGTTCGATTGAGGTGTACACGCAAGTATAGCTGGAACAATGACAGGTGTGCTTGTGCAATAAAGTGGACATGTCACTATTGGTTTGGCAGTGAGTGTGTTGTGGGTGTGTCCTGTGTTTAGTTTTTCCACTAGGTGACACTGTTCACAGCCCTTTACTGTGGTAAATTAGAAACATAGACTAATAAACATACTTAAAAGAAATGTAAAACTTTTAGTTTTGGTCAAATTAAATGATCAAAAGTTTTATTTTATTTTATTTTAATATGACAGTGTAGTGTTACAGTAAAAATAAAATCATACTATATGCAAAGATAGCTAGATTACTTTTATTAAGACATTTATTAATATTTGATAGTTTCTACCTGTAAGCCATTCATATTTTGAAAGTTTTATTTAAGGGTTGCCCTTCAAATGTGAACATAAAACACAGTGCCAGGACTGGATTTGAATCCAAAGCAGGAAAAAAGATTGCATGTTCTCCCCTTCCTATGAAAGCTCCAGATTTCTAATACAGTTCAAATTCATGTTCATTCACTGTTCAAGTTCATTCAAAACTTTGAAATGTTTAATACAATTAATAATTACATATTCAGAAATTTATAATTAATACTATTTTTAAATGCTTGTAATGCATAAAAATGTTTTTCTTTACAACTACTGTATCTTTGAAAAAGCTTTAACACTTAAAAGGGGGTGAATGAACAATTTGATTTGAAAACAAAGCAAAATAGGGTGTGCTTAAAACTTATGTGAGTTATACCAAATATGATGCACACCCTGAAAAAAATGACACAGTTTGGTCATAATTCCAAGTATATTATAAAAATATTTTGAGAAACATCATTTCAGTCCTTTGTTCATGTGGTGTCTCTGGAATCAGTTTTTTCACTGGAAGGTACACAGTACTGAGAATAAAAACAGATATTGAGAGCTCACTATCCAATTGTCATTTGTCCATATAGTACAATATACGGCATATCTTGGCATACAAGTTATTGTTAAGCTGACATCTGAATCAAAATTTGGTTCAATAAGAGGATTTATTTAGGGCGTAGGTCAATAAAGTGTTCATCATGCTGTGAAGCAGCAAACAAAAGTTGAAAGAACTAACATTTGTAATAAAGACAGTATAGGTAGAAGTAAAAGTATTTAATCAGCTTGTGTATGAGTATTGCATTCAAATTACAGGTTATTTTATTATAGGTTAATATTTTATGTTTGTTTTACTACCAGGAGTTGCCCTATTTCCTACAATATATGTAAAGAATGAGACACAGCGATGGGTGTATCTCACACAAAGCCATAATTCTGACAGTTATTATAAAACGCAAGCAACACCCAATGACAGAGTACCAATTATGGAGCAGAACACCTGAGACAGTGGTACAGTGTGTTTCACTTCATAAGTGGTGGTACATTAGATAAAGCTGAGTGTATTATGTTTCTTAACAAAAACAATATCTGTCATATGTAGCACTTTTACTACTGAGAGGAGAAACTGATGCCATGCTCACTCTTTCTTTAAGCTGTAAAGAGCAGTAATTTTATAGTCATATGCAAACGTTTAACCACCCCCGTATAAATACTATGTTTATAAGGGTTTAAAGCTAAAACAAATCGACACAGCTTCAGCTTTCAGTTTAAATGTGGTGGAACTTAAAGAGAACATCTGCATTACTGTTCACACATAACATAAAATTGAGTCTGCAAGAAAGTAGTCAAATTTAATTTTGTGTTGAACTAAAATTTGCAAAAATAGTTAATAGTTAGTAATTATTTATAAAGATTTGTCATATATTAATGTTCCAATATAACCTCTATATGCTTACACAAGTCAAAAAATGAATTAGGAATAAATAGTAAAATTTAATCCATTTTAAAGATTAGCTTTAAAAAACAGGGGTGTCCAAATATAAAGTTCATAATAATCTATATGTAAAGTCTATAAATAAAAAGACTGAAAGTTTTTTTTGTTTTTTGAGTAGGTGCCTCAAAGTCTTGACCTCAAGCCCAACAAACACTTTTGCAGAACACTTATACAGAGCACTTTATGTTTATTTATTTTCTAAACACACAATGCTGCGTTTTAAGTAGAATGTCGTAATCACTTTATCTATCTTTTGCAGTCTTTATGCTACAAGCCCTCAGCTGATTCTTTTTTCCTGAGAAGGAAACAGTGTAAAAGTTGAGAGGAATGTTTAGTTCATGTTACACAAATATCTTCTTCCGCAATGAGATGCAAAGACATGAAACAACAAGAATCTAAAATACCGGTCAGACATTTTTCCCATGGCAGTAATGTTTTGGATGATAAAGATTCTGTCGTAATCATGGTATCACATTCTCATCACTGCCTTAGTGATCACCAACAGGTTTATATACAAATGTTTTGTTGATTTCCAAATACAGCATGAAGTTAATAAATTTACCGCTGTATTTATAAATGTATTGTATTACAAACTCATACCAATGTTTCAGATCTTCGTAACACACTAAAACATTTGCATGTCACTAAACCAGGCATAACTATTTCAGCATAATTTTTGTATCTTTGAGTTCAGGATAAATTTAGCCCAACTGAACATTTACATCATTTAGCAGACACTCTTATTCAAATACAATGAATATAGTCTGAGCACACAAGATAAGGGCGACGGTCATTTTCCTCAACATTTTCTTCTGAAGGTCAGTTTATACTACATTTTTTCTATCCTTATTCTAAAACTGTATCTATTCCACTGATTTAAAGTAAACTTGTCTATGCATAAGCATGTATGTGTATGTAAATTTTTAAAAAATCAAGCTTTTATTTGTATTTGTCTTGAGCATTTCCACATTTGCCTCTGTGGTATTTAGCACATTTTAAAAAGCCAAGCTGAGCTGGAAATTGTGACACTGGGCTGGAGCTGTGAGAGATTTTTGCCAGCTGAGAGAACAATGGCTCCTTCATTTCATTTAGGCTGCAAAAATACCTGAGCGAAACTTTCACATGGGTGCATGACAGCATAACTAGAGGTGGGGTGGCATGATGAAGAGAACACTTGATTTTATAGGAGCCCTGAGATATCTGGCTGAAATCCAGCCTTCATAGTTTTATGACAGTTAGGGGCACTAGATGAAGTATTAATGGCTGAAATCGGTATTTAAAATAAATAAATAAATATTTAAATTAAAAAAAAAAAAAAAAAAAAAAAAAAAAAAATATATATATATATATATATATATATATATATATATATATATATATATATATATGCCCAGCGATAGATTGGCGCCCTGTCCTGGGTGTATCTGCCCAGTGCCCGAAATGTTCTCCCATGGATGGGCATGGGGAACCCCCCCCTGAGACCCTAATATAGGATAAAGCGGAAGATAATGGACGGATGGATATACACACACTATCTATCTATCTATCTATCTATCTATATCTATCTATCTATATATATATATATATATATATATATATATATATATATATATATATATATATATATATATATATATGTATATATGACTGTATGAAGAAATTCAGAGAAAGAAAAGAGTCTTAGATTTTGTGTTAATTAAACAAAATATTAAAGACTAAATATGTTTTAAACTTGCAGAAAAACAGCAAAGGTAAACCTGAATACTAGCACCACCCTTCTTAAGACTTAAAAATGTGTGAGAGCCAAAAGAACAAACAAAAGTCAGGAAATGAAGTGAACCTTAATGAAAGGAATGGTACAATGTTTGACCTACGAAGTTAAAAATGAGAGATACATGTTATTATTTAACTTCCATTCAGGGCTTTTACAGATTCATCTGACATTATACATTTTATAGTAATTGATAACTGCCATTGCTACATTTAATAGTGCTTTAATCAAAAGGGGAAATATTTACTGTAAATTACTCATGAATGTACAAAAAGTTACCTAAACAATACAAAATAAATGAATAAAGCATGTAAAAACTTTTGTTGTGCACATAATTGTAACAAGCCCTAATTAGTTCTTAAACAAAAAATTCTAATTTCCCACAATTATTTGGTATGATGTTAAATAAATGTTTTGCTTGTAACGATTTTGTCATCTAACATCCCTAAAACTAGCATTTTATATAAACCAATGGTATTACAAAAAAACAAGCTCGAGTTAACATGAGAGTACAGTGTAAACTGAAGTCACTTTCTTTTGGCTGCATGTTTATTTACATAGATCCTTCTAAAGGATGCATTATTTAAAAAGACACTTTTTGTACTTGTACTTACTGATATTTTTATAGAAAAGATAAACATGTTAAACAAGCCAAATTCATGTTTGTTTTAAACTGATTTTTGAAGAATTAGACTTCCAAGAGTGTTTTCTTAATAGACTGTAGATACACTTTAATTTGTTCACAGATAAGATATACTATTATTACAATTGCAATAAATATATCAGCATATGATGCCAGTTACTGCAAAGCTATAAATTTTTGTTAAAGTGTTAAACAATTCAAGTTCTTTTTCTTATATGGAATATTTTTGGTCCAATATGTACAGAGAAAGAAACGGCTTGAGACTTCAGGGTGTGGTCATTTCTAAAACACTAAACAATGGTGTTATGGCAACGGTGTGTTTCCATGCCTGTGCAGGCCTGATCCATGATTCATTTAGAAAAGACATTCGAGTAAACCTCTAACTTTTTTTTTTTTTAAACCGCCTTTACTAGTGAGAAGCTCTTTCCCTTATCAATGTGCTCACCCATCATCTGAGCATACCTCAACAAGGGGTAGAAAGCTGGGCGTGGTAGAGTGCTGTTTATACAGTGAATCATGTCTGAGTCTTACCCCTATAATGCAGAAAAGACAAAGGTAGAATTAAGTTCAACTAAAAGCTTAGCGAAGTACTAGAATAAAAAAGTCCACCCATATCAATGTTCTTTCCACAAGACAGTTACAACGCCTCAGAAATCTGGTGTTCCAGGTTTAGTGATTCACTGTGTTTTTTCTGGGCTGAAAGCAGAATGTGCAGAGGCCTGCCTTGTTTTAATAAAACTTTGAGTTGGTGGGGAACATTCAGAACTTAATATAAGTGAAGCATGAAGCTGTGCCTGTGCAGGGACCTTTACTTCATTACTGTTGAGTAACTGAGTTCTTTGTTCCCGTAGTGGGTGGTGGCTTATGTGAATGTGTGGTGTTGTGTGCCTCGCTACAGTGTTTCGGGGGGGATGTGAGATCATCTCTAAATTGTTGCCAATCTCCCCCCTTTCTTGCCCAGTAACATCTGGAACTCTGTATGAAGGCAAATTCTCTGCTGCTAAACAATAGAAAGAAGAAAAAAAACTAAGGGAAGATAAAAGTTAAAGGATAAAAAAAACAATAGAATAATGAAAGGACAACATTTAAAGATTTCTCAAAAAAATTCAAATGAATGACTCCTAATATGAAAACTTGCTTATATAAACAACGTTAACTTTAGAACTTTAGGAAAACACTGTTTCACAAGCTGCTGGTATTTTTGTAAGCTACACAGTGAAACCAGATGATGTGCAGTTTGTATTCTTTCTTTGCATAATCACGAGATATCAATCGCTACATATCAAAATAGACAAACATTTATTCTAATAATGTAATAATTGCATGAGTTCTTTATTCACTTGTTATTTACAAAAACATTTAAAACAACTACAGAGTTTTAAACATTTCATTTGACTCTGCTGCATTCTGATATGGTGAAACATTTCTCACAGGATAATGCATAAAGCTTATGAATGCAGATGTCATTCTATTTACTAAAAAGATGAATACATGTGGCACAAACAGCACGTGTTTAGACTTGCATTATTTGACAACATTATAATAACATGCCTTTTATAAAACTTAAATTGGTAAACCTTTAAAATATATATATATATATATATATATATATATATATATATATATATATATATATATATATATATATATATATATATATATATATATATATATATATATATATATATATATATATACCATGATAATACCAACTTAAATTGTATTGTCAAACTAATCAACAACCTTGCTATGGAAAAATTAAAAGAGAAGGTTTTTTTTTTTTCAGTGAAAGTTTGAACTGTGCCCTACACAGCATGAAGACAGCAATTTTGGCATCCCTACGACACTCTCCTCAAACATTCCATCTATTGCCTCATGTTATCCTCCCCCTTTATGTGTTCATGACTTTGTGGACATGGACACAGACACAAACACACACACACACACATCCGATGGCGTGTCCTCAGGGGTGAGGCTGGTAGATTCCTCCCTCCCCTTTACACCACAGGAGCCACCCAAGGGTGCAGACTATATGAGAGCCGACAGCTAACTAGAAAGATCACTCCAGGAGAATTCTTTCCAGGGTAGCTCCATCCTTTGTGCCACGTCTTGATTCTGCATCCGTCTGTAATTATGACCTACCAAATGCGTTCATCACACTCCAGTGGTCCTATGGGCTTCTCTGGAGGCTCTGTAGTCAGCCAGCGTAGAGTGGGTTCCCTGTCCTCTGTGCCTAAGGCTCACAGCGTCTATGGTGGCTCTGGTGGCAACACCCGCATCTCAGTCTCTAGAACTGTGCATTCCGGCTATGGTGGTGGCCTGGGCATGGGCATGGGCATGGGAGGCGGAGGTGGCTTCGGCATGTCTGGTGGTATGGACAATGATACCATGCACATGAATGAGAAAGCCACCATGCAGAACCTCAATGATCGTTTGGCCTCCTACCTGGACAAGGTTCGCTCCTTGGAAGCCGCCAATGCAAAGCTGGAGCTGCAAATTCGTGAGTTTTATGAGAAGAAAGGACCTGTTGCCCAGAGAGACTACAGTGCCTACTGGGCCACCATCAATGACCTGAAGGATAAGGTAAAGTAGGAGTAATTGCCGGTTTCTATAATGTGCAGGCTATGCTCATAAAATTATATAAGCATTACTCTAATAAAATATAAGCACAAAATTATATATTACTATAGCACATTAAAGCATGCGTAGAGCATGCTGGGAATGGATAATGCAATAATAAAGAATGAATAAATTACTTTTTTAATATACACCAAGTAGAAATAATTTAGTTTTTATCAGATGATGCAATGATGTAATATATGTTACATTTCAGATCAAAAATGCTACCATCTGCAATGCCAACATCATTCTGCAAATTGACAACGCTAAACTGGCTGCTGATGACTTCAGAACCAAGTGAGAAATGAAAAGTTAAATTAATTATTTATTTAATGGCAGAGGATTCTATAATTGTACAATTCTCCCTCTTCCCTCATCAGATTTGAGCATGAGCTGATGATGCGGCAGTCTGTGGAAGCTGACATTGCCAATCTGAGACGCCTGCTTGACCAGACTACACTGACCAAGGCCGACCTTGAGATGCAGATTGAAGGCCTACAAGATGAGTTGGCATTCCTGAAGAAGAATCATCAAGAGGTTGGTAACAATTACTATAATGCCTACCCCATATCTGCACCACACCTAGAAAAAAAGGTTATCATCATTTTAAAAAGAAAAACCTTTTTCAGTATGTCAACAAAATAGTGTATTTAAATAAAACCAAATGCTTTAACTGTCAAAACAATCATTTCTTTTATGTGTGTACTTATAGGAACTGGCAGCTTTGAGATCTCAGCTGTCTGGTACAGTGAATGTAGAGGTTGATGCTGCTCCTCAGCAAGACCTGAATAAGGTTCTGGAGGAGATCCGTGCTCAGTACGAAAGCATCACAGAAAAACACCGCAGGGACCAAGAGGCTTGGTTCAATGAAAAGGTAAAAGTTATTTAAATATCTACATATTACTTTGTTTAAACTGTACTAAGTTAAAACACCTTCATCATAAACATGTTCATTTGACTTTCAGACAGCAGCACTGAACAAGGAAATGGCTGTCAGTACAGAGACCATTCAGACCTCCAAGACAGAGATTTCAGATTTGAGAAGAACATTGCAAGGTCTAGAAATTGAACTACAATCCCAGCTAAGCATGGTAAGACTCATGATGTTTAAAGACCAAAATAAATTAAAAGCAGCTGACAAGACCTGGGCATATTAGTGGAGAGGAGCCAGGGGTTGACCTTTCACTCAGGTGAAACAAAATGAACTGACTGAAAGAAATGAGTAGAAGATGTGAGTCAAATCACTGATCTGTTAGAGGTTTTTAACACATGGGTGTGGACTTGCACCTCCTTGGTGTAACTGTTTGCACAGATAATCTTTCCCCATACATAGACATCATCTTAATGTCTATAACAACCCATTATTCTTTATAATCTTTGTGGTACAGAAAACTGCACTAGAGAACACCCTTGCTGAAACAGAGGCCCGCTACAGTGCTATGCTCCAAGGTTTCCAGAAACAGATTAACATGCTGGAGTCTGAGTTGGCTCAGATGCGTGCAAGCATCGAGCAGCAGGGTCATGACTACACCATGCTACTCGATATCAAGAGTCGCTTGGAGCAGGAGATTGCCACCTACAGAAGCCTCTTGGAAAAGGAGGAGACCAGGTAGCTCCAAACATATCGACCTATTCATTTCAATTTTAATACAGTTTTGTTCAAATGATCTAACTTGTGTTTTCATTTAACTTCTATAGGCATCCAGCATCAGGTAATTATCATTTTACTTTTAAAATATAAATGTAGAAATATGCATGATTATTAAGACTGATTATATTGATACATAACATGTATAAAATAAAATATGTATTTGGATTATAAAAATATATATATATATATATATTTGGATTTCATTGCAGGTGGAACCACCCAGGTCACTACAACCACCACTGTGCGCACTCACTAAGCAGTCCAGAATATGTTTTGAGACACACAGTCCAACACATTGGTGTCACAGTTCACCACTGATTATGCATTGTTACAACAATAAAGAAATGTGTTTAAATGTGGTGAAGGATTGGTAAATGCACTGACTAATCTTTGTGATTAAAAAGATGTCTCAAAATAAAGCTGCTGAAAAATTATCTTTGGGTTTTTCTGGTTTATTTGAATCAACTGGATGGCTGACCTTTACACAGAAAACACTTAATAAAATATACGATCATAAACTGCATAATTTTGCTATATGGAAAAAAATATTGTGAGACTTATCCAAAATTACACTGACCTAAATCTGGCACACACATCCCTCCCGCCAACTGAATGATATCAGGTCCATTTGTCAACAAAAAATTTGTCACATATAGGTAGCACTTCCAAATATCTAACAGATCCACCCAGTTTTGGAACATATGGCTTGCTTTCATTTGGCTATGTTTTGGGCCATATGACCGATATTTTTTTTTATGTGGGACACTTATGACTCCCATGCACATAGCACTGTGAAATTTCTACCAAATGTGACATTATGACATCTTATTCTAAGTTAGTCCCATACTTGCTTTTAACAGTTTCCACTGGATTTCTACATCATTGTATGAAATGTATCTGTAGTCATTTCTGCTAATTTAATTTTCAGAAGAGCCAGACACATGTTTTAAGAACACTTAGTTTGGAACAGAAGATATGGCTTGCTTTTCTGTTCTAATATTTAGGTTCTCGGTAAGGTTAAGCTCAGGGCTTGGTTTTTAGCAGGTCACATTTTTTACATCAAACTTGTCATGGTTGAACTGAAAATGACCTTCTCTAAACAGTTCTTATATATTTGGAAACTTACAATTGCTATCTGCTCTTTGATAGACATATGTGGCAATGGGACAAAACAATACCTGAATTTCTCAATTATGGATCCTCAACATGTACTACATTGGGATACACATCTTTTAGGAACACAACTGCTCTTATAGCATGCTTTTTCGCCCTGGACTGTATTTGGTTTGCCCTGGGCTGTATTTGGTTTTTAATTATTAGCTAAATGGTAAGTTTAATCAATCAGAAAATTTGATCATATCAGTCCTGTGTTATCAAACTTGCACTGGCTACCAGTTAAGTTTCGTATCGAGTACAAAATTCTATTGATAACATATAAAATTCTACATAATCAGGCTCCACAGTATCTGAGTGAGTTGATTCAATCATACAAGCCAACACGTGAGCTCCGATCTCAAGGTGCTGGTTTACTCTTAGCTCCTAGAATAAATAAAATTACTGCTGGTGGAAGAGCGTTCTCCCACAAGGCTCCTCAACTTTGGAATAGCCTTCCAGTTACTGTTCGTGATTCTGAATCACTATTAATCTTTAAAAATAAATTAAAAACACATTTATTTAATCTTGCGTTTAACTAATCCCCTGTAGATAAAGATGTAGATCTCAGGCTTGGCTGTGTTGGGGGGTAATCTTGATCAGTGTATGCTGGCTTTGTGACAATGTACTGTTGTAAAAAGCGCTATATAAATAAATTACTTGAACTTGAACTTGTAAGAACTGATTTAGGTAAATCTATTTGAATATTCCATCTGATATTACAAGATTAATTGTAAGGTTGCTTTAATATTTGAGCTTTATCTTTTCCCCAAAATGTGTTAGACCTCTTAAGGATTTTTTTTAAAGGTTTTTCTTTTCCACTAAATCAGGTGTCTTAAATCTGACAGTATTTTTCTTAAACTACTTTAACAAACTGTTCTGTAGTAAAAAAAATGCTTCATGAATAATCTATAATTTTAATGTCATTATTAGGGGTTATTAGGGAGTGGTGCTGTAGCATATTATAACACTCCTATGGTAAAAGGCAAAGAAACAAATCTATCTCAGGGCAAACACACAGAAATACACATCAGCACACACATTCTCACCAAGGTCACTTGCCAGTTAAGGATCTTTTTTTTGGAAGCAAACCCTTGCAGATTAGTGGAGAGCATACAAATTCACCTTACTTACTATAAAATCCAGTACCTACTTACGTCCTTCTTCCTGTATGGTGGCTTCTTCTGCAAATATAAACCTCATTTGCACATGCCAAAACCATCTAATCTCGCCTCCTTAACTTTCTTTCCAAAATATCCTTCCTGTGCCATGCCCCTTATAAACACATTCCTAATCATTTCTATCTGTCATCTAAACACCTCTCCTACCTTTTGATCAGTGTAGCCATAGAACATTGCCAACTGCACTACAGTCCTATTAGCAAGTTCAAGTTCAAGTTATTTATTTATATAGCACTTTTTACAACAGTACATTGTCACAAAGCAGCTTTACAGAATGAAAAGCCTTTAAACCCCCAAAGAGCAAGCCGAAGCGACAGTGGCAAGAAAAAACTCCATTTTATAGGGATTCCTCTTCACTCTGGCAAATACTCGTCTATTACAGATCACTAACGAATCCATGCTATTCACACCACCCTGCTTCACACCACCACTCTTCTTCACCTATTCACTACATTCTCTATTACCCTGTGCACTCATCCCAAGTATTTAAACTCATCCATTTTCTTTTCCTCAACTCACTGCAAATTAATCTTTCCATCATCCTCCTTATTCACACACATGTACTCTGTTTTACGCCTGCATTCCTCTTTTCTCTATGCACATCACCATCTCTTCAAGCTCTTATCGATTTCTTCTCTACTCTCACCACAGAACACAATCTGCAAACATTATATTCCACTGAGTCAGCCTGTTCAAGACCATTGCAGACAAGAACGGACTCAGTTAATACCTGTTCATCTTTCCTAATACTAATAAATTAAAAAATATGTGCATATAAGATTCTGTGTTTAGTACTAAAATCATTTGTAATATATATAATACAAATATACAATATATAAAAAATCCCACAGAGGTGTCTAAAATAATTTTTTTATGCCATGAAAATAGATAGAAAAAACCCTATATGAAATATTATATCTAGGCATTAACCTATTAATGAAAGTGAAGTGTCACATGCAAGTGGCAACTAAATATTTCTTATGAATGGTATTCACTTTTGCACATTGACTTGAAGAATTTCTCATTTGAATCAAGGTCAGGATTTCAATTATACTAAAACTTTCTGTTCTTTAACACTGACTTTATTGCTTAATGATTGCATTGATTGCTACATGACTCACTTTCCCTTGAGGTTTAGTTCAGACAGGGGCAGATGTCATTTTTATTCAAAATATGCTGGTGTAATTCGCAGATCACAAGCCACCATTTCTTTTACTTTCTGGCTTGACCACATTATTTTTAGCTGAATACAGATGGACCTCGTTGGAGTGACTAGATTTCTTACAACCCTTCAATGAAAACTATTGGGTGGTGTTCTCTTAATAGTGGACTTATGAACATTAATATTAGCCTGTGTGAAATACATGATAATGAACATGATTAAAATGATCAATAAAATAATAAAGACAGTTCCTTTGCATGTGAACTATTACACACAATGCTCTTGATAAGATCTTAATGATAAATCACTTCTGGAGGAAAACAATAGTGTATGTGTACTTAATTTGTGCACTGTTTACTTTTTGAAGTCTTAAATCTTTAAGGACAGGTTGTAGCCTTTTCTGGACTGATAACCATTAACATTTTGTTCTGCAGTTCCTAGTTATCTTAGCCATGACACACCTTTGCAAACAGTGTTATGTGTATACCACATTGATCCTCCTGTTTTAGTAATATAAAATCCTCTTTCTGCTTACTATTGCTAATATACTGTAGGTCCTAAACATTTCACACCATATGTTCCAGTGACTATAAATGTTGACAGGTCAGTCACTCAGTTTATTGTAGTTATACATTGTTGACTACACTTGGAAATATGGGCCTTAACGACTTGAGTGTATTTAAATGCTAACATGATGCAATCACTTTAACATGCATGACCTTTGGTCGATTTCACCTATAACATATAAAGCCTTTAAAAAATGTACAAAAGACACATTGGACATATACTTAATCATGGTAGACTTTGACCCAGCAGTTGATTTGTAACAGTGGTACTCTATTCCAAGTAAGCTGATATCAGTTGTAAAAAGGTTTAGTGTTTTAGTATACAGTTAATTACATATAAGTAAATGATTAACTAATTGGTTACTAGGGCCAACTGAACCAGACTTGTAATTCACAGAGATAAATGTAATCTATTTGCAACTGCAAATGGTTCTGTAAGTTTGAAACAATAGGTAAAACTAAACTTTGTATGCAATTCATCTTTTCATACGTTTAAAATGACCACAGGTTTGTAAAGTTCGCAAAAATGACAACAAACAGCCAAAACATTATATTGTTTTAAAGTATGGTATGATTTAGGCAGAGACCATTTTGTCTCCCCTTTTTCAGTTTGACTCTGTTCTTGGGAACATGGACCCACACATGCACACAAATTCCAATCCTGTTTCCTCACAGAAGTTTGTAGTTTCCTCTCTCTCCTTCATACACACTCATACTCCCACATACTCCAACCCCTCCACACTCACAAACTGCAGGACCCGCCCCAGGGCTAAGCTGTATGAAAGGACAGAACTGGAGACATTGGATCACTCCTGCAAATTGTTTCCAGAGTAGCCTCTTCAACTTCTTGACTTTGCAGCCCGACATTTTTCAGCATGTCTAGCTACCAAATGCGTACAGGTTATTCCAGCGGCCCTATGAGCTTCACTGGAAGTTCAATGGTGACCCAGCGTCGAGTGGGCTCACTGTCATCTGTACCCAAGGCCCACAGCGTCTATGGTGGTTCTGGAGGCAGCACCCGCATCTCTTCAACAATCTCAAGAAGTGTACATTCTGGTTACGGTGGTGGCCTGGGCATGAGCATGGGTGGAGATGGCTTCAATCTGTCAGCTGCATTGGATAGTGAATCAGTGCACATGAATGAGAAGGCCACCATGCAGAACCTTAATGATCGTTTGGCCTCCTACCTGGACAAGGTTCGCTCCTTGGAAGCCGCCAATTCAAAGCTTGAGGTGCAAATTCGTGAATATTATGAGAAGAAAGGACCTGTTGCCCAGAGAGACTACAGTGCTTACTGGGCCACCATCAATGACCTGAAGGATAAGGTAAAGTGAGGAGTAATTGCCGGTTTCTATAATGTGCAGGCTATGGTATATAATTACACATAAGTTGTGCATGTATAAGATTATATAAGCATGTGTAGCGCACTCTAATAAAATATAAGATGTTAACTAAGAAAATTGTAATTTAATCTAGATTTATGATTTCATAATAACATTCAAACTAAATTATTTACAGATGATACTTTGGAAAAGCATTTGAAAGCAGTTTATTTAGAACTGTTCAGCTCTGTTTAATTTACCATGTCCAACCTCTTTCAGATCAGAAATGCCACCATCACCAACGCAAACATTCTCCTGCAAATTGACAACTCTAAATTGGCTGCTGATGACTTCAGGACCAAGTAAGAGCTTTTACATTTGGAAAACAAAAACATAGATACACATCAATTAGACTCTACATTAGTTTAAAAATCTGTTCTTCTATGATCAGATATGAACATGAGCAGATCATGAGGCAGTCTGTGGAAGCTGACATTGCCAACTTGCGCCGCCTACTTGATCAAACAACGCTGACCAAATCTGATCTTGAGATGCAGATTGAAGGCCTGCAGGATGAGTTGGCATACCTGAAGAAGAATCATCAGGAGGTTGGTAACCATCAGTGCAATGGCACTTATGTTCCAAATATATTCTGATTGTGTATTAAATAAAAAATGTATATTATAGTGAACATTATTTTTGGTTATTTTCTTATGTCTGAAGATGTCTGAAATTTTAGGCTTGGTGGAGCATATCCGATTTGGACAAAACATCTCCTTATTTGGCTTGCTGCTAAGCTGCTTTCTGGAATTTAGCCAAATACTGCACTATAATTAAACCACATGTTTTGTCTGTACAAATAATATATTTTTTTGCAATAACAAATTTTATTTGTAGGAACTGGTTGCTCTGAGATCTCAACTGACTAATACAGTAAATGTAGAGGTTGATGCTGCTCCTCAACAAGACCTAAATAAGGTTCTGGAAGAGATCCGCTCTCAGTATGAAGCCATTACAGAAAAACATCGCAGAGACCAAGAGACTTGGTTCAATGACCAGGTACAATTCACAAAAAAATTGATTTCATTGGTTATTGTAAACATAATTATAAATGTACCATAATAAACATGTACATTTCAATTCCAGTCAGCAATACTAACCAAAGAGGTGGCCATCAGCACAGAGACCATTCAGACCTCCAAAACAGAGATCACAGACTTAAGGCGAACTATGCAAGGACTGGAAATTGAACTACAATCCCAACTAAGCATGGTAAGACTTATGGTGATCAAAGAATGAAAGAGACTGCATTAGACAAAAAGGCAGGCTGTGTCCTAGAGAGTTCAAGAGAATATTTGCACAAGATATATTACATAAGAGTGCAAAAGAGGGTCGTTCAAAGAGGCTCATAAAAGGGAGGAGAAAAGGAGCTGACCAGACCTAGTCATATTTTAGAAAAATGAACAAGACTAAAGTTGTCAAGATGTGAAATTAAAGCAGAACCTTTAAAGGATTTTGGCACTAGGGTGAGAACTTGGTATAACTGTTTGCACAGAACATCTTAATACAGTATGGATTTAGTCATAATTTGGGAACATGTTTAAACAGCAAACATCATGAACCTTTTTTTAAGTCTTATATTTGTGAGAAGCAACATTCTGACTTGCAGCTGCACTTAATAATAGTCTACATTAGCTTAATTCTTTCTCTCTGTGAAATACAGAAAACCGCACTGGAGAACACACTTGCTGAAACAGAGGCCCGCTACAGTGCTATGCTGCAAAGTTATCAGAGCCAGATTAACATGCTGGAGGCGGAGTTGGCTCAGATGCGTGCCAGCATTGAGCAGCAGGGTCGTGACTACACCATGCTGCTCGATGTTAAGAGTCGCTTGGAGCAGGAGATTGCCACCTACAGAAGTCTCTTGGAGACGGAGGAGACCAGGTAGCACCTCGCACATCCAACTAAATGTTCTTGTGTATTTAATAAAGCTAATTAACTTACATTATTTTTCCCCTTTTTTAGGCACAAAAGTGCAGGTAATTATCACTTCACTACATTTTATATATTTAATATGCAATAGTTTTTAGATACAAATAATAATATGGTTTCCTTTGCAGGTGGATCCACCCAGGTCACTACCACCACTACCACCGTGCGCACGCTCTAAAAACAGCAGTATAAGTTCTGAGACACACAACACATTGCAATAATAACTGCTCAGTTTGTAATGCATTAATGTGAGTGAAATATGTGTCTAAAAATAAAACTGCTGGCAAAACTATTTCATATCTTGTTCATCTTATTAAAATTATGTATTTTTAAGATTTACATTCATCTGTGCAAATAACATTTTACACATCATAAAGGAAATAAATTAGAGTTTTAAACTATTTAAAATCATGTTATTGGCCAAATTTTAAGTTGAAATAATTTGAATCATCATCATAAAATAAAATAAAAAAGGACCCACTTGCTTTGAGCACTGATTAAAGTGTCAGTGTGTCGGCCACAGTCTTGCTTCTCAAAACTGAAAATGTGTGAAAAGTGTGAAAATGTTGCCTCCTATGTGGAGCAACTAAAGTAGAACAAAACTTTTTGTCTATAATAATAAATTGTAATAAAAAATTTCAGCTTAATTTTAGGGGGTTTTATGTTTAATAAGTTACCAAAACAACCATAAAATCATCAACTTCATGGCAGTACATGGACAATAGTTTTAAAACAAACCTTATTAAATGCAGATGTTTCATACAGTTCCATTGCCATTATAAAATGAAGCACACAATGATCAATAAGAATGGAAATTACAAGCCAGACCCTCTCATCCAACATCAGTTCTCAACTTCACAAATGCTTTTGTATATGAAGGGGGAAAAAATCCCACAGACACACCAAAATCTTGTATAGCATTCTCAGATTAATGGAATGTCATGAAATCATCTGTAGCTGTAATTTATAGGTGTCTCAAAAATTTGTGCCCGTGGTATTGGAGGCACAACACCAAGGTTTGTTTTACTTTTAATTATTTATTATATTTATTTATATTTTCCTTTAATTGACAATTTAGAGCTACTGTGTTTTAACAAAAAAAAATTTATTTCCATTATTGTATACACCATTAAAATAGGTGCCAGTAATTGTAATACACCCTTTAGTTTGCTGTTTAGCAAGTGCTTTCCAGCCTTTCAAAGCTTCCTATAAGAATAATGTTTGGATGTTTGGATGCAGAAATTTACTGATATTCGATTAGAATTACTAACTAACGAAACAGCTAAAACGGTTATATGAAAAGTAGAAAAAACATAATGCACGCAATAAAATGAGGATTTCAAGCTTTAAAAACACTCCAACTGGCCTGTATTGTTGCTACAGTGTTGGAATTCTTCTCTGTGGGCCCAGTTTTACTGCTTTACCAAAGTGCAGAACAATTTAATTTGTCCTCCACCTTACACTCCTTCCATTTCCCCTTGCAGGGCCCTCTGGCTGTTGCTATGATACCAGGTCATCACAAAAACAGAGGATGAAATAACAAAGTTTAAGCTGTATAAAGAATCTGTATTTGTTCACACTCCCTTATCAGCAGTGCTCTTTCACCCTAGCACTCTCCAAAATGGAAAAAGGAAGCAGCAGACCTTGATGCTGAACAATGTGTGTGTGTGGAAGAGAATTAAAACACACCATTTCTCATGCTCTTCAGCATCTTAATGACAAGCCTACATGGTGGTTAAAAATGCTAAACCTCCTGCAATTAATGATGAACTTTAAAAACATAGGATTAAAATAATTACATAAAAACTCTAAAAGTACATTCTGTTACTTTACAAACCATTATTAGGAATGGTTTCATAGATAATAAAGGACCAGTATTTAATGCCTAATTATATGCTGGCATGGCAGAACTATATTTAAAGTCCTTTTAAATTACTTAAGGAAATTAAGGAAAACAAATCTAATGTGCCTATGCCTGTATAAATGCTTGACTAGGTGTGGCCGCACTGTTTACTCAACGGCAGGAACTATTCCCAGTGTGCTTTCCTCGGTCATATCTATTCATCTGTTCCACCGCATAACAATAAAGCCACCTATCAGGATTTCCTGTTATACTCAGCCTTGACTGAAGTTATATAAAGTTATTGTGTTCAAGCCTGAACCCGAATCATATTAGGTGTGCTTCTACAGAAGATGCCGTCTCTAACGGTTGAAGATGTTACTCATCTTGATAAACACTGCTAGTGTGTAATTGTCACCAATTATGGAGCAATTGCCAATAATTCACCTGTATGTATTAAAAATAATTAATTACTTTAATTACAACATATTGTTTTGTGATTAGTACAGATAATTATATTTAATTATCCTTGTAAAAAAATTAATTGGCAATACAGTATTCTTTCATTGTTGTCATATCGTCCATGTTCTCAGTTCCACTTACCATAAAGATGGACTTTGTCGTTCTACAATTCCAGACTGTAGTCCATCTGTTTGTGGACTACAGTACATACTGTGTACATCCCCTTTACTCTGTTTTGTAATGGTCAGGACCCCAATAGTACCACCACAGAGCAGGGATTATTTGCTTGGTGCATTATTCCTATCCCAGTAGTGTCACTGAGGTGGAGAAATAAAACTACAGCAGCACTGCTGCACTAAAACCCTCTCACCACATCAGTGTCACTGCAGAACTGAGTAAATAACACACCAACCAAATGATACCTGTTCGGTGATGGTCCTGACCAATAATGAACAGACAACTGACAGGGGACTAATCAAAAACAGAAAACAGAAAACAGTTACAAATTATAGTTGTACTACAATGTCCATCCATATGGTAAATAAACAATGGAGCAATAACGTGGTTTATCCAAAATGATGTACAATGTCAAAAAGTGGGTTCTGCTTAAAAAGTATGGGAAGCACTGTACTACACTAAGCTGTACAACTCCGCCATCTATTGATCAGCATTTTAAACTACAGCAAATGTATTTGGGCAGACAGCAGATAATAAAAATTGGAATAAAAATAGTAAAAGGCAATTAAAGAGTGAAAATTGAAACAGGTCAGTTAGTAAGAGCCTTAGCAACGTAAACTAAATTTACAATATAAAAAATAATAAAAGTGAGGATTTGATATATGTATATATATACAGTGAGGATTCGCCTCTCAGCGCTAGGGATTCCCCATCTGGGTGGAGTTTCCATGTTCTCTCCGTGTCTGCGTGGGGTTTCCTCCGGGTTCTCCGGTTTCCTCCCACAGTCCAAAAACATGGATCAAGTCAATTGAATTCTCAAAATTGCCCCATATAGAGTGTGTCTGTGTGAGTGAGTGTGTGCCCAGCGATGGATTGGCGCCCTGTCCTGGGTCTATCTGCCCAGCGCCCGAGACGTTCTCCCCTGGATGGGCATGGGGAACCCCACCGTGACCCTAATAGATATATATATATATATATATATATACACATATATATATATATATATATATATATATATATATATATATATATATATATATATATATATATATATATATATATATATGTTCATAGCTGTATATTCATATTTATAATCTGTTTATAATCTGTACATTACATCTGTATATTCTACTAGTCTGTACATCATAGATGTATATATCATAGCTGTATATTTCATATGTATAATCTGTATTATAATCTGTACATTACATCTGTATATTTCTCTAGTCTGTACATCATAGCTGTATATTTCATTTCATATTTATAATCTGTACATTCACATCTGTATATTCTACTTACCACTTATAATGTATATATTTAGATATCTGCTAAAGCACTTCTGGATGGATGCAAACTGCATTTCGTTGTTCATATTGAGCAATGACAATGAAGTTGAATTCTATTCTATTCTATTTTCGCAATACACATGATTTATGCCTTAACAATCATGACATCTTTGAAAGAATTGGATAATTTATTTTCACAAATGAGTTTCTGTTCAATCTGAACATACTGTACAACATTAAAATTCCAAAAAATGTGTCTGCTATAAGTAAATACCGCAGCAAACAGTTTTAAAGCACTGGGTGATAAAACTAGTAGTAGTTTATAAATGTTTCTTAGTACAAATGACTGAAGGTCACTGTGTTGCTAAAGTTACCAGCTTTACACTTCCAGTAGGGGAGCGCTAAAACACAAGGCTAGATACTTCCATCTAGTGGTGAATGCAAAAACTACAACACCGTATTCATAACGATATATTGTTAATTAAAGTTTCACTGACTTTTTTGGTAATTTTTAAATTGTAGTGTTGTGATACAGGCAGATACAGGAATAGTAAATTGTATTTTACACACAGACAGTTTATAGACAGTTAATAATATATAAACAGTTTTACCCACATAATCAGCAATGCATCTTTTAAGGGTAAGAGATGAGATATATAGCCCTGCAACGCTTAACTGTAGGCATTATGCAATGAGTTACTTTTTTAACAACCCAAACAACACTATTATAGGTAGGCTACATAATGTTTGTATATAACTAAATAATATAGCTAAATATTGGTCAACTTTAAAACTGTAGTTAGCCTTTGATGGCAGTATAGTATTACAACACATGACACATGGTATGCTTAGGGGCTGCAGTCAGAGAACAGGCTCAGCCATGATCCTTTACCTATGCTCATATGTTATAAATAATATACCTGTTTGATATTGATGTGGAGTTTTGCGGTCATTTGTGACAGCAATTTTTATAAGGTGTATTGAGTTGTTTGTTCTGAGCACACAGTCAAGGCCTACAGAATTGCGCAAGTGGACAATTACCTCTTCCTAAAATCATTAAGTACATAAATCATGCTTTGCCTTCAAGATCAGATATGAAATGCATTTTGTGTGAAATAAGAATATTTGCGTCAGTAAAGGTGTTTAGGATAATAACTACCGGTTCTTATCACGGCTTTGATGACGCATGATAAGACCAATAATTTAATCCTGAACGCACAAAGAGAACTGAGCTGTGGTGATTTATAATTATATTTATAATAATGTTTATAACTAAGAAAATTATTATTATTATATATTTGGTCATCGATTGTCAAAAGTAAATAAAATGGATTTATACTTGCTTAACAATCTTTTTTTTTTGTTTTGTTTTGATTTAAAACTTTTCATTTGTAATTTAAAATAACCTAAACCAATAACCAAACTAGTAACCATTTAATTACAGTGAATAAATGGAAACTCTTTTCTCTAAAAATTCTTAAATATCTAAATGTATAACGATTTTACAGCACATACTTTATTTCTACTTCATTGTAAGCCATCATTACATCATTGATTTTTTTATTGATTACTGTTGTACTCTTTGCTGATAATGCTTCCACTACACATATAAAATGTCTGAGTCAAGCAGAACTGACAATAAAAAACTGGAATACTTGGCTAAACTTGCTTTACTAGAGCCTCTGCACTATTCAGGTAACTGTCTTTATACTATGATGTTTTATAAAAAAAAGAATAAACATAAATGAAAACCTAAATAATATCATTGCAAATTGGTGAAATTAAAATTATTTTAATGATTTAACATGTTATCTATAAGCTTCACTAATTCTAATGGTTTTGCTCCAAAAAAGCTTCTTTATTATGGGATGCTTCACAGAACCTACTGTACATTTTGCAACTTATTAAATAGGCTAATTCATGGATAATAAAAATGTAAAACCTTTGAAGCTTTTTAATACATGTTTTTTTATTTATTATAATAATTATTTTTTTTATTATAAAAATCACTTTTCTATTTATTTATAATCCCACTTTCACAGCTATAAATTTTAGCTAAAAATTTAATCTAACAATTTTGTTTGGTATGTACAGGAAAAAAAAGATTTGAACATGTGATTTTCCTTGATGAGGTGTGTTTTTTATTAGATATGAAGTCATTTGTGCTGTTCAGTATGGTAGTGCTGACAGTGTTGTGCGAATGCATAGCCTTACCACTGGCACCATTAGAGACTGGACTGGAGAAAGTTGGAGTAAAATCCTATAATAGAAGGGACCTGCAGATGCAAAGACTTGCTCAAAGCATTGGAGCGAGGATGGAACGATTTGCAACTTTGCCAGATGATCAACGCCAGTTCGTGTCCAAACAAATCCTCCAAGCTCTGTCAGGTAAATACCAGAAGGGATTATGTGCTTATTATAAGAACATTTTATTTAATTTACTGTAGAATGTATAACTGTAGGATAGATTTTTAATCACCTTACAATTAGTTAACTAATTACACAAGAAAGCAAAATAGTTTAAAGACTATGGAACTACCATAAATCAGTTAGGTAACAAATTAATTAAGCATAGAATATATTAACAGGTTTGGGGCACCAATATATTCTACAGAATATTTTTATGACAAAGAGGAAAGCTTTCTACTGGATTTGGGAGTCTTTCTGAATGTTTGCCCTTCAATTCAGAAAAGAGTTTGTAAAAAATAGTCATTGATGCTGGGTGAGAAGGCCTAGCTTATATACACAAAAGTGTTGAGCCAGGCAAGTTCTTCCATATCTTATATACTTAAGCACAGGCATCCTGAAAAAAGGCCTTTCCCAAACTATTTCACATATCTGGAGGCACATAGTTGTCTCAAATGCATAGTTAGGTGCTTGATTTCATACAGATTTGGCAAACGGACTGAATGACACATCTGGATGAAATGATTTTAAACATGTGTAGCCTAATACTTTTGGCCACATAATGTCAGAGACCATAAAGAAACTGGCAATCAGTTAATCATCCATTCATGCAGATGTAAATTTCTGTTCGTGACCTGACTGATTGCCTTGTTATGTTAAATTGCTTTGGAATGCAAGTTTCAAACTCATGTTAACCAATTAGTCACTGATATAATTTATAACATATTGTATTTGACATATTTTACAGCTCCTGCTGTAATATGCAAGTTCTTCTAAGTTAAAGCCTTTCTGTGTTTTTCTTTTTGGTTGTGATTATTATTCACTTTTTAAACAAATTATTAAACAGATTAGACAAGGCAGTTTTACAACTGTGCACTTTAAATTCTGTCACAGTTTTTTTACTTTGGTAATAATACACTTGGCTCTTTAACATTTATTTTTTTACTGCTTTCATCATGTTGTATTTAGTGTAATTGAAAAAAAATATTCTGGTTATTCGGCTGTTTTGCAGAAATCATTCAGCGAGATGACTGCTTTTCAGACTATCAGGGATGGGTGGACTTTGGACGCCGAAGCACAGAATAAAGAGTTCTAAATCTTCACTCTGTAATTCATTAAAAGCTCTAATATACATATGCAGTCCATGATGTTAATGTGTGAATTTCATGTTTAAAATTAAAAAGATAATTTTGGTATAGTATAATGATTGTGAGCCGTCATTAAGAAAAATGCAACCCAAGCCTTTTCCATTGTAAGACATGTGGACACAGATATATACTCACATACACGTGTGCACACTGTGTGTGTAGTGTTTCACTGCATGAATGGGTTAAGTTTATGTGTGTAGGTGCAGAAGACAAAATATTTAATTTCATCACTTTACTTTTTAAGGCGGCACGGTGGCTTAGTGGTTAGCACGTTCGCCTCTCAGCGCTATTGAGTCCCGGTTCGAATCCCCATCTGGGTGGAGTTTCCATGTTCTCTCCATGTCAGCGTGAGTTTCCTCTGGGTTCTCCGGTTTCCTCCCACAGTCCAAAAACATGGCCCAAGTCAATTGAATTCTCCAAATTGCCCCATGTAGAGTATGTTTGTGTGAGTGAGTGTGTGCCCAGCGATAGGTTGGCGACCTGTCCTGGGTGTGTCTGCCCAGCGGCCGAGACGTTCTTCCCTGGATGGGCATGGGGAACCCCACCGCGACCCTAATAGAGGATAAAGCGGGAGATAATGAATGAATGAACTTTACTTTTTACACACACACACACACATTTTATGTTATCTATGTTATCTATCTACAAGTAATGACTACAAGCATATATTAAAACAAGCAAAATATAACAAAATATAATTAAAATAAATAATATAAACACACATATCGTGTTAAATTACTTCATTCTAAATAAACTCTGCTTGTGAAGTATAAAATTTAGTAGAAAATGGGCACTTTATCCATGGAAAACAAAATTAATTAATTACCACTATTTAGTTAATTGTTTTTTATTGATTCATGTGTTGTCATCGAGTTTCAGCTTAATCTGATAACGGGAAGTGGGTTAAATAGTAATTGCAAACTTTTTTACCAGACACACAGATGAAGCTAATAAAGGGTTTGAAAAAAGACATCTGGGATCACCTGCTAAGAGCTTTTAGAAAGGTTTCTCCAACAACCATGTGTACTCAACCTTGCAGAGAAGCTAAAGTTCTTACATCACGTCCTGTGTGCTCGTTTTTTACCTGTCCCCAGAACAACATTACCATTTTTAGAAATGCAGTGGCTTCCCCCTCAAACAGCAATGCAAACCAATGATGAACTGACTGATGAATTAATAGATTTACTGGACGCGTTTATGTAAAGTTTAATGGTCAAACTAATTGTTATAATTGTTAATCAAACTTGTTGTTATTAAAGAATATTTTATATGCCTTTCTACATTTAGGTCTTTAGGTAAGATCTTAAAATTATTTATTCACCAGTGAATCACAAACTGTACAGTGGTCATAAAAAGCAGGACAGTATAGAACAAGATGTAATAAAACTAATTTGTAGAGGCAATAATAACATTTAAATGATCCAATGCCTTTAGTGTGATGGAGTTTGGTAAGGTTGAAAAATGAGCGGCTTTTACAAAAGAACAGCAAAAATAATCCATTTCAAATGCATACCATTATTTTTATGCTTCAGTAATCAAGTACTGTTAAAACAATGATCAATAATTATGAAACACTTGTTTGGATTTTGTGTTCACAAATACTATCCATATAAATGTGTGGATAATGCAACTTATAACTTAGATAGACAACAGGGAAATGAAGGCAAGATGTTTTAAAATGTATGCAGGTGTGTGTGGGCAATAAACTTGTTAGATTTTTTTATTATTATTTAGGTTAGCAAATCTACCATTCTGTACTATTCATTGTTACTCATTCGGTCACGTCATGTATTTTTTCTTCCACTGATGTGGAGACAACCACTCCATCCACCAACTCCTCCACGATGACCTTCACTCGTCTCTGGTGGAGATGGCTTTCTACAAAAAAAAAAAAAAAAAAAGTCAGTGTGTTGTTAAAACACCTATATGCCAAATAAGTTAAGATGAAAGTATGAGCAATTAAAATAACTAAAAGATGAATGTATATAACTTGTGGCAAGTGGATGTTTGAAAATAAAGTTACATACAGTTCTGTATAATATTATAATTTTTAGAAATATATATTTTTTTCATTTACTTTCATAATTTACTTACAACAGATTTATTGTTCAGAACATTAAAATTGAGCTTCATACAGATTTTAAATGCTGTTTATGTACATATTTAGTAAACCAAATATAATAATAAAATACAAATACCATCTTCTTCCTCATTGATTATTGTTTCTGTTTCTGTTTCAGTCACAGTTTCATTTATTACTGTGATGTTCGATGTCAGGGATGAGGTAAAAGTTCTGCAAAACATTGTATATTTGTAAGTAAACCGCAGATTTCAGGAATCAATAATCAAATCAACTGAATCTGAAAAAAAGTTTAGTACTTAAAAGCACAGTCTATATATACAGTTAATATATAATTATACTCTGATACAGACAGAGCCAGTGCATCAAAACTTCTGAAACTTGCCAAACTTTACAGTAGGCCAATACTACTGATACTCCCTGAATCCTAAATTGCCATTTTATAACAAAATGTTTTTTTTACCCTATTATAATCATTTAGCTGTATACCTGTAGTATTTCTAAACTCACCTATGATATATGATATATACAATTATACTACTACTACTAACCTGAGATTTTTAAAATCTTACAAATATTTTCCCACAATATTTAAATAAAGATGAGTATCAAAACCTGATAGTGTTGACCAGTTGAATTGTCCTGTCACAACTGTACAAACTTTAAACTGTACAAACTATACTTTTTATTTGATGTAGTGCTTAAGGGGGAATTTGCTAGCATTACAAATCCTGTTTTTTCTGGAAATATTCAAACAATCAAATTAACTTTTTCGTCCAGCACCTGGCGACTTTACAAGAACAAAGTTCAAATTCTTACCCTCCTCCTTCGCCATCTAGCAGCCGTCTGTACTCTGCAATCTCCTGCTCCAGCCTCATCTTTATGTTCAGAAGCAATTGGTACTCAGTGGCCTGCTCTTCTATGCTGATGTTAATCTGTTGCAGCTCATCCTGAAGCCGGTCAATGTCTAACTGTAGTTTTGTCAGCATGTCACTGTAGCGCACCCTCATTTTAGCAAGATCATTCTCCAGGACGTTTTTCTGAACCACAATACTGTTTTGTAAGACTTACAATGATGATACAACTGTACTATTACACAACAGTTAATTTCATTATGTAAAACGTGTAAAGTAAACATATTGCCTACCTGCATAAGAATCCCTTTCAATTCAATTTCCAAGGTCTGGTGTTGCTTCTGCAATTCCGTGAGAACTGATTTTGAGCTTGCAACTTCAGTGTTACTGCTTTTCATCTCTGAGTTTAAAATTGCTGCCTGGAAAATAAACAATGCTAATTAAGATTGTAACATTTCGTTACACTTGGTTTTAGCTTTTAGGCATTTTTAACATAAAGCGTGATATATGCTGTGACTGTAGAAAAATGTTGTGCATATTGTGATTAAGTAGTATTGAGACAATCCACATACAAACTTGTATGCTGAGTTACCACATTTTCTGCTAGTGAATAACACAACGGATTATAATCATTATTAGAATATTCATAATAGTCCACGATTAACCTATTTCTTACGTACAACCATTTGTGTTATTTGGAGTGCATTAATTTATTTATGCAGACACCTACTGTATATCCAAAGCAGCTTTTAAGAGGCCCAACTTGATGGTGCAGCAATAATGGTTTCAGGCCTTACTCAGGGGCCAACACCTACACTCATTAATGTAATGTTATTACAAGCTTTATACACTGGTACACAACTATAGATCAGCAGTGCCATTCTGTACCATTCTGATTGGGTGGTTTGCTCTCTGACTGGTAAGACAACTGCTGTCCTGTTAGAGGATGGGGGACACATTTCTCAGATAAAGGTGATAATCATACACATTCATCAGTTGTTTTTGTCCCTGGTATTTAGACATTTTTTTCATGATATTATAAACAGTAAAAAAAAGTGATATGACCATTTTTTTTTTTATTTAAGCAATATTTGTCTTATTGTAATGTAGAAAAACTAATATGCAGTATTTGTGATGACGTATCACATCAGGTATGACAATGTCTAAGTACCTTGCTTTGAAACCAAAGTTCAATTTCTCTTCGATTTTTTTGAATCACTGTCTCATATTGTTCTCTCATCTCCTGCATCTCTTTCTCAAGATTCATTGCCGGGGCACAGTCCATTTCCACATTCACTGAACCACTATTCTTCATGTGAAGCAGCTCCTTAATTAAGATACAAGATGAAATATTCAAGCAATATACTGTATATCGGTATTAACAAATCTTGTGGGTATTTTAAGTCACACTAAATAACATTATTTTAAGTCACATACAAATCACCTATTTATCCATACTAAATGCTTCCATGGTTTTTACAAATGGCACCTAGCTAGTGCCAGGTGCAAAATCTACAAACATAAAAGTACTTCATATAAAAATAATTAAATAAATAAATTAATTAATTTTAAAAAATAAAAATAAAAAACACTGATTAATCTATGACATCATAAGGAAGTAGGGCAATGGTCGAGCCATGTATGGAGCTATGGTCGAATTTATGAAAATATCAAACCTCCGAATGGCTTTTTTTGAGAAAAACTTTTTCCTCCTCCAAAGAAGTGATCTCAAACTCTAGCTCTTTTTTGGCTATCTGAAGCTCTCCAATAACATTTCTCAGACGGTTAATATCTGCTTCCACAGTCAAGCGCATGGTCATTTCCATTTCGTACCTGCACCAAAGCATTAGATAATAAACACAAATAAAAGGTCTACAAAAACATAAAGATTTCTTATAAAAGCTAAAGCAGGCCTGCATTTTATTCCCATTTCATATTAGTCTTATAGAATCCTCATAGTGTTAGATTTTCCTTGCTTAAAGAGACATACTTACTTTAATTTGAAATCATCTGTAGCCATTTTAGAATTGTCCAACTGCAAATGGATTCTGCCATTTTCTTGGGTTCTCATAGATATCTTAAAAAATGATGTCAAATGAAATTGTTAGACAGAAAACTAAATATGTCTTCTAAAAAATATGAATGAATATTATACATAATTGTTAAACCATATGGTAAGTTGGAACTGATAAAATAGACAATCAGGGAGATCAAACTAATAATATTGTTTGTGCAGAATGGTTTGGTTTGTGATTTTCTAGAGAGGGTCAGAAGAGTGCAATAACAAATGTATTGTTATAAAATATTAATGGAGAATGATCACACTGACATAATGGCTGTGTGCTGTATGCTGTCTATGGCAAAGGATATTCTAACAAATTTTATGTACTTAAAAAGTTAACCTAATTTGCAACGCTTACTGCACTGCTATATTAACAACCTAAAATAGAAAGGAGCTTTACCTGTTTGTGAAGTTCTTTAATGGTGCTGTAGTATTGAGTAAGATCCTTCTGCTGAATGGGGCTTCTGCTCTCATAAAACTCCTTAATCTGCTGCTCAATTTTTTTATTGGCTGTCTCTAAACGTTTTACCTGGGGATACAAAACATTTGTGATTAAAAGAGAAACACTTCCTTTTAAAAGATGTTATGATAATATGGTGTGACATTTATTGTATTGAAGCTCAACAATAAACTAGAAGGGGATTATTTTTAAAAGTGATATGGCTTGTGAAGGTTAGTGAGCAAGGTGTTTTTACAGTGCTAATTTTGTCTTCATGACATGTATGCTTATAAAGATTTAACTGTTTATATACACAATCTATTCTATTGTTAATAGCATGATACATTACTGCATCAACATAAATCCATACAATTAAGAAAAAGACCATATTACTGAACAAACCAGTGACATTCTTTTTTGATGCCTAAAATGACCCTTAATAAATAAGAAAATACTCTGCAATCACTTATGACAAAATACCATGCTGGCTACCATGAAGTTTGTAATTATTCACATTATATATAGTGTACAATTTAAGTGAATAATTACAAACTTCATGGTAGCCAGCATGCTATTGTTTTGTCATAAGTGCTTGCAGAGTATTTTCTTATTTATATCATATTAGGAATCAAAAAAAGAAGAAGTCACTGGCTTATTCAGTTAGAAATATGTCTATTAAACCCTTTTCTAATTAGAAAGTAAAAGCACAAAATTTTTATTTATATATATATATATCACATACCTTCTCCAGATATGATGCCAGACGGTTGTTGAGATCTTGCATGGTTGACTTTTCATTATCAAACAGTGAGAACTCATTACCATAATCCACCGCTGATGCAAAACCAGACAACTTACTACTAAAGCCACCGTTTAGAGTATAGCTGGACCTATTTAGCTCATTTAGCAGCATCCCACCACTTAAAGTGTGCAAATTTTGAGCACTGTACGAATGACTACGGCGCAGTGTAACTGCCATGGGTCAAGGCTTTAGATTCTTACTTAACAAGAAGTCCTTTGTAGCTCAAGTCTTGGCATCTGCCTGACCAGTTTCTTATTCATGATGGTCTTATATAGGCCTGCAAAGATAGGCAGCCCTTTCCTTAGAAAGGTTGGTTTGTTTGCATAATACCTTAACAAATGTCACACCTTTCTAAAGTATTTTGTCTTTTAAAAACTATTAACAAGAATGTTGACACCAGGCCAGTGTAAAAATTCAAATGTGCCAAGCCCTCAGGCACAATCCTGCATTTTGGTCAAAAATGTGTTTTTAATGATTTTCAAACTGATTTTAATTGTAAACATCAACAAATAAATGCAATACCAGTTTGATTCTTGTATCATTAAATTCATAACCAGACATTTATTTTATTAATAATGTTTTTATTTTGATTTGATTATTTTACCCATTTTATTTGTTATTTAGTTTTTCTGTGTGTTGGGATTTATAAAGACTGACTGCCAAAAGTTTAACTTGAGTGGTGAATATTCAAGAAATACTGATGAGCGTCTCCTTTTAGTTTAAAAACATAGACAGGTTTAAGTACCGGTAATCTGAATTAATTGATTTTGCTCTTAGTATACAATAGCTGTACTTACACAACACTCTGAAGGTGTTTAATACCAGAGACACATATGTCAGCACATAAGAGACATTTGTTCCTCTCCAAAATGCAAATGCATGCTTAATACTATAATTACATGACTAAGACGCACCATTTCAAATGTATATTTAAGTGTTTATTGTGAAAGATCAGTAAAGGTTTATGGGGTGTTTTTGTTTTTGATCAGTTTCACTCAACAGTTTGGCAGCCTGTGTAAAAACTATTAGAGATTAGCTCACATAGATACTTTGCATAAATTCTTTGATGGAAAGTAAATGTTTCAACTGACTGACTGATCTGTGGCCATTTAAATGTTTCCCTGACAGCTGATTTTATCTCAAGCAAGACACTCCCAAGCAATCTTAATTGTTATCTTCATTTGAGATTTTTAGAGGACAGCAGCATGTTAACAAAAACTATAGGATTATATACTAGTACTGACTTCTTTAATTTAATTAAAGTGATAATTTAGATTTTTCTGGTCATAGGAGGTTCTTTTAATCACATTCATTACATTCTAATCTATCTATTATGTGTGAATTTGTGAATCAGAGGCAGTGATGCTTTGTTTTTAGATTCATCTCACATTGCATGACAATATGTACTGTAAATGCCCTAGGTGTGTCATAAAACCTTTCTGTTGTAGCATTCTTTGGATGTTTACAGTGGGTAGGTTTATTAAGTGTTGAGGTTTTCTTCTACATGTTAAATTTACATGTTAAATTTAACACAGGTATTTAACTGTTAATATGTTGGAAAAGAACAGTAGTGTTTAAATCTGGTCCTGATATTTTTGAGGGGTTACCTTCCAACAATACCTGCAAATTAATTTTTTCAGAAGTAGGTAGGTAAAGATCAATATGTAATTTCTGAAGATGGAGCAGGTGTGGTAGATTCTAGTGAAGCTGAAAAATAGCGAAAGCAAAACACAATTAACAAAGTTGAATTTAAAAAGAAGCTGAATTAAAAACACCCATCTGATGTCAACGTGAAAGAATCCAGAAACAGCTCAGTGCTGCAGCTTCATAGACAGATATATTTAGTTAAACCTGATTGTTAAATTTAAGTCAAGTGTTGTTGTTATGCTGTTTTACCTGAATCAAAAATGCCGTCTCCACCCATCTTCTTTAAGGATGTTAATTAGCTGCAGCGGGTGTGGTTGGATGTAAACTCAACCGGAAGATTGAACTCCAAGACTATGAGGTTGGACACTGATCTAATTATTTAAAACAAAACACTGAAACAGAAGCCATAAGGCTACATAAGAGAAATCTTGATGGATCATAAAGCAAGGCATGATGAAAATACATTCAGTTAAAAATGGAGCATTGCGTCCTGTTGTGTTTTCATACACATTGTAAACTAGGTCTTCAAAGTGTTAAGAATATCCATGCCTAATCTCAATTCTCTATTTCTCTATTATAATTAGTTTGATTGTCCTTTAAATTTCTTGAATAGCCCTTAGGGGAAATAAAAACGTATTCTGTTACATAAATATAGATTTAGATAAAGATAAGAGATAAAGATATATTTATAGATTTATAGAAAGATAGAATTTTCTGGAATTTCTCCCTGTGGTCCAATGCGCTGCATGCTAGTACTAGGCCTAGGGGAGTGTGTGTGTGTAGAGCAGAAAGAATGTGGTTTGAAGTCATTACACCTCAGCAAACAATAAAAACAGTTGCAAATTAAAACAGTAGATGATGGAGAACACCAATTAGTACCGATTAGTTTGTAGTTTTATCATTAGTTTTATCATTTTTCAAAAATATACCCATGTGTGTGTTGACAGTGGACCAAATCCGTATTTTAGCCCAATTTTAGTATTTTTACAGTAAAGGCAACAATATGAAGACAAATAAAATAAATAAGCATAAATGTGTTTTAGGCATGTTATGCTCCAAAAAATAACTTCTTTTGTTTACTAGCAGTAGTACATTACTTTTCTCTGTTGCCTGTGACTAGAATACAGAGTGATTATTCTGAGTGATACAGAATAATTATTTCTGCTCCTTAAATGAAGAAACAAGTTTTCAATATTTTAAGGACAATAAAGTTAGTCAGTATGTTGTTTTACACAATAAAATTTATGATATAGCCAAATACCCAAAGTTAAACTGACCAAAAGAAAGAAGTGAAGAATACCAGTTAGTTCACCTGAGTGATTTGCTTCAAAAGATTTTATTGACTTAAACATGTATAAACAACATGTGTCGCAGCTGTAAACTGGGATTTGGGCTACCAATGAAAAATGATATGATCTTTCTAAAACATGATCTGATATTTTCTGATCTGAACAACCTACTGGCAAACTTATGAAAAACAAAGATCTTCTACTGTTATCCCCTACTGTATAAGGTATATATTTTTATGTATCACAATAAATTAGCAATATTAGCTAACCATATTTTCTGGGGCCTATATTGCTTATCTTATCCATTTTACATTTTAAAGTTTTTTTTTAACAATTAAAACCATTAAATATAAAAAGTTCAGAAATGCTGTGATGTGTTTAACAATTATAAAAAAATGTATTGAAATACTCCCTCCTCGACCCAAAAGCATAAGAAATAAAACAATTTAATAAATAAAAAATCATGCCTGCCTCTTTTATCCAACAGGAATTCAGGAAGGAATCCATTAAATCACATAACTAATCTATTACTCATGTTCTCTGTCAATCAAACATTGTATTTATTAATGCATTGGTATTAATGCATTGGTAACAACTGCTGCTTCCAGATAATCACAAGCAACATAGTTGAAAGAAATGCCTTCTTCAAAGTAAAAACACATTTATTTAGAAATGTAACATGACATGACATGAATACTCTTACCTCATTCTGCTCTTTCACTCTGAACATCATCATGTCATTTTTAATCTCCAGGTTTTCCAAACTTACTTTGCTTTTTACAGATCATCTACAGAAAGTAAGTGTCTGGATTAGATCCAGTCATATTCCACTTCTGCCTTAGGGAACAATTATATATATATATATATATATATATATATATATATATATATATATATATATATATATATATATATATATATATATATATACACACATACATAGACAAACTGACCATAACTTTGATGTACGTCAGTGTCGAATTTTATTCCAGTCATTGAATTACAGTTGTATCATTGCAGTTATATAAAAAGTAAATCATAATCATTATAGTTATCATACATACACCATATAAACCCTTTGGCCAATGGCAATAACCATTACCATCATAATATTTGACAATATTTACATGTATTCTTGTTATTACAATAATAATAAAAAAATAGTAATTATTTTTAATTAGTAATAAATATAATAATACTAATAGTAGGCGGCATGGTAGTGAGTCTTTCTTAGTTTCTAATTCAGCGGCATGTAATCAGTTAGAATTTTCTAGAATTTTTAGTGGATGATAACCATTTTTAATGACAGACCAATTAACCAAAACTGACAAGTGTTTATTTCTTTAGAATACAATTAAGTTGATCTAATTTAGTTACTCAGCCAGACAACTTAGGTTTAAAAATTGGAGTTTAAAGGACTTAGAAGTTTTACAACGTGGTATTCATGAATTCTACTTTTTTAAAGCATATTCAAAAGTTCAGCCCAGATTTTAGCTGCAAGTTTATTTAGCAGATTTAAGAGTTTTGTTGAGTTGATGAACTCAATTTGTCTCAAATACAGGGATTTAGATGCATTTGACCTTTTGTCCTTGTTTTGTGTTTAAGAGGAAAGAATAAGTTTTATTGAAACCTGATAACATCTATTCCCAAATATGACATTCATGTTTTGATCAGAATTGCATAGAATTGCACTGTTTGTTTGAAGAAGAGCTGGCATGGCTACCAGAGAAATAAACAAGTCCAAACATATTTGATTAATAGTCAGTTATGAGTAATGAAAGGTGCCTTGATGTGCTTCATATTTTGCAAGAAAATATATGTTAAGTTTGGAATTTGCAGCTTAATGGATGAAAAGATTGACCGGTATGCATTGCATGGTGATGGATTTTAAGATTTACAGGCAAGAAGAAGAACAACAGCATGTTAACCAGTACATTTTTGGAGGTATTGCACATTTCCTGCATGGCAGAACTGTAATATAATATAAATAACAGGCAAATTATGAATTTTATTCAAATTATATATTAATTAGCCCTTTATAATCTTATTGTAGGTCTACTAAGACACGAATCATATGTCCAATTTTAAGCTTCATGTTTGAATTTAAAATGCAAATGCAAACTGTTTCATGAGAACATCTGCTCTAAATTCTCCAAATGTCTGGAAACAAGATTCACTTCAAAAATGTCACAACTACAATTCGTCAATCAGTCATCAGTCCTTAGTCATTTTCAGGTGATTACTCTTTCTATTCAAAGTAACTCAACAGCTTCTAGAACAGCATCTTTCCAAATACTCTAACAATCAACACTAATATTCCTTAAGGATTTCTGTGTAAACCTTTTTCACAGATTGTAATTTAAACACACTGCACGTTATATCGTGTTTTATGCTATTTTTTTTTTTAGAACTTAACAACCTTAATCTTTTGCACATGTACATATGTTTGGGGGATTCAATAGAGTTGATTTTAAGAGATATAATTTCACATGCACTGAATGACTAAATTATAGATCTATAAATGTAAGAGGACCAACAAAGTCTGATATCACTGGCAGAGTGAACTAAGAATTGTCAATTAAAGTTTATGTTAACAGCTTTTCCCACTTTCCTTTTCTTAAGTTGGGTACATTATCAGAAAAAAACACATTTGTTTAATTTTATGATATTAACAGCTACTATAAATAAATAAGGAAAGCATACCATGCAAACACAGAGAAAACATATTAAATCTACACGAAATGACTTAACCACGTACCCCAGCAAGTTACCACTTCAATATCTGTAAAGGAAAAAAGTTTTATGACCATTTTCTTTTCAGTAGCTTATTGAACAGCTAACTATAAGGCATTATGTCAATTTTGTTATAAGGCTTATGGAATATGAGTTCTTGGGGGAAAAAAAAAAAAAAAAAAAAAAAATATATATATATATATATATATATATATATATATATATATATATATATATATATATATATATGTGTGTGTGTGTGTGTGTGTGTGTGTGTGTGTGTTAAACAGCCACTCAAACAAAGTCTTATGTGGTCACTTGTTTCAAATATTTATGAATTCTGATAGCTAAAATGATCTTTAAGCATGTGATGATAACCATTATTTAAGAGGTTAAAAAATATTGCTTGTGACTGGTAGGCATATCATGTGCACGTTTTGGGTTTTCCACATCTCCTTTATGTAAGCAAAAATGTTAAGAAGTAAAAACAGAGTTGTGCATGACTCACTTAAGTGTCCAGAGTGGTAACTCTGATTACCAACTCTATCATTATGTTTGCAGTATAACCATGTCATTATTTTAAGTATGCATCCATTTTAAAGATCTGTATTAAATTGACTCATTAGAGAAAGTAATCTGTTCAATTTAGGGATTTAGAGAAATGTAGAGTTTGTTCTAGCTTTATACAATAAAACCTGCTGATATGTTCAAGGCCTATTAAGATCTTGCATGAATAATATAACATAATATAATAACATAATATAATATAATCTATAATCTAGATATATAATATAATCTTTTGATCCTAATACTTGATATAAAGGTACTTTGAAAGTGGATTGGTGCTTCATAGTAAAAGGGAAGCAGATATATATCTGACAGAGCTTTTCTAAGAGAAACAAAAAGCATACATGTTTAGTCTGTCTCGGTCCATTGTATTGTTTCTTTATCTTGCCCAGAGTTCCATGACCTTCCATTGTGACATAATGAATGCAAAAGTACCTAAACACTTCCAGGCACTGGAAGACGATGATAAATGGTAGTTTTGTAAATCTAATTATGTGATGTATACACAAGTCAGTGCAGTTTACTAAATTGAGCTACAGTATAGGTGAACATGGAGTGTGTGGAGAAGCTGTTTTCCATCTTCTATTTTCCTAACTCTAGTGCCGTTCTTTTTGACCTGTCAGTAGAGGTCACTTAATATGTGTCTTGTAATAGTATGTATTATTTTGACCATTATGCCATTCAGCACATCAAGTGGTCAGATGTTTTTAAAAACATAAATCCAGTACAAGGCGGCACGGTGGCTTAGTGGTTAGCACGTTCACCTCTCAGCACTAGGGATTCCCGGTTCAAATCCCCATCTGGGTGGAGTTTCCATGTTCTCCCCGTGTCCGCGTGGGTTTCCTCCGGGTTCTCCGGTTTCCTCCCACAGTCCAAAAACATGGATCAAGTCAATTGAGTTCTCCAAATTGCCCCCTATAGAGTGTGTCTGTGTGAGTGAGTGTGTGCCCAGCGATAGATTGGCGCCCTGTCCTGGGTGTATCTGCCCAGTGCCCGAAACGTTCTCCCCTGGATGGGCATGGGGAACCCCACCGCGACCCTAATAGAGGATAAAGCGGAAGATAATGAATGAATGAATGAATAAATCCAGTACATTACTTTTTTCCCTTTAAATTAATTACATTCTTTTGCAAAGCCTTTCGAACGGAATTATTTTCGTATGCTAAATATAACCTGCAGGGAAAAAAGATTTATATGAAAAGTGCTAGTTTTAATGTTACCAGCGAAGGGTGTGTTACCTGATTGACATTTAGAAAATCAATTGAGCATGTAATTTTAAAGCTGCTATGAACACTACAGTCGCATCCCAAAACTAAATTATATACTATGTTTGTTCAAATTCAAATTCTAACATGTAGTAACCCCAACAACCTTTGTATATTTCATGCAACCTCAAATGCAACAACAGCCATATTGCAAACATTATTTGATTTGAGAAGTCACACCACTAGTGTACAATAAATTTTATGTTTGAGTTTGTAGTTGTTTTCTTACTTGCACAAACTCCTTATTTTCCAGCTTGATGACATGATAGAGCTCCAGGTAAATCTTGGGATAGCACACTGTACTGTCCTTTAAGATAGCTTTCAATTCAGTAGTTTAGCCAAGAAATTCTATGACACTGCCTATATCCCTATCATCTTACAGATTAGGCTAAACCTGATGGGCGAGGCAGTTAGACATATCTTTTCTGTGGTTTGAGGCAGCCAGTTAATGACAACTTAAAGACTGCCAGCTGCTGCTGCCTGATTAGATCACAATTCTTTGGACCTAGTCAAATGAATGATTACAGTGATTACAAGCATGTTCAGATATCACACTGTGGTAATCAAACAGGTACAGCAACAGAAACATTGACAATAACAATTACAATAGCAAAAAAAAAAATCTAAATACTAAAATAATAAAATTGTTTTATATATGATGACTGGTTTTCATTTATAATGGTCGTTCAGACCTTGAAGCACAAAATTTAATGGCGTCAGTGGTAATGAGCTGTAAGAAATAAATCAAATGGGTCTAAAGGAAGGCCCAAAGCAGTTTGCCTTAAAAGGCAGTAAAGTGAATGTTTAAGGTCTTACAAAGGATAAAACTTTGTGACAAGAAGCTTGTACATCAAGTGTGCAAGATGTGAAGCTTTATGCCTTACCCAAATAAAACTGTTGAAATCAAAGTGGATACAAGATGAAATAACATTACTGAAAATATAATTCCAAACAAAACCATGGACACTTAAAAAGGTACCACTGTCTGCTTCTACTAAAGAAATAACCCTACTTTTTCTTAAAAAAAAAGTTGTATGTAAAGACTGGGGTTATGGTCCTTTTAACTTTTTAATAAGGGAGTTCACTTTTGTGCAATAGTGCAATAAAATCCAGACTATACAAATACCTAATAAAAAAGAGAAAATCGATTATATTTAGAAATTATGGTATATTCATGAATACTAATATGTACTTTATTAAATATGAACACAATAATAATAATAATAGAAAGCACAAATACATAAATGCTTTACCTTTTAGTTGAAACTCATATCTAAATTATATTTATTGATAATTAAATATCCTGGAATTAGCAGAGGACATGGTTTGCCTGAGCAAACAAACTATTCCAATTATTCTGAACACTAAACACTGAGTGAGCAATGTGTTATCTGAATCAAAGCAGTATAAGCTACCTGAACTAAACACTGAGCAAGACACTGTTTAAATAAAAACAATAGTAATTATATCCAGAAATAATAGCTTAGCAAGACATGGCCTAAATAAACAATTTAGCTAAAAAAATACACAGAGGATATGTTTTGCCTAAATAAACACAGTATAAAATACATCCTGAAATACTCACTGATCAAGGAACTGCCTGAATAAACAAGTATGATGTATATTCTAAGATATATACTGAGAAAGGTGCTGCACACACAATTAAAGTATAATGTATATCCAGAAACAAATACTGACGAAGGTGATGGCTGAATAAACAAAATATGAAGTATGTCCAGAAATAAATACATGTACGTAAGATTTTAAGTAAGGTGGCGGCACAGTGGCTTAGTGTTTAGCACGTTCGCCTCTCAGCGCTAGGAATTCCCGGTTCGAATCCCCATCTGGGTGGAGTTTCCATGTTCTTCCTGTGTCTGTGTGGGTTTCCTCCGGGTTCTCCGGTTTCCTCCCACAGTCCAAAAACATGGATGACCCTAATATAGGATAAAGCGGAAGATAATGGATGGATGGATGGAAAAGTAAGGTGCTGCTTAAGTAAACCCAGTAAAAATTATATCTCAAAATAAACATTTAGAAATGCATTCTCTAAATAATGAGTATGAGATATATCCTGAAATAAACTCTGATTAAAGAACTGCCAAAATAAACAATGTATAAATTATATCATGACATATACATAATGCAAGGCACTGTCTTACAGTCTAAACACAGTATATACAAAACCTGTACCCTAACCTGGACTGGAATATTAGAGAGTTATCACAGAGGCCAAATTAATGAAGAGGAGGTTTATTTAATAACAGAACAGAAATACATATTTTTTCTTTAGTACATTTTATTGCTATATGTAGACTCTGTACTGTTTCATATGGATATAAATGGTGGAGTTTTATTGTTTATGTATGGTTGTATAAGTGGTTTATTGGATTGTTTATGTAATGCAAAAGGAAAAATCATCAAATTTGTTGCATCTTTATGAATCAGTGTTTGATGTAGTGTTTAAAAAGTCACCTGTTGGATGCTTATTTGCTAATTAGGTCACAATGGTTAATGCTATGTAGTGAGTGGTGAGAGAGGGAATGAGTAAACCATTCTGAAAACAGTGTACGTTTATTTTGTTTTACGAGTTCATATGCTTTCCATACACCTATGCCAAGCTGTGCATCACAAGCAAGAGGACCACATGAGCAATCCGCATGCACCCAAAAGACCCCATGGACAATCTCACTTAGAACCCATAATTTAGTATACCATATTGTTCCTATCTAATACCCACAATAAAGCCAAAGCTACATCTGAAATGAGAGTCTCACATATGTTGTGTAGTCGAATCCCAACTGACACTCATTGTATTCCTACATGAAACTCATGAGGACATTTATCATGTGACTGTGAAATGTTAATCACATATATGACCCGTTTTCAGCCCATTTATGACCCACATGGGTCTTACATACAAATGTTGGCCTGGTTGTTTAAGATAAATCTAAAAAAGACAACAATATAAAGTTTGAACAGTTTATTAAACTGGTAGTAAAATACTGAACATAATACATGTTTTGGCACAATACATTGAATAAATAGATGCTTTTGTTTGTTGGTGATGGTGTGTCAATAAATAAACCATAAGTTACTTTGTAATAAATACAGACAAACCTTAATGCAGATGCATTGCATCAATATTTATGTGTTATTTGTTTTACATTCTCAATTTAATAATTAAAAAATACTAAATAATTAATATCTTAACTTTAGTTTAAAGATCAATGGGCCACATCATTTTCATTTTCAGCATAAGCTCCAGTTTGTCATCCATCAACTTTAGATTTAACTTAAGACTGACCATTGGGACAGCTCAGCCTACTGATTGTGGTCCTTGTTTAAATAAATAAAAAAAAAACATTAACTCAGTATATCTGTATTATTTAATAATGCAGAGTGGTTTGTTTCTGCTATGGTATTGTCTTTAAATAACAATGTATATTTAAAAGGATTTAAGATCTAAAAATGATTACATTTTTACTATAATAAAGTAATTAATTAAATTATCAAATCTACATCTTGAAACAATAAAGAAATGGTTTTTTTAAATATATATATTCAATCCAGACAGTACACTTAGTGCCCATTTTTAACTGTTCCACCTACTGCATAAGGTTATACAATTCCAAATTTTAGTGCTTCTGTTTCTCTACATCTTTTATTAGTACATTTTACCCAGCTCCATTGGGGTGGCAAATTAATGCAGGGGTAGCATGTGTGTTTACCTGTACATGTTGCATTCAAATAAGTGAAATTGATCAAATGAACTATTAGTGTAAAAATAAGTAAATATGCAGTCAAAAGCATCATCATGCAGAATTAAAAAAAAAAAAAAAAAAAAAAAAAACTATTAAATGTTTCTAAACATGGACATTTATAAAATCATTTCACTATTGATTGGACATGTATAACTATAAATGTGACAAAACCTTTGATTTGATTTCTTCATTTGCAATTGCTTAGAGTTGTTTAAGTTAAACGAATGACATATTTCATGTTTATTATCAGGAGGGATATAAACACTGATTTATTTTTCATTTTCTATAGCAAATAACCTTAAAATAAAACATAATGAATAAATAATCATATTATTCTGAGTATTTCAGTCAAGCATTTACCAAACAACATTAACATGTACGAAAGGTTTAAGCTTTTGACATTAGGCCCTCTACATGTTCAAGTCTTTGCCAAACAAGAGCTTAAAGGCAAGTCTGGATTTTAACTGCAAGAAATTAAGTAATTGCTGCAAATCTTTTTGCACTAGTAAATTATTCAAAGAACATTCCTGAAATTGCTATTATAAGCTCCTACAGTATACTGTACATACAGTCAGTGTACATCCAGGTGAGAGGGGGAGCTGTTTAGTTAGCTTTAGCATTGTTTTTGTCTGTAGAAAGGCACTAAGTAGATTAGAAAAGTCTGTTAGAGGATTTACAGAAACAAAATGGATTTGATGAGGCTATCTGAGGAACAATCCTTCTGTCACATACCTAACAGCACACCTACTCCTTCACTTCATTCTCTAAATACATAAAGATACAATAGAATTGAATCACATGCATGGTGTGATAAATGATAAAATGTATTATTTTTGTTAGTTATATACTTTTTGATGTGTTGCTCCTAAAATGCAATTTTTGAGACTTTGAATGGCAATTATTTTGTGGGTTATATATAATAACTTACTCTAAAAATGCTGTTGCCATCTTTTCAGTAGAATCCACTTTATCGGTGCAGTTCCATCTCGGGAGCTCACCATGAGTAGAGGTAGAAGTCATACTTCATCCAGCTCTTTTTCCAGGTGGGTACAGCATCATGTAGGGAAAAGCATTGTGTTTCGTGTTACATAACACTCAATAAATTGGCACTGAAGACTCTTCAGAAAGAGAGCTTTCTCTGTGGGCTGATTGGATGAAGCTGACAGCTGAATGTTTTCACTGAGGCCTGGTTACTGCTGCCTGACACTGATAGGATATGACAGCATTACGTCAAGTGCTGTCAGAATATCTAACGATGCCTCATATACACATGCTGAGACATGGACTCATATTAAATCATAGGGTCATGTAGGTTTATGTTCCAGGTGAAAGCAGATCATTAGACTAATTATTTGTTTCTTGTGCTTGGGTCAGATTCACAATTTTGTTGAATTAAAATGTTCATGTCACATGTGTAACATTTCACTACTTTGTCTTTAAAGTCCAGCTTTTATGGCATCATTTGTATTATAATTTTTTCCTTTGTGGTATAAATTCTACTTAGAACCCACATGATGCATTGTAGATAAAATATTTAGTTTAAAGATCTCTATATTATAAAGTTGCCTAAAGATGCTCATATTTATGAAATTTGTGGATTCTAGTCCATTCTAATTATTTTGTAACTGGTGTTGAGCAAATGTTTGGGGGGAATATCATATCAGACTTGTTTTTAACCATTTCTGAAAATTCCAATCTAAAAAAAAAAGAAAGGTTTATTTATTTTTTTACATATTTATGTTTTTTTTATGTATATGTGACCTCAATAGTAATTAAAAATATAAGAAATTTCTTCACACTAGAAACAAATTATGCAGAAAAGACAAGATACGCTATTTCAGTCAAGCTTTACAAAACAGATGTGTTTTTGTTATTACATATGCCTCACCTTTTATATCTTATCCTACATGTAGTGTGAATGACTTATAAGAGTGCATTAAATGGTTTCAAAGAAAATATTTATATACTGTTCATGCTTTAAAATGAACTTACAGTGTCCAAGACAGGAATGCAAGCATTGACTGACCCGCTCTTTTAGTATTTTTTTTTTTTTTTATGTAGTCTGTACATGGAATTTGCTGGTTTCCTGATTCTTCACTTGTCTTTACAAGCTTTGGTTTAACTGTGGGTCAGTTGCTTGCAAAGCAAACAAGCATAGAGGATGCTAAAACATTGGACTTATTTCATAGAGAAATGAAAAAAGGCATGTTTACTGTCATACACAACCACATTTCAATGCAGAAATTTCACGAATGGTGTGGTAACGATAGTTGTTGTCAAGAAAGATCATGTCCTGTTCGTATTCTGTTGGACGGCAGCATGGATTGTGCCGGGCTCTGTCCAAACCCTTTTGAGTCTTTTTTCTCTTCAAAAATGACAGCGCCAGATCATAGTTGCGACGACTGTCTGAACACCTGCCAGTGCAGTAGCGGAAGGAGATGATTTCATCACTGACGTAGCCCAGGCCGAGTTGGCTCACAGTCACCTCCACCTTCCGTAAAGAGCAGGGCTTGCTGCCTTTCTTGGCTCTTTTACTTCTTTTGCCTCGTTTGATGTTCCTCAGTGTTTTTCGCTGCACCAGCACACTAATAATCTGCTTCAGCTCACTATCAGTGAAGCTCTGGAAAAGCTGCATAACTAAGCACAGGATGAAAAAAGGTCAAAAACAGCTGTTTTGTGTCATTACAAATTAATGTCAAAACGCTTTAAATGGTTTTCCACCATTCTGAAACTGAATGTAGCTCAGAATTAAGTTTACATAGTAAGATTTTAAATATTACAATGAAATGAAAGATCAATTAATTTCATTTTAAAAACTGGTTGAACCATTCTCCTCCATAGTCAGGACAAATAATTGAGTTTCTACTAGTGCAACTACTGTTAAAATGTTGGGCTAGGGTCAGATTATTCTCATAACAAAACATATAAACAGTGGTTAACATTTGTCTCTCACATCAAGGTCATGTGTTGGATGCTTGGCATATAGGGTCTTTACTGTGTGGAGTCTGCAGGTTATCTCTGCATGTGCATGGGTTTTATCTGGTTGCTTGAATTTTTAAAAGATGCCAAAAATTTCTAAGTGATGATCTAGGTGAAATATTATATTAAATTTCCTCTTGGTGGTAATATGAACTGTATGTCTGTGTGTCTGCCCTGAGATGGCCTGGCTAGGGTGTTTAATGGCAGTGATTTCTGTGCTCTGTATCAAATCCATTTTATTTAGTTTTTGGATGTCTTTAATATACTACTTTTTCAGTTATGTCATCAGTCACTATAACATTTTAATAATAAGGTCCATCATAAATTTTTATGTAAATTTATTTTAAGTTTTTAGATGTGTAGGAGGAATAAGACAATTGCATTTTGTTTACACAGTTGGCACTGGGTAATCTTCATTTTCAGGTATCAGTTTTTAATTAAAATAAAGTTAAAATTAAATTTGTTTTTATTTTCAAATTAAAAAACAGCATGTGAAGTATTATTTAAGAAAAAGTGGTCAGAAAAAGTGAAAACTATATATATATATATATATATATATATATATATATATATAAATGATGGCTCTATTAACTGTTACTGTTAAATCTTTCCTAAGGCCAACTTAGTTATGCCAGTTTATACCTTGGTGTTGCACTAAGTACCAGTTTAAAGACAGATGGCCAAAGAGTCTACTGAGCCCTTGCTGACCCACTTAGCATTTGTAATTCTCTGATCCTACAACTCTAATCATAAGTATCAGTTTGTGGCTGAAAGTGCACGTTTCTGCTTGCCCATTGGTATAATTACATCAGTGCAAAATCTGACCAATCAGCACTATTTATTTCAAGTCAGGGAAATGATCAATCCATTTCCCCCTTTTGAGTAAGAGTATTATAATTAAATAATGAATTCTGTTTTTTACACAATTGTGTTTAATGAATGAAATATTGATGTTTTGTTGAGAGGTACAGTCAAGCGCTGATACAGCATTCACTCAGATATATTAATTACCATAATAACTACATTATGTTATTACTGTTGTAATAGTAGTAGTAGTAGAACACATAATAATAATAATAATAATAATAATAATAATAATAATAATAATAATAATAATAACAACAATAACAACAACAACAATAATAATAATAATAATAGTAAGTTGTTCATTTAGCAGTGTTCATTTAGTCTTACCTTCAGTGATAATTGAATCACCACCATGTGTTGATCTGACCTTCCGAAACTTTCCCTCCGTCTCAGAAGAGGAGTTGTTTAAAATTGTGGCTGAAGCAGATGAAGACAGTTTTGATGATAGTAAGGAAGATGAAAGTCCAAAATGATAAGAGGCAAGTAATCTGGGTGAAAGTAGACTTTTAGAGAGGAAGACAGAAAGTGTAGCAACACAAAGCATCAAGGTGAAGGCGACCCATTTCCATACCTTCATCTTAAAATGGCTAAGAGCATTGGCACTCTGCAAAAAAAGAAAGGAAAAACACCTATTGATTGTACTAAAGTCAGAATTTGTTTTTCATTTTCATGCAGTTTCTTATTTAGAAGGTAAATTAATTCAAATCTAATTAGATCAAATTCAATTGTAAATTTGTATATATATATATATATATATATATATATATATATATATATATATATATATATATATATATATATATATATATATATATATAAAGCTTACAGAGTGTAGGAATGTAGGAACCAAATATAGTGCAAATTAATTGTAGATATAAAATATGATTATTAAACACACATACAAATTATGTCTGCACATTTTGTCAGCTCTAACAAACCATTTATATCCTTACTGATTTCCTAGCATAGAACCTTATAAAACAAACATAACTAAGTTTATCAAAATCTTCAGGTTTTTACTTTGTGCTTTGTTGAAATGTCCTTTCATGCTTGTATACACACCAAACAAGTGTCATGTGTATTAGATTATTGTCTCTCCTGTTAAAACGCTTTTCTCTGGACAGGTTTTGGTTCATCTGAAATTTCCTTTACAGATGTTATCACAAGTGGTTTTCGACATCCGCAAATATTTGACTTCTCCATTGAACTTGGGTCAAAAATAATCTAGTGTCTGCAGGTGGGGAATCTTTAACCCTGTAAAGCCTGAACCATTAATTAATTGCCAGTAAAAAACAAATTCTTTACAACCAAATTTTTTTATTTGGCCTTGTTTATTTTGACAGATTATACAAAAATTTTAAATTAAATAGGTCTTGTTACATATGTCGACAACCTAAAAACCATAACATGTTATTTAGTTATAATAACACAACTAGACCTCTGAGATTAAACACTCCAGAAGACCCTTAGGTTCACTTGTCATTGTAGTAATAATCATCATCATCATCATCATCATCATCATCATCATTATTATTACATTAAATGTAAAATGAACAGAGAACACTGATAACCCCATGGGCAAAAACCATGCTTCAGAAAAAGGATTTTGATTATTATATAAGATACCATTGGTGTAAAACTAAACGGCTGTAAACTGTCTGCTAATTTATTGGTTCTAAGCTAAACACTTAAAATTATATTATGTTTCTATTTACCTAGATATTATACTGAGGGCAGTCGTAGGCTTGTGGTTAAGGAAACATCCTTGCGACATGAAAGTCTCATGTTCAATTCCTGGTCCCACCAAGTACTATAGCTAAAGAGCCCATGAGCAAGGCACCTAACCCCAATTGCTCCCCAGGCGCCATATACAAGGCTTCCCACCCCGCTGGGCATGTGTGCTCACTTCACTTGTGTGTATATGTGTGTTACACTTCACAGGAGGGTTAAATGTGAAGGACTAATTCCTCTGTGTGTAAGTACAGTAGGCAAATTAGAACACTCATTACTCCTATTTAAAAGTCAGTCTGTAAATCTGTTAAGCCAGAACAAACTCTATCAGAACTATCAGAATGATCCTGAAATCTTCTTTTGGAAGTTTGACAGCTTATGCATTAAAAGAATATCAGTGCACTCAGTTTGCTGTTCTCATGTATTGTTTGCATTTTGAAAATCTAATTCTTTCCTAACATGTCCTCATTCTTAAACAGCTTGCTATATTTGAGATATTTATGTTCTGACAAGTATCTAAAATAATTACACTACACATGACATTAATGCAACTGTTGTTTTATCTACATTTCTCTGAACAAGACAGGAATAAGGGGGGTAAATCATAAAAAAACAATTTAACAATGGATAAAGACTTCTCCAAACCCAAAGCCTTTTTAAAAACTTTTCCACCTATTAACTATCTTTAGTTTTCTTTCCTTTCCCAGAAATACACTGTTTCAATTGAGATATGGTTTCTGACCAAAATAACATCTCTTGAGTTTAAACAATGTTTTTGTAAACTACATTATATACACAGGACCAAAACACACAATGGAGCTTTGCAGGAATAATGAAGATTATATTTAAAAACATTTACAAAATTGGTCTTATTGTGTTGGATGGACACTACTTTGTATTGACGCCTTAGGGGTTTATAACACAGGTCATAACTGTAACAGGGCTATATAAAACATATACCAGAAATACATTACTCTTACATTCTTTGATTACTTATTAAATATGTGAATAAATATTTTTTTTTGAAGTGGAAGTTTTATTTTCATATATAAAGTATACAGACTATTCAAAAAAAAATACTTGAAGTACTGGAATGGCAACTTAAATCTGGCTAAGTACGTTATTGCGATTTATTTGTAATGAATGATTCTCTGCTTTGCTTTTTGCTACTTGTTTATGCAGTTTCTGATTAATAGTTCCCATGTTTATGTAATTATAATAGAAGTAAACTCCAGTCAGGATATTCCAGACATCAATCTTATCCTTACATGCCTTATTCTGTTTATTATGAAGCATGCAATTGTTTGCTGTGTGCTTTTGACCATCCTTTATACATTTATTTGGAAATTTAATAGCAAAACAAAGCCAAAAAGAAGCTAGCTTTAGTTCCATAAATCTGAGCTTTTGCAGTTTATAAATCAGCATAACAGGGTTTTATAATTCTGTTTTCTTATGTTAAGATTTTTTTTAAATGTATGCTATATCATGCGACACATTTAAAGTTATAAAGTCATTTAATTGTTATAAAGTTATCACTTTTGTTACTCAAGTCTAATGTTAAATGACAACTAAACCACATGAAAAATTAGTTCTAAACTTTTACAGTTACATACAGTATGTTCATTCTGGTGCATCCTATTGAAAGTGCATCCTATCTGATAAAATTGTAACATTATAGAGTTGTAATTTACATACGCTCTTATAAATTAGCTTAATGAGCTTTTTTTTAATCCATTCTCTGCATTAAGATGGCATTATTTAAACTTATTAGCAATCCATAGTTAAAGTTATGCAAATCATTAGCTGCAGAACTTCTTTGATGACTAAGGGGTGGGTAGTACATAGGAGGCCTTAAATTACCTCATAATAGATTAGTTGATGATGTTTATACTCTTGTTATGTTTGGAAACTCAACAGTAAAAAAAAAACATATGTCAGATAAATTTGCTAGCAAATCAAACATTTTTTAGTATAAAGTGGAATGTAATATGAATAAATTTAATCGTTTCTTCCCTTTCATGGTTTTTCAAATGAATTTGTTTACATATAGTATATTTTGAATGTGCATGTAAGTAAGGTTATATTAATTTTCCAGTTTAGTGAATTGTTTGTGTGTCATTCATAAAAGTAAATCAAACGCTATCAGTATATATTCCACTATCAGTATTGTGTGACGGGCCATACTGCTCTCAATTTCCAAATCTTGTATTTGTAAAAAAAAGTATACTTTCTCCAGATTTGTTGTTAGATAATGAAGATTGTTATTATTGTATAAGATTGTAATGCTAAAGTAGATGAATGATGTTTGTAGTAGTACATGTAGTACTACGATGAAATAATAAAATCATAAAAACCTCTGCTTATTTTTTATCCTCTTTGGAACTATTCAGGACATTCTTGTGCTACTACATCAGCTATAATCAAGATCTATTAATGTCAAATCTGGAAAAATCAACAGGGTGAGTTTTCAGAAACCTTGCACCTAAAAAATATGTTGAAATGTGTTCTTTGAATGGCAGCACTGTGCTTACACATGACAACTTTCTTTTATTAAAAACCAATACCATGAAACATAAACGAATGATAATCTTACAGTCTCATCTTGCTGCTTCTGCTTCTGTATTCTAAAGTTATGGTTCCATAACATCATCTATACCAGGTGTTAAGAAAAATGCACACCCTAAAAATGAACTTTTGACTTTCCTTATACCGCTGTGGGAATACACAATGATGAATATACATGCAATGCCATAAAAAAGGAAAGACATGCAGGCCACAAGGTATCACTCAAGGTATCTGTGCTGATTTCCAGACTAATGTAGACCATATTAGGACACATTATTATGTTTCAAATAACAATATTACGGTTTTTATGGCTGTTAACTCCAGGCCAAAATCGGATATTTAAGCCAGACCAGGATTTGTGCTGAGGACACTGCAGTTTATTTTACTGTCTCATGTTCATTATCAAGTTGGCACTCGTTTGTTAACGGCTAAATGCAAATAACTGAAAACAGACAAATGTCTGACATATAAATGGAGCCCCTCCCAGTGTTTATGAACTGTATAATGATTGCTTCATTACAAAACACTTGTTTATTTTCATGCCTTTTCAGCTGCCATGTTGCATGCTAATGTTTAGAATTTTTGTTATCTGTCACTGGATATGTTTATCCCCAGGCAGGTTAAATGAAGAGTGAATGTAAATAATGTATTATTCATGGATTGCAGTAAATTTAAAATTTATAGAAGAAGCGTGAGTCAAATCATTTTATTTAGTGGTTTCGTGAGTATTATGTGTATGAGAAGTGATGCACACATCATCTAATCATGAGATAAAAATACTAAAACCTCCAGGCCTGTGTGTAGTAAAGTGTACATGTGTGTGGTAAAGTTTTATTCATTAAAAAAAAAAAAAAAAAAAAAATATATATATATATATATATATATATATATATATATATATATATATATATATATATATATATATATATATATCATCATGATATTCACTGTTTAAATAATATGTATAAGATAGGCTTTAGGCAGCAAGTTGTAAATAATCTTATATATATATAAAGAATAACTAAGACACCATTGTTCATTGTTATTTACTAGATATTCTGGTTTTCTTCCTTCCACCTTTTAAAACATGCAAGTAATTGAATTGGACATGACATACTTCTCCCACTGGAAATAAATAAGTCTGTGCATGATGCTCTGAGATAAGTGTTCCACCCAGAGTAAATCTCCTCCTTCCACCCAATGATTCTGGTATGGCTCTGAACCTTGGATATTTTGATTTGGATTACTAGATATAAAGATAAATTGATAAATATTTAATGAATATGTGAATGTGTATGTAACTATTATCAACACTCAAAGAGTGCTGCTGATATAAATGCAAATGTGAATTCATCCTTTTTAAATGAGGCTACATGAAGTAGGTGCAAGAGACACTGTTATTACTAGTTCGCAAATACATTTCTAGGAATATAAAAAAGAAAATTTGCAGCAGTCCACCTGAGCTTTCATTCATTTTTCATTCATTCTCGTCCGCTTTATCCTATATTAGGGTCATGGGGGAGTTCCCCATGCCCATCCAGGGTAGAACGTTTTGGGGCGCTGGGCAGATACAGCCAGGACAGGGCGCCAATCTATCGCTGGGCACACACTCACACACACAGACACGCACACAAACACACACTAAATGGGGCAATTTGGAGAACTCAATTGACTTGATCCATGTTTTTGGACTGTGGGAGGAAACCGGAGAACCCGGAGGAAACCCACGTGGACATGGGGAGAACATGGAAACTCCACCCAGATGGGGATTCGAACGGGAATCCCTAGCGCTGAGAGGCGAACGTGCTAACCACTAAGCCACAGTGCCGCTCCGCCGGAGCTTCCCATGAAAATAATAAAATGTTCTATTCAGTATAATTTTGAATGGTTTCAGTTTTTGATTGCTCTGAAAGTGTAAATGTTATCTCTTCTCTTGATCTGACAGCTTTCTATTATCTTTAAATAATTTAGAGATAAGTTATAATGATAATTTTTTTAGATCCATCTACTTGGTTAAATAGATTTACTTCTTCATTTCTAATAGTGGATGGATATCTTAGACAATTTAAAGATTTATACCCAGCGATGGATTGGCGCTCTGTCCTGGGTGTATATGCCCAGCGCCCGAGACGTTCTCCCCTGGATGGGCATGGGGAACCCCACCGCGACCCTAATAGAGGATAAAGCGGGAGATAATGAATGAATGAATGAATTTAAAGATTTAAAGATTTATCAAGTCTGGTGAGTTGCACAAATTAAATTGCCCCTCACTAAAATAAGAGGTTAACTTCTCTTCCATATGTCTTATGGTAGACATGAAACTGGGTTTTTTTCCAATTGGCCTAATGAGCATGTGGAGAGTGTAACACCTCCCGGGTTTTAAGGCCCTAAGGTGTTGCCACAGAATCCAAATAATTGTGTATTAAAAAATAAAAAGGTTAGAAACCATGCTATAAATGAACTTTTCATGGAACATACATTTTATATTTTTGACCAAAACAAGGTTTAGGAAACAAAATATCCTTGTGGATAATGTTAATGCCTTACAGCACCAAAGTTCTGTGTTTAATCCCCAGAGTGAGTCTGGGTCCATTCAATATGGAGTTTGCGTTATCTCTTCTGTCTATGATATAACTAAAAGAGCTTTCTCCCACAGTCCAAAGATATGCAAGTCTCTCACTCTGAGTAATTAGTGACCTGTCTAGGGTGTGTGTTTGCCAAAAAATGCTGGGATTAGATAAATGAATGAAAAAAATTACATAATTGTATTTTCAAATGATTGGTCATACAATGACACAGTTTGATTTTTGTTTCTTTTAAAAAATAGTCTTGTGGTGTCAGTATTTTGTAATTATTTGTGGTTTTGCAGAGAACTTTATAAATAACCAATAATGGATTGAAATAAAAATAAAGGAGTTGACAATTCTGCTGCGGCATCACTTAAAGAGAAGAGCCCCCCAAAAAATCATGTTATTAATGTGCGTCTAAATTAATAACTCCATAACATTAAGAGTCAAATATACACATAAAACATTTTCCCAAAAATAGTAAAATAATGTGCGAGAATTATTTAATATGTAGCTCACCACATATGTTAGTCATTGAAGACATTAGACATTGCATTCTTAGACATGGGGGAGCAAAGAAATATTTAATGCAATCAGCAGCTGTTTACCTGAATACAGCTGTGCTCAAAAGTTTATACACACGTCTGGCAAACATGCATGTCTTAGTGATGTCAGACCTTCAATGGTTTCTACAGCTGTTCCTCTTGTTTTCTTTTTTTTTTTCTATTTATGTCACAATAAAAATACTTATTCGAAGGGTGGATGTATAATTTTGACTAAACGCACAAAATTATTTTCTTCTAACAAAGATGATTGGAGTTTAGTCATTCTGCTAAAGAAATAAATAGTTGTGGAACATGTTGTAAACATAACACCACCAGGGCAAACATGCCTGTTAGCACTGCATAAACTTCTGATCATAAATGTAAACAAAGAATTATGGCACAGCAATGAGAAGTACCTCAGTTGTGAATTATATGTAATTTCCTTTGTATTAAAACTGGAAACTTTTACATAATATTTAAATTATTGAACATTATCTTGCACTTAAGACACTTATGTTTCATGTTTCTTGTTGTTTGCACCTTAATGATTGCTTAATAATTTTGTTACACTCTGAGCAATGACAATAAAGGAATGAATCCTAGCTTATCTAATCTTAAATGTGGTCTGTTACTTTTAAAGTCAAAATCCTGAACTGTGTAATGAAAGATAAGGAATGTATAGTGTAGACAATCTGTGGATCACCTTTAGTATTATAACACAGATGCTACAGTGAGGCAGAGAACTCAATTAACTGAATCTTCATTTCATATAACTGACATGTTTAGCCATGCTATGTAAGTGTTTCAACCACTGACACAACACTGCAGTAGATATATTGAGATCTTAAATGGTACTATCACAGCTAAACTTTTAGCAGGCACAGCTGGCAATGTCTAAAGAATGGCAGGTGAATCATATGATGAGAGGTGATTGATCTCACAGCACTTCTGCAAGTAAAAACTTTTACTGGCTAGTCAATGTGACAGCATGGTGGAATGTAGGAAGTGAAAATGAATCCTTTCTACACATTTTATAACTTTAGTAAAAAAAAAACTGCTGCTGGCTTGGTAAAAATCTGAAAATTATTGGAGAAACACATAGCTAGAAAACAATATGTAAACTTTATTTCGTTTATTTACCCCCAAAAATGTAAAGTCGTAGTTACATTAACCTCTCTGACAGCTTAAAGTTACAAACCTTGCCTAAGGACTGAACAGCAGACTGGCAGCAGTGGGATTTAAACCAGGAACCTTTTAGTTCTCAGTCTAATCACTGAGCCAAAATTACCCCAATTGATAGTTTAAGCTTGTTATTTCTTCATTCAGCTAAAATGTATTTATATGCTAATTTCACCTTTAAATAACCAGCGATACAACCTTGTGTCAACCCAGTTTGCATTGTTTTGTTCTGGCTCAGTGCCAAAAATGCAAACTACCTGACCTGTTATGGTTAATTTATTATTCTGTTGGCTTTATTTTTTTATTTGCTTATTATTATTGTCTTTTCTTTTTTCCTTTAAGGAAGCAGGCAACTAAGGTGGTTTTATATGAATCTTTGAGAAACATGCAGGAAAAAGATAACTCCCTGCTGATTTGAATAACAAACACTCAACATTCACTAAGGTGTCTAAAAAGGAGTTTTTAACAATATTTGCACTGAATGAATGATTTTACCCTATTTGCTTCTTAAAGTGATGCCTGTGACAATTAAGTACCAGCTTAGTTGACAAAAAAGGAATGTGTCCTTACCGTTTGCCCGGCTTATCCAGACTTATCACAGTGGTTTCAGTTGACCCCTGGGTAAAAATGGATTAATTAATTGATATTCCAGCTTCTCATTTACTTGGTAGTGGTACAGGAGGTATGTTTCACTCTTATTTTCTTTCCTTATGTGGTCAGCAACCTGGAAAGTGAGGTGTTCATGCAGTAGACGCCAAAATGCATTTTTTCAGCTTTAGAGGACCATCAGATATCCAGGGGTTTAGGATGTGCGAAAAAGAAGCCCAAATCCACATTTTGACTCCACGGACTTGTTGCACATTCTGCCAAGAAGAACAAATAATATGAGTGTGATAAAAGATATTATGTTGCAATGCCTTACGACCTTCATTCAGGATATAATGATACATAAAAAGTCACTTCTCACCAGGCTGATGATATCCCATGAAATTAGAAAATGTCCCAAAAAAGTTGTTTACTCCACAAAATTCCTTTACAGTGACTCGCAGATTGCAGCACACTTGCGTTTCCCCAAACAAATATTTAAAGTAAAATATTCCAAAATGCTTAAAAACCACACTACACGCTTCAAGCTTGAAATCTGTCCAGCTGATGACAAAAAACTGTAGTCATTTCCCATCCACAGCAAGATCAAACTAGTTAGTTGTGCCGTGAACAAGCTGGTGCGTTAAGATGATTCTCGTACTGGCTTAGAGCTGACACTCTGGTGCAGTAGGATGGTTTAGGAGCAGAGATGGGAGGGAGAAGGGGGACACTATAGGGAGTGTTGTAAGAGAGATTGCTGCTCTTCATTCTTTTTTTTTTTTTTTTTTTTTACCTCCCCCTACTTGACACAGACATACAGGACAAAGAAGCTCCACCTTCATGGCAGTGAAAACAAAAAAGGTACACAAAGTACAATAATAAAGATTTACATAAGTTGCTGTCACGTGCATATTTGCATGCTACTGCTCAATATACTGACACACTCTGTACTTAAAGTCTCACTGGACTCACTTAAATATCTTGTAAAATAAAATTATTTAGAAATAATGCATATCAATTACATATTTAGAAATATTAAAGTGCTCAACACCCATACTGATGTTTTCATTCATTAAAAAATAGATGCTTATAAAGTCACATTATTTGCACAGATGTGACCCATACACATAGGTTCTCATACTTTCACTTTCCGTCACTTACGGAACAGCTATGTTAAAATCTGGACCCTGCTGGCTAAATTTAATGTTTTATTCTGAAAAGATAATGAACATTACATTACAGTTTCTATTTATCTATCGAATTGCCAATGGCGCAATGAGTAGAATACAAATTCCATGGCAAAAAAGAGGCAGGAAAAAAGAAGTTTAGTGGGGATATAAAATAAACCCTTAGGTCTGAATGTGTGTATGAATGTGTTTGTTTGTGTGTCTGCTGCCTTATGATGGACAGACGACCTGTTTAGGAGGTGCTCTAATGCTCCAACACTCCCACAACCCTGATGAGGTTAATTGTTTTGATATTGCATACTGAGAATTGAAAAATCAGCAGAAGCTTAGACACACCACTGCACATATTTTTTAACATGCTGTATTATTACTCTAACTTGTCAGCTGTCACAGTTACTTTACTTCTGACACTGTTATTGCTAGGTAAACAACATGTCAACAAATGGACTCCACTGCTTTCCATAAGAGCATAAAATGGGATTTGTATTACAGCAGTAAAAATTTAATGGCACTCTGCAACTGTAGAAGGGCTCTAAAAGCAAGAAAGTTTTTTAGCATTACAGTGTTAATAGTGTCTATGTAAACAGTATTAAGAAATAAATTAAACATTGCCTGTTTGTTCAAATTTTGTTTTTATTGACATCCATCTATTCCATTTATTGTGTAAGGGTTATGTATAAAATGTGTCAAAGATGTGAAAGCAAAGATGACATTATGCATATTACAAGTTAAATTTTATTATAGCACTGTCCCATACAAATAAGTATGTTATTATTTAAACAATACTGCTAAATCAGATTACAACTTTCACAAAAATATCTGTATAAATAAAACTGTTTTCTAATGACTCGTGAAATTTTGTATATGGTTAGAATCAAAGGGGCAACCTGGGAATAGTGTATACGATATTTTTTATGGATTATGCATGCAACACTTTTTTTTTAACTGAATGTGAATCTGTGGAAAATGTGGAAAAACAAATGTAAAAAAATAAAAAGAGTTATTTTAAATATAATTTAAATATACTGAGATAAAAGTAAAATTTACTGTCTAATTTGATCAGAATCAATGCAATGGTTCAGACATATTTGATTTGAAATGTTAGATTTATTTTAACACTGCAAAGTGTTTTGTTTTACTGTAAATGTAACTGTCAATTATGGCTGAAAATCCTTGCTGTCCTGTAAATGCTGCTCAAAAAAGGGGATCAACACGTTTGTTTTGTTTCCATAGTGCAATGGCAAAACACTTGACGCTTGGGTTTAACTCATTTGTCAGCAGCAAGGTTGGATTTTCTTATCTTTTTATAAAATCCTTGAAAGTCCTTGACAGCTCCTTGTTAAACACTACAGCAGTCCTCCAAAATATTACTTATGTAGAACCTGATAATAAGATTTAAACATTTTCATAAGACTTTTTCCTCTCAGGCTTTGTTAATGCACAGAAATGTAGATAGCCACATACTGTAGCTTACTTGAGTGCTTTTTAAATGTTATTTGAGATAGCATGTACACTGTTATGTATAGCATGTGTGTTTAACGTAAACATTTCTGTTGTGCTTCAGTCCCTTATGTAAACCCTGCACACCGCTTAAAATATCACTCTTGGCATGACACTGGGTGCTAAAGACTTTCCTTACTTTTTGTTAATAAGGAAACATTGAGACTTGCCGAATGAAAACCGCAGTCCAAACAATCTGTCTGAGGCTAGAAAATTGCAGTAAAAATGGTGGTTTTAAATGGAAAATGGTAATTATTTTCTTGCTGGCACCTAAAGTGACTTGATTTCAGCTTAAGTGTTGGTTACCTTAAAACCTTTAGACTTTTTTCATTAGGTTTACATGTGGGCTCATAAAACTGCAACTACAGAAGACAACTGAATCAAAACTGTATGAGTGTGAAAATGTGTGTAATAAATTAATTAAAAAAAATACCACCCAAAAAAAGAGTTCCATATAATATTTACAAAGAAACACCTTTAAAGACATTGAAGTTAGTTATGAGTCTGAATTTTGTAATAGTAACTGTTTTACATAAACAATCTAAATCTATTTAGTTCTGAGTTTGTTCACAAGAGAACATTGACTGCAATCTAATCCTTTAGAGAGTTTGGTGTGGACTTGGTGTAAGTGAATAATGATCCTATAGGATAATATAATATGATAACCCTATTTTTTTCTATTTATTTTTTATGGAAAAAAAAAGTCATTACATTTTTTTAAATCTGATTGTTTTAGTTAGTTAGTACTTTGTTCAACCCTGAGATTATTGACAATAATGCACATCTCTGACCACTTCTCATCGTACCAAAAGGCCAGATTATTTTTCAAAGATTATGTCTTATAAAGATTGTGTATTATAAAATATTGAGGTTGTGCATTATTGTGAATAAATAACGGGCAAGAGATGTAACCTAACCTAAGAACATCTCTTTTGTGTGAATTATTTAAAATAACACATGCCCTCTAGCTTTAGTTAGTGGGGTTACTTTTGAACAATGCCCTTAATTCTGCTGACTCTTATTTCAAATTTACCACTAGGTGGAGAAGGAAATGTTTAAAATCTAAGTGTATATGTGAAATGATAATTTTACGATGATGAACATATTCATCCATCCTTTATCTTTTGCTTAATCCTCTGCTAGGGTTGCGCACATGGTGGTGGTGGTGGTGGGGGGGGGGGGGGTTCCCCATGCCGATCCAGGGGAGAAGGTTTCTGGCACTGGGAAGTCCTACAGTACTTTTAATAGCTAAAAATGCTAAAATAATTCAGGGAGTTTTAGAATAAGGGAGTATTAGAACAGCCTGTTCTCTGCATAATGTCTAAATAGGTCTTAGCCTATGAGGATCAGGTAAAGTGTTGTGTAACCGACTGTTGACTTCAGATCAGGGTGACTATAAACAGCTCAGAGTAAAGGGCTTGCAGCTGTGTTTCACAGAGAAACTGAGACTATGCATCTGTATCATGATGACATCACGTGGTGTGTAATTTCATAAGAATGTATAGGAGTCTAATTACATTAATGAGTATAACTCATATTATGTAAAATTAGAACAAACACTAGGTTTATTGTAGTTCTTTTGCTAATATTGCAGTGAAATAATATATTGAAACTTGATCCTTTTAATTAATATTACACTTTACATTGAAAACACTGATTTTCATATTTAAGACAAAGAGATTGTGTTATGGATTATTATAGCATGAAATGACCTGGCAACTTGGATCCTGTAAATAGTTGAATAAATCTCATTACATATCATCTCATCTCAGCCTAACTAACCTATATAATTATTTATCATTATTATTATTATTATTAGATTTCATATAGACTGTATTTGGGCCTCCTTACTCCCTTTGTTACAGGAAAAGAGTGTGTATAAGTATGTGATCATCTTCAATGACACAGTGCTGTTGAAGGCACTGGACTGAGGAGGATTTTCCTCTGGGAAGCTTATATATCTCTACTTCATGTTCCTTCACTTCTGCCAAGCTTTTCAGAAAAATACTTGATCACCCATTAGTGGCATCCCATTTCCGGCTTTTAGGCCTTTTTTTTGCTGATGTTTTTGCATCCCACTCGTTTCTGCCTGTGTCAGGATGTATGGACAGATTGATGTGTGCCAGCAGCCAGATTTCAGCATGTGAGAACTTGTGGAGTATTGGATTCCTTTGGTTCAGCACAGTGTAAATTATTCAGTGAGAGGTTGCTTTGGGTTTAAAAGTTGATTATTTTTCCTCCAAATTTTAATTTTCTCCTGCAGCTGTCTTTGTATATGCTACAAAAAAACTGTTCATATATGAACATTTTTGATCTTTTAAAATATTTTGACACTGGTGATGTGGGATTTTAATGATTCAACTGCTAGGTTTGTTTAAGTCTCTTAAAATGTTATAAAATGGATTAAATTAAATTTAGGGAGAGTTTTGAAAAAAAACAACAACTTTATATCTAACCAAGTTAAAGTCTATGTATTAAAAAATACAGTACACTACCATGCAGACATGATTTTTCAGTTTCAGTTAATTTTAGGACAGGGTCTGAAAACTGAACCTGAGTGGATTATCAGCATGCTTGTTTATTATGCAGCAACATTTTACCATATGCTGATATCAAAGAAATTTCAGAGTGCTTGGTCCATTAGTCAAGTAGGTAATCAAGAGCGACTAGTGGTAGAAACTCCCAGACTCTCAAGGGATCTACAACAAAGGGCACTTGCATTCGCTTCTTTTTTCTGTATACAATTTAATGCTTAGCATGCAAGCAAACCCCTAACAATGAATAAGATTTCTACGCATTAAGACATCCTGCTGCACAATCTAGATCAATACTAAGTGTATTTAGGTTTTTGCACATCTCAAGCAAACAAAGCTTTGTACTTTAGCTTTGTTGGTTTCATACATTTATCCCTAATCAATGCATCTTGCTTCTACTTGCAGCCTTTTGAGGACTTATAGCTATAAGAAAAATATTTTTTAAATAATAAATGAATAACCATGCCAATAAACATTTTATTTGTGATAAATGATATGACTAAGTAATTTGTGAGGACATCTTTGAGAGACAGTTAATTTGGGAATGCAAGCAAGAAGTCTAGTTCAGCTGCTTTCATTACTGCAGACTCATTAGACTGGCAGACTTGGAATAACAGAACACATGATCATTGCTCTATCTGTTTCTTGTCTTTACAATCTTAATGGGTGGTAAATATATTGGACACTTTTAGAATGTTTAAATGCATTAAGCACACATTTTGAATTATACCTTATATTTACACACACACACACACATATATATATATATATATATATATATATATATATATATATATATATATATATATATATATTATACCTATAATATGTAATTACATATTAATACTGTATGCATATTTTATTCATTTGCAATTTTTTGTCTTAATTCTGTTACAGATATTGACATTTCTTTGTCTTATTTTGCATTGATTTTCGATAAAAAAATAAGTTATCATCCAATGTAAAGAAGATGTAATAACTTTTGTATTGTACGCTGACCTATTTTAATAGTTAATGGTTATGGTCACCACATTCTCTTGTTGCATCCTTAATTTTAGGTTGATGTGTACCAGTGTCTCAACATCAACCTAAATAATAAAACAGGACAAAATGCCCAGTCTATAAAAACTCCAGGTCATGCCATGTGTAATATAAGGGGCCCAAACCTCAACTTGCAGTGGAGTGAAAAGAACTTTCCACTTGCCTGACAATCACAAGCATCAGTAAGTGCAAGCGGAAAAGTATGTTTGACCCTGAGCAAGCCCACCAGCATATTGAGTCAACCTGTAATGACAAATTCAATGTGTGTGGCCTGCTGTAAGACAGTTGTTGCCCTGTTAGAGGGAAAGTAAGCATGCAAGGCCTATCAGCAGTTTTAGCAACATATCAAAACTATAAGAAGGAGGTATGTGCAGCACAGAAAGTGAACTTAAGGAGAATTTCTTAAATTTCATTTGTATGTTTTAATGTAAAGTCAAATTTCTAAATTTCCCCGATTTAGTATAATATGCCTAATATACCTGTAATTAATTATTTCTGGGCACAGAAACATAGTACAGTGGTCTACACAATGCTTTACTATAGGAGATTATTTTAAGTTCTCCTCAAGCCTGGTTGATGGAGCCTAATGTCTCAGGAGCTTGGATCTGGAATCTTGCATTACTATTGCAAAAGTGGCTGTAACATGGACCCTGTCTATAGGTTCAACAGCATCCCACCAAAATAGAAGCATATGACAGCTTAGGTGCACCCCTTGATAACAGTGGGAGGAAAAAATATGAAAATGCTGACATGGAAATTGGACTTGACTAAATAAAAAAAGGTGAGAGAAAAACACTAAAACTAATAAAAAAATAATGAATAAAATAAAGCTATTGAAGTTTCACTTCAAAAGAACCTGCTTTTATTTAAAATATGTCAGCATCATGACTGAGATAAAAAAGCCAAGTTATTTTGTTTGGTAACTTGTGCCTCTTTAGGGACTACTGTACATGTCCCTTTTTAAAAAAAAAAAAAAAAAAAAAAAAAAAAAACACACATAAAGGTGCCTAAATAACAATCGCAAATGCATTATGATAGTTTACCAAAAATATTTGCTGTGTTTCTACCAGTTTCAGTTTATCAGATTTAAAACAGAATGCAAACAGTTAGTCCATGTAACAAAATTATTTATAAGTTTATCAAACACAAATCATAAAAAAAAGCTTGAAAAAAAGCTACAACCTCACTCTCAAGTGCATATTTGTCACATCTTAAAGTAATAAGTAAAAAGTGACAGTGGACTTCAGGAAACACCCCTTACCTCCACTGCTACCCCTGACAATAACCAACAGCTTCGTGACGATCGTGGAGACCTTCAAGTTTCTGGGTGTCACCATCTCTCAAGACCTGAAATGGGAGCTTAACATCGGCTCCATCCTCAGAAAGGCCCAACAGAGGATGTATTTCCTGCGTCAACTGAGGAAACATGGCTTGCGACAAGATCTGCTGAGGCAGTTCTACCCTGCCATTATTGAACCGCTCTTGTGCACTTCTATTACCGTCTGGTTTGGAGCTGCAACACAACAAGACAGGTGCAGATTGCAGAGAACAATTAGAACTGCTGAAAAAATCATTGATGCTACTTTGCCCACCCTGCAGGACTTGTACACCTCAAGAACCAGGAAACGGGCAGAGAAAATCATCATGGACCCCTCACAACCTGGACACAATTTATTTCATCTTCTCCCCTCCGGCAGACGATACAGATCACTGTACACCAAAACAACCAGACACTCGAACAGTTTCTTTCCTCACGCCATCATACTTATAAACAGTTTATAATCCTCACTACAGCATAAATGCACCTTTCCATATATATTTTATACTATATGTATCACATTGTACAGCAAATGTATTATTTGTAAATATAACTGTATAAATTGTAATTACAGTAAATTGCAATTTTACAAGAGAGACACCATCATGCCGGAACAAAATTCCTTGTGTGTAACATACTTGGCAAATAAATCTGATTCTGATAAAATGTAATAATCTAATATAAAATTTAATTATTTTGTTCAAAGTAAATGTATTTTTCTTCACTAATGGTGAGGTATAACAATTTCTGAGCAGTTCTCTCAGTATCGGTCCATCATACCATAAAATATACAAAAAATGTTAAACTATCCTGAGGTAATACAAATAAACAATTAGATAATTTATACATCTGTAATGATAGTCACCAAATATAAGAGGGAATTTAGCTTCTTCTTTCATGATAGTTCTAGATCAAGTTCTAAGAACAATGCTGTTATATTACAACATATAATACAAATTAGCCTTGGACTGCATAATGAATTAAACCTCTTAAGTAAAAAGCAAGTGGTGTTCTTCACTTGAGCCAACAGGGACTAGTCATCAACACAAATCTGCCCTGGCCTTGCAACTGATTGAAACAATGTAAACAGTAAGCAGCTGGTTCTCACATTCATTAATTCAGTTTTAAAAGCTTATGCATTAATGTTACTCTCTAATTGACAGTAAAGTCAACTTGGTGTGTTTAACCACTTGCCAATAAAAAGTCTTTAACACCACGGCAGTTTCTCAAAATTAGTCGTCACAAAGTTTCAGAGGTTCTGTTGGGAGTTGTAAACAAAAGGAGTGGCTTACAGGCTTTAGAGCCTTCCAAGTATCTTGTTGAATACAGAACAAAGTACGTCAGACCACCCTGAATTTACTATTTGTATTTACCTCAGTGAGTAGCAATAGATCAGATTCATCCTTCCATCCATTATCTTCCACTTTATCCTATATTAGGGTCGCGGCAGGGCTCCCCATGCCCATCCAGGGGAGCACGTTTCGGGCTCTGGGCAGATACACCCAGGACAGGGCGCCAATCTATCGTTGGGCACATACTAACTCACACAGACATTCACGCTCTATATGGGGCAATTTGGAGAACTCAATTGACTTGATCCATGTTTTTGGACTGTGGGAGGAAACCAGAGAACCCGGAGGAAACTCATACGGACATGGGGAGAGCATGGAAACTCCACCCAGATGGGGATTCGAACAGGGAATCCATAGCGCTGAGAGGCGAAAATGCTAATCACTAAGCCACAGTGCCGCCTAGATCAGATTCAGGTGTAAAAAATAAATATGCTCAATATTAATAAATGAAAGCATGAGAAAATACTTCATAAAAATTTCACATTACAAAAAATACAGTACAAGTACCGTTAAAAGTAAACTGCTTATTAAATTACTAGACTTTCGTTCAGATTTCGAACCTGCTTTCCACACATCTACAATGATTAGCCTTCTAAATCTGAGTTTCTTGGCCTCTTAACAATTTTCTAAAAAAGTTCAAATTTACAATGCAGATAATATTAAACACTTTCTTAACTTTGGTTTTACCTGGTTTGAACGTTTGCATTTTTTTGTTAAAAAACAGCTCCACCTGGTGGTCAGAATACAAATTACAGTTACAATTACAATTGTGCAGAAAGCAGTTTGTGTGTAAAGGAAGTATTTTTTCTTGGTTTATTGTCCGAGAGAGACCGAAAATTTACTTAATTAACCAAGTTAACTTAATTGTTTTAGTAAAAGACATTATATAGTGCCATTTTGCAAACAAACACTGTCCCATCCCATGAAACATTGCTGTTTATTTGGTCATATTGGACCTAGTCATATTTCACTCTTGTCCCATTTTTTTTTTTTTTTACTGAAAATCTCTTTTTTCGCTAAGCTTACTCAGACATTTTAGTAAGAAACATTATGATAAAACCAAAAGAGAAAAATGTTAAAATACATTGAAAAGCATTTATGAGGATTTAAAGATTTATTCAAGTAATATACAATAGTAACACAACATGATGGTTTTACAGTTTGGGTGGTCCATATAACCTCCAGCCCTCCATCTTTCCAATTTTGGTGAGCATGGCCACAGTGCCCAAACCCAAGCATGCCGTCAATCCAGTCGCAGTGCTGTGAGCTGTAAAAAGAGAACACCAATGTTATTACACAGACCTCAAGTTTTAATATAATCCAATATTTTTATTTTATTATATTTCATCATCTTATGTCATACTCACTTCGAGCTCCAAGAAAAGCACCTGAGGCACATCCACCCAAAAAGTAGTTGGTGGGATTGTCAGGGGCATCTCTAATGTGTGCACTCAGACAGGTGGTGATTCCAAATATTGCTCCAATTGTTGCTAAATGTTTAACGAAAATGCAGTGGCAGTTTTATTACAATTTACAAATTACAATGAAATTACAATGAAATATTTGTAAAAGTAAAAATATTTATTTAGAAGCCCTTAAAATTAATCATTGTTCTAAATTACTTTTGTTTTGGTGTTGTACTAATGCATGTGGATGACACAAAGCAATTATCATATCATTATGTATATATATATATATATATATATATAATTTTTTTTTTTTTTTTTTTTTTTTTTTTTTTTTTTTCCCCAGCACATACCCATTGTGATGGTGGCATTCGCAGATCTCATCAATGCATCGACTGTAGCCTCAGGCTGGAACACCAAGATGTGATAGGCTGAACCGACAAGTCCTGATAAGAAAAATAATACAGTATCAGTACACTGCATAAACACTGCATGAGAAAGTAGTCTCTCGTTGGTCCTTTATGAGTGTGTTACACCTACAAGAGGTTTAATGACGATCTATTTTAAGCTGTTCCCCGACTGAATTTTAACAGATTTCACTCTCCTTGAAATATATTGCCCGTTTAATATAATAATCTTTCTCTTTTCATCCAGGGGAACATTTCTAAGGTATACACATTGATGATGGATGAGAGGGCCTGCCTCATAATCTCTGTCCTAAGGTGTTTAGTACGGCAAACAACACGAATGAACTACACCTTGCCCTTTGTTACCAAACGTCGTGATTATTGGCACATGGTGTTTACATTTTTTTAAAACTAAAATCGCCATTATTATTATTACTATTATGTCCATTATAAACTTGAGTATAAAGCATTACATTCTAAACTAACATTAATAATATGACAGGAGAAAATACAATAGAAAGACATATGGTTTAATATGGACATATGGTGTGAAATATAATACCAAACATTTGTAAAAATCTCTAGTTTAATATGCTGTTACCATTCGGCTAACAGGATAGCGTTAGCAATCCTTAGCTTGTAGTCGGGCACTTACGGAGCTTATTGTAAATTAATATGGTTTACAAGGACTATGAATATAAAGAGTCTCACCCACGGCGGTGCCCACTTTGGTGGTGATCCATGATTTCTCTACGCAGTCTTTTCCCTCCTGCAGATCCCAGTAACCCATTATGGACGTAAGAAGGACACACTGAAATCTCGTGAGATTGTGAAGTGTCGCGAGATCCAGCTCTTGTACGCTTTGCGTCCGCACCGTTCTGGAAGCGCGTGCAGCCTCCAACAGCCGTGGAGACACGAAGCTGTCATGATTTTATATATATATATATATTCATTATCTCCCGCTTTATCCTCTATTAGGGTCTCGGTGGGGTTCCCCATGCCCATCCAGGGGAGAACGTCTCGGGCGCTGGGAAGATACACCCAGGACAGGGCGCCAATCCATCGCTGGGTACACACTCACTCACACAGACACACTCTATCCATTCATTCATTCATTATCTCCCGCTTTGTCCTCTATTAGGGTTGCGGTGGGGTTCCCCATGCCCATCCAGGGGAGAACGTCTCGGGCGCTGGGCAGATACACCCAGGACAGGACGCCAATCCATCGCTGGGTACACTCAAACACACTCTATATGGGGCAATTTAGGGAACTCAATTAACTTGATCCATGTTTTTGGACTGTGGGAGGAAACCGGAGAACCCGGAGGAAACCCACGCGGACACGGGGAGAACATGGAAACTCCACCCAGATGGGGGTTCGAACCGGGAATCCCTAGCGCTGAGAGGCGAACGTGCTAACCACTAAGCCACCGTGCCGCCGACACACTCTATATGGGGCAATTTTTAGAGAACTCAATTAACTTGTTCCATGTTTTTGGACTGTGGGAGGAAACCGGAGCCCTAACCGGAGAACCCGGAGATGGGGATTCGAACCGCGGCACGGTGGCTTAGTGGTTAGCACGTTCACCTCTCAGCGCTAGGGATTCCCGGTTCTGGGTGGAGTTTCCATGTTCTCCCCGTGTCTGCGTGGGTTTCCTCCGGTTTCCTCCCACAGCCCAAAAACATGGAGTGTAGAGTGTGTCTGTGTGAGTGAGTGTGTGCCCAGTGATGGATTGGCGCCCTGTCCTGGGTCTATCTGCCCAGCGCCCGAGATGTTCTCCCCTGGATGGGCATGGGGAACCCCACCGCGACCCTAATAGAGGATAAAGTGGGAGATAATGAATGAATGAATGAATTTAATGTGTAATTGTATATTAGGAGGCGGCACGGTGGCTTAGTGGTTAGCACGTTCGCCTCTCAGCGCTAGGGATTCCCGGTTCGAATCCCCATCTGGGTGGAGTTTCCATGTCCTCCCCGTGTCCGCGTGGGTTTCCTCCGGGTTCTCCGGCTTCCTCCCACAGTCTAAAAACATGGATCAAGTCAATTGAATTCTCAAAAATTGCCCCATATAGAGTGTGTCTGTGTGAGTGAGTGTGTGCCCAGCGATGGATTGGCGCCTTGTCCTGGGTCTATCTGCCCAGCGCCCGAAACGTTCTCCCCTGGATGGGCATGGGGAACCCCACCGCGACCCTAATAGAGGATAAAGCGGGAGATAATGAATGAATGAATGTTTTTGGACTGTGGGAGGAAACCGGAGCCCTAACCCTAACCCTAACCGGAGAACCCGGAGATGGGGATTCGAACCGGGAATCCCTAGCGCTGAGAGGCGAATCTTCCACCGAGAGATTGGCCAAGAATTGAAAATTAAATCAATTTAATAAAGTAACAAGAGATAGAGTTTTAAAGTAAGCATTTGTGTTTAAATTACAATATAAATTAAACATATTTTACATTTAAAAATATTTTTAAATATATATATTTTTTTATTTTATTATATTTTTTAATGAGAGACACGAGTATTAATTGAAAGGCAATGCGTTTGTCATTTTGTTGAAAACAGCGCCCCCCAGAGTCACGGAGTTTCAGTGTAAAACCAGAGCTTCATTTCCGGGGCGGAGAGGTCGCTACAGGTTGCCTTTTTTGTCGGCACGTCAGCTGATTAAACTAAATTAAATCTAATGCTCGAATAGTACAAGAAGTTGATTAACTTAAGTACTTTTACAAACCTTAAGTATTTCCTGTCATCGGCAAGAATCTGTATTCTAACGAACGACTGCCTGGAAATGCTAAAAATAAAGCTGAGCTAGCTAGTTAGGCTAAAGTTAAGCCCAAATGAATCCTAATTAATGTCCCTTTTTTTTGAGGCTCATTAAATAGCAAAGAGACATTGAGAGGAAACGCACAGTTGGAGAGTTCTCAGGCTCATAGTTGGTACTCCAGGCCAGCGGCGGTGTGAGGTGATGTGCAGTTCAGCATCCTGATCCCGGGGACCGTGTGCTGGCTGGCTGCAGGCTGAGGGACATGTCGTCTCTGTCACCGGTCCAAATCAGAGAGGCAAACGCTCACTTGGCCGCATTGCATCGCAGAGTCGCAGATCTGGAACAGAAACTAGAAGAAACCGAGAAAACCGTGCGGGAACAAGCAGAGTCTCTTATCCGCAAAGACGAGCAACTCAGGTGTGCAACCCAAGAAATTACCGAAAACAAGGACAGGTACGAATCTCCTCCACCCTGTCGCTTACAAAACACCGGATTTAAAGACAACAGGACCGAGAAAATGGTTTCACTCCTGCAAATGCACTGAATGTATGTTTTTTGCTTTGCTGGAGTAAAAGTAACTCAACTATTTGATCGTTTCAAGCATTTAAAGCTGTTCTGATTGTCAGAGACTTTTGTTTGTGTATGTGAATAACAGACCTGTGTGTCTGTATGTGAATAACAGACCTACATTAGGTTAAGATATAGGCTTCCAACCATCTCTTGCAAGACTCCTTCTCCATCTTTAAGGTGTCATTAGTACATTTGCATTACATTTACATTTGGTCACATTTACATTACAAGGTGGCACAGGATGAGCAAATGGGCCCTCAGAGCAAATTTCAGACTCCTCTCTCGCAGACCGGGAATCTAACTGCAGCCCCGGCGGGCTTTCCAACCACAAAGACTTCTCTCTTAGCGAAGAAGACCTGGAAGATTCCGAGTTAGATGGTGTTATGTTTGGGACAACAGTATAAGTTACAGTTTATTTTGTAGTGTAAGTGAAGAAGCTCGAGGAACTACTTGATAATTTTTGTGTGGAAGTGTATTTGGATTTTATTGTTACAGAAGCTTGAGGCTCATTCAGTGAGCTATTTTTAAGGTGCACTTTTGAGGTCAGGTTAAATACTACTAATATTAATGTTTACGTCTTTAATGCAAGAGTTTACTGCATATCGTTCAGTTTTTGACATCAAATCTAGCCATTGTGGACATTTTATAGTTTCAGTGCTGGGATTAATTCAGTAATGTTTTAGAAGTTTCTCCATGCACGGTGTTGTCTTACGCATTTCTGTTTTATGCTGCAAAGTTTTTATGCAACAAAAAAATACTGACTGAAATAAGTGTTAAACTGGATAATAGGAAAAGAAAGTCCTGAAGACCAGTCTACTCTCATGAGGTTACACGCATGCAAAAATATTGCAGTTGTCACCCCAAGACCTCAAAGCTTTTCCTTTGGTCTATGAAAATTTATTCATCATATCAATAAACTTTTGTTATTGTTGTATACGCTCATCTGTGACATTAATGAATTTATTCTAAAAAGCTTTTTTTTTTGGACTCAAACATATGTATGAAATCCTTCGAATATCCAGTCAAATTGAAAGCTACAATAACAAAAAAGGTACAATGGTACAACTAAACATTAAAAAAAATGTACAGTTCTGGTGGCTCAGTGAGTAGTCTCCTATAATCCTATACTGGGGACTGGGGGGGGTGATTCCCTATGCTCTGTCAGTTGGGAATGTTTGGGGTGATGGGCAAGATACCAAGAACAGGGCACTAATCCATTGCTACGTGTACACACACTATGGACATTTTACCTTCAATCCATGTTTTAGGGAACATGGAAACTCCACCCAAATCGTGTGGCATAATATAGGTATACAAAATTTTACACAGGTATACGAAATGGAATATGCATTTTATTAACAATATTTTACAATTTTTTTTTACACCTTTTTAAAAGTGTTTTAAGGGCATTGCTGTGGAGGCTGTACGTTCCCTCTTGATACAGTTGTAAAAGCCTTTGGTGCCATCCGGCCCCAGTGGTTGGCGCACCACTAGCACACCAACCCCACTAGGTTCAAATAAGCAGTCTTTCTTAGCCTGAGGGGCATTGCTGAGGCACTGGAACAGAGGACTGTCGCCATCACCAGTTGTTCCATCTTGAGAAAAATCTCCACAGCACTTGTTAGTTGGAGTGCTGCTGATTGGGGGACAGGCCAGAGATGAGGTGGATGGACTATCAAAAAAAAGCCTGCGTGGCAAGAGCGGGCTACCAACTGGGCTGCCTAGAGGGTTACGATAGGGATCTGAACAGAAACTGGAAACCTGTGGAATTGCCAAGGGGCTACCATACTGAGCCCGAGATCGGGAGACTTTGCGGTTAGGACGTGGAGTGGCTGGAGCAAAGTCGGACTCCGAGGAGCTATACAGCACTGAATCTTCTCGTAAGAAAAAGTGCTTCTTGTTTTTCCAATCAGAATTCATCAGGTCATACTCAACTCCCTCCTCCTCAGACTCATACTCATGGTCCCCTTGCTTCATGGTCCCTTGGCTCCTGAGAAGGGCCACATGGATTCCTTTTCCACCATGTGTCTGTTCCGCTGTACTCAATGCTTTATAAGCTTTGCAAGCCCCTGCTTGGTACTCATACTCAATCACAGCACACAGCTCTCGTTTCAGCTCAGGGTGTCGATCCATGTAGCATTTAAACTCCGTCGGGATCTCTTCTCCTGGCCGCAGGATGTGAATGGAACTGATGCTGCCATGTGAACTGAACATGAATCGGATTGTATCCATAATACCCTCATGTTCTATTCCAGAGGTCTTGTTTTCTTTAATTTCAGTGACTTGAGCAGTAGTCAAAAAGTTCCAAGCCAATAATTGTTTATTTGAAGAGCTGAAAAGCCAGTCTGGAATAGGGGTCTTTCGTCTCACCTTGGTCCCAGCTTCATTTACTTCCAGATGCAGGGAGTTGTGTGCAGCAGCCAGTGCAGTGCGCCAATCGCACGTCAGATCTTGGATCTGCCAAAGTATACATGAAGGGACATATGCATTTAATCAGCCTCAACAAAAAAACAAAACAAAAGATCTCATCTATTGAATCAGGACATTTATCAATAGTACTTAACAAGTTGCCAGACCCCATGTCTGTCTTCAATAGGTGAAAGACACCCTGGACAGGTTACTAGTCTATCACAGAACAGACATACAAACTAAATTGCATCTCCATTCAGCTGAATTACACATCTTTAAACTGTGCACAGATAAAAATAAAGTGCAGCATGGTTTCAAAGATTAACTCTTTAGCCCACATGCAGTAGTCAATTTAAAATCCAAATAAGTAGTCAGAGGTGGCACAAGAGTGTAGACAAAACCTTGGTGATCAGATATGTATTCCTTTTTTTGCCCTTATTTTTGACAGTGTGAGAAGATACTTGCACTTGCTCAAGCAGGCAAAAACAGAACATGCAAACTTTACGCAAAATTGAACAGTCACCCATCTGCAAATCAAACCCAAAACCTTGCTATGAAAAGACAAAGTTCCATTATACTATCCCTGCTAAAATTCAATTTTAGCTAAAATATAAATTATAAGGACTAATGTACAGGATTATATATAAAGCAGTGCAAATAAAATAAAATAAATAGACCACATGTTTAATATCTTTGATTAAAATGTTACAGATTTAACATGTTTACTTTTTAAGAGTGTTCAGATTGAGAAGCGGGGACAACTAGATTAGGTGAAACACTAATCCATAATCATTATTTTTATGCACCTTTTTTAAAGATGTTAGCAGTTTCAGACTGACGTAGCCGAGTTTGTCCTTCTGGATGTGTTTTAACAAGAAGGCATCAGTTTCAAGGTTCTCGTCAGACATCAAGTACTCAAGCTGGGCAGTTATTTGGTGTCTCAGCTCTTTTGACGGTGGAGTCCAGACCTCATTCTCACAGCTTTCCTCTTCAAACACATCTGTTAGTTCTGCTGAACTCCTAAAACCACATGTCACAGCTTAACAGATGTAAGCATAATTTACTTTCCCAGTTATTAATACATAGTGAATGGCATAACATTAAGAAAAATACAAACATGTAGTTCCTAAATTAAACCATCAGTCAGTTTACATTTGGTCATTTATTGGACGCTTTTATCCAAAGCGACTTACAAGGTGAGCACAGGGTTAACCACATCATCCCTGGAGCAATGAGGGTTAAGGGTCTTGCTCAAGGACCCACACTGGTAACTTTAGTGGACCTGGGATTTGAACCACCAACCTTCAGATTGATAACCCAACACCCTAACCACTGAGCTACCGCACCCTCTAGTTTAGCTGGCAATATACATGCTGTTAATTTATTCACATGGGTATCCTGTATCAACTGGGTGAATTGTTTGCGGGTGTTTTTTAGAAAATAACCAAAACACGTTTGCGAGGTGCAGTGCACTCACACACAAAATTGAAAATTGGTAGGGGCAATTCTGTCACTCAGCAGCAGCGAAATCCCACAATCACAGAATTACCCAAAATATAAAGTGTTTCCATTTTGACATTATTTAAATCATTTTTGAATACATTATGTCAGTAGAACTTCTATGATTGTATAACATGTTAAGAATGCAGATTTTCTGCACACAAATGCCTACATCTTTAACACTTACAGTTAGCAGCACTTACTAACTCAAACCTAGTAACTACGGTTTTGCAGGCGATTTCGCACGTAGGCTATTAACAAAGCAAGATAAAAAAATAAATCCGTGTTGTTGAACGATACCACTAGATGGCGCCATTTAGTCTCATTTCCCAAAGCAACATATATTTTACACGTTTTAACGTCTAAAAACTTTAATTAGTATTGCGTAGAATATTTCGTGTAAAAATATATACATTTTACTAAGTAGGCCACTGTAATACAATAGTAAGTCTTAAACAATATACTCTATAAAGAATATATAATTTACTTAAAGCACGTGACGTGCATGTTAACCCACATATTTACAGCAAAAGTAACATTATTAAACGAACGAAGCTTAAATTAGCTTGAACAATGCAAATAGAGGACCAGTGAAAACATAGCTCATAACTTCAATTGGAAAGTTTTACACACAAAAGCATAATTACAAGCTGAGGAGTTTATCTAATTTAAGGCCATTTTTCATAACAGTCTTACCAATCGAAGCCATCATGCAGCCCCTCGTCGGTTTTGCAGGAAAAATCCTTAGCACGTGGAGTCTCTTTGAAGCTGAAGATGTTGTTGAAGATGGGAGACGCCATGCTGCGGACAAAATAGCTTAATTAAAACTGTGTGTAAAAAAACATATTTATAATGATTTATAATGACTGAAATAAGCTGTGAAACCTTCGCTCGAACGTCGCGTGCCTGCAGGGTGTCTCTGTTTGCGCGTGCCAGGTGTGCAGCTTCGCTGATTTTAAATATGCTCACGTGACGATTAATTAAAGGAAACCTAACTAAATTACTTTTAAATCAGGAAAATTGCTTTACCATGTTTACCTTAGTAAAAAGTGCGTGCAAACATCTTTGTAAACATTTATAACCTAGTTTGTTTAAAACATTGAACGGTAAAACAACATTACAACCTTAAACTATGGCTCCAAAACATTTTACAATAGCACGTGATGCGGGATGTGATTGGGCCTCACAGTATTATTCATTCATTATCTCCCGCTTTATCCTCTATTAGGGTCGCGGTGGGGTTCCCCATGCCCATCCAGGGGAGAACGTCTCGGGCGCTGGGCAGATAGACCCAGGACAGGGCGCCAATCCATCGCTGGGCACACACTCACTCACACAGACACACTCTATAAGGGGCAATTTTGAGAATTCAATCGACTTGATCCATGTTTTTGGACTGTGGGAGGAAACCGGAGAACCCGGAGGAAACCCACGCAGACACGGGGAGAACATGGAAACTCCACCCAGATAGGGATTCGAACCGGGAACCCCTAGCGCTGAGAGGCGAACGTGCTAACCACTAAGCCACCGTGCCGCCCGGCCTCACAGTATTATTGATTTTATAAACTGTTAATGTATTCATTCATTCATTCATTCTCTCCCGCTTTATCCTCTATTAGGTTCACTGTGGGGTTCCCCATGCCCATCCAGGGGCGAACGTCTCGGGGTTGTGGGGGAAACCAGAGAACCCGGAGGAAACCCACGCAGACACGGGGAGAACATGGAAACTCCACCCAGATGGGGATTCGAACCGGGAATCCCTAGCGCTGAGAGGCGAACATGCTAACCACTAAGCCACCGTTGCCGCCCAACTGTTAATGTAGTTTTATTGATTATTGTTTTACATACATAAGCAAGTAAACTTGGCATGAAAGTAATCTGAGCACTATGCTTAACTACCATAAGTATTAACTTAAGAATTAATCTCTTTCCTCACATTTTAAAGCACAGCTGGATCTGAGGCTGATGACTGCTCCTGCAATCTATCCTACACCAATGCTTATCCAAATTAGACTTGTTAATCGTATAATTTTGTTGTGCAATAAGCATTCGCACAATTAAGTAATTTCTAAGACATTAATTGATACTTCATATTGGTTGGAGGATGTAAGTGATTATCAGTGCTTAGTTGAGGTGTCATTACTCTGGCTGTTTTCAGTTTCCTGTGTAATGATGTGTATTGCAGCTGCAGGAGTCCAATAATAACAAAAGTCACAGTTCATCTGTTTAGAACCATTCTACCATCCAGTCTGCTACATAATGAAAAGTGACACAACAAAAAACACTTTTTTTCTTTCCTGTTGCAGCAAAGAACAAATAAATAACCATAGACTAGGCTCCACATAGCTTACATATTGAGTTTTAATAGTAGGGCTATTACATTAGGATTATTTTACAGTATATCTTTACTAGCGTGTGTATGTGTGTGTTTCTCTGCACTGATGGGTTAAATGATAATTAACCATTTTCTCTGTGTGTAAGCAAAAAAGGTCACTTAATCACTTTACTAATACAAGATGAACTGTTGATTTTTTTTCTAGTGGTACTAGACATTACCGCAAGGGGGCACTTGCAGACCACATATGTTAAATATAAAAGCGCATTATGAAGTTAATGAAATCTGACAGATTGCTATTACATAGACTAAATACTGAAAAATATGTTTTAAAAACGTGCACTTCATTACATGCATTACAAGCATTTTATTCAAATACTAACAGATCTGCACTGAATAACGTTAAAATGCGTCACCATCTATTCAATCCACTAGGGGGTGTCACATGTCCAGGTAGAGCTATTTGCTGTTACTAATGAACTTTGTGTCCTTTTGTTAAACTCATGACAAAATGTGAGTTTAAAAAAAGTGCGCAACCTTGGACATATTGTGGACCAACTTAACAGTAAACGGTCCATGTCATGTGTCTCACCTTCGCATGACTGCACCTAATATAACCATAAAAGCATAGTCCTATTATTTATGCAAATTGTAGCAAAATAACACGATTGCTATTAAAAGCCTCTGGTACATTTGCAAGTCTGTCCTGGAAGCGTAAACACAAGAATCAGCAACATCGCCGTCCCATGACTGCAGGTAGCTATAATTAGAGCGTCTAGAACTGGAACAGCAAGTGAGGAAAGTTCCAGGTAACGTGGATAAACCCTTTCACCTTGTAGTAAGCCAGTTTACACCAGTAAAGAAAACAGTGATTACGCAAAACTAGCGGGCGACTTTAATTCGGACAACATATTAACTAGGGGGCAACAGCAGAACAAAAACCATGTGATCGGCGCGTCCCTTGTTGCGCATTATCTTACAAAAAAAAATAATAATAAGTCGACTCGTGCACAAACAAGTGCAATGCCATAATGTATTTGCACGACTTGTTTATCGAGAAGTGTTGAATTATTGGTAATTTATCTCATTAATATAGTGAAAATGTAATGACATGATGCAGTCTATTCGTGTAAGATGGCAACGCGCGAATCCAAAAACAATTGGAACGTAGGAAATTCCAGCAGACTCGGTAATGACACAAACAAGATAACCGTAACGGGAAAGGGGGACGAGCTTTCTGCCCACGTGGGCTCCGAGCCGCAGACTTGTAAACTGCCAACGACCAGAAAGACAAAGAAGGTTCCCCCGGTGTCTCGTGACCAATAGGATGAGCGCGCGTTGAAATAAGCCACGCCCTCGAGCGAGAGCGTATATATTGGTCCGCGTCGCTGAAAGCCGGTAGACTTCACAAGCGCACTGAGTAGCTCAGCAGCACTGGATAATCGTGGACGCAGCTACAGTTGGATTACTATCTCACTTCACTGGAATCTATACTTTTGGAGTTTCACTTCAAGTGTTTGGATTTATCCCTCTCCTGCACATTTGACAACAATATGACTCTGGAAGAAGTTGTTGGATGCAACATGACCGACACAAAGTAAGTTTGCAAAGAATCGTTTTGCAAAGTCAGTGCTCAGTCGATCAGTAGTTTGTGTAACTTAAAGGTTGTACCGGATACTTAGCAAACTTTGTTTTATTCAGAATGGATGCAGTGAGCCAAGCGTTAGAGGAGCTGCTGGTAGCAGCCCAGAGACAGGACTGTCTTACCGTTGGCGTTTACGAGTCTGCAAAGCTAATGAATGTGTAAGTATCTTTACTTTGCGCATTTTACGCACCATAACTTCTCTACACCGCGAGGTCTGCAACATAGAATGTCGGCTTGAGCGTTTTTCTCTTTTGCTTTCAGCGATCCCGACAGTGTGGTGCTTTGCGTCCTGGCTACAGATGAAGAAGATGAAGACGACATTGCGCTGCAGATCCACTTCACGCTTCTGCAAGCCTTCTGCTGCGATAACGATATCAACATCCTCCGTGTGTCCGGCCTCGGGCGCCTCGCTCAGGTGATCGGAGAGCCGAGCGGCGTTGAGCCCAACAACAACGCCGAGCCGAGAGACTTCCACTGCATTCTCGTCACCGTAAGTGTTCTGTTTTTAGAAATGCAGCACAAGTTTTCGAACATTTCAATGCAAAAAAAAATAAATAAAAATCAGACGTGGTTAAGTAACGTTCTCCTTCCTTTTTTGTTCGAAACAGAATCCTCAGTGTCAGCCGTTGAAGTGCCAGGCTTTGAAGGAGGTGGGCAACTACTGTGACGAGAGCCGCTGCAGAAATCAATGGGTGCCCTACTTGTCCCTGAGAGAGCGCTGATGCACGGCGAATTGACTGTGTATGGAAAAAAAACGAAACGAAACGAAACCGTCTCGTCAGGGAGCGCATGGAAAGGAAGAAGTGAGGGGGACTTTTCTTTGTACCGCTCTGCGTCAGCCGCCGCTGAAGCCAGACGCTGGAAGAGGAAAAAGGAAAGCTCCTCAGGACTGTCGCTGTGCCTTGTGCCTCAGTCGCATCCTCCGCATGAGGCAGTGTTTTGCGCTGGCGGAAAACGTGGAGGAAGCTGAAGTAGGATTACAACCACCTAACGTAGGGGTGTCAGCGGTCCGAGTCTCCTTCCACGGGCTGCGTAGGAGCACCACTACCTTGGTTGACAAATAACCAGGTGGATAGAGACAGCACGATGTGGATCCATAGCTGACAATAATTTGCTGGCAATGGACTTGATTGTTTGTAATGAATCATTCATGGGACTGAATAAGTTGTAAGTCTACACCCGGGACTGCATTTGCTTTTATTCCCGACTGCAAGGAGGCCAGTGTTAACAATGGTATGGCATGCTCATATCGCTGTGGATATGCAAACTATGAAATGTGTAACTTATTTTTCATAACTTAAACAGAGTAATATATGTAATGTGAACTCCATGTGGCCATCAATTCTGTTCAATAAATTATTGTATAACAGATTTTATCTGACTGCTCTTTTGATTTGGGAGGTGGGCATTAATATGTGGAAGGAGGGCCATTCCTGCACCAAGACTTACCAGGAAATTCAAATAGTGTAAGCAATAGGTTACGCAAACAGAATATTCACATCATATAACTGTATTTGCCAAGGGAGAGTGTGCTCACATCCTCATGTACTGGAATGTGCATCATATCCGTCCCAGTTGCATCACTTAGCTGAAGGTTACAGGCAAGCACAGGTTGTTCTTCATAGTTTACTTTGGCAGAGAGTTCCCCCTCTCACAGTGATGTAGTATAATTCACACACACTCCCAAAAACAGATCTTGCATCAGACTACTTCTGCTTAGTAGTGTTAAGTGTTAGAATGAAGTAGTGTAGGTGAAGATTATGTATTTTAACAGTATGCAAGATGTAATAAAACATGCAAACAATGTTTCTTGCTGTAGGCTATGCTAATCAGAAAATCAGAAGTTGTTTCTGGGCTGTTTTATGTTGCAGCATTGGCTACAAATGTGCAAGGAAATCAGAAAATCTGCAAGTTGATCCTAAATGGGCCAGTGAACCTAAATATCAAGCCAATGCATTGTCTACATCACCCATTATGACAAATATTTTATAAATTGTTTCAAAAAGTGTATGCAAATATCTCAAACATTTCATACAAACTATTTAAATAGGTAAAAGAAATAACATTTATTTTAACATCAGTAATTTTCTGATGAAGTATTCCTGAACTAGTTTGGGGGGGGGGGGGTCAAACATATTCCAGCACATACACATAGTAAATATTAGGTGACATGCTGAATAGGATGCCAGTACATATGATGGAAGACAAACACATATACACATAGTAGAACCTGGGGCATTTTTGTTGACCATATGTGGATAACTCTACACTAACATGGGAAAAACCTGCAAACTTCATACAGATATGACCCTGTCCAATCTTTCAAGGCATTCTTGTTGTGATACAAATGCTCTACCCTAACTCTATGCACCCCATATATAAATTTGCACAATAAGGCGGTTATTGACAAGATTTTCACTTTCTTGATTTTTTGTGTTAAAAATTCTGCAGAAATTATACAGAAATACAGTATTATAAACACATTACAATAACTATGATCTGATTTGTGGAGTCAGTTAAATAGAAAGTAAAAAATTTCATCAAAGTTTAGGCTTCATCTCCATCTGTTAAAGTTTTCAGCTGCACACAAACAACTAAATCAAAAGTAAAAATATATATTTAGACAATAAATATTTGGACATATAAACATTAGATTTACAGAAGCTGTTATGATATTTTTCCTTTGCAGCCATAACAGCTTTTTCTCTCTCTTTCTACAAGATTTTGTGTGTCTATGGCATATTTTGCACTTTTATCCACAAAAGAGCATGATGTCAGACACTAATACTGGACAAGAGTGGTTATTCAACTCTATAAGCTCTATTCCAATCCATGCTAAAGATGCTCACTGGCTCTGAAGTCAGGGCTTAGTGCAGTCCAATCGAGTTTTTCCACACCAAGCTAAACCTTTTATGGCTTTATGGGCATTTCTTTCTGGTTATGGTTATGGTCTGGACCATGTGGTACAGGTAAAAGTAATGTTCACATAGATGCTTTTCCAAGGAAAATATTGTCTAAATCATTACATTGCCTATGCTTACTTTCCTTCTTTGCACAGTGCATCCTGGTGCCATGTGTTTCCCAGGTAAGTAAAGCACATGCCATGTGATGGAGTACCTGGCCATGTGATGAAGTAACATTGCTGCCTAGGGGAAACAGAAAAGGAACACATAAGTAATCAGAAGAGCACATTACTTGGTCAGATTAAACCAGATTTCTGTTGCACCATGCTGATGTGCGTGTGTTCTCCAAGAGCCTTGATATTCTCCCATGTTCAATAGTTATGAACATTATGAAAACAGGAGATACTACAGCTTTAACAAATGCAAATATCAAATGTTTCAATATACTGTATTTTGGACATAACATTTAAAGACTATTCTATAGCGGCACGGTGGCTTAGTGGTTAGCATGTTGGCCTCTCAGCACTGGGTGGAGTTCCATGTTCTCCCCGTGTCCACGTGGGTTTCCTCCGGGTTCTCTGGTTTACTCCCACAGTGCAAAAACATGGATCAAGTCAATTGAGTACTCCAAATTGCCCCATATAGAGTGTGTATGTGTGTGTCTGTGTGAGTGAGTGTGTGCCCAGCGATAGATTGGCGCCCTGTCCTGAGTGTATCTGCCCAGCGCCTGAAACTTTCTCCCCTGGATGGGCATGGGGAACTCCACCGCGACCCTAATATAACATAAAGCGAAATATAATTGATGGATGGACAATTATATAATTGAGGAAATCTGAGAGATTGCATAAGAGCATGTTAATATGTCATAGCACATCACAAATTTGGATTTATTACTATAGATAAGCTTATTTAAATATTTTTTTCTGACTATTTGTAGGGCGGCACGGTGGTTTAGTGGTTAGCGCGTTCGCCTCTCAGCACTAGAGATTCCCGGTTCGAATCCCCATCTGGGTGGAGTTTCCATGTTCTCCCCGTGTCTGCGTGGGTTTCCTCCGGGTTCTCCGGTTTCCTCCCACAGTCCAAAAACATGGATCAAGTCAATTGAGTTCTCCAAATTGCCCCATATAGAGTGTGTTTGTGTGAGTGAGTGTGTGCCCAGCGATGGATTGGTGCCCTGTCCTGGGTCTATCTGCCCAGCGTCCAAGATGTTCTCCCCTGGATGGGCATGGGAACCCCACCGCGACCCTAATATAGGATAAAGCGGAAGATTATGAATGAATGAATTTTCATGTTGTATGTAGACCTTCTATAAGCCAAACATTTTCCATCCTTACTGATTGTGTTGCTTTTTCTTTTATTATTGATTTGTATTTACAGTATCATATTTTGTTGTCGCTTTAAACTCTGTACAGGCTATTTTGTGATTTTTTTTCTATACATTTGTTGTGGTCAAAAATAACACCCATGTCTTTTTTTTTCCTCAAAGAGTCATTCTCAGTCCATCGTCGTGGATTTGTCTCTGAGCTAATTTTGTTTCTCTCCTTCTACCCACGCAGCCTGACGTAGGTTACGCACGGGTATCTCCGGAAACGTCATTGACCTAATATGGGCAAAATTCAGTGAACGGCGTTCCTCCTCACGAGCAACCGAGACAGGGCATTTCAAAGTAAAGTCTTTGTTTTGTTAATTTCGCAAATTAAAAAAATCCTGTCGGGCCAGATATTGCACCAGACATTACACAATGGAGTAAAAAACATACAATAGAAATGTCTTACTATACAAAAATATCCTAAGCTGTCCGAAGGTTTTATTGGTGATGAAAGAACGGAAATAGCTCGGTTTGGCAGTTATGCCGCCGCTATGTTAGGAATGTAGTCAAAACCTTTTCTTCTGAAACGTTGGACGCCGTTCAGATTCACACAGCGACGTTTCGCCGAAATCTCACTCTCCCACCTGATTTTACAGAGTAACCCACTAGCCTTGAAATTAAGGTCCTGTCATCGGGCTCAAACATAAATTCACCTAAATGAAGTGGTCATAAAACTGCATGTTGCACAAAAACTACAGACAAAAACTCGAAAAAGCAATTCACTTACAAGAGCAATTCACTATGGTCATAAAACTGCATGTTGCACTAAAACTACAGACAAAAGCTCATCCATCCATCTATTATCTTCCGCTTTACCCTATATTAGGGTCAGGGGGGGGGGTTCCCCATGCCCATCCAGGGGAGAACGTTTCTGGCGCTGGGCAGATACACCCAGGACAGGGCGCCAATCTATCACTGGGCACACGCTCACTCACACAGACACTCTATATGGGGCAATTTGGAGAACTCAATTGACTTGATCCATATTTTTTGACTGTGGGAGGAAACCGGAGAACCCGGAAGAAACCCACGCGGACACGAGGAGAACATGGAAACTCCACCCAGATGGGGATTCGAACCGGGAATCCCTAGCGCTGAGAGGCGAACGTGCTAAACAATAAGCCACCATGCCGCCATCAGACAAAAACTCGAAAAAGCAATTCACTTACAAGAGCAATTCACTAATTCATACCAATATTGAGCAAAATTACAAATGAAATATATTCGTATTTGCTGCCATTTTTCAAAAGATTTAACTTTTTTCTTTGCACATAAGGCTTTCTTATCTCAAATACAAATGTGTCTGAATCTGTTATTAGCACTTTTCCTTTGCCGAGATAATCCATCCACCCCACAGGTGTGGCACAAGATGTTACCAGCATGACAGGTGTGTCTTAAGTTGGCTACTATAAAAGACCACTTTAAAATGTGCAGTTTTTACTTTTACTGTATTAGGAGGTTGGGGGGGGGGGCTTTGTGGGTTCTCAGTATTTGGTGTGATCACCTTTTGCTTCATGCAGTGTGACACATCTCTTAGTCATTTATGACAATAAACTGCATTTAGGTGTACAACGATGAGGACAACCAGCAGGTAGATGAGCTTCCCGGAAACAGTTTCTTACAGTTTGTGCAGAAATCTGTTGGATTTGTAAACCAATCGTTGCAGTAGCTGTCCGGGTGGCTGGTCTCAGAGGATCTTGGAGGTGAAGGTTCTGGATGTGGAGGTCTTGGGCTGGTGTGGTAACATGTGGTTTGCGGTTGTCAGGCTGGCTGGATGTACTGCCAAATTCTCTGAAACACATTTGAAGATGGATTATGGTGGAGAAATGACATTCAATTCACGGTCAACAGCTCTGGTGGACATTACTGCATGCCAGCACACACCTGAAAATTTTTTGGCTTTGTGCAATGTGATTAAACTGCACATTTTATTGACCTTTGATTGTGGCCAGCCTAGACACACCTGTGCAACTATTATGCATCTTGATGTCTCATCTGTTAGATGAATGGATTATATAATATTCATGAGTGCTCAATAACATTGGACATTGTGTTGTGTTTTCTTAGTTCTGTATTTATTGTCACAAAAATATGTTGCTTACCTTACACAAGGATTAGACTGTCTGTATAAAATGGTTTTAATGCTTTGTATTGTATCTTTTTGTTCCTTCTATATTCATATACTATACATGCTGTACCACATTTACATAATGTACAAGTAACAATACTGTGTATTTTCCACTTGCCACATCTAAATTGACATAGGGTTAAATTACTATATTCTTAACATGACTCCAAAAACTGTATACTAAACTTCATACTGAATAGGGTGTTGTTTCAGACTGGCCTTGGAATATTTAAGCAGACAGGCACTGAAGGAAGGGTGGAGGAAGGGTGGTAGGACTGGCCTTCCTAGAAAATCAACCAACTTTGCTATCTTAGCTAAGAGGCACAGACACAGAGCCATTCTGCCTGGCTCCAGATGATTTTCCCCCACTTACTGCACATAAAGCCTTGATCTGTGGGTGATCTGTAATGAGCATGTGCCACCCAGTCTGCTTCTATTTCTGTGCCCAAGTCTGACTCCCACCCTGAGGTCGGCAGGTACGAGAAGTCTGGTTCATAGGCATGGAGCCCAGTTCCCACCCACAGAACAGGCTCTGTTACAGCAACCGACTTTCTGACTAATGTTGAGGTTGTGACAGAGGCAATGGTGCACAGTTTGGGCAGGTTTTATGGTGTCTGTGCCATCCCGCATGCTTAACCAATTCACACAGACTGTAAAGCCTAGGGTTTGAAAACCCTGCATTCAGCACACTATGCGATGCCTTTAATCAAGGCTGTTCTGGTGTTTTATCTCACCTCCATAAACCAGTAGCTCATGCCTAATTAAACCTGGCACTTACTAGTTTACAGCACATAGTGAATCAATTGTTTAAGACCAACAGCAGCATGTGGCTGAATGCAGGGGGTTTGTCATCAGTTGCATTAGGAAAAAGTCATGAAAGCTCATTAAGCCACAGCGCATTAAGCCAAAGTGTGTAAAAGTCTTTAAGATTACACAGTAGCGATGCATAGGAACTTTTAGAGTCTTTGCCATGTATTATTTATAAATATATATTTTTTGCATGCGATGCAACAGATTAGCTTTAAAAATTGGTTTTACCCCATTATCATGCTCAGTGAAAAACATGTCATTGTTTATTGTATTGACTTTAGAATTCTGGAAATATTATAAAGGTCCTTGCAATGCAACATGAATATTACACACATTGAGGGGTTTCTTAAAGATGTCTAAATATCTACAAACAGTGATCAGTAGCACTAATCAACTTCATAAGAAGTTTAGAAGTAAAACTTATAACCAATAATTAACCAATAACCAATAATTAATCTGTTTGTACTGTACTGTATATTATATGTTGTTTAAATAATACTGCAATTAATTCAATCTTGGAAAATGATTTCATATTATCTATAGGATAAACACAATCAGAAGTTTAATAACAGAAGGCAGTGTTGTAAACCAAACTCAAAAAGTTGGACAATGGCTCACAGTATGTTTAATAAATTTTTGCAAAATGGTGGAAAGTGTGTATACAGACATCACCCCTGAGGCTTTGCACTTAAGCACAATAGAAGGTTTCATGACCAGTCGAATTCATAGAAACAGTTTAACTGGAAAACTACAGACTAGTGCTTAATCTGAGCTGAAGTGTGTGGGTGAGAAACTGAAAGAGAGAGAGAGAGAGAGCCCAGGAACAGCGTGCCTTTTCTTTCCTAGGCAAATGTTACTCATGTCACATGCCCAGAGAAAGTTCAGGGGATTTAGCTATTTATAGCCCTGTACAAGTGGCTATTTTAAGACCTGCTTGACTATATTTATATCTTGGGAGTGGTGGCCTTGTGGGATAAGTGAGGGAGTGCTCAATTCAGTGTAAGACTTGCCAAAGCCCTCAACTGATTTTTTTTTCTCCTCAAGTGGTTTCCAAAAATTGTCTACTGTCTGCATGTATCTCATCATTGCATACAGTAAGTTAGCTGTACAAGGTTACAGCAGTGGTCGTTGTGGAGAGTGGAGCTTGCATGTTGCAAGAGCCGAAATTACAGGCTGCTTCTGGCCCCCGCCCCTACCATCCTTATAACCTCCTTTTCATGTTTCAAAATGCTCTTTTACCTCCAAACTTACATGTTTGATTTTGCAAGCCTGACAACTACTCAATATCATCCCCAAACAAAACATTTTTTCAAATGTTGAATTACACATTAGCACATAGAAATCATGGAAGTCTTGATTATATGCAGAGCTTGACCAATCAATGTTTCTGCTATCAGCCCATATCTTTATGACATCTTATTAGAGGTTCTCTGTTTCTTTTCATTCTTTTGGAATACAATATTGCTCAAGGCAGCAAATGTACAGTTAATGCACGGATTGTGCAACTGACTTCTCAGGGTGTCGCTAATTACTATAAAATATACAAGCATATATAAGGTACATAAAAGAGACACAGTAGTAAAGCAGTAGCATGGAAAGAAAAGAATGGTAGCACTTAAACTGAATTGAGTGCAAATGCAGGGTGGTCTCATTAAGTGTTAAAAGCAATTACCACCCTGGAAAATGATTGTCTTACATTTGAACTCTGCTTTCAAACACAATTTATTACCAAAAGATCAAGAGCAAAAGCTCTCAGTAGGCTCCAGTGGTACATGTTAAGTGAAATCTTTGGATCTCAAAAGCAGCAAGCATGGGATTTCTGATTCATATTACATTGCTTACAAACCTAAAAGAAACAAATCCTTTAAACTGTTGCAAGCTCTGTATTACAAATGCAATTAACAATTACACATTGCTTCTCCACAAGGGTTCCTGCTGAAGTCTGGTGAACTCTGCGTAACTGTAGCTTTGGAGTTGTGCCTATTGTTTGTCCCTGCCTGCATTTGCCTTTGTTTAGAGTCACATGTAATTGAAAGGTAGATGTAAAACCAGTGGGAGTGCTAGCTAAAGAGTGGTTTCAGTGAGAGGCAGGGGTTTTGTGTTAACTCCATCCTGCTTGACAAACTAATATAGTTGAAAGAAAACCTCAAGTACAGCCAGTTTAACCTCGACCATCCCCACACCCAGCCTCAATCATGAGGCAGTGGGATAGACCGTGACAGTGGGCTTTACAGGGTGTGGTGATACTCTGTGATTATAGCTGAAAAACAAAGGAGTTGTTGTAGCCAGAGTAGACGTTGTGTATGCAGAGTGTGCATGATTTAAAAAAGCAGATTACAAATGACTTAAATCATGTACTAGAGTGTATATTTGTTTATGGTGGCAATAACACAATCTCTATAGCAAACTAATTTAAATACCACATTTTTAGGCTTAAAACAGGTTTTGAATTTAACATTGTGAAATAAAAATATTAATATGGCTCTTACCTTTATACATGCAACATTTCTGTTTCCTATGTTAAATTTAGAAAATAAGATTATGTGTATTATAATGTGCCAAAAATCTGTTTTCCTTAATATGTTAGCTTACTTTCACAGAACATGGACTGTGACAAGAGCTAAAGTTTTTGCATAAGATCTTTTTTTGCTGTCTAAGTTAATAGTACGGCAGTAAATTTACAAGTGCTGATGGTTTTCATTCATTCATGCTTAAGACAGACTAAGAAAGTTTTAGTTCTAATAAACTCAGAGAAAGGTGTGGAAACTGAGCTTCAATATAGAAGGAAAAGCTGCAAAGTAAAATTTATTTGATTTAATTATCAAAATGAATAAATATTTTTATTAATTTTTATAAGAATTTTGCAAAACTCATGAGAAAATAAAATTAACTGCACTAACTTTAATGATGATTTAATAATAATTTTATAAAATCCTAAGGAAAAGAAATCAAGGAACAACTTTTTGTCATATTCATGCAATAAACTGTTAAAGTTTCAGTGTGTGGTCACCACAAGCCATATCACAAAAGCATCTTAGTTTCATCATTGCTTCGGATCTAATCCTCCCCAGATCAGGTTGTTCTCCACCCATTATCTGCCTGTATCAACCCTTAACTCTTGACTTGGCGCCGCAGACACACCCCATTGTCTTTTTTTGGAAGTCCTGTCCAGCCAATTCATCTGCACTCACATCTGTTTTCCCTTTGGGACACGTGCCACTGAATACAGCTCAATTAAATACCATTCAAAGGCACATTGTCAGTTGCGTACCTATTACTCTCTCTGTGCCTTATAATTAAACCACCAGTCCTGTTGCACAGCTGACACAAAACACTGGAAATCTGAAATTAAAAATCTTGATGACATTTTTTGGCATCATGTCTTATTTTTTTAATCACAAATGTGTTTCACTTGAAATTAAGCAGGATCTTCTTAAGTTTCTGTCAGTCGAGAATATACATGCCGTCATTATTACAAATCCAGGGCTGAAACATCTCATGAATCTCATCACATGGGTTTTTCCACTCAGTAGCCCTAAATATACAGTTGCCACCTCGGTTTCACCACTGTCCTCCCATCTTGTCTCCACAGCCTGCTTGTCAACACCCCATCCTACTCCTTCTGTTCTTATTTTCCTTACAACACAAAGAAATAGGCAGGGATAGGCAGGGTTATGAAGCAGAGAAGGTAATGCACACCAGTGACCTCAAACTGTTATTTTTGCCTGAAAGAGTGATGCTGTGGAGTAAAATAACCCTTTCTCTTTATACAGGACAGATTTAGCAGCTTTACAGATGGCATAAAGAAAAGTAATTCCTAGTATGTCTGTACATTATGACTAAAATGAGAGTGGAAAGCAAGAAAACCACCGGACTATTAAAATATATGCAGGAAACTAAAAGTAGTTGGAGAGAATGATCCACTGCTTATTTATGGATGAGCACAAACATCCACTCTCCCATGAACTTGTGTAGATTGTCGTAGTGACTCACTTTGGAGGGTGGAAAAGCATCAAGCTCATGGGCAGTCCATATAGCCCTTCACAGTGGTATTAACTTAGCTGATAAAGTACACTGCATGAGCAATTCAAATTTACTGCTATTGTCTGATCCTGAACGCTCACCCGTGCAGCCATACTCCATTTAAACCCATCATTCTGTCTGCACACCCACACATGCAGACAGGATCTTAAAAGGAAGGAAGGGGGAAACATGGGTTTCAGGAAAACAAGAGTCGTGGCGTTACACTAGACCTTTTAGTCTTCAGTCTCAGTCATCCCGTAACCGAAGCAGACTTTCCTAAAAATCTGTAGCCCAAACAAAAAAGGGCAAATAGTTGTATAAATAATGTGTGCATTTAAATGTCAGCATCTGTGTTTTACTCTTTCTACTCTTTCATTATCCATATCAAAATAAGTTTAGGGCAGACTCTGGTTTTAGTAAAATGTCACAGCATTTTGAGTGCAGACCGAAACTTAATTTAGAATGTACTTTAAAATTCATTGTTATATCTACAGAGGTTAGGAAGGTGGGTTTAGATGCATTTTCTAGGAGACATTTGGAGACAAATGTTTGCGCCACTGGTAAGAACAAAGAGATGGAAGCCAGCTGACAGATTAGATCATACACTCATGCATTTTAAATGCTATTTTCTTTTCTTATTTCTCTGCTAATCCAGTTTCAGTTTTCTAATATTCTCTCTGTTCACATATCACCCTGTTTGCAAATCATCTCATTTAAGCAGTCATAGGGTTGTGGTTAAGGAGCCTTGTGAACCCTGATTCGGCCCCTGATTCAATTCCCAGTCCCACCAAGTACTATGGCTAGAAGGCATATAAAGGGCTACCGGCCTGAGCATGTGTGCTCACTTCACAGTGTATATGTGATTTTTACTGCATGGATGGGTTAAATGTGGAGGAGAAATTTGGCTGTGTGTCAGCACAATAAAGTGTTAGAATATAATATTTGATGAGGACAAATGCAAAATGTGCAACTTCAGATAAACTAATATCTCCCAGTTAACAGGATGTGTCTAATAGGGGGCACAGTAATTGGACACAATGTTAAAAATTTTAGAAGCACTGCTGCGTCCAATCGACTTGTACAAGCACAAAACACACTAACCCAGCACCACTTGAGTGTCTCTTTTGTGAAGATAATCATCTGCCACTGCAATAATAAATGCACTGTGGGGGTCATGACCATTAGAGAAAAGAGTGAACGGAAGTAACAAAGCATGCAGACAAACAGATTACCTACAGCCTTTAATTATATAACTACAAAGTGCATCTATATTGCAAGTGGAACTGGTTAAATAGACAATGAGTACAGAACAAAAAGACGCCCAGAAAGGTGTGTGTGTGTGTGTGTGTGTGTGTGTGTATATATATATATATATATATATATATATATATATATATATATATATATATATATATATATATATATACATACACACACACACACACACAATATATATGGCAGCACGGTGGTTTAGTGGTTATTACTGGCTTAGCGGTGGTAATTCTCGGTTCGAATCCCCATCTGGGTGGAGTTTCCATGTTCTCTCCCGTGTCCTCCGGGTTCTCCGGTTTCCTCCCACAGTCCAAAGACAAAGTGGAAGATAATGGATGTGTATATATATATATATATATATATATATATATATATATATATATATATATATATATATATATATATATATACACACACACATCGTAGGCTTGTGGTTTATGTCATCTAATATATATAAATATGATTTTAAATAGATAATATTCTTGGCCATAGGGTCATGACTTATCCTGAAGCTTGAAAGAGGAGAGATGAGAGCATTTGGCCCCCAGGCAGACCAGCCAAACACCGTTTTGTAGCGTCCTCCTTATCAAGGATACAACCACTTACTGTCATTTACCACCATCACTCTACAAACACACCTGCTGCTTTTTAACTGCAAAAAGAAAAAAACACAGATCCTGCTCAGTCATTTCATTCTAGAGGTTCATCTGTGCGTCATGGTCAAAAGGCCTGTCCTAACATGAACATGCAGCCAGTTTGCACACTTCAGTCAAACTGCACATTGCACTGGACACAAAACATTACTTTCCTTTAAAAGATGAGGAACTATAATATATGCATTTTGGCTTGAGTGACAACATCTACAGTGACAAAAGAAAAATGGAAAAATATATTTATATAAATAACTGGAATCAATACAAGCTGTGTAACACAGAACATTAAACTGCACATATAGTATTGTCTCAATCTACAGAGCAAAGGTAGAGGGACAAGATATGTTGTGAGTTTGCAACTTTATGTGGCAACCACCTGGCAGCCTAGTGAGTCATACTGTTCTCACATGCGCAGTCTTACAGTCACAGCTGGCACCAAAGACAGAAACTTAAAAAATACACTAACAAGTGTAGCTTGGCTTTAATTTGGGAATAATTCCTAACTAAAGGAAGGGAAATGTGCATATAAAAGCCTAGACACAGCAAACATACAGATTGTGCTAGCATGTGGTAAGACCCTTGAGCCTCACTAGCTTGCAGAATGCCTCGGAAAGAGGGAAGTATGATGTGGGTTTGCAAGTATATGTAGCAACAACCTGACAGCCTAGTGAGTCACACTAGTCTCACATGCACAACACAGTTTCATCTGGTGGGACAGACTTCCTAACTTTAACAAGTGTTGATCTGTTTTGTACCCCCACACCCTGATAGACCTTGTAACTGTCGGTTGCTATGCTGTTCATTCGGGTCTGATTTCTGTTTGACCTTTTCCCCAGTTATTTTTCCCCCTCTGAAAATAGTCCTGATTGCATTTTTTCTGTGATAGTAATTGATTCTTCTATTTCTTATTCCCATGTGCAAAATATTTAAATTAATTTTATTGTAAAAAATGATTCTAATCACAGCAGAATAAACAAAACATGCACGGTATGTACCACACACCTGTGTTTCTGGTTCAGTGTGTGCAAAAGTATTTGGGAGCCAGAACACATAAAAGGACCCCCTTTTTTTTTACTAAGTTTTTACTCAAGCAAAGTCAATAAAAGATCAAAGGATCTGGCTGTGCATGTGCAGAGTAAGCAGTGAGTGACAGTAAATGCATTAAAAATCCAAATACACAAAAAATGTTCTCTGACTGGTAATTCACACTAGTAAAAACTGTGACTTTGCAACATCAAATTGAGGACAAAGCAGCTGATCTAAAGATTTGCATAGATTTGCATAGGTTTGCATGTCCTCAGCCAGATGGCCTTTAGCACCTCCCTGGCTTTCCAGTCTGTCTGCCTTGTTCTGTCTCCTGCTCCCTCCCAGTCTGAGACTCAAATATGTGCAGGGGCTGCTACTGTCTAGTTTTGGCGTCCGCAAGCAAAAGACGGCACACCCGGGTCTACTGTCTGTGTCTGCAGCTAAAGAAAAAGAAAAGTGAGGTAGAAAGTTCATCAGTCAGCAATGGATTGACTCAGAGGGAAAAACCCAGACATGTGGCAATACAGCCAAGAGGGGAAAGACTTTCTGCATCGGATAAACAGGACTCAGACCTCCCGATTAAAAAGAAATTAGTGTTTTGCACCGATGCTGTCTGGTTTCCACTTACACAAACAGCTTTTCATTTTTAGATAATATGACAAACAGTTTCCCAAAAAGAGTGTCAATGTTATGAACTAAACTGGTACAGAAATCTGATTGTTGGTTTGTTTATTGTTGTACTGCCACTGTGATACATTAAAAAAAATCTAGATTTCGTTAAAATTGATTAAATGCAAAAGTCCCCAAAACCTAATATAAACATAACATGGAAATACTGGCAAAAATATATGAACTCCAAAAAGTGCTTTGCTGATTATCATTTTTCTCATCAGCCATAAGGTGTGCAAATTTTAAAGTGTATTGGGAATCAACAGTTAAAGGGATGTGTAAGAAGATCACACTGGGGAGAGCTGAATCATACCCGTCAAGAGCATAACAGGCTTGTACAGACTGTCTCATCCCCTCCTACAGACACAGGACCCTCTTATGCAATTGCCAACTGACTCATGTTTAATTTGAGCAGTTACATGAAGGCAATAAAGCTAAAGTATTGACTATCTCTCAATAAAGTGGGCCATGTATGTCTATTTCAACAGATTGTCATCCAGACATAAATAATGGCATACATCTGGCTTGTTGCAGAGAAAATTAAACTCAGTGATTCATTTGTAGACTAGAAAAGCTCTAAAGGCTGATTCATCATGCACACAGATCCATCTTTTCTAATCAGAAATTAAAACCAATAAACGTCAATAAACTGTATTGCATGATTAAAAAATAAAGATGAGAGTATAATGTGCAGGAGCTATGCGCAGGGACATGTTTTGCAGGAAAAAAAAACAAGTGCTTCTTAATTAAGCAATAGCTTCAGTGAAAATAAAAAAATACCACGGTTTTAAAGTTATAAAAATGCAAAAATGCATCTGGGCCCATCTGTGTGTGTGTATATATATATATATATATATATATATATATATATATATATATATATATATATATATATATATATATATATATATATATTTATTTTTTTTTTTTTTTCTTTTTTTCAGGACTATCATAAATGTCATAAACATGTTCCCCACACAGATGTGTTGAGTTACTGACACACAAAATTTATGTCCAAACATTTGCACAAGATTGTACAAGCTGTATATTTTTAGTGTTTAAAAAAATCCCCTTTTATGTTATTCTATTTTTCTATGTTACTGAGAGGGAAGTATATATGAGTTTGCCTCAGGGAAAACATTTGCATGAAGTCTGGGGACTCTGTTCAACAGAGATCACTGAAAGCGATCAGATGCATCTGATAAATAAACACCTTCAGGCATCTCTGTTCAGGACTATTTGTGAGTCAGTTCCTTTTACAATTAAAATTCAGTCCACCCCCTTCAACCCTCCCATTTACTAATGCATCATTGATTACTCACTTATTTTATATGCTATGTTTCTCTGCAGATATTACTATGGCTCTTCTATACTGACATAAAACCACATTATATTTATCATTTAAACGTCACCAAACATGTCAAACGAACAGATGAACATCCATCCATCCATCCATCCATTATCTTCCCCTATCCTCTACTAGGGTTGGGAGGAGGGGTCCCCATGCCCATCCAGTGGAGGATGTTTCAGGCACTGGGCAGATAAACCCAGGACAGCGCGCCAACCTATCGCTGGGCACACACTCATGCACACAGACACACACACACACAAACACACTCTATATGGGGAAATTTGGAGAATTCAATTGACCTTGATCCATGTTTTTAGACTGTGGGAGGAAACCGGAGAACCCGGTGGAAACCCATGTAGACACAGGGAGAACATGGAAACCCCACCCAGATTGGGATTCAAACCAGGAATCCCTAGCGCTGAGAGGCAAATGTGCCGCCCCCCTAAGCCACCGTGCCGCCCCAGATGAACATGACATAGCTATTTTTTCTAGTGCCTATAGAAAATATAACATTTAAAAAAGGATTGTTTTTGAAGGGTTTACTTGCCTTCTTGCCTCACAATGTTCAATTAAAACGAAACTGAAATTAAATCTACAAATGAAAAAAAAAACATTGGAAACTGGAATATGAAGCTGCTTACTTGTTGTTACAGTTACAGTTTAATAAAATGCTCTCATCTATTAATACATCCATATATTAATAAGCAGATTCAAATCTTTTTCACTTATACGCCTTACTGCTTAAACCACTTTTGATTTTGGCGGTGTAACAGTGACAGTATTCTTCAAGGAAAAGAACCCAATTGCAATCCAGAAGAAACAAATGCATGCAGTATTCTTTTTCTAAATGTACAATGTTCAAGTTGTATATTGAATTTAAATATCGCTCTTGACATCAGTAGAAAATAAAACATATATTAGATAAAGCAGCACAGCAATACTCCCAGGTAGGACTGACAAGTTACTCTCTGTGTTGAGATTACATTTACATTACATTTAGTCATTTAGCAGACACTTTTATCCAAAGCGACTTACAAATGAGAATATCACAAGTCAGTAGTTAAGGAAGAACCCAGCTACACTGTAGAATTTTCAAACCTGATCATTATCCCATCCTGCACCCCACCCTTTTTTTCTTTTTACATCAGGTGTTTGTGAAAGAGATGCATTTTCAGTTGTTTCTTAAAGATGCCAAGTGACTCCACCTTACAGAAAAAGTTACTTACAGGCAAGATTGTTCCACCATTTTGCAGTGGTGAACGCAACAGAGTAAGTTTGCATGCTTTCCTCTTGATTTTTCTTTCCACAGTCAAAAAGCATGATAATTAGCTAGATTATAATAGATTAACTGGCTATATAAAATTCCTACAGCTGTGAATGTGTTGGTCTATGCATCAGTGGTGCAATTACCTTTACCTCAAAAGATGAAGTTCCTATGTTTGAATTCCAGGTAATAAACTAATAGTAAATTAAAACAAGTTGCTTTGGATAAAAGCTAAATGACTAAATGTAAATGTAATGAAGATTTCAGTGTTGGCTGTTACTACACCCAGTATTGCATTATAAAACTTAAAAAAGGACAAGGGATGTCCTATGAAATAAGTGAAATAAGTATTACATACGATATTGTTAAGTAAATTAATAGTGGTCAAAATATTGAGGAAAATATTTTTTATCCTTAAACACCCAGTAAGCTCAAATATTGCATACATGTACAACATAGTCTATTGGTATTTAGTACAATGTCATTTAAAGCTGCATGTATTTAGGTGTGGTTAGCTTGCATCCAGAAACTAGGGTTGTACATTGTGTGCAAAGGTGTGCCACCACACTCCTACATATATCACCACCCACAAAATTCCATGAATGAATTAATTTACTAACTGGAGATGTTTGCAAATTATAAACTGAGTCAGATGCCTGTTGATCCCCAAGACCATACCACAAAGAGGATTATCCACATTTTCTTTTGGTGTTGGGTGTTAACACGTATCTCCTGCATTGATTAGTAAGCATTCCTAGCTGTTGCATAGACAGGTGTACAGTCAGCTGAAATATCAGGGCAGGACAGAGGAAGAGGTCACACCACAGCAGGACAATTCACCCCTGGTTTCTTCTGCCCCACCACATCCACGTGTGCAGGACAATGGGATTTCTCACAGAGCTGTTAAGTGTGACTCAACCATAAAAGCTCCTAAACATTTTCAGGAAAGTGTTTAATTGTACTGAGAAATGAACCCTGCTCTATACAAGTACATTCTATGCATTTGTTTGTCATGCACATGAAAATTTGCTTGTAAACTCACAAATTTACTAGGATGAAAGTTATGTGAGACAAAAAGTGTAGGAAGTTCTAAGCTATGACTACCAAATACTGTGAGTAATAATCTACCTTTGAAAAGGCCTCTGTGTGGTTAGTCATTCTGTGTGTGCAGAAAACATAGTAAAACAGGTCTGAAACTTTTTTTTGTCAGGACAGGGACATCCCCATGTTATGAATATACAGGCGAAAGTATAAGTTCCGGAAAGTGCTTTCTTGCAATGACCATTTATGATCTGCTTAAATCACAATTGGTGTTCAAGGTCTGATTCATACCAAACAAATGCTGAGGAATGTCCAGAATTATAAAAAAATGCATTTAAGGGACGCACAATACATTTCCAGGTAACTAAACATGCCTAACTGATACTTACACTCATCACAATATCATCTTTGGTTTACAATTTATCAGCACAAAGCCAATCTATAATAAATAGAAACTACCACAGAATCATCACTGAGCAGATATCATGTGTACTGGTACACTTCATGTTGTTATGCGGATATCTGTGAAACAGTATCACTGACTAATAAAGATTCTAGTCTTTTGTTGCATCTGAAAATACTCAGCATGGCTGAAAAAAGATTTATGATTTAGACTATCTTTAACTTTTTAATTATAGAGCAACCGTATGTGGTAATAATATGGACTGAGATGAAAAGTTTTAAAACACTAAAAAAGCAGAATATTTTCTTTTCACATGATTGAGCATGATTCACATGATTCACCTAGCTCACACTTTGAAGACGTTGCCAACATGAATCGGCCACCAGTGCCCAGGCCTTTTTAAACATATTAGGTTGCAGCAATGAGGGATCTGACACCAGTCATCAATACAATGAAATGAATGCAACTATGACCTTGCTGAAGGTTGTAGAAACAATTGCAATGCAAATGAGCATTACTTTACTATTAGGAAAAATACAGAAACTTTAGTTAACTATAATCAATAATGCATTGCATAAGTCCATCTGACATGCCATGAAATAGGCTCCATATAGTTTATATAACATCATGCAGTCAGGTGGACCTGCAGCCAAACCTCTGCATGGTGCAGTGGTGAAGTGGTGGGTTAGTGTGGTTGGTTGGGGGGAGGGGGGTTAGTGATCTGGAACATAATGACATTGTTGCCTTCTTGACCTCTATAAGCAAACCCCTGCTGAAAGCCACCCCCTACAGACACACACACACACACACACAATTATGCAAGCATACATATATGTGAGAACTTATTTTTCCATAAAAGCTGTAATTTCATTGTATTTAATGTCATTTAATGCAGTAAATATATTTTGCAGTAAACAGAATAATCATTGACTGATAATTGTGTAGGGTCAAAGAGGTTGTGTAATTTATCCCTGTACTGAAAGTAGGAGGAAATCCCCTGATGGGTCACAAATCTAACACAAACATGGTGTACAAACAATTGAAAAAAAATTACAAAACAGGCTTATAGATATTTCAGCACTGATTATTCAAAACATCTGAATCTACATGAGTCAATCAGTAATGATATTTCTATGCTAATGGCTACAGGTCGGTTTTACTATCTATATGAGTCTTAATGACATGTACATTCTTTGTACAAAATAACCGGAGAGTTGCTTTATTCACCAGAAAATTAATCATGTAAAAAGAGGACATGTAAAAAAAATCTTACAGGTCATTCAGGAAAATCCCACTGCAGAACATGTTCATACAAAAAAAAAAATACAGAAAAATGTTAATAAATAAATAAATAAATAATTAAATGAATTTATCTAGGGCTTTGGATGATAACTTAATTGTGAGAACACATTTGTTATTTATTTTTGTTTTGTAATATAAGATACTTATAACAACTCTCATACCTATTGACATCAAGGACTGTCAGAAAAGCAATATTAATAGGGAGAATTTAATTTGGATGTCATAATAAAACTAGAATAAGGAATATTCAAGATACGGTCATCATTAAAACAGATGAATCCCTCGCACTCACACTCAAAACTCCTGTAATTGCATGCTACCCTTACATTTAGCCCATGGCAGTGTTGTGTTGTATGCACATTCGAACTGGCAGTTTACCAGGTTGCTCCCTTTCACACATGAAATGTTGTGATACATAATGTGACCAAACCTTGAATATGATTCAAAGCCTTAAGTTTGTTAATAGATACTTCATTCTAATTTGTCACTGTAATTATTACTAGGCAAGCACTCTGCTTATCTCATTTATTCTAAAATGTTGAGTCAAACAGCTTTTGCTTTTTGAATATATATGTTTCCTAATTGGCGTTTTATGCAGTAGCAGTAAGTGGTTACTTACAATTAGACATTGTGCAGACTTTTTTTATCTGAAAAAGACAATTTTGTGAATATTATAGTCTTAGACTTTCTTAGACTAGAAATATTAAATACTCTCCAATTTTGTCCCACAATGTTCTGCATTATTTTCTGGGATACAAATAGTAATGTTATATAACAACAAATTATTTACTATAAATGACATAAAAAAACTTTTTTTTGTCCATATATGTTATATATACAGGGATATTAAAAATATTATAATATTTTATAATATTACATATATTTTATATTAATTATAATATATAATTATTATATATTGTTATAGGTACTCCTTTCAAAAACATGAATTGAACTTCTGCAAATTGCATTCTTAGCAAAGTTTAACTGAAATATGTTTTCGTCATCCTGTTTAATGTTTAGAAAGTTCACCCCATTGGGTGTCAATAATATATCAGCTTTTGTTCACACATGAGCCAACCAGGTTACCTGGCCTGTTATTCTATTTCCACTGTTGGGTGTTTTCACACAGAGCCTCTGACCTGCTGAATTGCTAATAAGCTCAAGGTTAAAATGGTCACAAATGAAGTTTAGAAGCTGGATCTGAGTTTGTTAATGACTGCAAATATTTGGGTAGAGTTCAAACACAATCCTGTTACAGAAAAAGGTAATAAAATACAAGTTTCTTCCTTTCCTGTAATCGCTTAATTCCTTTAGAGTCATGGCAAAGGCCTGGCAGAGTAGGCTGCAAGTTAATCCAGTGCAAGGCATATGCACCCACATCCACTAGTTTTACTCATAAGCAAGAGATAATGACTAGAACATCAAGTATTGAAATTGCGCTTTCACCCACAGCATTCTGACAGTTTCTGTGGCACCTGTCTGGACCAGGTCATGATGCAAGAAGATTGCAATGTTAGTTATGCAGCCAGATCATAATTTGGCCTTACAAAAATAAATTCACAAATTTGTCTGATAATTTCAGTGTCTGTGTTTGAAACACCATTACCATTCACACCTATTCTCTGTGAGTATTTTGGATTATCAGCTGCTCCAAATGCACATGGGAAATTGAAATCTGGCAACATTCACACAAGAAAGCTGGCGTGATAAAGATACATGCATACATACAGCTTCACAGCTAATGACTAGAAAGGGTCATGCAGTGCATGTGTGAAACTGAACCTGCACCGACACCCACAGTACCGACCCACACACCCACACACCCCCACCCACTCAAACAATTATAGGTAGATAGGTAGACAGATAAATAGATAGATAGATGTAGATCATTTAGTGTGTGTACCTACATAACTATTTACTTGATAATTACAAAAAAAGAAGTGGAACAGCGGAAATCCACTCAGACCAGCGTTTTTCATGAGTGGTCACAATCCAGACCTCCTTTATCAGGCATGCCTGATTGTATCTCCCGACTGTTGACTCCCAGCCAGACCGACTGCACCACTGATCTTTAAACACAGATCTCACATAGTGTGCTATTAGACCACTGGATCACTCAAGCCCCTCAGAGAGATTTTACTTATAAACACATCAAGGAACTAGACCAATTTATTCCTGGGTGGAGCATAATTATATTCTTCATGAACAACTATGGGAAATTGTACAATAGGAAACCAGAAGGTCAGTCTGATTCGTTGTCATGCATTTTTAAGTAATACAATTAAATAATATTAAATAAAATTGTATGTTCAAGGTATGAATTTGAAGTCAAAGACCTATATTCTTATCAAAGGATGTAAGCTCAGGCCTTCACTCTCTGTGCTATGTGATGAGAGATTTGGAATTGGAACATTAATGCTAGTGATTTCCTTACTGCTCAAATCAGTGACCTCAAATGTGAATCGAGCCTTTCTACTCCAGCTGGGCTAGAATTAAAGAGCAGTGAGATTTTTTATACATAAAACAAGCAGCACTGAACACAGTGTCATTGCAAAAGACACACCCAAGGTTCTCCCTGCACGCACGCACACACACACAAACACAACACACACACACACACACACACACACACACACACGTTACTCCCCAGCTGCTGCAGCATGAGCACTGAAGAGGAACTTCTCAAGAAGCTTTCCCAGCACTGTCAGCAGTTCTTCCTGGTTCATTTCAAATAAATCATCCTCCCAGTTTTGCATGGCCTGGGTGCGGGTGAGCATGTGGGAACACAACACACTGTGTCCTGTCTGACCTGTGACTTGGTGGCAGTATTCTAATACACACTGCACATTTTACATTAAGTGCAATAGAAAGCCTGTGCTTTAATAACCTTCGAAGCATTGTTTAACTTGGGAGGACATTCTGATACAGCCATGTGCATAAAATGAGTAGGAGTAATCCACAGGCTAGTAAGAACTAAATTATTTTCGATTCCACCCTAAGGCGTGCTGACTGCCACTTAAGTACATGCTTCAACACACTCAACAGAGCCAGGCCCATGTTCTGGGTGCCTGACTGTCATTAACACTGCTTAGTTTATGATATTTACAATGGTGTGTTCACAGTGCTGAAGCCAGACAACAACGTGACTAAATGTGGTGTTCCGTGTTGTGCTTGCAAGCATGCCTTAGTAACAGAATGTGTTTCACCTTGAGCAAAATGTGTGGTTGTTTGTCCAAGGAACATATTAAGAACATTTTCAGTGGTTTGTGATGAGTATTTATTTTTATGCAACTAGAAAAGCAGGTTGAAATGCAAAATATACATGACACACCAAATAATGTTCATCAAAAATTATTTTTGACTACCAAAGCTTAACCTTTCTGCAACTATTTATTAACCTGTCTATCACAGGAGGTGTTTATTTCTTTGTTGCCAGTGAGTTACTTATGTGGCTATTTCCAGTTGCTTTATTACAGTGTAGTGCTGATGCTGCAAAAAGCCTTAGTGTTAGACTAGTGGTGGAAAGAGTCCTTAGCAGGTCAGCAGTCCATTGCAGGGCAGACACACAGACGAACATTCATGAACATTCATGAACACATTGGCACCTAGGGGTAATTTAGTATTTTCAGTTCATCTACCAGCATGTTTTTGGAGTGTGGGAGGAAACCGGAATCCCCAGGGGAAACTTATCCAAACACAGGAAGAATATGCAAACGTCACACAGAACATAGCTGGTAGTTAAACCCAGGATCTACTAGCTGTGAGGTGAAAATGTTAACCACTGTGCAACCATGAGCAATTATATGTATACCTTTTATACAAAAAAAGGCTCATTATGTTATTTAACAATGTTTTCCCTATTAATATTGTTTTAGCATTTTGTATAATGTGCAAAAAAATAGTAAAAAACTTAATCCACGATATAACAATATACACAATATTAGAATTCATTATCTGAAGAAAACATAAAAATTTATTTAATAGTTTTTGTATTAAAAGGGTTGTGAAGAGCTAACCATATTATAAATAGATGAATGCAAAAAGTCTTTATGCATCATGAAGTGCACAAGGCATTTTCAGAAATGAACCTAGTGAGGTAAGTAGCTCGAAAACAATGTCCCCCACATGCCTGTATTTACTGACCCCCACATGACTGACACCACAGGCCCAGTAGGACAGAGTTCACATGACATGCATGCAGTCCAGTGAGTTCATGCTGCCATGTGCTTCATGAGCATGTGCTCTTTAGTATCGACTCATTGTACTGGCTGTGAGACTGATAACAGGAGGTGAATGAATATGGGTCACGAAGCCTTCCAGAACATCCAGAACCTACAAGAGGCACACAAATGATACTCGAGATGACAGAGTGTCAAGAACCTTTGCACTGATTAAGATGAATCTATTAGAGATTGTGCCAAAAATCTGCCATTAAGTTCACACTCCCACATTGTGTCCTTGCCCGCTCCTGTATGAACTATTGTGTCAGATTAAGACAGCAACAAATCTTAACAGCCTGTTTCTTGGAAAACGGAATTGGCAAAGGAGTCACCTTTAGCCCAGAACAGTGTGAAGCTTGCACAGATAACGAAAGCTAAGAGGACATTACAAACAGCTCCTGCCTAGAAAATACATGCTTTAATGCTGATGTCACAGTTTTGCTAATGTTTTAATACCTAAGCATTAAGTGTGTTCTATTTTTAAACATCAACTTAAAGTGAATGCAATTTCTGATTCTAGGTTGATGGTCTCAGTTTGTGCACATAGAATTGTCTAATTTTGATCATTCAATATTTTTGCACAATTGAAGTTGTTGAGGGGAAACTCATAATGATTTCATGCCTCTGCTTCTGCAGTCACACGTATTGTATACATTTTCATAATTTCCTCAGGAGATTTAGATCAGCCTTTGTCAGTGACATGACATGGCTGGAGCGGAAGCTGCAACAGCTTTAGTGACAAAGGAAAATTGTCTGGGCTATAGCACAAGAACAGGGGGCTATACTTGGGAAACGGTTTCATGAGGATAGTCCAGCATTGAGAAAAACGACAATGAGACAGTTAGCACTATTAAAAGTGAGAAAGGTATGCCCAAGGTTATATCATACAAAAGGTCTTCTCCTTATCCTGTTCTTTTGTACTGTGCTCTCAGAGATCCTGCAGGGCTTCCCCACAAAGGGAGGAAGAAATAAAACTGAGACAGAGACGCAACAAAAGAGGCATGTGTTTCCAGCTTTATTTAAAGTCTGACTTAATGCCATGCTGAAAAATGACAGCCGGCTGTAGGTCCCGCCACCAAACATGTTAGTTCAGGCAGACTCGGTACCTGGCTTTCAATGCTGATAGTACGAGTGGGGGGAAAGTACACAAAATGCACATTTAAACAGTATTTTTAGCAAAATTCCACACACACACAAATATGCTTCACTTTGTATAGAAGAAAGCTGATATGTTAAGATCAATTTTCTGGCCACATATAACATCCCTTCTATTGCCACTCTACAGCTTAAAAATGATCCAGTTACTTAACAGCTTAAATGATCAGCTCGTTTAAAACAGTCAGCTTGTTTATAATCATAGGCATCATAATGTTATGTGAATAGCATTGTTTCATCAACAACAGCTAAAGAAAACCAGCTAAAAATGTGTAAAAATGTGTCCTCTGTTAGAATAATCATGATGCTTACCATTGGAATGTTTTTGAAGACTGTTTTTATTTTGTATTTTGTGGTTCCTCCTGTTTTTAAATGGTTTTAAGCCAGCTTTAAACCAGGGCTGGGCAGTCACCAGTCAAAGGGACCACATGAAAAAAACTGGCACTGTTGTAAAGGGCCAAACCAATAGACTGAACATAATTCAAAATAAAAGCCTTGCCACTTGTACAGTGTGCATGACATATGCTGCACACCATGCACATAGAACTTCTGTATTTCTTTTAGTTTAAAAGTAATCTCCATTTTTGTTTTCTTTTTGTCAATGCATCAGATATCCCTACTTTGTACATTAATTAACATTTGATTTCTAACCTCCCATTGACCTCATGCTGGACAAACATGGACAGCAAAAGGACCGGATGTCGCCTTGGAGCCGTAAAATACTCCGGTCTGCTTTGAAGGGTTTAAGCAGAGTGGACAACACATTAATACACTTGTAGAACACATCATCACTTAATGAATCATGTGAGGAGGGCCCAAAAACTGTTTGAAGCTGGTGCAGGTAAGAACAGGAATTGTTGCACAAAATATAGATCTAGGTATGATCTAGACCAAATTGATTAGATCTTTATATGCACCTAAAAGATGAAACAACAATTTCAAGAGCACCAATAAGGAATGAAAACATATCAAAATCAAATCAGAGAACAGAACAAAAGAAAGACCAAATAAAGACCATGCAGCTGTGAGAAGTTCATATTGAACAATTTGAAATAGTGACTTCAAGAAGTGCTGTACGTTTAAAATAAAAAAGGTGTGCAGGTGTGTTTTTTCTAACAAGTACACTAGGCCATGGACTCTGTGAGAACATACATAATTGGTGAGAGAGAGTCAGCAAAGACTTTGTGCAATGTCAGTCTGATTTTCAAATACCATTTACAACTTCAGCAGAGCCATTCTGACTTTGGCATAAGTGTTTAAACCAAAACAATAAACCAGAAGAAGTTTTACAGAACTCTAGTTCCGCTGTTATGAAAGTGCTAGCTTCTGCAACTGATTTAAAGGTTGTTCCATGGAAAATTACACAAGTGCAAAACTGAAGAATTGCCAAATGTTTATTCAAAATTAATATCAAGGCAAAAATCCCTTATCTGAAAAAAGTCAGAAGTCAGACTTGAATCACACTACAAAATTAGTGAAGTTAATACAATGCTGTTTTGATTAACTTGGAGGATTTAACCACAGATTACCACTCATACAACCTATTTATAGTTCTTCTCAGTCTTTTTGCAATGATGCACCTATGCACCTACAGTATTTGCACACCTCTCTGTTATCTGTTCAAAATGAACAACAATGTACTATAGTATAATTTAATTTAATGTAGTTCAAATGTAAATTGGTTGTAAAGAGGACTAGCAAAATAAGAAATTCATTGTACACTGTAGACTGGTTACTCTGTGCACGACAATAAAATCATGAATTTAAGTGATGAATGTCTGCCCTAGATTCTCCTAGTTTAACTGCTATATCTGTTTTGATCATTCCCCTATTATTCTGCCCAGACATTCATTCATTCATTATCTCCCGCTTTATCCTCTATTAGGGTCACGGTGGGGTTCCCCATGCCCATCCAGGGGAGAACGTTTCGGGCGCTGGGCAATAGACCCAGGACAGGGCGCCAATCCGTGGCTGGGCACACACTCACTCACACAGACACACTCTATATGGGGCAATTTGGAGAATTCAATTGACTTCATCCATGTTTTTGGACTGTGGGAGGAAACCGGAGAACCCGGAGGAAACCCACGCAGACACGGGGAGAACATGGAAACTCCACCCCTGCCCAGACATATCTGTATCATTTTCGAGTGCACCGAACATTAACTTGCAACGAGTGCATATAAATAAATGTTGAGAAGGTAGTCCAATCTTCTTTATGACGCCTTTCTTTTTTATGTCAGTTTTAGAACGGGAATGAAGTTTTAAGTGTAAGGTGTTGCTGCTTTTAGGAGCTCCACCTCAGTTCGAGTTTCAGTAAGTTTTCAGTTTGTTTTAACTGCTCACATTAATCTTTAGCGAAAACAATTGGAGGTTAGAAACACGCGGCTCTTTGTGCAGCGTTAATCCCCCGCAGGCTTTGAAGAAGCCGCTGACATGAACAGGACGCGCGACCCGAAGCCCCTCATTCAGAAAGACGAGCTTTAATCTACGGACTCTCGTGTTACCGCCAGCGAGCGAGAGAGACAGAGACAGACAGAGAGAGAGAGAGAGAGAGAGAGAGAGAGAGAGAGAGAGGGGGTCAGGAAGCCAGACCACGGGAAGTCACGACTCGCGTGAAATATCACGATGTGGCGAGGGGGTGAGTTCACCTGCCCCCTCCAAACAGCGTGACACATGTCCAGGGAATAAGGGGAATGCACCCTAATTACGGGCACACACACACACACACACACACACACACACACACACACACACACACACAAGAAAGTGTACATATGTGAGTGTACATATGCAAAAAACTGAAATTATAAAGCATCATATAGGTAACAGAGTTCCATTATCTTCCGTTTTAGCCTCTACTAGGGTCGCGGGGGGGAGGGGGGGAAACGGGCGGTGGGCAGATACAACCAGGACAGGGCGCCAACCTATCGCTGGGCACACACTCACAAAAACAGACACACACACACACACACACACACACTCTATACACACTGTACATGGGGTAATTTGGAGAATTCAATTGACTTGATCCATGTTTTTGGACTGTGGGAGGTAACCGGAGAACCCGGAGGAAACCCACGCGGACACGTGGAGAACATGGAAACTCCACCCAGATTGGGATTCGAACCGTGAATACCTAGCGCTGGGGGGGAGTCCCCATACCCATCCAGGGGAAAACGGGCGGTGGGCAGATACAACCAGGACAGGGTGCCAACCTATCGCTGGGCACACACTCACTCAAACAGACACATACACACTCTATACACACTGTACATGGGGTAATTTGGAGAATTCAATTGACTTGATCCATGTTTTTGGACTGTGGGAGGTAACCGGAGAACCCGGAGGAAACCCACGCGGACACGTGGAGAACATGGAAACTCCACCCAGATTGGGATTCGAACCGTGAATACCTAGCGCTGGGGGGGGAGTCCCCATACCCATCCAGGGGAAAACGGGCGGTGGGCAGATACAACCAGGACAGGGTGCCAACCTATCGCTGGGCACACACTCACTCAAACAGACACACACACACTCTATACACACTGTACATGGGGTATTTTGGAGAATTCAATTGACTTGATCCATGTTTTTGGACTGTGGGAGGTAACCGGAGAACCCGGAGGAAACCCACGCGGACACGTGGAGAACATGGAAACTCCACCCAGATTGGGATTCGAACCGTGAATACCTAGCGCTGGGGGGGAGTCCCCATACCCATCCAGGGGAAAACGGGCGGTGGGCAGATACAACCAGGACAGGGTGCCAACCTATCGCTGGGCACACACTCACACAAACACACACACACACACTCTATACACACTGTGGGGTAATTTGGAGAATTCAATTGACCTTGATCCATGTTTCCATGTTTTTGGACTGTGGGAGGTATCCGGAGAACCCGGAGGAAACCCACGCCGACACGTGGAGAACATGGAAACTCCACCCAGATTGGGATTCGAACCGAGAATCCCTAGCGCTGAGAGGCGACCGTGCTGACCACTAAGCCACCGTGCCGACCCAGTATGATTATTTTCACATAAATTCACAGATTGAGAAACATGAATATGTGATTAAGCTTTATTTTACTCTTATATTCACTTTGATAATTGACTGACCATTTAGTGATGTCCCAGTTATAGAATAAGACTGTAAACAAATATGTAATATATGCATTGTACATTTGCAGTTATGTGTTTATTGCACGTTTGCAAATATATGAATGAATGTTCAATAAATAAATGTGCATATTTGCTTTTATATCAATGACTTATGATCTGTGTGGACTTGATAGCTTCTTTTTTGTTGGTTACTATATAAATTATCCTGCTCCAACGTCATACTGCAGGTTTTAATATTCTAAGACAATGTCATTCTGACATTTGGGATCCTAGCAATACATTCAAGGATATAATGGCTGAATGAATATCCATGTACAGTTGTTAGTTACTTCCTTTAAATGGTAATCTAATGGATAAGACAGGAAGGCCTTATCCTAATTCAGCAAATCTGCCTGTTGCCAGGCACAGTGTCTGAAATGCAGTGACTGTGCTTCAGAGGAATGCAGGCTTCAGTCAATACATAGTGTTCTGAGCCTGGACGTGCTCACGGGTTAGTCTGCACTAACCTGCCTCCTCTGTTCAGCCACAATGACCCTGCCTTCATGTCAGCAAACATTTGGCAGAGTGATGTAGGGTAAAATGTATTATAGAACCAACAATTTTTTGAAATGTCTCTATGACCAGGTATGTAATGCAGCAGGTTTATATTGTTGTAATATAAATTTATTATAGTTATTTATATATAATATAATATATAATATATATTATATATATATATATATATATATATATATATATATATATATATATATATATATATATATATATATATATATATATAGCCTATTTTCAGTGTTCTTTTGATTATCTTTATAAAAAACAATATTATATTTTCACATGACATAGACACTTACACCAAAAACTCAAGTTAGCTCTACAAAAAAGACCAAGCCCGAACCTCAAAAGATTAATAATGGCAGAAATGGAGTGATCTCTGAGAACCAGTTGGTTCTGAAACCCCATCCCTTATTAAGTGCCAACAAATAATAAGATTCTCATATATTCAATTAGAAATTATCACATCTCATTAACTTGACCACCGGGGGGTCTCCATGCATATCCAGGGAAGAACGTTTCGGGCTGGGCAGATATATCCAGGACAAGGTGCCAATCCATCACTGGATACACACTTGGACACAGAAACACTATATAGGGTGAATTTAAGGGGAAACCAGAGAAAACCAACACAGACATGGGAAAAATATGGGAACTTTACCCAGAGAGGTGGATGTGAAAAGCATATGCCACTGTGCTGCACCAATTATAAATTAAATAATAATAATAATAATAATAATAATTACCCAGCGATGGATTGGCGCCCTGTCCTGGGTGTATCTGCCCAGCGCCTGAGACGTTCTCCCCTGGATGGGCATGGGGAACCCCACCGCGATAATAATAATAATAATAATAATAATAATAATAATAATAATAATAATAATAATAATAATAATAATATTATTATTATTATAATTATAATAAGTTGATGTTGCTGTTGTTAATAATTAAACCTCAGCATAGAGAAGTATTAAATAAAAATATAATCACAATTAAAACTTAATAATAGAAGCAAATAAAGCAAATCAGATATTTATTATTTCAGCAGTCATTCCACATCATAATCAATTGCTGATCATGTGGAGGAGGCGGGACTACAGCCATGCCCTTTCAACTCTTTCTCCATACTGGACACGGGAGAGAAAGCCTGACTAATTGTTAGGTTTGCAACCTAGTTTTAAAAACTGTGAGTCTGTCTGCTGTTAATAATAGAACACTTACTCATACGATAGAACACTGTCTTGTCGCTGCAAAACCTTGTTGCTTATATATGTTTATTGCATTTTTAAATATTTTGGCCTTTATTTAAGAAATTCTGTAATCATTTCCCTGTGTTAATAATTACCACAGTGCACTGCTAAAACTAACAGGATTTTATCCCTAATTCTGCCCTCTTGCACATTGTGTTCCTCTGTGTAATTACTGTGCATGGAACGTTGACTTCCTGTGTAGCTGCGGGGCTCAGAAGGTCCTATCCATTTATATGTAAGAAGACGATGTGCAAAAGACTAACTTGCTTGTTAAATGTTCTGTTTCTTAGAATTTCTTGTGCACTTCTCTGCCATCTGGACATCAAGGTCTCGGGATTTAGTGCAGAATATTATGTTCTTAAGTGCAGCACTTACTGGCTCTCAGAATGTTGCAGCATGCATGATCCCCAGCTAAGCTGCGTAGAAAAAATAAATCTGATTCTATATAAAAAAATGCATAAAATTGTATTGGGGTGGCAGTAGCAAAGCTTGAATGTGTATAAGCAAAAGACATTAGCACATTTGTAATACAGGCAAAACAAGAACTTGCTGCACTGCTTTACATTGTTTTGGCTTCATTCTAAACCTCATGACCTATTGTCCTATTAACAGTAAATATATACAGTATTTCTTGTCTGGGGTAGAAAAGACTGGACATAAAAGAGTCAGGAACTTTTGTTACTAAGTGCCTACTGACTAAAGAGACTCAGATGTTGAATACCAAATTACAAACTGGTTACATGACGCAATTTCATGCATTTTGCGTCATGTCCTGCCTCATGCAGCTTGCAGACAGGCACCACCCGTTCTGGAACAGTCTTAGTAGATTATAACAAGTCTTTGACCAAGAGAAACCCCTGTTGTGTGCATAATGCACAAAAGAACAGTTCATATGTCAAAACAATGCAGGACTCTGTTAAATAATGTACAGTGTAGGGAACACCCTAATATGCAATTATACCTGCCTAGTGGGTTGTATAGACCCACGACATTCTAACTCTCAGTAAACAATATTAAATTACATCCAGTTAAACCTGTCTCTAAAATGTTTCTGAGCTATTAATAAATATATCTCAAACACAAAATAAATGCTGTGTACATGACAATGTATCACTGTTGTGGCAAATGCATCATCAGACATATTGCTGCAGAGAGCTTTCTGAAAATAGCTGTGATCTTGCTATCTCTGATTTGGTACATACATGGCCTTTTTTTATTAATGTAAACTTAGATGAACAGCATGTTTGTGAGTGGCATAGAATCTTTGTCAAGCCAGCAACACCGACAATGCTGACAATGCTATTTCCCTCGTTATAGGATCATAATAATGAATGTTTTTCAGTGAAAGGCTTCTATGCAGGACCAGTCTACACCACTGACTAAAATGAACTGCGGGTGGGAGTCTTTCTAATTGGTATGGTGCAGTGGCCCAGTGGGTAGCAATGATATTTGATAGCAAGAATTCCAGGATTTAATTTCCAGGTAGGGCAGCTTGGGTCCTCTTTATTTAGAGTTTGCTCTTTCTCCATTTGTTTGCATGGAATTTCCCAGGAGATCAGGTTTTCACCTTTAGTCCAAAGACATGTAAGTCAAGTGAATTGGAGATACATGATTGCCCTTAGCTGTGAATGCGTGAGTTTATTTGGTCTCGTGGATGATAAAATGGCAATATGGAGTTTCTCTACCGTTTATCCTTTGATCACTAGACTGTAACCACCACTAATTAGCATAAGCGATCTTGAAAACAATACATTAGAAATTGTTTTAAATACTGCTAGTTTCATCAATGACTGACTGTCTTCAAATCCTGCGCTCCCTCAAGCATAAAATAAGTATCAATTTTTTATCAATGTTAAAATTGTCCAGAATGATTTTATTTGAATGTGACAATGAAAGAGCAGTGTCTAAAACCCTTTGTCCATATTGTTTATCTTAACGAACAGGATGTTTTGTTCTTAATATTTAAATCATTGACCTTCATGATGAGTTTGCAGGAAAGCTGCACGCTAAGCAAAACTGCACGTTAAGGTGGTGCACCACCACCCATTGTGTCAGCTAAAACTTCCAACAGGTTTTTGCCATCATGGGGGTTAGGGGCAGATCTGTTCAATTCACATGAACACCTGTGCGCATCTCATATGTCAGTAGTAGCATATGATGTGTACACGTGATTTATAAATACTGTGTATGTATGCATATATGCTGGGATAGGAATAATGCACCAACCAAATAATATCTGCTCTGTAACGGATAGGAATAATGTGCCAGCCAAATAATACCTGCTCTGTGATGGTACTATTGGGGTCCTAACCATTAGAGAACAGACTATACATACACACATGTATGTACTGTGTGCGTGTGTGCAGGGTGTTTCCACACCCTTTTCTCAAAATAATTGCTGAGATATGCCCAGCACCCCTCAAGCACCCCTTGTAATTAAGATATAGCTTTGAAAATGAAACAAATATATAAAAATATTAATTAAGTACATGATTAGTACATATGATAAAGTATATGAAATGTTCATCCATCAGTATTATTTATAGATTCCAGCAATGATTTGCTTTACTCCCTTTGAGTGTATGAAATCTACTAAATGTGTATCTTACGCTGAATATTAATTAATTAATTTAATTATTTCAACATTAAGCTTCAGATCCTCTGTTTTCAAATTTTACTTTTCTGAGGAAGGGCAGGTATGTTTTTGAACAGTGTGTATGACCATGTTGCAACACTTAACACGTAACTTGAATAACTTACTGCACTGGGGAAAAGCAGGGAATCAATATCACAAGCCTTGCAACTCATGCCTAAAAAAATAAAATGCGAAGGAGGAGAATAAGTGGAAAACAGGATTGGGTTTACTACATGCCAACACAACATGTTGTGATCATGTTTTCTACTTTGAGCACAAAGCATGACTCATCATGTTTGAATTATGCATCATGATAAGATGTTGTGTCCATGTGCTTTGCATGGGCGGGGGAGTTACGTCAATATACAACACGATGGGGTGAACAGCATGTCAACAAAGTGTTGAAAGAGAGAGTAGAGTCTGTCTGTCAGTCCACAGACTTTGTGTCCATGTCTAATGGCTACAGTCCAGCATTCATCCAAAACGTACCAAGAAGAACTCGAAGAGCAGATTAAAATAGCATGTGCTGTGATCTGTTTATGTCAGGTTACAGAACAGCATGGCCTGCAGAGAGGATTAAATACAGTGCACTAATGAAACTCTTATACTCTTTTTAAAGGGATTTTTTAAGGAAGACTTGTTGTAAATGAATATAAAAGGAAATGACATTATTCTTTGAGGAAATTTTCACAGTACGGAAATGGTCAGTGCAGAAGTGCAAATTTTCTTTGGCTGCTGCATCTGTCCATTTTAGTTAAGACTGATATTTTTAGCTCTTTGCTTCCTGGCTTTCATTATGTGACATATTGTACTGTTCCGTATGAGCTCCTGGCTCCAGTCTGCCTTTACAACACCCTGCCCTCAAACAAAGGGCAGCTAAAATAGATAAACAGTTTAATGTCAGACTGAACTCTCCTCTTTACCAAGAAACAAGGTGTGTCGTTCCTGAAAACAAAACCACTTTTTTTTTGCACACACTTAAAATCAAAGTGCAGTTAAATCTCAAATGTCTCAAAGTGCTTAGGCCCCTTTAAATCACAAAGCATTTCTAAGAATTACGCTCCTGTATGCTATGCATTTTGCACTCTAGAGTGCTAAACACTTTAGTAAACAGTAAAGCTAGAGTCCACCCGGTTACATTCCTAAAGATCTTGGCATTTTTTCAGTTTCTGTGGTGCTCACTTCTCCCAATGGCCCCTTATGATGAATTTCCTGTAAAAGGTTTACAACAAAAAGGTTTTTCTTTCCCAGAAGCTCACCCATCACACATAAAGAAGATCACAGAGAAATATACACTAATGCACACGCAGAACTGATGCATGCAACAAGTCATTCAAATAAGGGTGTTACACATTCATTCATTTCCAAGAAGCAGAAGTATCATGAGGTTACTGAATTAAGGTGGTCTTATTTAAGGTCTGGAAATTGTTATTACCTCCTGCATGTGATTCAGATGTCCAGGGATAAATATTTACTGGAATTGCAAGAGGAACCCCTTGAAGTAACATGAGTGTGTGTTTATTTAACACTTTATGCGTCATTCTTTTTGAGAGTTAAATAAAAATGCAATTATATGCTTTAATACCACTTTATCATATATTTTACATTTACATTCACAGCATGTCTTTTTTCTCAATTTGCAGCATGTTGGATTTTTAATTGCTAAGCAACCTATTTATGGCAATTTCTTGGGAGATGAAAGAAATCCAAAGGTTTGCAGGAGAAAATGTGAGAACACGGCAAATCTTTTGAAAAACCAACTCTTATGTTTGTTCCATGTGTAATATCAAATATAAGTTTAATGTACAAATATTATATGGCATGCCTTTATTAAGATGTGTATTATGAATGATATGTTTTAATTACTGCACGTTTCTGGGTATTAACCCATTTCTAAAGAAAGACCAATAATCAGGGTTGCTGGTTTCTGTGGTTGCAAGGTGGTTCATGTTTTCTGATGTTATTTGGGAAAAAGTAGAACATTTTCTTACAGTTTGATGTTTGGCATGTCAACAAAACTTTTAAAGCCTGGAAATGCACAGAGTTCATGTTGCAAAACGGACATGCAAAAACAGAACCTTATGATGTCATGCGCTTACTCATGCATTGCTATTTTAAAATTTCACTTCTAGAGCATGTATATGTTTTCCATATATTTATTTATTTTTATTATTATTTCTTTTTGCATTATGCATCTGCATAGTTTAAGTAGCAACGATGCTTGCGTATATATCTACATCGATGGGCTTAGTGGTCTTGAAATAATATGTGTTCAGATAAATTTATGGCGTATTGCTATCTTGGCAATGGAAAACAAGTGCACCACTGACTGAAAATAATCAAAGCAGAAGTCAACCATCAGACGTTCATTGCTATATTAACAGTGAATTGTTAACACACGCATGCTCACCCTGCTTATTATGTACACATGAACATGCTGCATGCAAGGTGGCAGCTATGCAAACTTTTGAACTAAAAATAAACAGAATACAAAACAACATTAGTCTACACCAACACAAAATTGTGCTATTTTGGCCATGCTTAATTTGTTCATTGCACATTACACCAGAAGCACATCCATGCAGCCTTTTCCATGTACTTTTCCTGTCCTCACAATAGAAAAGACACACTAACATGCACTAAATCAAGCTGCGCAGTTTACAACTTGCTGAAGATTGCAAATAAGGACCCTTAATGTATAGGTATTTTGTTTGGTGTTCTGTGATCCTGTGGGCGGCACGGTGGCTTAGTGGTTAGCACGTTCGCCTCTCAGCGCTAGGGATTCCCGGTTCGAATCCCCATCTGGGTGGAGTTTCCATGTTCTCCCCGTGTCTGCGTGGGTTTCCTCCGGGTTCTCCGGTTTCCTCCCACAGTCCAAAAACATGGATCAAGTTAATTGAATTCTCAAAAATTGCCCCATATAGAGTGTGTCTGTCTGAGTGAGTGTGTGCCCAGCGATGGATTGGCGCCCTGTCCTGGGTCTATCTGCTCAGCGCCCGAGATGTTCTCCCCTGGATGGGCATGGGGAACCCCACCGCGACCCTAATAGAGGATAAAGCGGGAGATAATGAATGAATGAATGAATGAATGAATGTTCTGTGATCCTATAGTGTTTAATAGATTTGTAAATAAGAAGCTCAGGCCTCAATCATTTTCTTTGTTCAGATTAAAAACTTTTTAAAAATGCCAGCTTTCTATCACTCCTAAAACATGTAAAACAATATGCACTTAAACATCACATCTCTGTTTGTGGCTTTTCTCTCTTTCTCTTATTTTAGAATCTGGAGTACTTTTTACCCTATTTAGCCAGGCACTTAACTTATCATAGATGCCTTTTCTTCCTAGCTTTATGGTTCACACTAGTCATTAGTCAGCCATGGGGTACCTTAAGATTGCTTGCAGATCATTATTCTCGGAAGCTGTGCTGCAGTGGTGGTTTTACTCATGTGAATAAAAACCTGGATTCATTAAGGTGGGGGATTTGAGTCAGCACAGATGAATAGTATCAGCATTTCCCCAGCATGGGAGGCCCCATCTCACCCCAGCCACTGTTCACCAGCTTAGAATCCACGGAAACAACCGCTAAAAATAAATAGTCATGTGACAAACGGGTCAGAATTACTATGGAGCTCAACAAAATACTGCTGTTATCAAACATGTGTGGAATATTTTATAGTTTAAAGCTGCATGAACGCAGCGTGAAAACGAATCGTGAAAGGCCATCTGTTGTCCAACTAATAGAACCCCTGCATGCTCAAACATTCAATAGAATCATAACAGACATGTTATTACCCAGGGGTCTTTTTCAGAAAGTTGTTTCATTAGTCAGTAAAACTGATGATAGAAATGTGACTATAACTGGTGTCGTGACATGATCAAAGGTCGGCTTTATACATTTACCAAGAACCCATTCTGTGCCTTGTTTTTCGACAGTCTTTAAAAAACAGCAAACAGCCCGACATGTTGAGAAGAGCATGAGTAAGATGCATGTCATGTTCATGGGATCAGCAGCATGCTCCTCTTAATCATCTCAAAGGCCACTGTGGGCTGCCTCCTGTGTCAGACCACAAATCAGTAACCACAATCAAGGGCCTTTGTTCCTCAATCAGCCAAGCTGTTTTTTTAGTGCTTGGAGCTATTTCTGGAGCCTGGATAAAAAAAGACTAGAAGATGCTACTTATAAACATGCTCCAGCATACAGAAACACACAAACACACTACTCACTGGCAGATTTGTAGACCAAATTTTGTAAATCATGAAACTACAACCTACATCTACATTGACAATAAGTGTAAAACCAAGCAGGTGCAATTAAGCAGCTCTAATAAAGAATGTTTTTATTTTTTGTTTACATGTTATTTAATGGCTTTCTTTTGCCTTTTCTAAGTTTCAGGGAGTCAGCATTAATGACATCTGACAAGATTTGAAACCTGGGTATATATATTCTCAAAAACATATAATCCTGAGCATATATTCTCAACGCCTACCATTTAACACATTTTGGTAGAATTCAGTGGAAAGTTTAAGTAAAGCAAATAATGGGTCAGTGGAGAAAAGTGTGATGCACAGGGAAGTAAACTGTTCCCATAGGGACCCTGTAAACATAAACAATAACAATGACAATGACAAAACACCAAGCAAAAAAATTCAGTGCATCTCACACACTGGTAACCTGCCGGGCCAGTAACTTGTTGCATGGCGACAAGCAGCCAGGGCAAAGCTATCATCTTGCCTTTTCAGATATAGTTACCCAGGGTGAGTGACAACACAGAGCTTACTAAACAAGAAATGTGATTGACACAATTACCCCAAAATGACTAAATATTAAGGTCATAAAATAATAAAATCCATTATTAACCATTTACCCCATTAACCACAATTTACACAATGACTGGACCTCAGCGGGCACCAGAATCAAGACACATTGCAGACATGTCCCCAGCCACTGTGTTACTGTCCACCTCCCTGTAAATAAAACAAATTATACTTTGGGACAGATCAACTCCAGTAGCACAAACTGCTTTGGGGTGTATATTTACAGCTTAGTAGACTGTTTAAAACACTTGTTGACAGAAGTTATTACATCACACAATTAAGGGAGCAGGACCTTTGTGGCTTGAAGCATCGACATGAATAGTCTATCTTAAGTAGCTGAAAAGTCACAGTGATGCAAAATTTGTACCTTACTTATGGGAAAACACATTACATATCACAAATATACTTAGCGATTGGTTTTTGAGACTTTTGAATTTTATGATTTATATGCTCGTAATGATTACGTCATCACAGAGCTCAGGTAAATTCAGGTTATTCATTGCTTTTAATTTTGAAACTATAAAGAAATGTTTATTATATTTACAGTGTTGTTACTGTAATATTGACTTTTTAAATGCTTTATCAAACAAGTAATATAAGAAATCTTAAAAGTTGGTCAATTTACAGGCAGAAAACAGAATTAAAATCATTAATGCATAAAGACTGTTTAGGTTTCTATGGAAAACCATGATGATCAGGATCTCCCATTTTCTTCACACAGAGGAAACTATGGGAGGAGTGAATCAAAAAGTGTGGCACAGGCCTGGTTTGAAATCAGCTGTGCGTAAACACACGTCAGTGAGCAGGGAGTCCCTGATGCTGCCCTGAGGCTGATGGATAAACAGGTTATGTGTGAGGGTGAAAGGACTGAAGGCAGATATGTGATACACCACTGACTGGTTTGTTTATATATTGAACAGTAATGTTAGGGAGGAGGATTGTAGGCTTGAGGCGAATGTCCTTACTGTAAATAGGGACAAACATGTTTACATGGTCACTAGGCAAGCAGGCACATGGTGTCACCCTAAATATGATCCTGCAACCTAGAAAGCTGCTTCTCTTTGCTTTATGGTTCAGTGTGTTCCCAGAATAAGTACATGTTTTTATATTAATAAGTAGTGTTTTCAATTGTATAACAAATGTGTTTATTTTAAGGCCTTCAAAGGTATTTTACTGCCTTGTGGGAACTCTGCATGAAATTCAAGGAAATTCAAATGAGATACAAGGGATCTTTCTTACCATGTTGACCATGTTAACAAAACTGGATGTAAATTATCCACTACCTTAACATGTTAAGGAGTTATATATATACACTTAAATGTTTGTCAGTGTTGCTTCATAGCACTCCAGCTGTTGCTCCTGTGAGAATACACAACTGAAAATGTAAACAATGTTTCTGAACTCACTGGTCATGCAGAAAGTTTGTCCAATTGTACAATAAACTTTGCTGAGTTTTAGTGGTGATATTATTACTCAATAAATTATATTCATAAATTTTGACAGATTTTGGAGTATCTAGTATTAGGCATTCTTTACAGTCGTGTGCAGGACTACTAACCTTAATTTATTTAAATGTGTATAAAAATAACATTTAATTCTCCCTTACAAATGATTTTCTGGAATAGGATTGTTAGAAAAAGCTGATGAAAAGACGTCTTGTTTTTCCCTCTGGTCCTCTGTTCTCTGCACTCTGTTCCAGTGTGACACACTGTTCCTAAGAGAACATCCCATGCAGAACCTGGCACTGGGTGCAAAATCCAAAAGAGGACTTCTGTTCCGCAGGCATATGGGTTAGTGCATGTAGAAAAAGCAATGGTGGGACAGAACGTAACGCTGGGACAGTCAGAAACTGTTTTCTCCTGACTAGCATGAAATGCAGCAGATACAAAACATTACCAAGCCATCCAATCGCACAGCAGACCAGATAATTATGCTTAGAATGCACAGTGTGTATCATTCTGTCTGAAATCAAAAATCCAATTTTAAGAGCTTATTACTCTGCAGCTGAACGTGAAATGCAGCACAGAAGATTTTATAATCAGAATGATTGTATGTTCTTAGTGTCTTAAGCCATAAATTATTCTGGCAATATTTTTGTGCATGTTTGCATGTTCTCCTTGTGTCTGCATTGGTTTCACAGAAAGTGCACAACCCAAGACGTGTATGACATTTGATTCAGGAATTTTTAAGAGTATATGTTTACAATGTGCCCGTCCTCTGCAATGGAATAGCAACCTGTCAGCTTCAACGTCAAGAAGCACTACTGCGTTCTCTGGTTTCCTCCCACAGTCCAGAAAACATGGACTAAGGGTAAATTGGCTGCTCTAAATTGCACCATTTCAATTGCCCCTATAGTGTGTGTGTGTGTGTGTGTGTGTGTGTGTGTGTGTGTACCCAGCAATGGATTGGCGCCCTGTCCTGGGCGTATCTGCCCAGCGCTCAAAACGTTCTTTCCTGGATAAACAAGGAGAACCTAGTCCTTAGTATAGGATTATGCAAAACATAATGAGACAGTTTATGTTGTTCTCCTACATTAAAGACTGAGGGGAAAGTCTCCCTTTATGTATGGAAATAAAACAAGACATGATGTTTCCAATTGTCTCATTAGTACAAGGAAAAAAGTAATTTGTTTCTCTTAAAGAAATCAGCAGCAGCATGTGATACTGATTCTGAACTGTATGTGATTCATGCTTGTTAAGTTCATACAGTTTGTGCAAATTTAGACTACAACAATCTTACACATCCCCTGCAGACACTCGAAGATACTGCTGATCTGTAAGAGTCAGTGTGTCTGCATATGTGTCCAATGATGAATGCAACCATTGTTTTTTGTACATGTGCATCTGTTCATATCACAGTACGGGATGAACTTGTGTGTGTGTGTGTTAATTTGCTTGGTGCCTGCAGCATAATTAGACTAATTAATCTTGAGATTAAGCCTCTCTGTGATTACCTTCAGTGTAACTGGGCCAGTGCTGGCCTGGCATTATTTACAGCTTGCAGACAATAAGACTAAGAAGGGACTTGTTAACTGTCTGGCAAGCCATGGTCCAAAGATATTTCTGTGTAGGACCTTAGTGCAACCAAAAAAGGTATCGCTTAGGGCCTCATCACTCACTGTTGTTACATCAATCATAACAAATTAAAAAATACTGAAAGACTTTACTGGGTCATACATGGCTCATAGGTCAACTGGGACAGTAAACACAACAAATTAATAATCTATGCACACATGAAATATCACCCGCCTACTTACTGGTAATAAACGAGGAAGTTAAAATGTGTTTATTGAAAGATTACAGCTTAACCCAAGACCCAGACTGGCTTCGAGCTTCATTTCCCCATTTACTTCTGTTTGTGTAACTTTTTAAAAGATAGCTTAAATTTCAGAGCAAACATGGGTTTCTTTTGTTCGGCAAAAGGAGTAAATTACCAAAAAAGAAAAGCTAATGTTATCGTTGTACATGTATACATCATTATTAATAAAGCTAAGTGTTGAATGTTATTCTCAATTACTTGCACCTCACAGTGAAAGTGCTATTAATGTACAGCCTGTATAGAAGTACAAATGCAGAATGGATTATTAGGGCAGCATGGATGAAACTCTGATAAAAGCTCTGTCGCCTTAGCACTGTGTATGCCATTTATTATAATAATAACCTATAATAATATTCACAGATCATATTTCTTTGCATTTATCACAATATGCATATTACAAATCAAGTGAGTATAAATGAGATACACATTCGCATATATTTACACACACATTAGACTTTATATATGCACACATTAAACACATTTATATATACACACATTAAACTTTAAATTTGGCCTTAATATACATTTAGCTAGTTTTTTGACTATTGGTCACCCATGTGGAATATCTGACAAGTGGCATATGATGGTTTATTGTGTGAATGCTGCATGTGTGACTGGCCTAGAGCCTGATGATTGTCACGACAGGAAATGATTCTGCGCATTTTTGATCATATGGATTCGGCAAACTAACAGCCGACTTGAGCCGACGCTCTGCAACTGAGTGCAAATGATGATAACAGTGTCTAATAGCCATGTGATTTTCAAAGCAGGGAGTCTGGAGTCAGTAGCATCAGGAGATTAACATGACTGCCCTAATTACTCATATCTCCTGCTGGGTAACATAGTGACAGCTGTGAGTAACTGTACCCATGTAGAAAACCATAATTAGAAGTTAGACATCTGGTCCAATATCAGCCCAAATCATCTGCCTCCATCAGATGTTAAGTGAATAGCTCACAGACGTCCAATCAACGTGTAAATATAATGCTTTAACTTTACATGACACAGCACTGATAACATATTCAATATATTCAATATATGTAATATAAGAACAACCTGGAGACTGGCAATAAGCTAGACAAAAAATTATATATGGCCAAAAAATAATATGTATATAGTTTTTTTTAAACATTAGCCCAGAGTTCATTTCAAATGACAGAATGTTGCAGTTGTACCTTGTTCAAGGTAGTACAGAATCTCTTGCACACACACTAAGGCTTTGTTAAATACACAATGATTACTGTGCTAGTTTGTTCAGGCCCATAACTGTTCGCTGCCTAACCAATGAATGAGGCACATAAAGAGCCTGAACATAGGCTTATAGTGTGCAGAAGGATTGAGGCCCATAGTGCTCACCACACAGAGACTTTCCTGGTAAAAAGAAAAAAAAACTCAAGTCTCCTTTTCAGGAAAACCTCTATGCCTGTCTATTATCTATGGTGTTTTTTTTTTCCAGGAAAGGCCTTCAATATTCTAAGAACTGGACCTCATGCATTAGGGGCTGATACACTCGCAGCTTAAATTTTTTTTTACAAATATATATGTATCTGTCATATCAAAAATTTTTAATACATTTAACTTAACTTTTACACTTTTATAACTCCAAAATATGCATGAGTTCAAATGATTTAACAAATAAATTAATGTGCAGTTTTGATTATATTTCATTTGCATAACTAATAGTGATACACATTTCATTCATTTCTGCCACAGAAAGTATTAATGCAATAAAGCAAAAGTCATGCTCAAAATCATGTGCTGAAATTGCTTTCCAGCTCACGTGCAAACCCTAAGCACAGCAGTAATGTGAGCAAGCTGCTGCAAGCTCCACGTGGCTGTTAAAAAAAAAAAAGTGCTGTGCTGTGTCACCCAGCCTTCAGCATTTGTCAGGGCAAAGGCTGGAACGGGGAGGGAAGAAGACAGACCATGAGGTCTAAGACCAGACCACCAGCATCTGAGAAGACGATGACCCCTGGTTCACAGAGTGGTGTTAACCCCACCTGTTTGTCAATAGGGTTTGACGAGTCTCCCCTGATACTGGTCTAGCTTCCAGAAGACCCTCTGTTGGTGGAGAAAACTGTTACTTGGGATCTTGAGGCAGTAAAATGATTACATTCCACTGCTGGAAGCAAAGATTAGATAAGAACTATTCTAGGTAGCACTGTGAACGGAAGCTGCAGGGTAAACGGGCATGTATAAGTATGAGGGTGTGTATGTGTGTTTAAAATGGGTGGAGGTTAAAAAGGAGTCTGAGCTGAAATAAATTAATTTAATACTCCCATGCCCCACCTAAATGATCAGGATTGTCTCTTATCATACATTTATATGGAGCTGCAATAGATTTCAGACTTCTTGTAGAATTGAACTTTAATGGTTATGTTAATTTTTAAATCCTTTAACCAGCTATGACTTTTGTGCTTTAACCAGTTCTTAAGACATGGCTTTAATGACAGATTGTCTCTTGAATGAATGCACTAGATGTTCAACAGGGTGTTGGAGCTACATACCTTCATTGTACGCTACACGTGGCATTATGCAATAACACTTTTGTTTGGAGGAATTTCCATGCTCTTTGTAATAATATAATAAAACAACAATAAAACATTAACTAGTGCAGCTCTGAATAAGGTCATTCTACCTAATGAAACACAAAACAAGATAAAAGGGTATCATGGAAACACTGAGTGTAAAAATAGGAATATTTGATCAGGTAAGTTCTGATAAGGTATTGGCTTTCCATACTGCATGTTTCCACCCAAGTGCCATCAGGAAATACGGATGGAAACTTCCAAAGACATGTGGAGTTTTATTTCATATTTAATGGCTACCACATTATTGTACTGCTTTGGTAATGCTGTTCCTACATGTTTTAATTTATAATTAGATAAACCCCGTTGCCAATAATTTTGGATTTGGATGTAAAGTGCTATAAAATCAAGAAATCATAATGCAATATTAGTTTGAAATTTAAATGAAATGAAAAATATATAAATAGAAATATTTTGTAAATGTAAAAATGGGACAAAAACATTATTACTTCCGTAATTCAATTAGAGTTTCTTTTAATGATATATTAGTCATTTTATAATTGGGAATGATTGTTGCTATGGTTAAAGAGGTAAAATACATATTTTACATGACCATTTATCTATACTGATCACATAGATGCCGGTTAAATAGTTAGTAGATGACTGATTTTAAAATAATGAATAAGGAATGAAACATTGTAATTGATAGAACACAGCAGTCATGAAAAATATTACAATTTAGGGGCTTAAGTGAAGTGAAGGTATAGCATTAATATCGGAAAATCTATGTTTTTTTAAACAAAAAGATGTTGGTGTGGATGTAGTCTATTGTTACAAAGACATTGTTATAACACATGCAGAAAAAGGAAGAAAAACACGGCAACTTGCTAGTGGCATATGTCAATCTGTATGTATGCTTCTGCATCAATGGTATCTTCACATGGACACAAGTCACACATGATACACCACATATCATGAGAGATATTGGTTTTTGATTGATATCAATGTCAGCTGGCCATAACACAAGTTTCCACTGTCATGCAATCTATCCCTGTTGTGCTTCTAAAAGGAAAATGTGGCTTCCACCTTTAATAATATAAGTGTGAGCCTTATATGTTCTAATTAATTTACTTGTGTATTGGGAACTTATGTAAAATATCATAACTTAGCTTTTCTTTGGACATGCAATATACACTTAAGTTAGTCAGTAAAAATATCTCATCTAAGTTCTATAAAAATAGTTTAGGAAACAAAGAATGATAGTTTTGGGGGGAAAAAATGATCAGTCATCAAAATAAACAAATATTTTATGTTTGTTTTACCCTGTTTTTTGTTTTCGAAAAGTATGTCTCATACCTGGGTTTAATCCTGGACTTTCACAACATTATTGCACAGCTGTGTTAGGCCTCAAGCCTAGCAGCTGCTTGTGAAAAAAAAGTCCTGTAGTGTTTCTAGGGAAATTCTTAAAGCCACCATGTTTCATCTTCTAAACACCTGACAGCAAACTTCAGAATACATGCAGGATGTGGGCAGACCTATTTACTAGATGCTGAGTTTATAAATATGATTTAAAACTTATATAAATGCACTACAAATATGAAAATAAAGCTAAGCTGCGAACAAACTTTACAGCAATTAGCCATGATCCAGGATTTACAAACATTATCATATAATACATGCCAACAAATTAGGGTTGATGTTTTCTCTCAGTAATTCCTGGTAAACTGGGGATAGCAGAAAACCCATTAAAGATAAACAAATCAAATTTCATTAATTCATGCGTGCAAAAGTTAGAGCACTTAATGGCAGAGTGATCTGTAATCTACACTACAGTCATGTTAGTTGTCATTATGACATTCTGATTGTTTGTGTGCTCTCTCGCGATTGCTCTCTCTCTCTCTCGCTCTGTCTGTCTGTCTGTCTGTCTGTCTCTCTCTCTCTCTCTCTCTCTCTTGTCTCTGATGTGGCATGTCACTCTGACCTGGGACTTTTTCAGCAGTCCACTAGTGCTTTCATCAACTACATGTTTCTCTGAAATAATGATATATTTCACATAACTGTCCCCAGTTTACATTTCCATCATAATTTGCAGATTTGTAAAACAAGTGCTTAACATTTTATGGTACTCGATTGAGAATTTATGGACCTGAGAAGTACTTTAGTGAATACATTGTCCATTTATTATTTTTACAGTTGCTAATGTGTTCCTACTTAAATAGATTTCCCTTGTTACAGCCTGTCAATACAAATCCCAAACTGTGCCCTATTACCTGGTGTGCATTACTCTGGGTATAATCTGTCTAGGGCATGTAAATGTAAATTGCACTTTTAAACATGTAATGAAATTATAAGATGCATCAATAAATTCATTCCGATTATATTAAGTAGCAGGTAGGCTGTTATTCTTGCAGATCACATTCTTTTTAAAATGCAATATATTTAGAACAGTGTCAGTGCTGGAGAATATTATATCATTTAAACCACAAAAAGTAAGCGGAAATAAATACATTTTAACTGAGCTATTAATGTTGCAATGTAAATATTGGGTGGTGTAGATGGTAGTGGGGGTTGCAGAGGGATTACTCCATCAGCTGTAGTAGGTTGGTGTAATGATCTTAAGGGAAGTGCTGCTGAAATCGTACACGCTGTTAATGCTCTGTAGTATATCAGCCCTGACGTCTTAGGATCTGTACAGTTCACGCTGCGAAATAAGAACATATTGCAAGAAATCAATATCAACCCGCTTCATGTGGAAGCTCAGATGTTGCAAATTGCTTACAATTAAGTTTGAGCACTTCTAGTCCAACTTGGCTAAAAGCCCCAGAGTTGCAGCTAGCAGTGGCCATCTGGAGGGCAGATCAGGGGCTTCTGGCTATTGTGAGGTCACGGTATTACTCAGACTCTCATGACTGAATATTCGCTGACCTTGCTCCTGATCTCTGTCTTTCCCTCTGTAATGACATCATCACAGAGGAAAACCCCTCCCTTAAGTGGGTCGAGGGTCTCCAAATTGCAGCCAATGACCATAATAGGAATAAGGGTTCTTTTTGGGAGAGAGGGAACAATTGAAGGCAGCTGAAGTCATGTGGCTATGCATATAGTCCCTAATCCCCTCCCATAACTTGTATCTGTGAGATCAGCTTTATAAAAAACAAAATGACATCAAGTTGCTTTCTTTCACACATACAGATGCGCGAATGGGCACACACACGCATGCAAATGCGCACGCACACACACACACACTCTCTTCCTGCCCATGTCCTAGTTTCCTGGAAGAGTCAGACCTCTGTTGCTGGAAATGCAGAGGGAGCAAAGGAAAATCAAGACACTAAGCATGCACTGATGAGCTCATGTGATAGATGAGTAAGCTCATGAGCTCACTATAACACTAGCACGTTTAGGATTGGAGGACAGTTGTGTGCCGAGTAGCTACGTCCACCAATCAGGGATAAGAAGAGCGTTAGCAGCATGGGATGATTCCATATGACGTGTTCACATCTTTAGATGCTGCAGTGCCACCACTTCTGCCTTGCATCTTTAATCACAACAAGCCATCTTTAACTATTTGGCCATATGAATGTTTATACAACACCACTGCATGACTTTTAATAACCTGAGATTATCAAAACAAAAATACAGACTTTCGGGTACACACCTTACAGTGTGGGAAAAACATAATAAAATCCAGTCTCTCGGGAAAACACCACCATCACTGATATTGGGTTTGTTTTCGTCAAAACATTGCCATTGGTGTAAAGTCTGGTTTATGCTTAGGGAAGGATTTCTCAGTAAAACACCTTTGCAAACCGGATTTAAACCAGCTTCTTGAAAGTTGAAACACCGGCAGTTTAACCTTCTGGGTATCAGGGTTGCATACATATCAGGGTTATATTAATAATGAAACACATAAAAGAACACATTATTTCCTAGGCCACCCAAAGAGGCCTAAGCCCTGAGACAAGAAATATCTTGCTCCAATCAATATTGTTTTTAATTAAAGTTTTAGGAAGCTTTGTGTTTAATGTTCTGTCAAAAGCAATTAGTACAAATAGTACAAATTAGTTCAAAAACCTTCCAAAAGTTTAACGTTCCAAAATATTAATGCTATTGAAAGACTTGTACCCTCCTTATTTTATTAACACCTTAATACACTGTGGCTAAAAATGCTATTATAATCAAAGATTCATAACAAATATTTAATTTAAATGCAAAGCAGTAAAGGTTAAAGTTAAAGTAAAGTTTCTATAACTGCACATTTTTTAATGTACTAATAATAAATGTATGTACTAAACATACATATATATTATTTTACGACAGAACATTGTCATAATGTATTTTGCAACAGACTGTCTTACATTTATTCTGTAAAATAAACTTCAGGCCAGATAAACATCCCTGATGCAGGCAAATGTTAAAACAGAAATCTCTGTTGTTTAGGGTATGCAACTATACCATTTTTGGTCACTTCCTGTCCCTTACATTGAGGTAGGAACTTGGATGACCAAATGGAGGATCCACCATCCACAATTTTTAGATATCCTTTGCCGCTATAAAAAGTCTAATCCTATCATTATAATTCTTGTAATACTACAGAATCTGTTATAGTTTCAAAAGAAAGTAATCATGTGTGATTTGTTTTATTTGCTGTATCCTTCTATGATTTGTATCTTAAGTCTATTTCCAGCATAAGTGAATGGCCATGTGAAATGGGTTCTCCAGCATATTGGATCTTTTTCAGTTGAAAACGGTTTTCTACAATAAAGACCTATTAACATGTGTGTTGACTGGTCTACCTATAGTCCAGATGTTTACTGTTTATTGCTGACAAGTAAAACGCCAAAGTACAATGTATTTATTATTTACCTGATATTTAAAATGAAGTTGTATGTGCCACTGATTTAAGAAAATTCAATGTGCAAGAAGCAAATGTACGTCAGAGCAATGTGGCAATTTACACAGTGTTCTTTTAGATATTGGCTAATAAATAGTCACATCACAGAACTGTTACTTTGATTATGTAAATTATTTCATTATTTCATGTATATATACATATACATATAGTAATCTATTAAGTGGCTTTTTTATTGGCCACCCACTCTACCTGGTGTTTCAATTTGGGGTGTTTCAAATTTTTACCTATAAATTATAAATAAATAATTATTTACTTATAATTTAGGATAAATTTACTCAGAAATTACAGGCACCTTTCCTTTTTGGCTAGGCTACAACAAAATCATAGTTTGCTTTTTGGAATAAACCTAAAATACACTTAGGGACTTTTCAGAGGAACTGCTCACTAGGAAAGCACCCCTAAAATGCATACCAATCCAGAGACTGTTGTTTCTGTTTATATTTGCACTGCCAGTAGAAAAGCAAAAGTGACCTAAGGCAGTTGGCATAGCAACATCACTTCTGAGGTTCAACACGACTTTTCACTTTTCAAATGAAGCTCATGTCTGGACCAATCACCATACAGCAGGCTATACTTGCATTTTTATAATTTTCATGGTTCCTCCTTGCTGGAAAGCTTTCCGTAAAGTATAACTACAAAGGTCCCATAATATGTCATTCCATTAAAGGGTGTACTTTCTCCAATAGTTAAAAGAACTATAAAAAGGTTTCAATGGCCTGAAAGCACCATGAATTTACTTTTGATGATGACCATTTACTGAATAAATCGCCTTTCAAATAAAAACATGTGTCAGATTAATAAATGTGATTCAAATCTTAAAGGAAAATATTCTTTCAAACCACATAAGGGCTGACCATGAATAAAAATTAGAGAGGATATTTTCAGCATTGTCTTATTATGTGGTGGCACTCACTGAGAGATTATTAAAAGCTTGGGAGTGGGGCTGCCTGTGGTAAATGATGCTATTCTGGACAGCATGGTTGAGCCAGAACACACAGTCTCAGATTTACAGTAAAGTACAAAAGTTAAGTGTACATCTGGAAAAACGCAGTAGCAAGCACAGGGGCTGCATATATTTTGGCCTGTGCTTTAAGATTTTGACTTTGTTTCTTATTCCACCAGCAAATTTTACATTTATGCAAAATAGAAGATACATTTTTTATACAAATCCTACAAAAGCATGAAAAGAACCCAATTTAACAAATGAAAAAAAAAATATTCTACAATATTTATTTATTCAGAAATAAGAATTGATATAAAAAAATTAAGTAAGTATGTGAAGTATGTGAACCTTTGCTTTCAGTTTTGGACATGACCTTTTGTGTAGCAAGAACAGAAACTTTGAGATTGCAGGAACAATTGATCAGTCCTGCACAATTTTGGCCCTATTTCTTCATGCAATACACATTTCAACTCTAATATGGTTTCTCTCCAAAGACTTATGTTACTTTAGGTTATTTAACAATAATTACTTTAATTTTACAGTAAAACCTTTAACTTACTTTTCCAAAATGTTAACAATAACCTTCTATAAAATACTCTGCTGAACACTTGTGTTTAAAACAGTGCTTCTCAAATAGCGGGGCGCGCCCCCCTGGGGGGGGACAGTGCGGTGCCTGGGGGGGCGCATAACAAGACATCACAGAGCAATTGATATTAAGTGTACTGAACAAACCCTCAAGAGACAACATGGAGAAATATTTAACAGAGATGGCAGAGAAAAAGGTGGAGAGAGACAAAGATAACGAGAGCAACAAAAGTCAACCGAAAACTAAAACGAGGAAACAATGTCGAAGCGCATGTAGCGCTTGGTTTCACTGTAACTAAGGTGGGAGACGAAGAAAGACCGGTGTGTCTTCTGTGTCTTAAAATGTTGGCAGCGGACAGCGTGAAGCCAAATAAATGAAGGCGTCACTTAAAGATATTACACCCCAATCTGATAAGGTGCTTGAGTTTTTAATCGAAAACGTGATGCGCAGAGCCAGCAACCATCCCGCTTTATGAAAGCTACTTCAGAAAAGCTGTGCTGCAAAACGGGCGCGTTGGAGACATGAGTTCTGTCTTCATTATTCTGATTAAAAAAATGTTGCTGATGAATTTGAATGTATTATTATTTATTGATTTTATTTAATTTCATTTTTCAGTATCAAATTACAGTCAGTTCAATAATGTTTCTAGTTTAAATAAGGATTTCATTCGTTTCTGATACAAACTACAAAACAAAGTTAATAAAATGATTCTTTGTTCTAAGTTGATCTATATTTCTTTCTTTTTTGTTTTCTTTATTGTTATAAAAGAGGTGTACTTATAACAAATTTATAGACAAATCATACTACAGTGGTCGTAGTGGACGGAGGGGGGGGGGTGAGGTGAGTGTGCGTATGGGGGGGGGGGCGCATACGCACTGGTTTAAAATCAAAATTTTGCTGCATTAGCAAGCTTTTCTTGGAATTAAGGTTATATACAGTACTGCAGAAGATTGCCTATCAAAGTTTTCTAGAATAATTGCCTATTTCATGCAAAAAAATTTATAATACTACCACCACCATGTTCCACAGATTGAATAAGCTTATTTCGTCTTACATTTTTAATACACTGCAGTGGTTGGCACTGGTATGTTCATGTTCAGTAAAGGAGAAGATGGCACACCTGATCTGTGAACATATCTTACAGATACAGATGAACCTTAAACCCCTGTTTGATTTCTCAGCACTCTTTCTCAGCTCACTGACATGCGATACCGGGCGTCCTGCCAGCTCCCACACACTTCACACACAAATCAGCCACAACCATCCCGGTGGTTGTTTGGAGATCTGGGAAAGTAACACAGAAAAGAGCTGAGAGGCATGTCTTTTACACAAATAGGCAAGGGAGGGGCTGCAAATCCATGAAATATATGTTTTGCTCAAGGCTCTGAACTTTTTTGTTTTATTCTCCCACAGTCAAAGGCAAATGTTCCCACATATTACAAACAGTACAAACAGAATCAAAGCTTATTAAGATGTGAGAGAAGAAAATTATTGTGAGATTTCTCACAGCCAGAGCCTTCAGATGTTTAACCTCAACCAAAAGTGACAAAGGAAGTAGGAAATTACAAATTTTTAGACTAGACATAGACATATTTAATCGCTTATTATGTGATTTAGAGATGCTACTTTGTTGTGGTATAGCCTACAAATCAAATTTTGTATAGTTAAAGGTTCAACATACAATTTATCTCATAATTACTTAATCACATTTTAAGCCGTTTTACCTTGGTGGTATTAGAAGACCTAAATGGCTTTATGAATAGCAGAGGATATAAAATATTTTCCCATTCAGGTGGAAGAGTCGTGTTTATTAGAAGCTTATAAACTAAATGAAATGGTATATCATGATTAATGTGAATGCATCCATAAACCAGTAAATTATCTGATCCACAAACACATCAAAATAATTCAGATCGACTACGAGCAGTGATTACAGGGAAGTACAATAATGTTTGCGAGTCAAATCAAATTAAATCACGAGTTTCTGATTTCAGGATTACAAAACTGAGCAGACATACATCAGTCAGCTGGAAGTGAGATGAGATTTTCAGTAAAGCCTCTCTCATATAAACACCTGATAATGGTTTTAGGATCTGACTAAATACAAAAGAGGGTTTTTCAAACAGCAAGCTGAAAACATGATCGAATGAAATGAGTTTAAACTTGACAGTTGTTTCCTCTGACAGGATGCTTTTTGATAAATGCTTAATTCCCAGTGAATACTACGGAACCATTCTTCTTCCTGTTCTCCATTCTTTGAGTTTTTAGCATACTTTATACCTGGTGTCACTTCATGTGCCTGAGTGACAAGTGCTGCATGCACAAAAACGTGTCTTTGTCAAGAACAATGCAGCCAAAGTAATCTGTGAAACTACAATAGTGCTGCATCTTATAGAAACTAGAGGCAGACTGGCTTGTCTTCTGCCAGCACAGCATCCATCAGCATATTCCCCATAAGTAGCAATCATCATGTAAGAAAAGCTAACAACAATCATAAAAAACAACCTGGCAGCAAATTACAGTACATCTCTGATTATGTGAACAATACCACCTAAAGCCACAGACAAAACCAGGCATTAAGCAAACAGTGTTTTTTTTTAGGAAGAATGTGGACTTTTCCCACACCTCGCTGAACTATGAGGCTCCATTCTGGGCGAGACAGGACGCTCTTCCACAGAGAGAAATTTGGGAGCAGGAACCAGTTCCTCTGGGAAAAGAGCGAGAGGGACGAGTTAAACCAGCTTAACCGAGAACAGAGACTTTCACCTACGGGCAGAAACCACACGATCAAAAAGAAAATAATAATAGAAACACCCACACAGACATCACAAGATTCAATCTGTTCTGCAAAAATGTACTCAGAGTTATTAAACATTCCCAGTGATCACACTGTAAGTGATGAGATTTCCAAAGCACAGATACTGTACTGCATAAAGTGATCTATATGCATGTAGTGCTGGATTGTATAACTGATCATGAACTTGTATTGCAGCTGAGACACACTGCATCTTAAGGTTCAGCCTTATTTTACATCCATAATAGCAAATATTTATGTTCTGCATGTTTGGCACTAAAAGTCCTAAGTAAAATGTGTGAATCCAATTCAGTAAATCAGAAAAACATTTATTTGATGAGAAAAAGTTGTATATATCAACATAATGCATATGTAAGTATGTGAAACTAAGGGACAGGCAGGTATTAGAAGTTGCTTAAAGGCCTTTCCCATATTGACTAATGTTGATATTTGGGTCCACCATCAGAGGGACCTGGGCAACAGTGGTGTGCATGGCAGGGATCTCCACTGTCTCCACTGGTTGCTAAAATCGGCTTTAAAATAGTTCAAGAGTGAAAACTAAGGAACTTAGCAAACTAACCAAATCCAATCTGTGAAATATGGTAAGGGAATATTAATGTTTGGGTCTGCTGTGCATGCACATTATACTAGAATTGTACTAGAGTATTAGTATAGACCATGGTGAGATTTCATTGTGCTTTAAAAACAATGACTTTTAAAGCACATGTTTTGGAAGAGCCTTTAATCTAAAGCTATAAGAGGGTGTAAAGAGAGTAAGTTATGAAGGGATGCTGACACTAACATCGCAGAGGTTGTTCTGTAAAACGCCCAGTCAATTCCAAGCAAGTGTGCAGGACTGAGCAGCAGTTACCAGAAAAGTGTAGTTGCAGTTACTGTTGCACAAGTGCAGTCAAACCAAATGCGCAACATCACTTTAGCAGTTTATTCAGGTTTTCTTCATGTGTTGTAAAACTTGTTTAGGAACCTCGTGATGATTTTTCATCGACATATTTGCAAGAATATCAAAAATTCCCCTGTCATTCAAGGAGCAGCAGTTCAGTGGAAGTGAAATAAGGTAGTTTCACATGCACCAGGGAAAACAAATGACAGCCTTAGGCCTTCCTGGTTGGTAGCTGGTGCAAAAATGAATTGGCCAAGTTTACCAAAGAAAAACAAAGTAGGTGAAACTGTTAGCTGCTTTAGTATCTTGGTATTGGTGATGGCTAACTACACTTTATCACTACTGATGTCATTACTACCTTGATTTCTATTCACATGTATTCACATATGAATTAGTGCTCTCATAGCCTGTGGTGGCATAAGATTCTGGTAGAAAGTAAACTGCATTGACATGTCTATGCATTTTGTGTTTGTGTCTTCTGTTATCAAAACTAAAATTCAAATAAAAGCAGCTCCATTATCTATCTTCTAGTGCCTTCTGTAATGCAATCCCAATTGCATTTTATTTCTTACCAGTTTGTATCAGACTACACGAGTGACATCAAGTGTGTCAGAGCAAATGGAGCAACAAAAAACGAGCAACTCTGCTCGTACAACATTTTTCTGCTTCCTGTTAGTCTAAAGCGGTTCTCATCTATTTGCATTTAACAGGTCTTACTTCCTTTTAGCTCACAATGTGCTCCTAGTTCCTGTAGGACATCCCTTATTTCTACATTAGCACTTGGATAAGATTACAAACCCTGGATGTGTTTGCTTTAAAATATTTAAAAGGTGAGAGACTGCAAGCTGAAATAAGGCAGACTGGGTTTCACTAGTTTCCTTATTATCAAAGTGATCTGCATGTCCTTCTCCTTTAGAACTTTATTTGCATATTAAAAGTTGAAGTGTGATCTTTCAACAGGTCCTGATTCGGGAAAAAGACAGAATTGCACATTTTAAGCGATGCAGTTTTTAAGAGTATTTAATCATTTTGAGGATAACTATTAATAAACTGCAGGACTCAAAAAATCAAACATGTAAATGAAATTAATTTGAGGTATTAGATAGCATGCCAAATGATATAGGCAAAAATATTGGAATACACTACATAATCAATGAGTTCAGGTGTTTATTTTATTTGGTCCCACTGCCACTTTCATATAAACTCAATCATCTAGTTACATAGTTTGGACATGTATGCTTTCAGTCCTGTGTTAACAGTTTGGAGAAAGCACTGTTTTTGTTGAGCAAGAGTTTGGTGTGGAAGAACTCGGCTGGTCCACACAAAGCCCGGACCTTCTGTCTGTCTATCTGACTTCACAACTGAATGAATGGACAGACACATTCTGAGATATTGAAGAAGGCCTTCTCAGTGGGGTGATAACTGCTATAGTTGCAGGACATTGACGTGGGATACAGAAATACACAGTGACCTGTCCAGGGAGATTTCCAACTCTGTGAGTACTGGAATAAGCTCTGGAACTTTTTCAGACCCTAATAAGGAAAAGCTCATTAAAAATGAAATGCAACTGGCTGTGATTTATCATGAGCACAATATCCCAGAGGGATTCAAATACTTAACACTAAACATTGTTCAAAATATTTTTGCATGATTCAAAATCTATCAAAATGCATGTCAACCTCAGGCATGCCAGTTTAGGAAGACCATGCATTTCTTAATCCCAAATAAGACACTATCATATTACCAGACTGGCTGGGTTAATTCCTGCTATCTGAATAAATACAATGAGTTACAATCAGTTGCCGTTACTGTTTGGCAAACAAGGCAGGGTTTATGAGAAGTGCAGACACAATGGTCATTAAGATTTACTGGCACATGCTTTTGAAAGAAACTTTGAAACGATATACAGTTATTTTTCAGGCTTCCGATTATATATCCGTACAGGATGCTTATGAGTATCAATTCATTACTACATGTCTGATGTGTTTCAGGGGAAACAGTGCATGCTTTCCCGGGAAAATAAGCTTCTGATAAGTCATGGGGCTGCTGGAGCTCTGACTGGCTCAAAATACATTGCAGATAGAGCGCATGCGTGAGAGGGTGGGAAAAAGAGGGAGAGGGCGGGAGAGAAAGCATGAGAGGATGAGGTGACGCGTGTAAAAGGGAGGAAAGCACATTATGCTGGCCGTGACAGAGCACATGCCTCTCTCTCTGCATGACCATATTAGGCAAAGGGAGGAGCTTGCAAAAGGACCAGGAAGTGGTGGGCCACATGAGCCCATCACGTGATTTCCAGCACAATCTAGAAATCTTCTCCTCAGTAAGCACCCACCCTCCATCACTGTGGTTTCATCTCTCCCCTCTACGACACGAACACATGAGCTTATGTGCACAGTAAGTGCACTGTGCATTTCAACTCTACTGTACCATCAGTAAAGTTTATTGATTAACAAAATGCCCAATAAGATACATTTAATGATGCAATGCAATGCAACTGCAACATGAGGTTATTTTAGCTGTGGAGTAACAGAGATGAGGCCAGAAGTTAAGCGTTCACACAGACACATGCACACATTTCTATATAAAAGCATTTACATGCACTTGAATATACTGATTCTAATTAGTATTAACATGCAGGGGACTATTTCAGTTATGATAGTATTATGTGGACATCTGGGAAGGGCAGGGAGGAAATGCATTACAACTAGCAAGTCCAATTGTTGATCTGGTGCACCTGGCCATAATGAAATTATAGTTTGTGTAATTATTACATGTATTCCATTATTTTGTTTTAAATTTTTTTGCTGGTTATAAAACGCAGTTTTTTTTTTACATTTATTTTCCAGATAAGACATCAGCCATGGTCAGCAGCATGCATATTACCTTCACCTGCACCTGCATAACAGCCACCACTACGGCATGTGGCTGCAGCTGCTTAGCCCCTCGTGGTTAAACAAACAACCACAAGAGTGGAATGTTAGAATGACAGCTTTGCAGACCACCTTGAACAGTGGTGAGAAGGGCAGTAGTAAAAGTACAGATGCATGAAAATTGCATATGTGCAAGTGGCCTACCACAAGACGAAGTAATGTAGTTTTTGTAGAAATTCAGACTTATATCCACATGAAAATAGCATTCACAATCAGTAGAGATAGGCAATATAAATCTATATTAAAATGAAACTCGCAAACACTTTGCTGGATAAGAAAGCTATTAGTAATTAGGTTCCAGTTCCATTCAATTATGTTTCAGACCTGGACACTTCTAATCAAATAGATATTCTATAATGTGCCACAGCAGTATAAAGACAGACAGGGTTATTGACTCACTTCTGGAGTCCTAGTTGTGTCAGAAACAACAGCTTGCAGACAATCTTTTGCAACTCTGAATTTGGTCCTCCAATGGTCTGTAAAAAGCAGACAGAGGCAAAGTGTGTAGAAATCACCATTAAATACAGGCAATCAAAAATGTCATGATCATATCAGGACCCAGTCTAGACATGAGGCACTGTTTTCATTAAGCGCACAAGATAGAAATTCATTCGTGCTGCAGCTTGTCTAGACAGTTTATGATTCAAATCCAAAGTAGTAAAATGTGTGAACATGGACTCTGTAATTCAAAAACTTCATGACTAACGATTTGATGTGGTGTGTTAAGGTTAAGCGTGCCTGGGAAATGTATGTGAGCAGGACAGGAAAAGGGTCAGTGCAAACAGCCAAGGCAGCTTGTGACGCAAAACTGGGCTTTTGAGCGCACAAGCCCCAGGAGCAAGGCCAGGCTACAATGTCCAACACATGCTTCTCTAGCACAAACCAACAGACATACTGTCCTGAAGTGAGTTCTCATGCTGGGAACACATCGTAATTAAATCATGATTCTCAGAAATTTGAACTGTATTTAATATGGGTACAGCTGCAAAACTTGGGTGAAAGTTTGAAAAAAAAAAATAAAGCTGGGTCAAAATCAAGCTTGCCATTTTGACTCATTCTGAGAGCAAAATCAAACGGTCTTTTCTCTCAGCCACAAAACAACAACCAAACCCCTGGAATCCCTCTCCTTCACCTCCAAAACCCAGCTGTGGGGTCAGTGGCGTGGAGCTGGGTGGTTGGCGCCCACTCTCAGCGTCACTGCAACCACAGCTTGTCATTCTCCAGGCCTCTCTGTGTGTCTTTTCTTCCACCCACTTGCGAGGTAATCCCCCACAGCAACGGGTGTATGAACGTCAGTCAGCGTGACTCCCCCACAACACCACCTTCAATGGTTTGTTCCACAGCGCATTGTGATAACCTACTCTACGCAGACAGTGTGGGCCAGTGCCGTGAGCATGACACACATTCACACAAATGCACACTCACACATGCTCTTTTTTCTGTTGCAAAAAAAGAGAAAGCATAACAGAAGCCCAATTTTTGCAGCTTGTTTTACTTCATTTTGCATTTTACACTGTGTTAGTGGTAATTCTTCATGAACTGCAAGTAAAAGGTTTACAAACACTGACTATATGATTAACAAATGATATAACAAATGATATAACAAATGATTAATTATTCATGAAAGTAAAATAACATTTAAGCAAGATAATTTGACATTACGTGGCTGTGAATGTGTTCTAGCCCGATCTCCCGGTTTGTTCCAGTTTTTTGGTCCTCCTGCACAATAATAAACTTCCAACCTTTTTATACCATTTCCTCTTCCTTTACATATTGAATATGAGCACTGGGATAGGCTCCACCACCCCATGTCCCTAAATTGGATAAGCAACTTGGAACATTAATGAATCACATGAAATGAAATAAAAGTTCTCGGCATCACTTTGATGTATGTTTAGTGTGAGTAAGTTATGATGTCATAGGTAAGTATGTTTTACAAAATACATTCATTTGATGAACGTAACAATGTAAATACTTAAAATAAGAAATACATACTGAGTCCTCCTAAATTAGGAGGTGTTTTGATGCATAATTATGTGGCAGACAGTCTTTATCAACAAAAGAGAAATGTTTGTGAATACAATACAAGCTGCTTAAATTAGAAATTCCAGTGTTCATACCAAATGTCAGAAAAAATTAGTGCAAAATGTACTTGTCTTCGGTTATAGTGACTGAAATTGTTTTAATCCTGAAGACCTTGAGACAGTGGGACTGTAACCTTCACGATGCAGACGTGCTTTGCTTGACATTGTGCTGCACTTAAACTGCAGCCACTTTAATCTCTTTTTTCTCTGATCCAATGTTCATTGAGAATGCTAAACCTGTTTTGCAAAATCATTACCATGGAAGCAACTCTTCCCACTGTGCAGTGTTGCTTCTATATGTAGTTTCTCCTCAAAAATTTTATTTTGAGCTAATTAAAATCCAGCAGTAACATTTTCTTTCATCTTTGGGATGGCATGCCATGACATGCTTAGTAACATTTATTTTTTGTTTATTTTCTTTGTTCATATTTTATTATTTATCGTTTATTTAAATGTGGTAACTTAATAGCATTTAAGCACCCTAATAAATAAGCATCTATATGTTTCCTTGTATTGCACATTTCTTTCAGTGTCATTAATCATTAATATAAAACATGCCAACAACTTGTTAAGGTGAACTTAACTGGGTCTGCAGAAAACTCTGAACTCCGATATGGAACTACAACCCCCCTGCCTAATACTTTTGTCTTTAGGTGTTGAATATATATATACAAAGTAAGCAAGTATTTCTGCATTGCAGCAATGGGAGCAACACAAAACCCTGGCTGGAATGTGGGAGTTAAGGTGTTCCTAACTACATTTACATTACATTTGGTAGACGCTTTTATACAAGGTGAGCACAAGGTTAATCACAACATCCCTGGAGCAGTGAGGGTTAAGGTTCTTGCTCAAGGAGCCACAGTGGTAACGTCAGTGGACCTGGGATTTGAACTCCCAACCTTCAGCTTGATAGCCCAATGCCATAACCACTGAGCTAACACACCCCTGTAACTAAAATACAGTGTAACATGGAACACTGAACAACAGCAACAAGACATAACTTGGTGCAATCACATTAATAAAATACCCACAAGTATAGGAAATATAAAATAAAAAAATACTTTATATAAACAGTGACAGGACCGCAGCCAAAACTAAGAAATAAGTGGTAAATCTACATCTGTACATTTGCAGTATGATATTAATATTTTAAACATGGTTGCATTCTTCCCAAAACTGTGACTAAGTGAGGGGTTATACAAAATAAAAGTCCTAAACAATTTGAAAGCTGACTATTGAGCCGTTGATGATCCACAGTGACTAAGAGATAATGATAGAATCCAGTTCTTAGTGCAGCTAATGTAGATGACTCACAGATACACAAACCACCAATAAAGCAAGTCGTGTTCCTAACTGCATGATCTAAAGTGTATTGATGGAGTGGAGAAGATCTTCGTGGAGTTTTATTAGCACCCTTCATACCTTGGAAGTGGATTAAAATGACTTCAAAGCAAGTCCAGGTATTGGATTGCATTAGATCTACTTCATCTGTTCTGCTAACGCATGTGTGTAGTCAAGGACTGTTTCTTAGAGGATTGTGTGGAATTATATACTTCAGAGAGCTGTTATTTCTTTTAAACAGATAACTACGATCAATAACAGGCCTCTACTAAGAACACCAATGCTTTTTTGGAAGCCACAAAACAATCAATAAAATATTTTTTAATATTTTGTGCAGTAGCAGTGTATTAAGCAGAACAATATACAGAGATCTCAGGTTAAATTGGATGCTTTGCTGCATCACCCCCTTAGGGTTCATTTGAGTCTCCTGTACATTAACCCTCAAAACAATAGAAGACCTGATACAAACATTCGATGGCTTATTGTACTTTAAGTGCAGCACTGAAGCTAGATAATCTATCAAAATAAAGGTCTTAGATCAGACGCTTAACATAACATCCCCTGGTCTTTTTTTCAAATAAGAATAAACAGACTAAAGTGTGTATTCTTTAAAAAATAGCTTTAAGGTGTTTCCCTCCTACAAATCCTCTGTGACCCTGAACTCACGTCAGTTTTGCTCTTTTCTCTGCTCTCCCACTCTCCCCCGTAAGCAGCAATGTGCGTAACACAGTCATCGTCCTTCTCCCGAGACCACCATGCTTGGATCATCCAACCAGCTGTGACATCATTTCCAAAATAATATGACCATACCCAAGCTAGTCAGAGTAGGCCTCAGTGGAATGAGTAAGGATGGCTGCTTGTATAAATACATTGATTAAGTAAATTTTTTATATTTCTCGCCCAGCAACTGTATAATCATACCATCACTTAGTTTGAGGTTCATTTAAGAACATAGTATGTTTAAAGTATTAGTTAAACTTGGTTATACTGATTACTATATCTGCTGTGAATCCACTTGTGATGTTCTATTACATTTAACTCATATGCCTGCAGTAACTAGGTGCTTTATTTTCACAGTAAACTAAATATTAAACTGTATATATCTTAAAATATCCAAATGATCATATTCCAAAAACGTGTAAGCATTCTGTAGCACTTGATATGAACAGTGATGAAGGATTAGAGGACGACTAACACACACAGTGTAAAACTATGTCTGATTTAACATCTACAAGAAAAAGATATGTGTCAAATAGAGTGCACAGTGAGTGTATACTGTAGTGTTTCAGCCCAACACAAACTAACAAATCAATGCCATGTCAGTATCACTGCAGTGCTAAGCATGATCCGCCACTCAAATAATACTTGCTCTTTGGTGGTCCTGTGTGGTTGCTCAACCATTGTAAATATGCATGTATATAGTAAATTGTGATTATAAACTAGACCGTAAGTGTAAAAACAAGGACATGTGCTTATCAAAGTGACTGCTGTGTTTTTGGTAAGCATTACATTTTATCTCATATTATCTTAAAACTGAGGGCCTAATGCATGAAATAAATCTGTTCCAGGTTTCTGTTACAAAGCTTCTGTTCATACTTGAATAACCAGACGTCACTTATCTCTGCACAAATCTTCACTGGGGGCAAAGACCTTCCATCAACTCTGCTTCAGTTATGAATCACCAAAATATATTTCTCCCCTTCCGATGCACCTGCTGTGTAAAGTCCAATTACACAAAAACAACAGCTCTCCTCTGGGTTAAACAATAAGAGCTCTGACGAACTGGAAGGAAAGTATTCAAACGTGTTTGTGATTCAATTTAATGTTAGGAGGGAAAAAGACAAAGAAAAGGAGGGAAGAGGGTTGCATAGAGGGAGGGCTGAACACCTCAGCTTAGCTTTTAACCACTCTGAGTGAGCAGGAAGAGGGAAAAAGAGAGGGAAAATACTAAGAAGGAAGAATTGCAATGTTATCAGTTAGGCAGAAACAACAATGGCTCATCCAGGACTAAAAGCTGGACGCCTTTGAAAATGCTTGGCAACCAGAGTTTAAAAAAAAAAAAAAAAAAGCCTTCCTTTAGTGCACGAGATCTTTCCATCCGTGAGCATTCAGACTCCAAGTGCAGAGAGGAACAGTGTTACTCACACTGTGTACACAGGTGCCTGCTTTGAACATCACTGATCTTTTGATGTTCTTTTAGAATGCAGTCGAACACCACACACGAGGAGAAGATAAAAAACATTTGTCAAATGAGTAAGATTTCTAGATCACTAACTTCAGTCATTTGGGAGGGTTGCTTGTTTAGTAATGTTTATTCTAATTTCATTATGTGAAATTGACTAAATGAGAAAAACTGAGGTTTCGAGGCTACATTTCAGAGAATGGTAGCACTAAACACAGCAAAGACAGAATAAGGAAAAACATACTTGAAAGAGATTACCCACCATGGTAATGGAAACCCCCTAAACTATTCATCTCAGAATTGAATAACACTGTAGTTAGGTGTTCTTTTGCATTCACTCAACAACATTCATCTGTAAAATATATAAATTCTGTTAGGGAATTTACCAAATTAATATAACACAGACAACGATCACTGCTAAATTCATTATTTGGTTATTATTACAAGAGTCATTATATAATTCAGGTGTATAATACAATTTTTGGAGGATGGAGATGGGCCACAAATACTACACCAACAGACATTTTAAAGACATTTAATTTTTTGGTTCATTGAGTTGACATTTTTTTTGGTGTAGCACGCAGGACTGTACGTATTGATGTGTCTTTAGAATGCTGGAGGTAAAAATCCAGGACATGCAGACTTTACACAGTAAGGACCTGCGTGCTTCACCTGGTGATCAAATCCAGGAGTTTCTAGCAGTGGACCAAAGGTGCCAATTGTTAAATATAATCAAGTTTGAGTATATTTATTGTTATTACACTATTTCCAAGGACAAAGGTGTTACATGGGACAAAAATCTACACAAGTGCATGTATGCAGGACCAAGTGCAATAGCAAAAGACAAGAGAAATGACAATAAAAAGGGCACGTTTTGAGGGGGAAAAGGAGCAAAACTTCTTGAATGTAAATCTATGCAGCATAAGCTGAATCCTGGGAGCTTTGGGCCTGAACGTTAGCCGTGTTTCTATGTTAGTAAGTGTTATTTTTGTTTCCTTTCTTGCAACAAAAAAAATGTGTCTTTATCATGTGTCTTATTTTTAATATTCCCTGAAATTTACCAGGAATCGACTTTTGCAGTTTTCTGTACAATCACAATATGAACTTTGAAAGATAATTGAACGTAATATGATTTTTAAAAATAAGTTGGTGACATGATGAAAACGGAGCAGGAAGGAAAGTGGATCAGGGGTCAGAGGCATCATGTGCGGGTGTGTGGGTGAGGAACAGAAGGGCGGCTTTTCATTGCAGAACCGGCACTTTATCAGCGACATTGTGTGTAAGAAGTGAGCGAGCGGCTCGGGGCTTTGTGTGAGTGTGTCATTCTGGCTCAGTAAAAGAGCAAATGAGTCACTGCCAGCCTGCCAGTCGGATAAGTGCAAACCACCCCCCAAGCCCTACAGCATGTATTTACCCCCTGCTACAGTACAAAGGCTTTTACTGATACTGTCTTCTTCATTTATTTTACACATTTCAAGTAGTTACAAAATCTACAATTTATCCATTATATTATACGTTGAGGACTGCTATATTTATGCATTCATTTACAACATCGCAACATGGTACAACTGAGACAGTACATGTGTAAATGTAAGATAAGCAGTAATGAACATTGAAGTGAGTGCAAAAATGTGCAAACTAATGCATTTTTGGAATCAGTTTTTGTGCATGAACAGTTGTGATTGTACAGCAGTTTTAGCAGAAATGATGAATATGAGGCACAATGCATGGCTATCATAATCAGGAAAAGTTTTAGGTTGTGGTGTGTCATGTTTTTTTTTTTTTTTTACAAAACCAGGCATCTGCATTTGCAGTTTTTATTTTTATTTTTGCAGTGGCAGTAGTCTGGCCCAACAGCATAAATGAGACTTAGTGGTATTAAACAAAAAGAGGGAACTTGAGACCTACCCAAACTAATGCCTTTGGTCAGAGTTGAATACACAGTTGTAGTTCGCTTTCATCAACATTGCTGGTAATTAGTGATGTGGAAAAATGCCATTACACTTGCATACTTTGTTAGCAGACAGAGCTTGGAAATGCAAGTCTCATCTCCCAACACACACTCAGGCACAGCAGGCTGCATGCTTCGTTCATGGTGTCTGGAACTGTTAAAGCAATTCTCACAGCAGCAGACGTTTATTTCGAGGCACCGACTTTACTGTCTCTCTCTCTCCCTCACCGTGTGTGTGTGCGTGTGACTGTGTTTGCATGGGGGAGGCTTTTCACACCTCTGTACCAGAAAGAAGTTAAAACAAAAAGCACTTACTCTCATCCCCCCAAAATAAAAACCAAGAAAAAAAAGCTCCTAATTATCTCACACTGACCCCTGTGTTGACCTCTTGCCCCCTCCTGGAAGTTCATCTGTGCAGGTGTGAAATTTTCTCTGAGCTCTGAGTCTATGCATTAGACACTGTTCTCACCAGCTCGAGACACAGACCCCGTCCAACCCGAGAAAAAGTACCATCTGTGTATTCACTTGTATGTGTATACACTTTTTCTATTGTACATTACAGTGAGAAAATCATTCAGAGGGGAAATCTGTACCTCAGCATGGGCTCAAGATTAGAATTCACCTGAGTAAAATAGATATGTCTATTAGCCTATAGCATTGCAATCAAGTTAAAACCGTGGTAAAATTATTTCATTCTAAAAATTTTATGTAATTATACTTTAACCCGTTTATGCATCAATTAATTCAGAGCATCACTGTGTAGCATGGACAATAGCAGATAAAACATTGGCTTGTTTTGTAATTTTATTTGATGACGTGTCCAACATTTCTTTTTTTGCTATTTTTTTTGCTAATTTACCTGTCCCAGCACTCAAGAGGCAAAAGGTGGGAAAACGCTCTATACACGCTTGCCAGTCTGTCGCAGAACAGCCACACAAAAACAAATACAATTGTCAATTAAAAAAAAAAAAAAAGTCCTGCAAGGCTGTTAGCTAGTAATATTAAAGTTTATTTTTATAACACAAAAGGCTCACACAAATCTTTGTTTAATTCTGATTATAAAAATTATATAATCATAATATTTTTTAAAAAGTGACGTTCAAGTTTCATAAATAAATACCATTTATGAATATCATTTTACGGTTTTTGTGGGATTCTGTGAGCTATTTTAAGCATTGTATCAATTATAAGTGACTGTTATATATATATATTTATTTTACCTTCTAATGTTAAAGACTTTATTGCTAAATATTTTAAAAGATCCAAAATTATAAAATTAACATATAAATGCATTGCATTTATCCATTCCATTTTAAACAATGTCTATTTCTTAAGGCTTTGATATGGACTTATGTGTAGTGAGGATGGACTAGACCAAAACAGATCCTGCATTAGCATTAACTAATTACGGTGAGTGACTAAACTGAGACTGCTTTCACACCTCAAGTCCATCATCATTATACTAGAGCTGTGACAAACCAACAAGCAGACAAGCAATTAACATGATAGCAAGTAAGTCTGAGACAAATCAAAGACATTTCTGTAAATAATCTCACCTTGAAGTTAAGAGACAGTAGATTTCCCATTCACACCTTTTCAGTATGGGGATAATCAGCGGTTTACACACTTCAGCACATTCCTAAACTTGCACCTTTACTAATACTGATATCACTGAATGACACAACGTTCTCTCATTAGTGAAATGGTGAACAATTAAGCCTAATATCAAGGGATCCTAAAGTATAACATATATCAAATGTGTGAAACTTTAATCTATGGCAAATACACAAGAGATAAACAATATCTTAGTTAAATGTGCTGTTTGGTACAGGACATATTCACCATAGCTCTTCACTCAGAAGAAAGACTAACACCCAAAACACTTGAATCTGACCCACTGGTGTATATTTTAGAAGAACACAACAATATAATGTTAAACAATGTCACTTTTTTGCATTTTTTTCCTTTTTACTCCAAATGCCAGGTCCACTGAAGGACTGAAGAATGTGGGTCCTCGAGCAAAACCCTTAACCTTCAATGCTCCATGAAAGATGTGGCCCTGTACTTTGTAAGTCACTTTGGATAAAAGCATTTGCTAAATGACCAAATGTAATGCAATGTAAATGTAAATGCGAATGATATGGCTGCACAATTACAAACCAGTGTAGACAGCTTGAGTTGTCAATGTGACTTAAAATGCAATTAAAACTACTAGAAATCATCTTAAATTGCAATTAAACTTGATAAACATAATGTAGGCTTTGAAACCTAAATAAAATTTGACATATATAAAATTTAATTGGATTCTTTAATGGATGCTGGAACACTAATAGCTATGCATATCATTATGTGTGTCTATAATGTATGTAGCTGTAGTTTGTTAGGTGGATTGTTCATTTAGGTTTAGGTATTATAACTCTGAATTTCTATCCAATTAAATTTACTGTACCACACTGATGTTCTGCACCATTCCTATACAGCAAAATGGAATTACAACAATGGTTCTGCTCTATTGTAGTATTGTGTTATTAATACTTTGGTGAGGTGCTGCACCTATATTATTACAGTTTCTGCACCATGGTATTGTAGTGTAGGGGGTTTACAATAAGAAGATACTGCGGTTTTACACCAAAAAAGTACAACACTATTAAGATATTGCAACATTAAAAGCACTAATGAGTTATTACATTTAGTATGTATAGGCAATGTAAAGGCACTGTGCCACCTGTACAGTTGTGTGATCATACTACTGTGATATTGCACCACTGATATACTTACTGGACCACAATAGCACTGTGCTTGTAAGGTATTGCACAATTAGGGCACAGTGTGGTTGATGCACATGCTCTTAAATAGTAAAATAATAAAATAATTTAAATAATTGAATCCTCTTAATCTTTCAAACACTGACACCTGAACACCTTCTGCGAAGTAGTTTACAGTGTAAACATTTGCATTAGCCAGCATGTACCTTTTCAATTTTCCTAGAATCACAGGTCAGGGTGAGGGCTGCTGGAAAGAAAAACATGTCATACAACTGTGGCAATAATAGTAGATTTTCAGATTTTAAGAGAATACATGCCAGACCTTCCTGGAATGACAGGGGAGGTTGGGTGCTGTGCAAAAAACAGGCTGAACCTAGTACAGGGTGTCAGATCTAGCAGCCTGCGCAGGGGTTGCTAGTGTAACTAGGGGAGGCCTAACACCTTCGAGTTCACACTGCCACTGCAGGTCATGGGAGAGACACTGGCATGCAGGACACGGCGTACAAAAGATAAAAATCACATCCAGACACTGGATTAAAAAATTTCACGAAATGACATGGAAGGCCTTTTATTTATTACAGATTATTTATCCAATTACCATTTTAGAACAATACATCAGTTACACCAGAGTGTCTGAATGGAGAAATTATAAATAGGGCAGATCCTTAGCTTAGCAACGTCTCATTCCAAAAATTATTTAAAAGGTACAGATCCCATACAGTAATAAGAGATGGGAGTGAGATAGGACAGAAGTGAGGAGAGATAGAGGGAGTGTGCGGGCAGAAGTGTGAAGAACTCCACAGGGGGAACTGAGCAGAGTGTGGGAACACACACTACAGACTGTGTGAGAGAGTAACGCGCCAGCCTGAGAATACACACAGCTCCTTGTTGATCTAACTGATATGTGGATTGTACAGGTTTATGAGTCTCTGCTTGATGACCCTGTCTCAGACCAGTTCACTGCAGCCAGACGAGAGTCATAGAATCTTATTAACTTTCTTTTCCCGAGAAATAGCAAAGAAACCACCATGAAGCAGTAAAAATGTATATGCAGTCTTAAATACATTTATAATACATAATACAGATAACACACACCACATTATATATATAATATATATATATATATATATATGTATATATATATATATATATATATATATATATATATATATATACATATACATATACATATATATATATATGAAATCTAATCCATATGGGATGGATTGGAATATAATATATAATGGAAATAATGGAATTAATTTACCCAAATTTTATTCTAAAATCAGTTACATTCCGAAAAGTTTCTAGTCTAATTTGAGTTATTAAATGCAAAGTTTAATTTGTTCTGTACTTTGCATGATTGCAATATTCCAGTGGCATGATACACTACATTATACAAGATCTATTATCTAACTGTGTATACTTTGGGAGGCTCTTTTATGTAATAGCTTTGATAAAACAGACATTTTGTTCTAAATAAACTGTCTCAGAAGACATTTGTAGGCATTGTAATCAGAAACTGTATATAACGCAGACACATCAAACCTTGATGAGAGTGAGAGCTCCGTGAAGCAATATCATTGACAGCAGTGGAGATAGATGAAGAGAGCACAAATGAAAGCTGGCACAGAGTGTTCTCCGGCCAGATCGCAGATAACGCTGCAGCTGATTACAACATGCGACAAGTGGCACAAGGCCTCCATGTGCTTAGATACAGTATGAAAAGAAGCCGGTGGATTTCAACTGCATGTACTCCTCAACCACAAGCTCTTCTTAGATTTAGTTACTTGACGTATCAGTTTTGTAAAAACGGTCACCTAGTTTACCTGGTGCTCAGGAGTCAGCATGACATTCACAGGCATTATAAGACAGCTGTACTAAGTTTTACTGTCTTTTTTAACAGTACATAGTTATTATTGTACATGCTTAAAAAAAGAAAGTGTTAAAAAAGAATGAAAATAATAAAGTAAAAGGTGTGAAAACTGTTCAGAAACACAGATAAGCACATTCACATTCACACCTTTAGTATCTTTAGTCCATCTACTGCCATGTGGGAGGAAACCGGAGCAACAAGAAAAAAAATCCTTTAAAACATGGGAAGAACATGCAAATTTTCCACACAGAATCAAACCCAGGACATGCAAAGCATAGTTTTATCTAGGGTGTCCAAACTTTTGAATCAAAATGTACATGCATTTATATAGATACACTATATAAACAAAAGAATTTTAGCAATGCATTAAGTTTGTGGTCTCTTTAAAGCAAGAATGGCTTCCAGTGATCACTTGCTCACTCATTGAGAACAACATTAGTAAAATCAGAAACTAATGTTCCAATTCAACACACAATAAACATTCAAACAACAATAAATTATTATTTTGCAAAAGGTGTTTTTACTTTGTCAATTAGGGCAGCAATGTTAAAACTGTGAATTCTGCCTCATAAGGTTTTTAATGACTTGTAATCTGCACACTGCTAACTTCCTGCAGCAGTTGAGTGTAGTGCAGAAGATAGCAGCACATGAACAGTCTCCTCAGGTTAAATAGTAACAAATCCACATTCCTCAGATACAGACCCAGACCAGACGGCTGATGGCAGTGATGCACATCCTGTCTCCATATGTACGTCTACTGTCCAGACAGGCAGACAATATGTAAAACCTTAGACAAAATATATCTGATCAGAACTTTTAGTATCAGCTCTTTGTACTAGCTCATCAAGGTAAAAGATTCTTTTAATTCCTAAGTGCTTCTTCACACCCAAAGGGAATGTCACCAAATAAATGCACTGGGTGCGTTCCAGGAATTCTTTCCACAAATACTTCTCTGCTATTCTAGTATCGTGCTATGTTCTCTGGGAGGAATATTCAGCATTCCAAACCTATTAGACACCCCTTCCCAGTGTTTAAAACCAGGGTGTGTATGTGCATGTGCTTTCAACATTTTGCATTTGTCTTTAAGGCAATAGAGTGACTTCTCTGTGCCTGGTACATAATGTAATGAACAAAATTGCTTATAATTGTCCACAAAATGAAACACAAAGAGTGTTCTCCAGCAGTTTATAATATTCATTGTCTATGTTCTGCAGTCATTTCCCATGTAAAAGTGTCTCATTCAAGGTAAACGGCACAGAGTATAAACTTTGAAGCCAGTCAAGCCAGTGCAGTAACTTATGCCAGAATGTAAGGTTTGCTAATAATTCAAATGATGTGAATGTTTTAAATGCATTATGCATTATTTGTTTTTGATTATATATAATGGAGAGCATTGATAGCCTACAGTTGTAAAGACTTATGCAGAGCTGCAGCTCAATAAATGCAGCTTATTTAGGTGTAAAGTATCCTTTAAATGCACTATGCAATTTGCAGATGGTTTTCACTTTGACATAACTTCAAAGAAAATTTGGGAGAGGCACAGTTCTATAATTAAATGTCGGTAGAGCACACTCTGTTTCTAAAAACTTTTATGTCGGCATACTCTCTGTACAGGCACAACATGGTGCCAAGTACACCACGCCAGTACTGGAATTGTGCCGTTGGCAACCCTGCATGCTCTTGATCAATGTTTTTTTTTTTTTTACAAAGCAATGTAGTTCCCAAAAGACTGAAAAAACAAACAGCAAAAACTGATTGATTTATAAACACTGATTGATACCGATCCGTCACAAAACCTTTTTGTGTAGCTTTTTTTGTGCAATGGCCTTCTGCATGGGTGGTTAATGATTTTTCTCATAGCAAGAAGGTTTGTTTTCCTCACTGGCCATGCTTAATTATCCCTGTCCAGATTGGGTCCCAATAAACCTTGGGGTGATTTCTGCCCCCCCCCTTCAAAAATCAGCAGCTTGAAATAAATGAAAGTGAACATATGAGATGACATAAATATGATTTCATGACTTCATTTTCCAGTTTGCAATTATTTAAAATATTAATACTCTTGACATTTCACAGCATGTGAGCTTTAGAGCAACATAAAGGCTGCAGATTTAATGATCTGATAAAATCTATTTTAAAAGCATATACACAATCTGTAACAATTAGTTTATTCAAGTATCAGTAATATATCACAAGTCTTTTTAAAGTGCAACACCAGTATCTGTAACTCCTGCCCATCAGAAGGGACTTTACTTGTGTCATCTGATCTTATCTCCGCATCATGACAGCACAAAGTTGAGCCACCCAGCAGAAGTTCCACAAGCTTATAAAATGTTAATCACATTACAACACTGGAGCTAAAGTTCACATACTTGGCACAGTTCTATTCAGCGACCTTGACGGATAACCTTACAGGTTAATGTTGTACAGTAAATGACTGCAAAAATATCATCAAATACTTTCCCCTACTAAAACCTCAGGAGCCAAAAGATGTGTGAAATAAAAGCGAATGAAAAGAAGGAGGATGAGTAATATGGTGGAGTACTGCAGAAACGCATGATGCTTCTTGAGCAGCAGGGCAGTTATCTAATCCGTGAATCGCACACGGTCAATATGTAAAGGTCAGGCGAGTAATCATACTCATATTCTTCTCTCAGAGTGAAAAGAGGGTGGGAGTGGGGGGAGTACAAACTCTCTGAAGCTAAAGGTTACACTGCACACGCATAAATACATAGACGCGCACATGTGGGGGAGGCTCACGTGGGTGGGTGAGCAGAAAGAAGGCCTCTCCGACAAGGGGGATGCCGAGAAGGTGTGAGTGTGTGTGGTGTTCTTCTGTAACACACATGAAAACAGAGTTGAACTAGTAAGCAAAGCAAACAACAAATAGGACTGAGGGACACGAAGTGATGCCATTAAGTTTAATTATCTCTTTCAATTTACATGAAATGTTTAAACTTCGGGGCGGCATGGTGGTTTAGTGGTTAGCATGTTCGCCTCTCAGCGCTAGGGATTCGAATCCCCATCTGGGTGGAGTCTCCATGTTCTCCACGTGTCCGCGTGGATTTCCTCCATGTTCTCCGGTTTCCTCCCACAGTCCAAAAACATGGATCAAGTCAATTGAGTTCTCCAAATTGAGTTCTCCAAATTGCCCAATATAGAGTGTGTATGTGTGTCTGTGTGAGTGAGTGTGTGCCCATCAATAGACTGGCGCCCTGTCCTGGGTGTAACTGCCCAGCGCCCGAGACGTTCTCCCCTGGATGAGCATGGGGAACCCCCCCGCGACCCTAATATAGGATAAAGCGGAAGATAATGGATGGATGGGGTTTTAACTTCGATGAGATGGGCATTTTGGCAACACACCAACTATGTTCTAAAAAAAAAAGGATGAGCAGAATACATTTTCTGTTTGCATCAAGATGAAGCTTTAATTTAGCAGAATATTGCAATTAAAGGTAACTGTAAGTCATATTTAGCAATCTGGCATAGTTCTACATGGCTTCCCACTTTGTGCCCAATTCAAGTTTCTTTTAGGCAGGTAATACATTTGTTTATGTCAGAAGATGCTCCAGACTACAATGATGGTATATACAGTTTATTGTTATACATGCAGTTTATAAAGTTGTAAAATCAAATAGCTCTAATGTATTAAACTGCATTGTGTCATAATGTCCTCATAATAAATTGTAAACACTGTGTTAATATAAACGTACTGCTTTAAACTCTGCATAAACAAAGCTGCAGGTGTTTGCATGTGAGTAAAAGCAACACGACATGTGGCCAGTGGCCTGCAATGGCATTTCTCAGCAAAGAGAAAAACAACTACCCAGAAAACAGTTCAGGCATTTCCCTGAACAGCCCCCACAGCTCTATTCCCTTTTACAGCTGCCCATTGTGTTTTCAGGAAGAGGACACGTGTGATGGAGGGGAAACCCGGCAGGCCACGAAGCCCCCCACTGAAAGCAAGGCACAGCTCACCTCTGAAGCCTCGACTACACTAAAGAGTCATCATGCTAAACTTATCAGAGCATGACCTAATTCTGCAGTCACCTGTGTAGTTGTGGTGCTGAGGAAGAAACTAAGTGTTCTGGATTTGGAATGTGTCTCTGCATGTCTGCTTCTGATAATGTTTAACATTTGCTGCTTTGCAGGGAACAACATGATCCAAAGCTAGTGGAGTAAATAGGAGAGCAGGAGGTGCTAGTGGAGGAGCGCTGACTCATATGACTGACCATGACTCAGCACAGTCTCTCAGCTGATGAAATATTGGCTGGAACTGACCATGCACTGATAAACACAGTTTATGTGCTAAAATATAATAGGGGTAATAGAAAATTGTGTTTGTGCAAAAACACAGAGCTTCATGGTCAACTTAAGCCACATGAAAGTATCTAAAAGAATTGTTTTGGAATGGAAATATTGTTAACCAAAAATAGTGTTGTGCTGAAATCACAAACTTACTTCTAGACATGTCTCCAGACTTGAATGGGAAAACAACACATCAGTATGATGGGAATTCAGACAAGTAGCAAGTCGTCTAGTCTGTCTGAACCATTGGTTTCCTGCAGTAAGTTTAGACAGGACCCCAAAATGTGTCTGGCCACTTCATGAGTCAAAGTCTGCTGGTGAACTGATGTAACAGTCCTGGAATTCACCTCAGCCTCAGCACTGGCTGGTTTCCGTGCGCCATGAAGACAAAACAACAAAAGGACGGTTTTGGAAAGTCCATTTTTCAAAGGCTGTGTTTTACTGACATCTACTGGTGTGTCTAGAAGAAAAACCCCTAAGCGTGATGCATTTTGGTCACTTTGCAGACACTTTCATCCAGAAAAAGTGAAAGGTTTTGTAGATGCAAAGTGTAGGCCAATTTATAATACAAAACTAGCATCACCTATCATTAAATATCCTGTATTATACTAATCATTTTGCCAATATAATATTGCTATCTGCCTTATAACATGTACAAGTACAGTGGCATGACACTGGGGAACTTATTTTTTAGTTATATTTTATAGTTATGTTTAAAACACACACATTTTTGTCTCTGAGCCTGGGGATAAGGAAATTATGGATTATGGACACCTGGAAAGTAATTTACCCCATAGGGTACTTTAGTTTGGGTGTTATCTTGAGGAATGGAAATGGACAATTATTGTACCATTTCTGAATGTTCACTTACTTACACTACTAATATACCTACCCACTTTCTGCCAGGCTTTGACCTCTTTATTTACCTACCCTACTTTCTGCATCTATCAACCTACTTACCTGTTTAATCTATCTATGTTCCTAGTCATTCATCTTTCCAATTTATCTATCTGTCTTTTCTGTCTGTCTATTTAAAATTAAGAATTAATTTGACAAAGCTTTAAGTTAATTTATTAAATTTGGGACAAGTAACAAAGACTTGAAAATGTACAGGTTTTTAGTACAAAATCCTCAACTGCATTTTTAGTTTCTTTTTAAACCAACATATATTATTGCATATGTTTGAAGTTTATTGTAATGTTGATTGGAAGCAGCAATTCCTGGCAAGGTACAAAGAGAGTTCTGGAAGGGGTTGGTTGTTTAACATGCCTGGATCTCACTGCATTCCCGTCAGTGCACAGTCAACAGAAGCAAAAAACACACATATACAGTACACAAACAGAGCTGCTGCTGATTGTCATCATGCTCATCACCAATGGCCTGACCATACCCATACCCTTTAACCAATCAGTGAGCTGTATTTTCCTGCTGCGAAGGTGGAGCTTGGACATGCTTCTGGACTTGCCAGTGGTGTTCGGATTATGATGTTACTACAAAGCCAGTAAGCCTTGAGCAACCTGTCCAGCACTGAAGTCGCAGATGGTTTGTATGTGGGCAGTCAGTGTCAAAGAGCACAGCACTCATGCTTATTTGCTCTCAAAGTTCAGTGTGAAAAAAACAGAGCTGGTTTTCTTTTTTGAAGAGGTTCTGTACCACCTGCGACCATATTGCTAACGATGGCTGAATATACACTGCAGTCATGAGTCATCGCATCCATCAAGCAGTGCTGCAGTGTGCAGTGTATGTGATGGAGGCTTGCTACACAAAGACTGAAACTAGAACCATGCCACATTATTTAATTTAATAAAAAGCTACTTTAAATATAGTTAATTATTTCTAGATTTTTAATTTTGCTTGCAATTTAGTTGTGCTATTCCTAAATAAACATTGAGTTCAGTTGTTTCTCAGAATATTGCTGAATAATGTACAAATTAATATTATTATTATAAATAATATAAATTATTATTATTAATATTATTATTATTATTAATATTATTACGTAATTTACAATCATGTGTAAATGACTATTTGAAATTAAATTGTACTGTTATATATTTTTTAAGTTATTTCATCATTTCATCATTTACGTATCGATGTGAGGGGGTTTGTTTTTATGCTCCGTGCATGTTGATGTGTTTATGTGCCAAAGTGCATGTTGTTCCCAAGTCCTCTGGGTTACAGGAGAGTCTGACTGTTCTAGCCTGACTGTAATCCATTGGCCTATTTCCCACCTGGGAATATAGCAAGGGTCATGTGACTAACGAGAAACTCTAGACTATGACATGGGCTGGCATTTCGTACCAGGGTATGATAGATTTGCTCAGAAATGCAAAGCTTCCCAATGCAATATACATTTATCAGAAGCTTGCACTAAGTATGTAAATCTAGTAATATATGAGTGCCATATATTTTTACAGTCAGCAGCTCAGCAATACTGCTGAGCAGTCAAGTGATTTGCTTTTCATTATCTCTAGAGACCCCAATGGACGTCACAGGAGTGGCCTCTGGAACAGGAGCCATGTCATGGCCTAAGCTCAAAATTGCATTGGTACACTGAATCTCAGCCCAAATTTATTGACGACACAGGAAAAAATGGGTCTGGAAAATATTTTATGTTTTTTTGTTTTATTTACAATGCAACATACTTCACAGAACAAGTAAAAAAAGAAAAGGAAAAATAGAATGTCAGTAACAATGAAGCTTTACTTTTAGGTTGTCTGTTTTAAGACAGCACAATGAAGCAAGTGGAATATCTGCATAAAAACTTTTTATATAAGAACCACAGGGACCAGAATGCAGGGGATACCCCATTACAAAGGTTTTATCACTGGAAAAGTTGCCAAATTTAAAACTGCAGCCGTTTGTTTGGGACTCACTACAGAAACCAGGTTGTGAAACAGAAAATTGTGGACAGTTAACTGTGTTGACAGTACAACAATACTCTGGCTTTCGGCCAATGAAACATAAGCTACAGGCAAACGATTTTCATTTAAATCTGTTCTATTGTGTTGTTAACTCACTTATCTTCATCGCATGCTTTCAACCAAATAGAAACTCGTCAAACCCTTTCCTGACATTCTTTTTGACAATAATTATCATATGTTCTGTCATGCAGAGCCATGACCTGCTCTATTATTACCCTTTATCTCTGTTAACCATATTTTTTCAAGGGACAGATGTGGTGTTGGAAAAATAAATGGACAGGCTTAAAAAACACCTGGAAAATCTCATTATGTAAATAAAGTTTCACCATCAAGGGATTTACACCTCCTCTAGAGAGGAAACCCTCCGCATGTCTGCCGACTGGTCATAAAAGGTTTGGTTGAACCCAGTAAATAAGCACCATGTTGGACCTAAGGGAGCCCCACCTAGAAACTGAGTGTCAACAACAGAACACCAGATTATCTTTTCAAAAGTCTGAATCTCTATAGTACTCAGTTTCTACAGTACTATAGAACTCACTATAGTAGAAGTACAGGGTGCAATGTGTATTCAATAAAAATTAAAGAATCTTATCTTCCACTTAATCCTCTACAAGGGTCATGTGTAAAAAAAAAAAATAATAATAATACAAAAAAAAAAAAAAAAAAAAAAAAAAAAAAAAAATATATATATATATATATATATATATATATATATATATATATATATATATATATATATATATATGTCTAAGTTAATATAAGTATTACATTGCAAAAAGCTTATGCCCTTTTGTTTGCTATTCTATGCTAATTAAATTTCTTGCATAAGATGGTAAAAAAAGGAATAGAAACCAAAATAAAAAACTGTGTAATACTGACCAAAAAAACTGACCAAATAAACAGCCCTGGTAATGATTAAACAAATCACAGACTTGTTGTGGACCAGCTGGTACTTCTCAGTCCATTTTAGCCTGCTTCAGTTTCAAGGGTATCCAGTGCAGCCTCAATCAGAAACTGGGAATGATCATAGTTTAGAAACATAATGAGAAGGGTACACCAGTGACACAAATGCTTTTTCACATAGAGTGCAAGAGAGCAAGGGTAAGAGGAGGAGTGGTGCACATAAGCTCTCTCCATCTGCAGAAAACACGGAATCTCTTTTATAATGTTCATTTAGCATGTTTTCATCTAAAGTATTTTTAATATAAGATTATTTTAACTGTGTATATTTATGCAATAAATTATTTGAAACATGAAAAAAGACTGAGATTAGAAAGCCTAAACTTCATAACAAATTTATATTGTGTAGCTTATATTAAGTGTTAAATCTTATATAGCCATATAATGTTGTTTTGCTAGAAACATTAAGTCATAGGGCTTATCCATCAGAAGTTTTACCACTCTCTGAGTTAACTTATTTTTGTTTCGTCACTGAACACCATCACAGAATACGGATCAACTGTTTGTGTTTGTACGTGATAGATTGTGTAAGTTGTCCCCTTGCTTGTTGGATCCTGATGTGTAGCTTTATTCACATGATGTTCTTTGTATTTCATGTTTAATATATTGATGGAGCACATGCATGCTCTTACACACAGTCCATACAAATGGTATATAGTCCAAAGTGTGTTTGCCAGTATTAATTAAATACAGAACATTTGTCCTGCATTGCTAATAATATTTATTTTTCAGTTTTAAATTTACAATGCAGTGTTCAGCATTGGGGGGCTATAGATTATAAATCATGCTTGGGTTTAGTCTTGGTTTTGACTCAGGTTGTGGTCTCAAGTTTTAAGTCAATGTAGCACTGAAAGTATCCCACGGTTGCTGTCTTGTTAAAACATATACTGTCATCATTATCTCAAAGCTACTGCAGACTAGATTAGGTGTTTTTCAAGGATTACTCTGCTCAACTCACCTTTATTTTTAGAACTTCTTTAATTAGACAGTAAAGGATTACCTTTGCATCAAAAAAGAAACAGGGTGTAAATAAATGATGCCTTTTTTTGCATCAGGCTTAGCACTTATACATTTTATCCACGTTGGATCAATCAGGCTGTATGTCTATAAGGTTTCAGATGCTAAAAGTGTTGTGATTGTGTGTGATTGTGCCTAAAGAATAAAAATATATGTTTTTGTTGCAGTCTATAGAATAGTCAAGAATAAAAGACAGGGCTAAGAATTTTTCTGCCTTGCAGAGCCTCTTATTATAGGCTGCACTCGCCTCGGCGAAAGCATCAACACCTAATCCAATTACAGGTTCATGGAAGTGATGTCACTCTGTCTAGCGACAGGTCCAAAATGTCATGTCTGACCCAGACTTAGACAAAGTGTTCAACAAGGTCACATCTATAGAAGAATGTGTTTGCATCTCTAACAGACTGATAACAGCAGAATGTCATTAAGCTGTACATCCTGGTGTTTAACATTTCTATGCACACTGTCCACATGGACACATTTAATGATGTTTGAGATCTAACTAAAAATAAACAGGCAGTCTATAAACTGTCTCGCAGATTTGTGGGATTTTGGGCCAAAGCTCAAAGCACAGTTCTTACTTAGTTTAATTTTCTCCTCAGCAGCAACTATAATCACTCCATATTTTATAAATCAGACTGCTGCAGGTTTGTACAGTATGAACTCTTATACATGTTAAAATTAAATGCACATGACGTTCATGCAAATGCAGCTAAAATAATGCTATATTATTATTATTATTATTACAAAAATGTCTGAAATGCCTTTAAGCCTGTCTCTTTATTGCATTACATAATACAAAAATTGTTGCACTACATTAATTAGACCAAATGTCAGCATGCTTTGTTTTTCATGCTTTGTCAGCGCTTTATATTTCTGAAGCAATTTAATGTTAAATAATAAAATAAATTCTGAAATGTTAAAAAAAAAAATACCACAAAGAAATGGTAACTAGACTCAGCATTGAAAAGTTGGAAACATGATACTGTGTCATTAAAGGATTAGGAGTGGCAACATGCTGGTATTAAGATATTTGTAGTGCTGCAATGTGACAATCTAATTCTTGATGAGCAGCAATAAAGATCACGATTATCACGTTGGAAAGTTGGAGCAGTTTATGTGGTAGACTAGAGATCGGTATGCCTTGAGGCCAATGTGTTTGGGGGAAGAGTATGAGGAGGTGCCCTGCAATTCATAAAGCAATACTGTCACTCAGTGGTCATAAAAGAAACTACATATTAAAAATATGATTTAAAAAAAGACAAATTACAAAGATTTCGCATTAAAAAGCTAAATATCTCATAAAATAACACAAATAGAAATATGTTGTATAGAAAAAAACCCAAAACATCTTTTTAAAAATATTTGAAAAGCTTTTAGCATTATTCACGTTTTAAATAATGTAATTTAATCAAATTCATTGATTTATATTTTTAACTCATTTTTTTCTTTTACCAGTTATACATGTCCCTTTTCTGCTGTTGACAAAGTGAAGAGAGATTTAGAGATGTGTTTTAAACGTTTGTCCATATAACGTAGGTTATAATGTTGTCTATGGCTACTCAATAGAGGGCGCTGTTGCAACGTCAGTTAAAAGCTCACAGTCAATGTGATTGCCTGCTAGACATAGCGTTTAGTTTTATTTACCGTTATTGACATAGACTGCAGAAATGTGTATATACTGCCAGTGTGTTATTATGTGTGAGAAATGTTGTGAATCAGTTCTGTTATACGAATTGTGTGACATTTCCTAAATCAGGTCATGCAATGAAGGAGAGAGAAATAAGGTGCACATAATATTAGTACATATAATACTGTATACTGTGTCTGTTTTGGACTATGACCAAACAACACAGAGGGCATTTATTCTATTATTCATATCATTGTTTTTGTAACTGAGTAGCCAATTTCACACACCCACACACAGAGCAGGTATAATGATGTATTTAAAACACATAAAAGGTCCACCAGATATAATGCAATTTTATAATAATGCAGTTTCACTTTAGCATATCATGAAAGGTAAAGACATCAAAACAGTAATGCATACATTTACAGCTGAAGGATCACTTATTGCCATTCTAACTTGATATATGTTTGAGTTAGTCATGAGACAAACCTTTAAGTTAATAATAATAATTATGTACATCACAGTTTATGTTGCATTTGTCATTTCAAAACAACAAGCCAAATAGTCTGTTTTTTTCTTTTACACATACATATTTGTGCTTCTATATTTTCTTTTATTCTGATCCTTCACATATTATTTCATAACCACGGTACCTGCTTTAAATTTGTAAACGCAGTATCTGACAAAAAAAAGACAAAAATAAACTGTAAAGGTTCATTTTAAATGTTTTGAATGTGCTCAAGATTCTAAAAGTGCTTTATATAATGTATTGCTAAAGCAATGGCATTAAATAGAGGCAATTTACGCAATGAATAAAGGAAAGATGAACTGTACAAGGGGGTCAATACAAATGCAAGTAATACACATTTTGATTTTACGCACAAGTTATATGTTTTCATTTTTTTCTTTTTAAATTAATGATTAATGCATATTTTGAGGTTTTCACGAGCCACCAACATCAGGGGGACAGGAGATGCATTCAGTTTTTAAAACTGCTTCGCTGTGCTTTGTTTAAGTAAAGCTCTGTAGTTAATGATAACTCTAGTATCACAATGATAAGGAAGGTAGTTCTACATGATTAAATATGCATCATTCATGATTGGACCTGTTTGTCCGACAAAGAAAAGTCTGTGATGCCAAATCAGTGATTAGTTTCTAACATGCTATTGTGCTGTTATGTTGAATTTGGAAGAGCTGGATAACGTCGTCACCTCGTTGCTCTAGTCCGCCCACAGAATGTGATAAAGTGCATAACCAGTTCAAAATGTTTTCTAGCAGAGTACTGTGATCACAATAATGAATGTTTTTAATTAGAGACTGAAAACAAACCTTACTGAGGAAATCTGTTCATGAGCAGACAGAGAATGGAAGGGTAGAAGTTAATACTTAGGACGTTGAAGTGAAGACAGTCAGATGTTACAGGGTTTCTTTAGAGTCTGTTTCCCCTGCACTCTGAGGAGCATTCTAGGAGCTATGCAAATTACATAGGGAAATGCGAAGGTCTGATTGGTTTGATCGTGCACTGAAGAATACCTGATTCAGATCCAAAGAAATAAGGACGAATGGAATGAGGGACTTTTGTACATTTTTATAAGAACATCCCACGCCTTCTTGCCCCAACCATCCTACATGATGCTGCACTTGGCCTTCAGCTTGTCAGCTCTACGCTGCTTGCTGGAGCGCATGTTGAGGCTCATGTCACGTTTCTTGTCCAGGTTGAGCAGTTCCTGGAAGAGCTCTGTAACGTTATGGTTGGTCTTGGCAGAGGTCTCCATGAAGGCACACTTCCAGATGTTAGCCTGAGCTTCACCTTCCTTGGTTTCTACCTCACGCTGACTTTCATCGCTCTTGTTGCCCACAAGCATGATTGGAATGCCCTCTATATTGCCCTTGATAGCCAGCACCTGCTGATAGATGGGTTTGAGCTCCTCCAGTGACTGGCGGCTGGTGATCGAGTAGACCAGGATAAATGCATGGCCCTTCGAAATCGACAGTCGCTGCATTGCAGGAAACTGGTGGCTGCCTGTCGTATCAGTGATTTCTAGCGTGCACACACTCTTGTCACAGCTGATCACCTGCCGGTAAGTGTCCTCAACTGTCGGGATGTAAGTGTCCCTAAATGTACCCTTCACGAAGCGAAGGACCAGGGAGCTCTTACCAACACCTCCAGCACCAAACACCACCACACGGTAGTCGTTGCTCTGCTCCGGCATGCTGGTAATGTCCACTCAGAGTGTAGTCAGTGCTCACTATTTTTGTTTCCCTGAGATCTGAAACAAAAAGACACAGAGTCATCCTCAGATTTAAATAAAAACTAAATAACAGCTAAATAAGCAGGGTATACAGAACTGTACATTTTTTGGAATCACTTAAACATATTTTGTGTTGTGTTTTAGAATTTAAACATGTTAAACTTGGCAAACATCTACAACCATCAGTACATAATGAATACAGCCATGGTCTTGGCTTACACGGAGCTCTGGTCACAGTGTGCCATTGCTAAGTATAAAACTCATGTAACATAAACAACAACAAACATAAAGGTGGCATGGTGGCTTAGTGGTTAGCACGTTCGCATCTCAGCACTAGGGATTCCCGATTCGAATCCCCATCTGGGTGTAGTTTCCATGTTCTCCCCGTGTCCATGTGGGTTTCCTCCGGGTTCTCCGGTTTCCTCCCACAGTCCAAAAACATGGATCAAGTCAATTGAGTTCTCCAAATTGCCTCATGTAGAGTGTGTCTGTGTGAGTGAGTGTCTGCCCAGTGATGGATTGGCACCCTGTCCTGGGTGTATCTGCCCAGCGCCCGAAACTTTCTCCCCTGGATGTGCATGGGGAACCCCCTGCGACCCTAATATAGGATAAAAGCAGAAGATAATGAATGAATAATGAATGAACAACAAATATAACACATACTTTGCAGGAGCACAATAAGCAGTTTCTTTATGTATTTTGAATTTCTGATATTTGTTTGCATAATTTTACTAGCTGACAGTTAAAGCACAACGTTGGTAAAGCTTCTAATAGATTGATCATCATGGTACTATTTACATGACAAAATTACTTTTCTTTGCTTGGAATGGGATGTCAGTGAATGAGACAGATAACAAAATAAGTTTAGACATGTTCTGGTGTCTCATGGTCTGACAAGGTACAACACAGCACTGTACTGTACTGTATAAATGAGCAGATAGGTAGTGAATTGTCTGCTGCCATCAGCACCAAGGTCAGAGCCCATTAATGACTCACTCATCACAGTGTGATGCAGCTGAAGCTGTTGGTGTCCTGTGGATAACTAGATCAAACTGGCTCCTTTTAAAGATTCTTATTTAATGTTCTTAGGTTATACATATAATTAGCATAAAAAGTGTGATTAACATAGCAAATTACAAAATCCATTAAAACAGGGGTGCAATGTAGGTTTAGTGTTTTACGATTATATCACATCAGTTTAAATACATTAAACCATATTGCACCTTCACCTGTACTGTATACTAATGTACACCAGCATCATAGTTTTCATATCTACCAGAATAGTATTTTTTTTTTACACCATAATAATTTTAAAATTCTTATATAAAATATTTTGCTAAATATAATTGTTTTATATCAACCAGACCTTCAACATATTTATGTACATTGCATTATAGATAATATCTCAATTTTAATTATTTTGTATTATATTATTTAATTTTTTATGCATGTAAAGGTAATTTGAGGTAACAAAGCTGACATCTGACAAAAACACTTCTAATCATCTGGGGATTTAGGTTTTCACATCCCAGACATCTCTTGGGATGTGCATGGTTGGGGATTCTTGAAAAACAGGGAAAGGATGACATAATGCCATTGTTACTCATTACTAAGTAACACACTAACAAAAAGATCAGTGTTCAAAGCAACCACCTGAAATTGCAATAAAAACTGTACATAATCTGCTGAGGAGTAAAAGTGACACTGTCTGATTTTCTTTACAGTTAAACTTCATGTTTCTTAATAAACAGCACTGTGGAGCTTACACTTTTAAAGGTGCTTTACTAAATTATGTTTAAAATTATTTCATTTGTTTTACAAGAAAAACTAATTCTGGAGACTTGAACTTTGTTTTAGGACCCTGAGACCTATGATACCAACACTAATATAATAATAATAATAATACATTTTATTTCATAGGCGCCTTTCTGACACTCAAGGACACCTTACAGTTTACAATAGGTATTAAAAAAAATAAATAATACAATTTTTATATGAATTTATGTTAAACAGACCTTTTTGAAGGCATGCCATCATTATGGTATTTTAGTCCAGGGTAAAACACTAGTTAAACACATAGTAAAACATTGTATACATTTGGGGTCCTTGGGCCATGAGTGCCATTGAGCATACATGGTTTTAGTAAGATCATAGTGAGCATAATACGAAAAGCATTCTCAGGTTGAGATCTGCTCATCATTTGTCCTGTCTGATTTCATTAGTAATCACACACTTGAACCCAAATTACAGCCTGCACTTTTCCTCTTAAACACAAGACCCAGAAAATACATACTATCAGATATGGAAAGAATAAAATGCTGTAGTGCTGAGTCCAAAAGAGGAAAAGTGGCATATAAATGTCATATAAATATACACAAATGGCATATAAATATAAATAGATTTTTTAAAATGGCATATAAATGTCCATAGCATCTCTGCAGCAGTGCTTAACCAAATTAGGTTTGAATGTTACATCCACAAGACAGTCAGAGACATCAGCAGTCTCTCCTGCTATTCTTAAACGATTAGCAACAGCAGTATACAGACTGTGGTACATATATCTGCACAGTAACATGTTTGTTATCTTAATCTGCATCTGTATTGGCTGTGTTGTGTTTCCTTTTTTGAAATTTACTCTGTGAGTTGCCCAGTTACTTTGGAAACACACCCCAAGGCCAGGTCTAATATCGGTGGGAGATGCTGTATGACACATGAATTTGATTATGAGAGAAAAATGTGTTTTTAGCATGAGCCAAGTATGTTAAATTATGTTATATAATAATATATGCCCCTGCATATTGTCCCATTTTTCATGCGCCCACAATGTGTATGTATTGTGCTTTTTATTTATTTATTTATTTTTGAGAAACAGTACACATGCTGATTGGCTTAATCAGTGTTACATAATAAGTGCTAATTATTTTGTTTCCACACACGCACACTCACACACACACACACACACACACACACACACACACACACACACACACACACACACACACACACATCACACACATAAGTCCACTTTATTGTTTCTACACTCATTGATTTTCTTTTTCAGTTTTACTCACCACATAGATGCACTTTGCAGTTACAATTGTAAAATCCTCCTGTAGTTTATCTCTGCAGTTTCACTGCCTACTTTCTTAGTCCGTTATTAGTCTGTAAGTCCGTTATGGTCCATATTGTGTTGTTCAAATGTTTTTACAGCATATGTGAAAATAGCATCAACTTACTAGCTCCTGCCAGGCATCCAATGATAGACTGACACTTCATTATCCGTATAATGAGCAGTCCCGTGATCATTTCTCTAATCAGAAGTTAATAATTAATGCTCAAGAGATTTTAAACAGCAATCACCACATGTGCAGAGGCTTACATTTTTAATCCACCTAGATCAGATAAAACACCATGATAAGAATTAAATGCATGAATGATGGAGTCATTCCTCCCATGTTGAATACAAGCACAATTCTCTTTCACTACCCTACTTCCTAACTCTTGAGCCATGTTAAGCATTTGTCATTACTACACAGTCACACCCAACACCTAAGTGCTCCCACTACAATCCTCCTTCCATTAAATCATCTTGCTCCATCTGTCAGTCTTATGTGATAGACTGTCTAGTCTATTATTTAGATCTATACTCAGTTCAGTAAAGTATAAAGCATTTACTATAAGTGTTTATTCTATTTCATTTTCATTTTCGATTTTCCTCATTTTAAAGCAAATATTAATATGAAATAAAAATTGAATTTAACATTTCCCTTCAACAAACAAACTTAAAACAATTAAAGGCAACAATTCCATCAATAATTTTGCCAACTGTATCAGACCCATTGTAACTGGCATGTCACAGGCATCCCAAATAAGATCACACAGTAGCAGCACAGTAGAGTCTGATCCACTCATACCAGAGCAACACACACTAACTATCACTGTTCCTGCAGTATAGAATAATGTACAATCCAAATATTACCTGATATGAGTGGTGGTCCAGGTCATTACAGAAGTATAAAGAGACAGTCTGAAACTGTAGAACTACAAATTGCAGTATGTGTAGGAATAGGGTAACGTTCCTTATAAATTAACTGTTCAGTGTCAATTTACAGTATACAAAATGGGTCATCATTTTATTATTTATACACTACCAATTAAAACAGCCTGTGGTTTTAAATGTATAGATAAATTGGTGTGGATGTGAATTATTCCTCCTCCACCTTCCGTATTACATGCAGTAAGATTATATTTTAGCCAACACTGGCTTTCGTTATTCTTACTCCAGTGCGTCAGAATCCGTGAATAAGCCTCGAAAGAAATGTGAAGATGATGCTGAGGCTGAGAGTCCTGATGATGCTGCCTCTGATGGTTCTGATGTGGGTGTTTCTGGAGGTGTTCTGATGAATCACTGCATTCACATGATCCACCAAACACATCCCAAAAACGGTGTGTGTTACCGAATCCTCTAACGTCGAGGGATTAAAAAAATATATATATATATATATATATATATATATATATATATATATATATATATATATATATATATATATATATATATATACTTCCTGTCCTTCGTGTGCCGCAGTTTTAGATGCACAGGACACGAATGTGCTCAGCATGCAGCATCACTTCGTTTATCAAACGACACAACGCTGACCACGGTCCTTAAAAAGCAGGCTTTCTGCCCGTGTGCTTGGATGCGCTTCTAATAACCCACCATGCCGTGCATTAGGCTCCCACACTGATGAGGTCCGAATACGAAACATCACTACGTCAAAAACATACGCTGCTCTGTGTTTTTCGGACGCGCTCACGGCATCACTCACACATTGCAGTCCCTGATCTGTTGTGAACGGGGCTGTTATGGGGCAAAAGCAGTTCGGGAGGTTGGTCGGCTGCGCAATGATATGGACAGAAGAGCAAAAGGGGGAAAAATGCACTCGCTGCTCTGTGTCCTTGTGTCTGTTTGTGTGCATGCCTGCACCGCGTCTGTCTTCTCTTACGTGACCGTCGCGCTCCATCACACCAAATAACGCTGCAGCCTCAAGGACGCGCACGAAAGGCACCGAATTACCGAATCATCCACATTCCCATGATAACATGATAACATAATAACATAATAACATGATAACATGATAACATAATAACATGATAACATGATAACAGGATAACGCACTCATGCAGTCATGCAGGCGCTATATATATATATATATATATATATATATATATGCAGGCGCTATATATATATATATATATATATATATATATATATATATATATATATATATATATATATATATATATATATATAGTCTATTTGTATTAGGCCGTACATGATGCGCAACTTACCTAAAGGCTGTTTCTGCAGTGTCCCAAAGACGTCAGTAATGGATCATAGGAAGCAGCGGGAGACGAATCTTTTGGATTTCACTCCATTCCGGTCACGTATCATTTTGCTTTCCGCGCTGCGTTTTTGGATTTTCTCTTTTTAATCGAAAACGACACAAATAAAAGACAGACAGACAGACGGAGCGCTCGAGTGGACGGAGCCCCGAGCAGCCGCGCTATTATTGCTGACGGAAGGGGCGCGCGCGCGGCTCTGCTACGACTACAGCCCCGCGTGACGCACGCGGACACCCCCGCTTCCTCCGCGCGCGCACCGTGACGACGCGGCGGAGCTCGAGCCGCTCATCTGAACGCCAACATCAAAGCGACGCTCGTTTGATGGCGTTCCGAAATCATAGGTCGATTTTCCACACGGGGAGTGTAATCCCGAAACAGCAGCACAGCCAACTAGCACTGATCTGAGAACTAATTGTTATTAGGCCTAAAGCCTTTATCAAAAATCAGGCAAATTCAATCCCAGATTCGGTGCTTGACACGTGGAATGGACATGGATTGTTACATTCACATTTATATGTAGTCATTTAGCAGACGCTTTTATCCAAAGCGACTTACAAGTGAGTACATCACAAGTCAGGAGTTATGAAGAAAACCAACTACACTGTATAATTATCTAACCTGATCGTTATATGATGTTGCACCCCCCTTTTTTTTGTTAAAAACATAGTTAAAATAGCTCATTTATTTATAGGTGTCAAAATGATTAATACATACTCCAAATTAAACCCACTTAAGTTAGGTTTAAGGAATTGCTCCCACTTCGTTCACTCTCTAATAAGATTGGTAGCGTCTACCAACATGCATGACGTGCCCACCTTTTCTTTTCACCATCCAGTAGAGTTCAGTAGGAGCGATCCATAGAGGAGATACACTGTATCCATGCACCACGACTATCCAACCAATAGAGGTTACTGATGCAGCGGAACAGTAAAAATAACTCTCTCAACCCTAGCATTGTTTGTGGAAATCCATATATGGTGACAGCAGAACATGTGCTTCCTGTTGTAGTGATCTGGTATCACTTATCTTTGGTATATTTTAATGTAAGAATCATAAACGAATATATGCTCTAATTAGTATTTATTAATTAACATTATACATAAGTTCAGCATAAGGCTACCATTATTCAAAGATTCTTCCTCTATACATCAGTAAATTCATACATCTAGCAAAAAAAAATACACTCAGTGATATATACACAGCCTACTTAGAGGTGTGACTGTATTTTGTGTATTATGACTATATTTTACTGTATTATGGGCCTACATCATTTTAAAGAGTTTATTATCATTTTATATTTTATTAGCATTTTTCTCTTTATAAGTTTATAAGTTTATACAATGGAATAATATATCATGGACCTCATGAGTTTTATAGTCTTTGTCTCCCATGCATTTTGCTAGTGCCAGCAGTGTGCCAGAAGTGACTTGCATCCATACATATATACTTTGTGAAAATTAATTACCCACTGTTAAATAACTGTAATAAACTGTTTTACATATATATCAAAGTTTAGGTTAAAATGTATTACATTTTATAGTAGCAAGCCGGTTGGAAAAAATGCCCCCTAGTGATCATGCCCATCCACTACACCAACATTCTAAATCCGATCTTGGGGGCCATCTTGTGGATCGTGGATGCTCTAAAACCCAAATCAACAAAAGCAAGCAGGATTATTTTATTTGCACAAATAGCATAGATTAAAACAGAATCAAGCAAAAAAAATAATGTTAATAAAATTACTAATTTTAAATATTATAATATTTTAAATAAATAAATTTTTTTTTGAGACGTTTATGTGAATGCAGACTAAAGGTGATTTAACTGATCAATTACAAATGACTTAAAAACATAGCATACATAGTATCATAGTATCATAGTATTATAGTATATATATATATATATATATATATATATATATATATATATATATATATATATATATATATATATTTTTTTTTTTTTTTTTTTTTTTTTTTTTTTTTTTTTTTTTTTTTTTTTTCATTCATTCATTCATTATCTCTTGCTTTATCCTCTATTAGGGTCGCAGTGCCCATGCCCATCCAGGGGAGAACGTCTCGGGCGCTGGACAGATAGACCCAGAACAGCGCCAATCCATCACTGGGCATATATATATATATATATATATATATATATATATATATATATATATATATATATATATATATATATATATATCCTTTATCTTCCGCTTTATTCTCTGCTAGGGTCGGGGGGGGGGGGGGTTGCTATGCCCATACAGGGGAGAAAGTTTCGAGCGCTTGGCAGATACATACAGGACAGGGCCCAATCTATCGCTGGGCACACACTCACCCACACAGGGTCTCTTTAGGGTAATTTGAAGAACTCAATTGACCTTGATCCATGTTTTTGGACTGTGGGAGGAAACCGGAGAACCCGGAGGAAACCCATTCAGACATTGGGAGAACATGAAACTCCACCCAGATTGGGATTCGAACAGGGAAATTATATACTCATAACTCTAAACTATGATATCTAGTGTAGTAGCTTTAACACAGTAACTCAGTCTATTTCACATCTTGGCACAATTTGCTATTTTCAGTTTAATAATATTAGGAGTTTACCTGCACATCCTCTCATGGAATGTGATTAGTTTTCCTTGCCGTCGTTCAGTTAATTGGCACATTCTCATTGTTTAGTTAATTGCCTATTGTGTTTCATAATTAGTTTGCATTTATTGCTAATTTACGTTAATTAGTAAGGGGCTTGTTTCTGGTTATATAAGCCCGTCTTTGAGCAAACTGTTGTTGAGAGCTCTCCGGTTAAGTTGCGTTTGCCGTGTGCTTTGTAAGTGCTATTTAAGGTTGTTTCTTTAGCTGATAATAAACGTTCTGGTGTTTTGACTGCTACCTGGCATTCTGTGTGCGTCACTCAATCAATCTCCGTTTTATTCCTTTCCCAATGTTTTCAATGGGTTTGAAGTCGAGACTGTGGGTGGGCCAGACAAATTCTTCCACCTCACGCAACCATCCCTTCATATATCTTGCTTTGTGCAGTGTGACATGCTGAAACAAAAAACTGTTCCCACGATGTTAGAAGCATGCAACTGTCCAATAAACATACCAATGTGCTTGGTTTGATACAAGGTGGAAATACCAATCCTAAATTCAACAATTAAGAGGTGGGTTCTTGTACTTTTGTGCATATAGGTTTGATGTAAATTCATAATCTCACGTTTAAAATGTGTAATATCCCTGGTCTTTACTGTCACAGTAAAATATAATGTTTATTTGTGAAGGAAAACACCTTAATCTTATTTTCACAAAATGTACAGATTGCAATTATTTTTTTTCGTAAGTAATCCTAGACTTTGTGCCTCTATTTACAGGCCTATATGCCGAGCTGTTTCTATAGAGGGAGGTGACAACGAAGGCGGCAGTCTCTCTCCCTCTCTCTCTCACCCTCTTTCTCTCTCTTTCTTTCTTTGGCTCACACACACGCACGCACACCGCGGCGTCCACACCCCAAATCACTATCACTACAGCTCCACTATGAGGTAAGATTTAAGTATCATTTTTACAAATGAAATGTAATTTTGGTGCGTGAAGGCGCGGACGTGCCTTCGTTTAGCTGATGGCGGAAAGCTGCTCGTGTGCTGTTGTGTTTGTGGATGAACGGCGGCGCGGTCCTGATGAGAATATTTATGAGGATGAAGCCTGGGAGCTATGTAGCAGCGATGGGCTGCCAGAATTTAGGTTCGCACACAGAAATCGTTGAAGGAACGTGTAGATCTGTGCATATGTGATAGACATGGCCAGGACATTTGGTTTAAACCAAATTCGATTAGATTAGGATGTGATATGAAGGCGCTGAAAGCGGAGGGTTTTTCAGCGCTGACGTCGCAAGGTCGATATGTCAGGTAGCGCACTCGTTAGCTCGTCTACCTGAACCTTAACACTTAGCAAATACAGGGCAGATATGCGATCTAACATAATTCAATAGATTGAAATATGATTCCTAATACCTTAAGGCGCAGGATTTTTATTCATATTTAGTCACTTTCGTCAACAGACAAAGATGATGCTGGAATGATCGTGCAGCAATAAAATGGTATCATCAAACGCCCCTAATAAAAAATGACCTACTGAAAATCAATAAATTAGCTTGTGGGGGAGGATTGGTTCTCTAGAGAGGAGAGGGATAAAGGAATTCTTTACATCATTTTAATAATAGCTTACAATTTGGTCAAGTTGTGTGAATAAACACCCGTTTTCATTCTTTATGACCCAGACATCAATATTTCTGAAGTATTTCATAAGGTATGAACATGATATTTCTGTGTTTTAAGGCACGATGTCAACAATGAAAGCAGTACCTCAATTATTAGCACCCTTGCTAATTCATTCATTATATTTATAAAGGACCATAAGCAGAAGACAGTGATATATACAAGTATGTTAAAATGCCTTTATTATTTTAAGTTTTACCTGAAATGAATAAGAGAAAGAACCAATTATTAGTCCCACCTTTAAACACTCATGCAGTCTGTGAATTATTCTTTTATATGTGTCTGAGAACCATATTCACCTGGGACCTTTTTTTTTATTGGATTTTTAATGAACCTCCCTTAAACATTAAGACTGAGTCTGTTGTCTTTAATGAAAAATACCTATAAAGTGATTTATATGTCCGACAGAACCCGTTTTCTGGGTTATAGATGGAGCCTTGCCATTTTGTCATTACTTTATTTATATGTGAAATATTGAAACAGTGGAAAAGCAAGAAGAAGTGCAAGAAGAAAAAACTCATTTGGTTGTTAGCATTGGAAGAAATTGGTATTGAACTGAGTAAAATAGGATCAAATTGACAGCAGAACATGGCTGCACTCATTGTTATATGGAAAATAGGTTGCATTGTCTGTGAAGGATCAGTGATGTCAAACTAGAAAGAAGTATTAAACATTATATATTCTGAATAAAATTAAATGTTTAACTTTTTTCATTCATTATCCTCCGCTTTATCCTCTATTAGGGTCGTGGGGGTGGGGGGGGAATGCCCATCCAGGGGAGAACGTTTCGGGCGCTGGGCAGATACACCCAGGACAGTGAATAATCATATAAAATTAATATATGATAAGAATTATGGCACAAACCATTCCAAACACAGGGTGGGTGATAATCACCATAGAGAATCTGGAACTATTTTGTACTGGAGATATAGTTATTAAACCCAGCTGTGCACAGTATCAATTACAGATGTGCAAATAATCACAACAATCACGGTTCCTTTACTGACTTTCAGTTATATTATTTTTTTGTAATTTAATGAAAAAAAAACTTCCTTACAGAAATTTCCTTACTGCTGGTTTAAATCTGGTCTTGAAGGAATGTCTAAAACCTTGAGTCAAAACTAAGCAGCACCAAAATTATAGAGACAACCTCTTAGAAAAGACTAATTTATTATTAATATGACTGTTCATTGATGTCAGTCTGACTGTGTTAAGTGTGAAAGCTTGTCATGTGGTGTATAGATTAGCATGACATTTATAATCACGCATCATCAAAGTTTTATTACAACACCTTTGAAGTGTTCATTATAAAGGTTTAGATTATAACAAATTATGCAGAATAATTTTATTTTCTGTAATTACAAGCCCGAAAACACATCCAATGAATGTAATAAAAATTGATAAAATAATATTTTAAGATCAATTAATTTTACAACATTACCTTTATTTTAGCTTTGAACATTGTTTAGAACAGAAAACCTTTAAATATCAAACATGTACTATAGGCTGTATACATGTTTTTTTAAAGTTACATATGAATTACCCAATATAATAAACATCTGTCATTTAAATTCAGCATTCAGGACAAAGTCACTAGCCTTTATATAACATGTTTACATGTCATAACATCTTATATTGTAGTGAAAGCCTAAGGCCATGTGTCAAACCTAGGCGCAAAAAAACTTGAAATACTCAGTGAGGTTACATAATAGTAAAAACCGATGTCCAAACACAGATTCATAAAGTCCTGCTTTTCTTTCCCTTAATGATTAAATTCATCTAAAAGAATATTTTAGACTGTCTGGAAGTGAGTAGTTAAAAAGGATGAATAGGATGAAGATGGTTCTGATATGAAACTTTGATGATTCATAATACAGTTATCCAGTGCAACTTGTGCCTCAAGTAAATACAAACCAGGAAAAATGTAGTAGTTTTATTTATTCTTTTTCTTACATATATATGTCGATCAGGGTCCCCCAGGGTCCCTTCTAGAGCACAACCCAGCCCATCACCAGACAGACACACATTTGCATATACTCATGAATATAAAGGAGTTAATATATAGGTATTTGTCTACTAACATGATTTTGGACTAATGAATATAGTTATAGCCATCAAAAGCCAAAAAAAGAACATGCAAACACTACATAGAATGAACTTGCCCACAATACCTAGGAAATAAATCCAGGAATGATGTGAGGCAGAGTACTTTGTCACTACACCAGTGTTACTCTAATGCTGTTATTTATCAACTAATGATAAAGGCATATACATTAATATTACCCAACAAAATTAATGTTCTAATTATTTTATTTTACATGATCCAGTAAAACACATCACACACTCTCAGCTTTGAAGATATATTTAATGCAGGTTAATGGACAGAGCCAGAGACATTCACAAACTGATGCTGCTGTTATGGCTGAGGGCTTCTTCATTCTGTTGGTGTAAAAATGTAAACAACAGTCTGAGATCATACAAGACACATTTACATGCGAGTCTGTATTGATCACAATGAATCATGATAGATTATAAATTTTGAATAACTTACTAGAACTTATGAGGAGCCTACACAGACAACATTCTGTATAAGCCATTACAATTAATAGAGTTGATTAGTCTAAAGCCTAAATCTATAAATTATGTGTTTCACAATTAATACCTCCATATATCACAGCCTCAAAGGACATTACATTAAACTGTCAATACTTTTTTTCCCTTTAAGATTAAACTTTTTATTGAGTAATTAAAGATCCAGAAATTATTAATGCCAAAGATGATCATCAACGGCTCATTAACTTTTCGTACATGATGTTTATATTAATGCAGTTTACCAGGCTTTGCAAGTAATTAAAATTAAACATACATTTACATTTAGTCATTTTAAACATAAAATATGAACTTACATTAACATTTTCACTCAGTAATCTTAATAATTAAAATGAAATTTTATTTGGATTAGATTATATTCAACTTTATTGTCATTGTGCGGAGTACAAGTACAGGGCCAATGAAATGTGGTTAGCATCTAACCACATGTGCAATATATACATAATTTACATAAAGTGCATTAATTTAAATGGTTTGATCAAAAAAATACCCTTCTTATCTATGTCACCTTATCTAAGTTTGCAGTCAAAGTGAATAGCAAACTCTACACATTAGTTGTCTCCTGCATCAGACCCAGGTATAAATACAATGTTATGGCCAGCAACCATCTTATCAGAGACAAACGATCGTGCCTGATTGGTAGAAAGGAGGGATTTTTTATATGCATAGAAACATGAGACACAGCTTTTCTTTTCAAACTCAATAGTTTACTGTAGAATTCTGTAGAACTGTTTCCGTGTATGTAAAAATAGTGGTTGATGTTGCATGTATGATATTGATAGCACATGGTGGTTGCATAGCCCTTTGGATGATTTTGTAGGAGCACTGTCATAGCAAATGAAATTTAAATTAAATTATGTATAAAGTATTTATATTATGTATTTTATTAGATCCTTGTTTGATGCAATTTACTGAAATACTTCAACTAAGTACCATAAATTCCATTGTTGGTCTTAACAAATTGAGATTTTTTTAAGCTAGTTGTCACGCTGCCGTAGATGTGGTTTCCATAGGAACCAGACAGTCTTGGTGTAAAAGGGTGGAAAGCGATTTGCAGGAGGGGAGGGTGGAAGAGGAATCATTCTCCACTCCATCTTCTTTGTTCTCTCTCCTGCTGCTTGTGGCCTAGTTTAAGCAGTCTCAACAATTTCCTCCAGCAATAACAGATAGGTTAATAATTGTATTTTTCAGGGTTATGAAAGGTTATTCACACTGACAAAGACCTGTGCCAGCGAACACCATTGCCAGTTCTAGACCATCTGGTCCTTGTGTTTGTGCATGAACTGAGAATTATCACTGGAGAGCTGTATCAGGCATTGAGCAAGATTGATAAATTGTAAACTTAATTAATAAGTGAATATAAAGCATTCTGATTGTGAACATTTTTTAGATTTCGGCAGCCTTTCAAGTCATTACAAACATAATGAACTTCTGGTATTAACATCTCACCAGACACTTTACCAGTACTCTTCTAAATTAATGCCCAGGCATGTCTTCTCTGTGTCCGTCCCAAGACATGTTAGTCTGAACTGAATACTTGCCTGCCTGTCAGCACTGGGTTAACCTGGTCCCACAAAGTACCATGACTGAAGTGCCCTTGGGCAAGTCACCTGACCCCAATTGCTCCCCGTGTGCCGTAATCAAGGCTGCCCACCGCTCTGGACATGTGTGCTCATTTCAGCAGTGTGTGTATATGTGTGTATGTTTCACTGCACGGATGGGTTAAATATGGAGGACAAATTCCTCTGTGTGTAACCACAGTAAGCAAAATAAATCACTATCACTATTAAATCCCCATCTGGATGAAGTTTCCCTGTTCTCCCTGTGTCCATGTGGGTTTTTTGGTTATCTGGTTTTCTCCCACAGTCCAAATACATGGATTCAAGGTAAATTGACTGCTCTAAATTGCCCCATATAGTGTGTTTGTCTATGTGAGTGAGGCAAAACCCCTGCGACCATAGGCCAAAGTATAGGATTAAGCTATAGGATAGGATAGGTTACTATTATATAAAAGTAAAGTGTCTTGTATTCTGGTTCTTTTCGTAATGTTTCATGATCTGTGTGGTTGCGTTGGTGGCTTGGTTGGTTTGTCACAAATATAAAAAAATGTTGTTGAAAGCCCATTTACCATCAGTCCACTGTAATAAATACTATGTAGTGAGTAATGAATGCAGCAACCAGTAAAGCATTTGTCTCTACAAATATTGTGAAACAAAGCTTTATAATATTATAATATCCACTGTTGAAAATATTTTAAATGTCTAATTTTGTGAATTAAATACTTTTAATTAAGGTTAAATGTTTATTATTCATTTCCACAGTTCTTTAAAGCAATTTCATTAGACTATTTCTACAGCTCACTGGTAGTTTTGATTCATAATCTACTCCATTAGTGATGAAGTTCAGCATACAGAGAATAGTCACAACATCAAAAGCATTGACAGGTGTATTTCTGGTTTATATCAACTGCTTTTTACCAAACTGGAGCAAGGATTTGGTGTTACTATGGAAACATTGTGGAACGTCATTGGCAGCTTGCGAACACCCTCACTCGTTTGGAATTCTTTCCCTTGAGGGACATGATCTCAGGAAAGATTATTCAGGCAGCTTTGCTATAGAAATATAGAAAAAAGGAAAAAATCCAAGATGCAAGACACTTTCCTGCTACTGATCTCAAACCGATAGCATAATTGCAACCCAGGCATAGCCAAGAGCCAATCAAAAGCCAGAGATGAGCCACAGCACATCCTGGAGCCCCAGTGCTTAGATTCAGTCTATTAAAAAAAAGAAGATGAAAAGGAGGAGACAGCTGTGCTTAAATCCCAATGGAGTCTCATCCATGTCCCTCAAGTACATACATGCGCACACAAACTGTCTTTTACTAAATTTCAGTTATGTTCAGAGTAAAATAAATAAATAAATTATTATTATTATATTATTATTATTATTATTATTATTATTATTATTATTATTATTATTATTATTAATAATAATAATAATAATAATAATAATAATAATAATAATTTTATTTGTATATGAAGTACTTGGATGATGTAGAGGGGAGCAACACTTCAATACACATGTAATTCAATATGATTTGGAAAAGGGACAGAAAATATTCTGAACGTACAAAACAAAAAGCAATGAATAAAATCGTATTTAAATCTTTTTATTTGAAAATGTTTCAAGTTAAAAAATGTTTAAAAAGGGTAACAAAAATGCATGACTGTGCTGTGTTGGTAATGTACTGCACAACTCCACAGAACTGAAACTTGTTTATTAATTAATAAGTCAAATATTTTTGTGTTGTTTCTTCCTTAAGCATTATATTTTTTTGGTAAAATGTTATGCTGATGTACTGCATAAATTTAAGTACATTACAAATAAGACAAAACAGCCCTGATGGAAACAAAGCCACCAGCATTTCTATACTCACTTAGCTGCTGCACTGCATTGATCACTGTTAATGACTTCTACTTGTAAACTATATTACGTAACTGTGTTTGATCTTAAATGCCATTTAACGAGATGTTCTAGAAAAAAATGATTAAGTTAAAGGTTCATTCCACAAGCTTTAATATGCTGTGCTGTGAAACATTTCATGCAAGCATAAAGATGTGAAAAAGCCTGAAGCCCACCTCCCCCATGATGGCACTGCTGAGAGACAGCACTGCTAAACAAAGACTGATTCACTAATGTGGTTCTATGCATCTGGACAAAAATGTGCAATGCAATGACAAAAGTAAAATGTAACAATAAATCGAGTAAAAAATGTGAATTGTATTTCTGATTTTGGCCCGGGCCAGTACAAGAACAAATTGTTAGCAATTAATATCATAAACATACAGTCTGTGAAATGAATCAGAAAAATTGTATTGTTCTATAATTATAATAATATTTTTATACAAAGTAATATTATGACTATTCAGAATTAAGATCTATAAATGACAGTTTTAATATTTTGGTTGTTACATAAAAAGGATATACACTGTATCATATTATGTATGTCATCTGCCAGTAATGCTTCGCAGTACAGATAAATGTCAGGACTAGAAGCCTAAAAATCCACTGTAAACATATAACAAAATTACTTTTAATCCTTTACTTATTTTGAATAAAAGATGATATAAAATAATTCTCTAGATCAAATAAAACAGTGTAGATTTCAGGTAAGAATGCTCTTATTTCTTTAAAACATTAAATAGTTGTGATTATCAGTATAATTTTTTTAAAAATGTTTTTCAGAGATTTAACTGTGTGACAATGTCCCACTCGGTGGCCTCCTATGACCAGCTGGTGCGGCAGGTGGAGGATCTCCGGAAGGAGAACTCTCACCTCCGCCGCGAGCTGGAAGACAACTCACATCACTTGTTCAAACTGGAAAATGAGACATCTGACATGAAGGTGAGGATCACAGAAGGTAGCCTACCTGCATGAATATTTTCTAAACTGTTGGAGGCTAAGGCTTTGAAATGTTTTATAAATTTTGCACTAAAACATTTTTACTGCACTCTCTGGGAAAAATGGGATGGGGATTTCAGATAACCATATACACTCAATATCCAATTAAGGTGCACCTCTTTGTTCTTAAACTCTGATGTCTATCCTATCAGAACCGTTTACCATGTAAATGTATAATGTAGTGTCATAGACTGTAGTCCATCTGTTTCCCTGCATATTTTTCAATCCCATTATCTCTGTTTAGTAATACCCCCTGAAGGCCTACAGAGCAGGTTTTATTAGGGTTGTGTATGTTGCACTTGTAAGAGGTTGTAACACTGCTACACTTCTAGTAGCATCATGTAGGCAGCATTTTGTAGGCATTGATAAATGAAATGTGGATGACTAACAAAAACCATGGCAACAAATTAGCTGTCAATGATTTTGCATCTAGAAGATGTAATGATAACATAAACCATGTTGAATATAGTGCATAGTAATCAGTGTTTAAAAAACCTTAACAGCACCACTGTGTCTGATCCACTCGTACAAGAGCAACACACAAAAACACACTGCCACATCAGTCTCTGCATTGCTGAGATTCATCCACAGCCCCGATAATCCCTGCTCTGTGAGTCTTGTGGATATTCTGAGCATTAGACAGTGAAGGGGATTAACAAAGTATACGGTTGTATTTAATAAAGTGGCTGGTAAATATATTTTAGTACAAATAATATGTTTGCATTCTGTATAAATATATACTGAATTTGTCATAATCAACTCGATCATGATCTGATTAGTAACCAGCACATCACTGTTGCTTATAAATTGTTTGATGTTTGGCCAAGTTTAATTAAAATATCTGCAGACACTAATAGGATCACCGTCCTGTGCTCAGAATAGCTCCAGACTCGGAGCAAGTCAATTTGAAATATTTCTGTTACGCTACAATGGCTCAAAGTCTGGAAGCCATTAGACGATAAAGCTACAGAAGCACTCACTATTGATCCTGCATTTTAAAATGTTTTAAGGGCTTTGTGGTGCTTGTTTGAGTTTAGATTTTTAATTTAAAGACACATGCTGAGTCACAACTTGGAAAAATGGGGTGTGCTATTGTTGTATTCAAATAATTTTTACTATCAATCTGTGTGTAGCCATAGATTAGACATTTATCCAATCATTTTAAGTTAATATTTAAAAAAGAAAATAGCTTGGCAGTTACAGAATTTACATCACATCACTGTGGGGGAAAAAATCAGGAGATCTTTAAGAAAACTTGTAGACAAAGACAAAAGGGTAATTATTTTTATAAGTATTTGCATGGGTTTATTTTAAATCATGTTACTTATTTATTACAATAATCATGTAAATAATAAACAGACAAAAAAATGTAATAACCCACCACTGGAAGTTGTTCAGCATTTGATATTTGCCATGGGTTGCCCGTCACATGTCTTATTGCACATGCTGAAATCCAGATGAGCACAGCTGGATAATCTCTGATAAGCTTTTATTGTAAAAGTCAATTCAATTTGTTTCAGTATAAGGGACAGATCCAGTGAATATATTTTTGTTGGGCAGGATTCATTACTGAATTATCAATTCTGATTCCTTACACCAACATGTTGTGATTGGTAAATTTTTAACTGGATTTTTATTTCTCTTTAATTTTAGGAGGTTTTAAAGCAACTGCAGGGTAAAGTGGACCATGAGGCCTGTACAGTCTCTTCTTTGGGAAAAGGAGATGTTCTGGATCAGCTGAAAGGTAGGAAATAAATTAAAACAGTGGTTCTTGGGCTGTGGTTCATAAACCACTAAAAGTACACCTCCTGTGAAAACTCATGAGCATAACCAAAAAATATTTGATTTTAATTTACAAGAAGGCTTTATATTTCATGGCCTAAAATAAAAAAGACAACATTAACTGCATTAATTAATATACAGCTTATGAAATGCATCCATTAAAAACAATAATAATAATAATAATAATAATAATAATAATAATAATAATAATAATAATAATAATAATAACAATAATACAAATGAATTAATACATTTAAAGAAATCAAAATTTCAATATGTGCTAGAATTATTTGTTTCTCATTTATTAATAATAACATTTTTTTTGTAAAAAGTAAACACATAATTATTTACCTTGGAAGTCTCAAATTTAAAGATTATACCATATATGTTTTATTTACCAGAATTATTTATTGTTCACTCTATATAGAATTGATTTGAAAAACCTCTATGTAGAATATTCTGTGGTTCTAATATTTATGCTCAATGAACGTGATTAATTAATGTTAATAAGTAAAAAAAAAAAAAAGAGAACAGAAAGAACAGTTGTTTGTCAATGTGCTTTTTAGAACTACATATGGACCAGCTAAGCAACTACTATGAGCTGAAGTACCAACCGCACAACCTGCGTGTGTTGTCTGAGACCACGAGCAACCAAAGTGGTAATGAAGAGGATAGAATGCTGCATTCATCATCCAGTATGAGCAGATCGAGAAGTTCTCTTTCCACTTCATCTCACCAATATGCCTCAACATCTGGGGAGGGTACAGCCTTGCTTCCTGCACACTTCCACCCATCTGTTACCGCAGAAAGTCAGATTTCCTCTCAGCGTCTAGAGGAACTTTTAAATGAAAAGTAAGATTTAATTTATTGCACCACTCTCAGTATTATAGTACTGATGTTCCAAAATTGACATTTTGATATGATTAACATACATTAAAGACGTAGTATATAATTCTTCTTTTCTTGTATTAGGCTACACCTACCATTTATTATGTTTCCAGTACTTCAGTCATCATTATCCATCACAAATCACATTACACGATTTAGGCAACACATAGTTATAGTTATTGCTTTGAAGCTTACCTGTCTTAGTCTTTAATAGTAAATGTGAGATAACAAATGATAATATGATCCAAAGAGTAAAGCTTTTGTCGTATGGTCCAAAGTCATTACATAATTACATAACCTTAAAAATCTCAATATTGGTATCATTACTTTTGTTTACAGGACTGTGCTGCTAAATGAACTAGAAAGAGAGGACAGCGAGCGAAGATGGTATTATTCTCAGCTGCAGGGACTTTCACAGAGGCTTACAGAACTGCCCCGGATTGATACGGTAAGAACAGCTTTTTGAAGTTTTGCCTGAAAATTCTGTAGCCTATTTCCATGGTGGTTTTGATTGTGAACCACATTGGAGCTTTATTAAGGACTGATTTATAAGCTTAGTCAAGTGTGTTTATTTGCTTATTTGTGCACAGTAGTGTGTAAGGTTTTGGCTTTGAGTTCATTAAGAACATAATTAAAACTTTATTGTGTTTGTGTGTTTTTTTTCCTAAAAGATGTTGTTTAATTGTTAGTTTCTTTTTTTACCATTATTTCTCTCTGTATCAGTTCTCTATTCAAATGGACCGAATTCGTCAGCAGTTAGAATTTGAGGTGCAGCAGCTGCGCTCTGTCATGGTGGAACGTTTTGGCACCATGGATGAAATGGTTCAAAGAACACAGGTAAAACATTCATATGAAAAAAAATTAAGACAAATCCATATAAATGTATTATTATATATATCTCTTATTTTTATACAGCCTTTTTAATAAATAGTGTATAACTGTCTATAGATCCGTTCAGCTCGTCTGGAGCAGTTGGAGAAGGAGGTTCAAGAGGCTCAAGGTTCCTGTGGTCCTCCAGAGCAGGTCAGCCAGCCAGAGAATCAGGTAAGGTCACAAATTTGTTCATTCAACATTGGGCTATTTAAACGTTATTTTTTTGGAAATGACATAAAGATGAACCACAAAATCCAGCAGTATATGTAACAATGAAAAAAATGTATATGTGTATTTGTACATTTACATTTATGTACATTTATATATTATGTATATAATATACTGTAATATGTTGTCATCTTTTAAATTATATTATATTAAGTAAAAAAATAAAAAAAATAAATATATATATATATATATATATATATATATATATATATATATATATATATATATATATATATATATATATATATATATATATATATATATATATATATATATATATATATATATATATATATATAAAATAAATAATTATATCTGTTTTGTGAGAAATAATGTATATATTTCCTTTAATGTTTTGTTTGTATGGCAGACTAGCATGTGTACAGCCACAATTTATGGCAACACATCAAAAGATCACAAGCCCATCCCATCACATGAGTGGTTGCCATAGTGATAGGCTTAAGGATGAAAGAAGGAATTTGCCACTCTAGCTGTCTGGTCTTCTGTCTGACAGTCAAAGCCAAACACAGGGTGCTTCTGCTGCTTTTTATAAGTGTTTTTAGGTATTAGGTTTCATAGACTAACTAAGGTTTCCAAATCCTCTTTGCTCTAGACTGCTGTAGAATGACTGACCCTATGCTCTGACCCAAGCTATCAAGCTGACATAATTCTATAAATTGTATGATATAGTATTATAAAATAAAAATTTAGATCAGATTTTTCTCTTTTTTCAGAGTGTTGATTGTCAATCCAAAGCTTCAATATCTGAGGTGGAAAATGGAGTCAGCACAGTGGAGGCATCAGGAGAAACAGGGAGCAAAGTAGGTTATCTGGCTTTTACTCTTTGTAACTGCAAATTGATCTAAGCTAAACGCTGTTTAATAAAACCAATTAAATTTATATTTTAAAATGAAAAATATGTGGATTTTTCATAAGTCAACATTGATTTGTTTTGTTAATATTTGATCGAGTACAGTGTTGATTGTTTGAAGTAATGTTCATGTGAGCAGTTTTAAAAAACATAATAAGCTGAGTAACTGACTGTATTGCCACATTCATGCAGGTGGAGATGGTGTTCTGGCTGCTATCTATGTTGGCGTCCCGAGATCGAGAGGAAATGTCCCGTATCTTGTTTGCCATGTCCACCTCGCAGGACAGCTGTATCGCTATGCGCAAGTCTGGCTGTGTACCTTTGCTGGTGCAGATTCTGCATGATGGAGGTGCTGGGGAGCCTTCCGGTGCTCCAGGCTGCAGCCGTGAGGCTCGATCACGAGCTGGAGCAGCTCTGCACAATATTGTTTATTCTCAGCCTGATGAGGGTCAAGCTCGCCGTGAGATGAGGATCCTGCATGTGTTGGAGCAGATCCGCTCACATTGTGAGAGTGGCTGGGACTGGCTTGAGAACCACCTTGCTACACCATCACCATGTGGATCAAAAACCACAGGTATAGAGCTTATATTTACAAAGTTTATCTAATTCAGGTTCGGTAATGTGTCCTAACCAGTTCTGATAATGTCCCTTTTTATTATTGTACAGACATCCCAGAGCCTATAGAGCCCCAAATCTGCCAAGCAACATGTGCCATAATGAAGCTGTCCTTTGAGGAAGATTACCGGCGAGCTATGAATGAACTTGGTAATTGGGCTATTCATATTTTATTTTTGTCTGTGTGAGAGAGTGTGTGCCCAGCAATGCATTGGCGACCCTGGCCTGGGTGTATCTGGGTGTAACATAAAGTAAATGGACATGAGTATTAAGACAAACACCTACAGATTATACATACAGAATGACATCACATCAAGTTAGTCCTCAGCCTCAACATTCCTCATGGTAGAAAGGGTTCTTTCACAATTGTGAAGTGCTCGGAGTCGTCAGCACTAGATGTGCTTCATCATAATTTATCTGTCCGATTAAAGCACATATTTCATCCCCTGCATTTGCCCTTTGTCTTTCAGGGGGGCTTCAAGTCATAGCAGAGCTAATGCATTTAGATCAAGAACTGTATGGAATGCAGAATGAGCCAATAAACATGGCAATGCGGCGATATGCTGGCATGACACTTACTAACCTTACATACGGTGACGTTGCAAATAAGGTAAACTACATGACAGGAGTGTGGAATACAATACAGTAGCATGCTTGTTTAAACTGGTTCTAAAATTTCTTTGATGTTTTTTTAGGCAACACTTTGTTCAAAGAAAAGCTGTCTTCAAGCCATCGTTGCTCAGCTTGCATCTGATAGTGAGGAATTGCATCAGGTAGAACACTAATACTCTGTCTGAATTACATTGAGTCTAGACTATTTATATTTGAGGTTGTCTTTTAAAAATATACAACACAAAAATATCCAAAACATATTCCAACAATTTTTTTTAACATACTTATGGCTCCACCTTTCAGTTCAATTAATTATAATAAAAAAATTAGCAAAAATGCAATGCTCTTCAGTACTTAGAAGTTAACCAGAACTCTCAGAACATGCTCTAAGCACATTTAATTGACATTTCACTGATTAATTTTTTCAATTATACTGATGTATAGGAACATCTTAACATTGGAGATATAGACTTTTTTGTGTTTAAAATGACTATATGGGTTCATGAATTATGTATCTTAACATATTTTGTGAATTAAATGGTTTTAAAACTAATTAAATTGAATAATTAACTAATGTAAACCACCAGACATCCTCAAATTATTTTAAATAAACACAAAAAATATTAACTTACATACCTGTACCATACCATTTTGGGAAATGTTTGGAATTTTTTTTTACATATTTATTTAACCCTTCTAAAATACATACAGATATCCTGAGGTCCAATAAATATTCCTAAGGAGTACATTTGGAGAAAAAAAAACTCCTATTTTACCCATATTTTTACAGTGTCTTGTTTTTCTTTTAATAATTCAGTGTTTTTTATTGGTTTTGTTGGTGTGTCTCAGGTGGTCTCTAGTATTCTTAGAAACCTTTCCTGGCGTGCTGATATGAACAGTAAAAGAGTCCTTCGTGATATTGGCAGTGTGTCAGCACTAATGACCTGTGCACTTCAGGCAACAAAGGTAAATGACTAAACCTTTTAGCATAATTGATTTGGTTTTATTACTGTGTAATGTTCAAAAGGTTTTGTATGTATAATATATGTCTAATGTATTTTTTTGTATAGGAATCCACCTTAAAAAGTGTTCTCAGTGCTTTATGGAATTTGTCGGCACATAGTACTGAAAATAAGATGGCAATTTGTTCAGTCGATGGTGCTCTGGGGTTTCTTGTTAGTACCCTAACATATCGGTGTCAGACCAATTCGCTGGCTATCATTGAGAGTGGTGGAGGAATTCTACGCAATGTGTCCAGTCTTATTGCAACCCGAGATGATTACAGGTATGCACAAATTAATAAGTCCAGTGTTTTTGTAAGGGTTGATAAAACAAAATATTAAAGCACTACATGGTGATGTTTTGGTTTAATGTTTGTAGTAATCCAGTATAAATGGCTAAATGATTAGTAAAAAAAAATGTTAGCATATCAAACATGTAATGGTCTAAATATTTTGCTGAGTTAATAAACAATAAATCTGATGCAGGCCTATTTTTGGGGACAATTATATAATTGCATTATTAACATTTTATTTGTTTGTGCCCTAGGCAAGTCCTCCGGGATCATAACTGCCTTCAGACATTGTTACAACACCTCCGGTCTCACAGCCTAACTATAGTGAGTAATGCATGTGGAACCTTGTGGAACTTGTCAGCTCGGAGTCCAAAGGACCAAGAACTACTGTGGGACCTAGGAGCTGTGAGCATGCTACGCAATCTCATTCATTCAAAGCACAAAATGATAGCCATGGGGAGTGCTGCAGCTCTAAGAAACCTCCTCACTAACCGGCCCCTCAAACATAAAGACGCTGCTGTAATATCTCCAGGCTCATGCATGCCATCGCTCTACATGAGAAAACAAAAGGCCCTGGAGGCTGAGCTGGATGCACAACACCTGTCAGAAACATCCGAACAGATGGAGAAACAATGTCCAAGGCACATGAACATTAACAAGCCACTACGCCACATTGAGAGCTTGGCAAAGGACTATGCCTCTGACTCTGGTTGTTTTGATGATGACGAAGCTCCTAATGTTTCTAGTAGCTTAGAAACTGGCACCATTTCAATGCTCTCTTTGTTTTTCAACAACTCTAACTTTCTTCAGAATCATCCTCATAAGCGGGATGGAGAACAAGATGTGGATGCTTTACAAACAGAGAATAATAAGGTACAAGCCTCTGAAGATGATGTAACTTCAGCGGCCGACCATTTAGCTAAGAAGATCAGCACCACTGTAGCTCGAATCGATAAGCTTGTGGACGATATCACCATGCATGCATCCTCAGAGGACAGCTTCAGTTTAAGTTCTGAGGACCATTTTGCAGACTGGAAATATGGTCCTGATGAAGTCCATGAGGCACGAGCCAAGTCGTGTTCCCCGTGCCGACTTTCGGAACAGTCATTTTCACACAAAGAGAACTTCAGCAGGGTTAATGCCTTGCTAAGGTTAAAAACCGTCAACTCAAGTTTATCTAATGACAGCCTTAACAGTGGTAGCAACAGTGATGGTTATTGTGTTAGTAAAGAACAAGTCCCATTATCATTAAGGCCAACAGAACAAAGACGCCCAAACAAACTTGATCTAAAAGTAGCTCACGAAGAACTGCTAAGTGGCAGGACCAGTATTTCTGCAGCAATATGCCAAAATGAAATACCAGAAAGAGATTCCGAGATGAAAAACATTCAGTTGCCAGGTCTGGGCAGCACAGACAGAGAAAAGGATCAGGAAACTATCATAGCAACTCCAGCTACAGTATCAACACGCGTGTCCTCTGATGTCAGCATGCCTACAGTTAAGCTCTCACCATCTTATCAACATGTTCCGTTGATACCAGATATCACTGGGCTCGGTGATGGTAATATTCAGTTAGCTCAGGCACTGAAAAAACAAGCATGGGTTTCCCCAGCAACATCTGGAGGAAATGTTAACAAGTTCTCTCCAATATGTCCATCCAGAAGCCCAATTGGGCAACTTGAGACACCGCAGAAGTACTCTGTGGAGAACACACCAATCTGTTTCTCACGCTGCAGCTCTTTGTCCTCCCTCTCATCTGGTGATGGAGACCTTGATGGGCAGAGTCAAAGTGAAAATGATCTAGAAAGTGACTCATCTCTGGAAATCATTGAAGTGGAAGATGGTGATGAAGTCACAAAGGAGGAAGAAGATGAGACTCTAGAGGATTTGAGTGACAGCCAGCTGCTGATGACTGACCACAAATCCTGTCTTACTACCAGCAGCATTTCTGATCCTATTGAGATTCCAACGAGAGCTGAAAAAACATTTATCAGAACAGCATCACCAATCATACATGAAGAAATGTCTTCATCAAGTTCATCCGAGAACTACATTCATGAGACCCCCCTTATGATGAGTCGTTGTAGCTCTGTTAGTTCGCTGGGGAGCTTTGAATCCCCTTCCATTGCTAGTTCTATCCAGAGTGATCCATGTAGTGAAATGATAAGTGGAACAGTGAGTCCCAGTGATCTTCCAGATAGCCCAGGACAAACAATGCCGCCAAGTCGCAGCAAGACACCATGCTGTGCTGAGACATCTGGAGCAGAGCAGGCACACATTGCTGGTGTTGGAGCACAGTGGGACAATGGTTTAAGGAAGTTAATGGACATTGCTGATTTTAAGGAAAGGTTCAACCTGCCGCAAGATCTTGACACGATGATCTACTTTACAGTTGAAAAGCCATTGGAGAATTTCTCTTGTGCTTCTAGCCTCAGTGCCCTCCCCCTACATGAGCATTATGTACAGAAGGATGTAGAGCTTAAACTTACTCCATTGCTAAATCAACGGGCCAATGACCCAGAATACTCTGGAAAGAGAGGCTCAGATTATCCAGCCTGTATGGATCCAGATCAATACAGCGAAGGCAACTCAGATGATGACATTGAAATTCTTAAAGAGTGCATTAATTCAGCCATGCCCTCAAGGTTTAAAAAAGTGAGACCCGCATTGATGACCACCATTTCAAATCAAGTCCTTAATAGCCAAGCACGAAGATCTGTTCAGTTACCGGTTTATATGGTGCTCCAGAATAATAACAATAATCAGATATGCTCTGGAAGAAAGGTTGGGATATCTGTAAAAGATCATAATCACGACGATGGTTCCTATACTGATTCAGCTGATGGTACGCCAGTTTACTTTTCAAGCACTACTTCCCTGAGTGATGAGACTCTTCAATATCCAATCAAGGTAAAAGAATCAAGAGAGAGGCTGTCCAGAAGTAAACAGACTCAGGAGCTTATAGATACAGAAGCAAAAAGAATTGAAGAGCTACGTCTCTTTTCCCGTTTCCATAAATCATCTAGGATGGCATGTCAACCTGAACGAGTAGGAAACCAAGTTAAATATACAAATAAAAATAGCAATCCTACTCAAAGGGTAGTTTTACAAAGCCGGAATATGGAAACAAAGACTCAACAAAGAGTACAAAGCCAGTCACCAGTGCGACAAATACAAAAACAGGGACCTAAATGTCAAATCCAAGTGAACTCTGGTACCGAAAGCTATCCAGCAAAAACAGAGGAACCTGCCTACAACTATTATGACCACGAACATCCTTATAATGCTAAAGTGTTGGCAAAAATCAGACAGAAACAGTTTATTGATTCAAGAAAGAATAACTATATTAATTCAAAAGGTCATATGGACAATTTTCAGAGACATGGTTTTCAAAGAATCAAGCAAAATCTAATTATGGAAGAAGCCCCACCATGTTACTCTCTCAGTTCATCACTCAGCTCATTAAGCGATGTAGAGTTTGATGAACCAAGAGGAAAAACTCAAAATATACGCATGAGAAATAAACAGAATCTAATGTCTAATCGGGTTCAAGGGTCATCAAAATCACAGCAAGCTCAGAAGAAGTTAGAAGAGAACAGTTCACCGAGTTCAGTCAGCATGGACTCAGAGGATGATCTTTTATTAAAATGTATAACTTCTGCTATGCCCAAGCAAAAGAAAAAACAAGTTGTTAAAAACAGAAAAGGAGACTCAAAGCATAAACTAAATGGTTCTCATCAGAAAGGAACTGGGCACTGGATCAATGACAACAATCTGGACAGTGATGATATGGCATCAGATAAAGATTCTGATCTTAACAGTGTCGAATGGAGGGCGATACAAGAGGGTGCAAACACAATAATAACAAAGCTCCAAGCTTCAAAGTCCCAGGAACCATCCTCAGAATCTGATTCTGTTCTTTCTTTTATCTCTGGATCAAGTTTTACACCCAAACCTAACAATGACAAGATAATCAAAGAAAACAAAAAGGCTAATAAGCCTCTGGATTTTGCAGCTCGTAAGCCAGTCCCAAACCTGCCTGTTGTCTTCAGAGGCAGAACAGTAATTTACACTCCTAAGAAAGAAAAAACACTTTCACAGAGACCAACCCCTAAAAAAGTAACGCCTAAAACAGATGCCCCAAAGAATCCTGCTTTAGCTCAACATCGTTCCAGAAGCCTTCACAGACTGGGGCACCTTAGTGAATCTTCTCAGCTGTCATTGCCCAAAAGGAGCTCAACTCCACCTGCCAGGATTCCAAAGAGTTCATCATCAGGATCATCTCAAAGTTCAACACCCTCTAGACAGCCAGCCAAAAAAGTTTCCTATTCTTCCCAAACAGTTAATAGTCAGAAAATAATGGTTTCAGATTCAAACAAATCATCAGATTTGGACAAAAAGGCAGCTGTGACAACACAAAGAGGCAATTCTGCAACGAATCAACATTCAAGATCTGCTGACAGCAAAACACAGAAATCTCCTGTCAGAATCCCATTCATGCAGAATCCGCCACGACAATCCAGAACAGTTTCACCATTAGTGACTAACCATTCGAATACTGTGAGTAGAGAAAATAGTCATTTATCAGGAAAAAGGAATACTGTTACTCGAGTGGACTTACTTCGAAAAGATTCTGCTCGTTCATACAGCAGTGAATCGGACCGCAATGGCTTCCTTAGACAAGCCACTTTTATCAAAGAGTCTTCAAATATGTCCAGACAAGATGCTTCTTGCTCACGCTCTGTTCCGACATCAAAACATGTATCTCCTCGAAGGGCACATCCAGGTGCCTCAACAGTTTTCCTTTGCTCTTCACGTTGCCAAGAGTTGAAGCAAACAGCCCAAGGGCCAAGAGGTGGGCAAAGACAACAAGGGCCCAGAAGTGGTGATCAACAAAGCATTTTGAAGCAGAGCATGGCTCTATTGAGGGCAAACTCAAGTGACAGGGACTTTACTGTGAAACGTCCAAGTAGAAGGACAAGTTCAGAAAGTCCTTGCAGACTGACTCAGAGGAATCTACCTCAGCCAAGTCAAAAGGAAGTGAAGGAGGATTCATTTAAAAGATATTCTTCCTCCCCCAGTATCAATATATTAAGTCGTGTCACAAGTCGGTCATCACTGCGTTCTTCATCTTCAGACTCGAGTGTGCGAGCAAAGAGTGAGAAGGCCACAAAACAAAGGCAAAACAGAGCTAGCTCACGGAATACTAATAATAAAGGTACCTGGAGGAGAATTCGTGATGAGGATGTTCCACACGTGTTGAAAACTACTCTTCCACCTAGTGCTTTGCCCCTGGTACCGTCTCCTGAAGGACCAAAGGCATTGCCACCAAAACTGCCGGGAAAACTGCCCACATTTACACTAAGTTCACGCAAGACAAGTGATGCGATCGTTCAAACTGAGGACATAAGCAACAAAACCAACTCGAGCACATCCCCTACAATTGAGAACAGTACTATGCTTTCAGACGAGGTAGCCAAGATGGTGTTTCTTAGAAGGATCAGCTTGGCATCAGGTAACCACCTGCAGGATGGTGATTCTGATGGATCACTTAAAACCTACAGCACAGCTTCCACTTCAACCTTTCAATCTGTTGATAGCGGTCATAATGGAGGAATAGGTCCCTTCCGTCAGAGTGTTTCCAGCAAAGCTGTCCGAGTAACTCCGTTCAACTACGTTCCCAGCCCTATGGCTTGTTGCCCAGAAGAAACAAGACAAGTGTCAACAAAACTCGAGAAGTCAAGCGAAAAACTGGAATCCTAGTATCTTAGGCTGAGTTCCAGATGCTGTAAAAACTCAGGTGGTTATTGGGCAACACCAATCTATTTACCTCCAGTGTTTCTTTTAACAAACATTGCATTCATTGGGGCTTTGTATTTCTTTCACTCGTTGTTGGATGTGGATGAATTAGCATGAACAGTGGAGTCCCATCGACGGATCAAAGCTAATATATGGAACCTATACACCATAAATATCAACTTGTCACTTGAATTTCACATGTAAAGTTTCATAATTTAATCATTGTTTGCATTGTTGGAGTTCCTCATCCTCTCTATGAACAGCCAAATTCATGAAGACTATTATGCAAACTCGAAACATCAAAACATCAATCTTTAACTTTCAGACAGACCCACGCAGAATACAAGACTGTTATGGTACAAAAAAGGAAAACATTGAAACATTATTATCATTATGCACTCTACTTCTTGTATGAAGTTAAACAACACTTACAAGACCTTTGCCTTCACTTTTATATTTACAGGTAAATATATGAGGTTGATCTGGTCATGCTAACACACACAGAACCCATTGTAATCTATGTTGGAAATCAATAACTGTTATATTTACAGTAAGGTTATATAAAGACAAATAATTTTCAATGCATCTTAACCCTGGTCCTAAAAACCCTGCTGATTACATTTCAGTCTTGTAATGTAATCAGAAGTTCCACTATATTTAGCAGTTACAAGTAATGCAGCTATTTACTTTTTCAATGAATGACAACTGCACTTACTAACATTTAAATAGGCTTTTTATTCAATACGTCTGTATTGCATACAGTCTGTTTCCTTTACTTCCTATTTATGATAATCAACGTCAAAGTCAACCAAAAGCTGTGAGCAGAGTTGTGATTGTTCTGTAGATGTAGTACATTTCTTAACGTTGCTGCATTTACTGGTAAATCAGTCCAGGCAACATATTTTCCACCCTATAAGATCAATGATAGAAATATGCTAGTGAGTGGTAATTCATGTGCAAATGTAAGCTGTCTATATCCTGCCCATTACAGTCGTAGAAAGTAAAAAAAAAGGTTTGAAGAATGTAACAATGGTACATAACTATTAGTTTTCAATAATATTCATAATGTAACAATAGTCACACTGTATGTTCAATGAATATTTAAACACACACACACACACACACACACACACACACACACACACACACACACACACACACATATATATATATATATATATATATATATATATATATATATATATATATATATATATATATATATAATCACCACATGGGAGAGACAAAAACAAATTGGCTAGTCTATAAAGCATTTTTTTTTCTATACATTTATTATTTATATAAATTTTAAAACATATTGTGTATAAGCACTGCAAATGTTTCAATAATAGAGGAAAATTCAAATAATAACATGATGTGTTTTATGTGTCTGAGAACATAAATGGCAGAAAAACATGCAATACCTAGCCTCATCTCAATTTGTGTACTTTGGTTCATGACACTTCAGTTGTTCTCTGTGTATACCTGACTTAGTGCATGAATTTCAACAGCATATTAGTGTCTCACAATGAACACATACATGTAAAATCTGTAATATTTATATTTGTATGGTACAGCAGTCTATATTCTTCCACTACACAGATAATATGGCGATCATTAAAAGTGTTTGTCATTTCACATACAGCTTTTTAACTGTTAGGTGTAGAATCCAGATAATTACAATGCACTGCATGTTTTCAGATTTGTCAGTGTCAACACAGTACCGAACTTAAAATGGCAGTGTAATACAGAAGTACACAAAGTGAGATGTAGCATTAGCTAGGCTCTGCTGTGTTTTGTGCACTTATATTTGAAAATGACATTTTTTTATTTTATTCATTCATTTTATTGGCTTTATATGATGAAGGATGACTTTAAACCAAACCTTAATATTCTCCACAAGTGTTACTTCACTATATGTGATTAGCACTGGTATGAAGTTACACTATTTCAACATTCAAGTCAGTTTTTGATTCATGGGTTTATCTTTTTTTACCTTTAGGAAAATGAAAGAAACCTTAAACACTTAGCTAATTGGCATAAGCATTATGTGTGTGAGGGCTTTATTCCACACCTCCTAATACTGTAGAACCACTGAGCAAGACTAAAATTAGTATCACTGCCATATTGTTTGGAGAAAATGGTTGCAATTAGAAACATGACCACTAGATGCCACTAAATCTTATAGAATTCATCTTCACACAATCTGGTTAACTATAATGGTTATCCTAAAGCAAATAAAACCTTATCTAAATAATACATCACTGGTGGTTATTGGTGGCAGGGCTAAATATGACTAAATATGGCTTTAATCCTAATAAACTCATGAATAACCAACCGTGAATTATGAATCGAAGTATGAACAGAAAAATGTGCTGAGCATTAATCTCTTAAACCAGGATGTTACTGAACTGCAGTGAGCTAATTCCATTCCATGCTCCACTATTAAATGCATGTTAAACATCCACCTCATGTGCACATTTATGTATAATATTGGGCAAACAATTTATCCACTCAAGCATTATCAATTATTGTCAGTGTATTTGGTGAAATGTTTGCCATCTGTATGTAATACAGTTAGACGGCTGTATATATATATATATATCAGCTTACTGAGGCTTTAATTCTGTATATGGTGCTCATGTATGCTTTAAATCAGTGGTTCTCAGAGGTGACATTGATTTTGTTCTGCTAACATTCTGAATCCAGCATGGTACCAGATGAAATGGAAAATAACATATAGTGAAAATGCTCCAGGGTCAGAAGTACGAGTTAAGAAAGCACATATTTAGTGAAATAATAGAAAATAATGCAGCAATAATCAGCAAATAAATAGTAATTCCAATCAATGAGGAAATACAAAGGGTAAAGATAATAAATTAACTGGTTAGCTAATCCTGCAACATGCAAAATAAAAAAAAATAATAAAAAAAAACTTGGTTCTCTTTCCATTTAAACACCCTGACACTGCAAGCCTTTGCATATTATTTTGTCTTTAAAGCCTTTGTCAGTAATCACAACAGCCGCATGAACTTACAACAGCATTATCTTCCAAACATAAGATACCTGAAAGTGTAAAGAACATGGTGCTCAGACTTGTATTTCAATGTTACAGATTGATGAACTTGATAGGAACATGTTGATGCTTTTAAATCATTAACAGAATAAGATAAACACGAGGTTTGAATTTGTGTACCAGCTCGGTTGTACACTGAACGTTTTCTTTCTTAAATGAATAATTGCAAAAGAATGTATTCAAAAACAACTGTATTATATAGTGAGGATTGAGTTTTGATTTCGGTAATAAATGTTCTCACCAAGCATCTGTGCTATTTTATGTTTTTATCTTGTTTCCTACTGCAAGTTGATACTGCAATTCGTATTGTGACGCTAATGGACAAGATTACAATTTTTTTAGTGAGTCAGCACAGGTACATTTTGCAGACAAAGTTATGGAGGTAAGATTGAAGTGGTGTATGTATGTATATATATATATATATATATATATATATATATATATATATATGATGAGGTTCAAGCCACCAGGCAGGAGAGGACGAGGTAGGCATTAAGAAGTTTATGGATGGGGTGAGGGAAGATATGCAAATGGTTGGGGTGATGGAGTTGGATGCTCAAGACTAACTTAGTTGGTGTATAATGATCTGGTGTAGCAAATTAGGCAAATTAGTAGTGAATGTCTCCTACTGCTGCTTTTTTACACCATAGACATGGAAGAGGATTTACTCCGACTGTATGCTGGCAAATTTTAAGTCTCTAAGTCCCTGTTACAGTGACCAGCTGTGCAACATCAAATCAGTGTTGAAATGTTCTCCAAATGTAGTGAAACTGTAGTCCAATGATCCAATTACGTGTTTTATTAAAAAGAACTTACACAAGCAACATGTTTGTGCATTACAGTTGCAAAAACATGCAAGATGGATATTAATAAGTTTAACATTTAACAAATTGCCAACTGTCCTTCCAAAAGCAATATACATATAAAATGGTTACATTTTTTACAATTTTATGACATCTGAAGCACATGATGGTCAAACTGCTCTGCTCTTTACTTCTGTCACACTCTTTTGTAATGACTCTCCCACCATCCTCAGTGTGTCTCTCTTCTGTATTAAATCAGTACGAGCCTCCTGCAGTCGCTCATTCAACTCCAGGTAGCGTCGACTTTGCATGTACCGGGTCTCCAGCTCGCTGCCATGTGACCCTGCTGATAAATCCAAAAATAATTACAGAGAATATGAATAATTGACTCAGCTGAACAAAAGTGCCTCCTAGTTTATACTATTATTAGGAATTTACATCTTGTACTTTTAATTTTTCATTCATTATGAATGATTCATTCATCTTCTATCCACCACACTATCCATTATTTTCCACTTATCCCTCTACTAGGGTCGCAGGGGCTTTCCCCTGCCCATCCTGGGGAGAACGTTTCAGGTGCTGGGCAGGGCGCCAATCTATCGCTGGACACTCACTCACACAGACACACACCCTACATAGGGACAATTTGGAGCAGCAAATTTGGTTTTGAACTGTGGAAGAAAACCGGTGAAGTCGAAGGACAGGAGACAAAAAACATTGGAACTCTCACCCAGATAATTATTCATACCTGTATTCCCAGTGCGGATAGAAATTAAATTATTAAACAAAATATAGATAATTAAACAAAAATAGATAATTAAACAAAAATTGCAAAACTTTGTTAAACTTTGTAGAGATAAAAACCTTTTCCTGTCCACCAAAATGTTCCTGAGCTTTCAAGGGTCCTTAAACATGAAACCTTGCATATTAATTCAGTGATCTGGGCGGCACGGTGGCTTAGTGGTTAGCGTGTTCGCCTCTCAGCGCGGATTCCCGGTTCGAATCCCAATCTGGGTGGAGTTCCCATGTTCTCCCCGTGTCCACGTGGGTTTCCTCCGGGTTCTCCGGTTTCCTCCCATAGTCCAAAAACATGGATCAAGATCAACTGAATTCTCCATATTACCCCATATAGTGTGTGTTGAATGAGTGTGTGCCCAGCGATAGTTTGGCACCCTGTCCTGGGTGTATCTGCCCAGCACCCGAAACGTTCTCCCCTGGATGGGCATGGGGAACCCCCCACGACCCTAGTAAAGGATAAAGCGTAAGATTATGGATGGATGGATTCAGTGATCTATTTTGCCTACTGTACTTACTCCTCCACATTTTGATCCTCCACATTTGACCCATCCATGCAGTGAAACACACATTGAGTGAAATGAGCACACGTGTGCATGAGCACACGTGGACAGTATTCATAGCAATTGGGGTTAGGTGCTCAAAGGTACTTCAGCCAGGGTGCAGGTCGCAAGGATGGTTACTAAACGGCAAGCCTACAACTGCTAATACTCATGGTAACTGGTAATATTCATTTGATTCACCTTCACTGTTGTTTAACAGAAGTCTGAAGACTGGATCGTTGGGATCTGCACGATTTATATCATCGATAATCTCGTGAACTGACGGAGGATCGGGTCGGGATGGAAGAACCATCCTCTTCTTGTTTTTGGATCCCATCTGATCGTCTGAGGCTTCACTTCACTGCTGATCACCAGTCTCCCGTCATTTTAATCCACGTCGCGAGGTTTTCATGGAAAACTGAACTGAACCAAAGGCAGCGCCATAAGCTACACCTTACCCGGGAAGAACAGACAACCTCACTGCGCATGCGCCTGCGCCGTCACGCATACACGTGAAAGGTTCTGTACAGATTCTAACAAAATATTCTTATAAAGAACAAAAAATACCCCCCCCCCCCCCCCACACACACACACACACACACACACACACACACACACACACACACACACACACACACACACACCAAAGTTCTTCAGTTAGTCCATTAACCCTCAGGGCTGCTGTATCAAGTTGGTTGTAAGTCTCTTTAGATAAAAAAGCATCTGCTAAATGGCGAAATGTTATGTAAATTGGTAATGCGTTTGCTTTATGAAAAAGGAGTTCAAGAAACTTCAAGAAAATGTTATTATCATTAATATCACATGTGGTACATGAGATAAGAACGAAATTATGAGTCACAAGTTGGGTCGCGACTTTTTGTCCACACAGCAGAAACATACGTGGATAATCATTTTATTTATATCTCATAAAATGCTTCGAAGTCGAAAACTAAAATATATATATTTTTAAAAATGATACGTTTATTGTGCGTTACACCTTTAACACATACATATATTTACAGTTCCAATGACGGAACCTGCGCAGGCGCAGATATGACCTTGCTATAATGCCTCTTACACCTAATCTATTCGAATTTGTATACAGACATGCATTAAAATCTATTAATATCTGATTATGATATTCTATGAAATATATATTTGTTCTTTAAAGTTACAACGCCAGGTCCTCAGTCCCGTTTATTGGACTTTTGTTTTAGTTTCCAAGGGAAACGTGTACGGACGGGATTACGGGACGGACCGTAAAGTGCCGCCGTCATCAGTAAGAAGCGGGGTGTTTTAGGAACTTTCTGTGACTCTCTGAAGACTTTAGCTCGTTTTTGTTTCGCGACGCGCCGCGTTTGTTCCGCTGTGCAGGTGAGAGGAGGCAGTAATGGCGCTGGGGGTGATGTTTTCACTTTGTATCTTACTGGGCTTTTCGCTTATGTACGCCGTCGCTGTTGAAAACTCAGAGAAGAACAACACGAGCACATTAAAACCTGCTGTTTCCCAAAAAAGCAACAGCAGCACGACAGGGAACGGCACTCTGAGCACCAAAAGTCTGGATGGATCCACCATTCAGAGAGCTCTGTACGTCCTCATCGGAATTACTGTCATCGGAGTTCTTTATTTCCTTGTTCGAGCAGTTCGGTGAGTTTGGACCTCTCAGTCTGAAGTGTACAATGTTTCCTCTGTATGATAAGTAACGACCAAATACTCTCCTGATTTTAAATATATATATAAATTCATTATCTCCCGCTTTATCCTCTATTAGGGTCGCGGTGGGGTTCCCCATGCCCATCCAGGGGAGAACGTCTCGGGCGCTGGGCAGATAGACCCAGGACAGGGCGCCAATCCATCGCTGGGCACACACTCACTCACTCAAACACCCTCTATATGGGGCAATTTTGAGAAATCAATTGACTTGATCCATGTTTTTGGACTGTGGGAGGAAACCGGAGAACCCGGAGGAAACCCGGAGAACCCGGAGGAAAGCAGATAGACCCAGGACAGGGTGCCAATCTATCGCTGGGCACACACTCACACACAGACACACTCTACGTGGGGCAATTTGGAGAACTCAATTGACTTGATCCATGTTTTTGGACTGTGGGAGGAAACCGGAGAACCCGGAGGAAACTCACGCGGACACGGGGAGAACATGGAAACTCCACCCAGATGGGGATTCGAGCCGGGGATCCCTAGCGCTGAGAGGAGAACATGCTAACCACTAAGCCACCGTGCCACTGTGCGTGTGTATGTATGTATATATATATATGGCGACGTTACGTTATATGTTGTGACGTTACTGGATACACAGGACTCCGCACAAATCTGGGCCAGGTAGCTTGTATTACGTCATAAATCATAAATCACGTAGTACATGTGTTGCATCATAATATGCTTGGTTGTCATATTAAGTATGTAAGTAAGTCAGTTTTTGCCTCTTTACTCTGTGGAATTTTGCACGTATATACGTACCTACATAGACTAAGATACTGTGGCATTTATAATGGGGGGGGGGGGGGATTTAGAGCAGTCAATTTCCCTTTACGTGCATCTCCAGTGCTGAGCGGAAAACGTACTAACCACTTCACCACCATGTGGAGCAGATTTCACAACAGCCAAAAGGTTGAGTCTCATTCTCACAAGACAGCTGAAAGGTTAAACTCCTACAAGCAACAAAGAATCACAACCAAAACACCAGCTTTCTTTTGATGATGTCGAATTGGAAAATTAATTTGTAAAGAGGCGGCACGGTGGCTTAGTGGTCGGCACGTTCGCCTCTCAGCACTAGGGATTCCCGGTTCGAATCTTCATCTGGGTGGAGTTTTCATGTTCTCCCCATGTCTAAATGGGTTTCCTCTGGGTTCTCCGGTTTCCTCCCACAGTCTGAAAACATAGATCAAGTCAATTGGGTTCTCCAAATTGTCCCATGTAGAGTGTGTCTGTGTGTGAGTGTGTGCCCAGTGATAGATTGGCACCCTTTCCTGGGTCTATCTGCCCAGTGTCCGAAACGTTCGCCCCTGGATGGGCATGGGGAACCCCCTCCACGACCGTAATATAGGATAAAGCGGAAGATAATGAATAAATGAATTTGTAAAGAAATTTGTGGTGCAGTGGGTTGCATTGTCGGCTTAGAATAGAAAGGTTCTCCACAATGCCCATACTCTTAAAATTCAGTTTTAAATTTATTTCAGGTTTATTTTGTTTATGTCTACAATGCAAACAATAGATTATACAAATAAAATTAAATAAATGACATTGGATTTAATCATCCGTTGATATATTAATATCACTGGATAATATTCAGAACAGAACGTCTTTAGGACTCTAATCTCATAATGATGATTTTGCATATTTTTATATGGTTCTCTGAACCACTTCTGTTGGTTTAAATAATCTTTGATCTTCTAGAGTGAAAAAAGCAACTGCACCAAGAAAGAAATATGGACTTTTAAAAAACTATGATGATTCTGTGGAGATGGCACACATTGAGAGCGATGAAGAAGAGGACATGACGTTGTATGAAGCCAGAGCACTGAGAAGGTACTGCACAAAGTGTCTGTGTGTGTCATATGTGTCTATATACTTTCTTTATGATGGTTTTGATCCCTTTACTATGTACGAAAAGGACTGTACAAAATTGTATTTATCACAGTCTGAAGCTCAGTCTTGTAGGCAAGATATGAAGTTAGCTCACTCTGTGAAAATGAAACCAGACTCTATCATTATTATAATATTATGTACATGTCCCTGGAGTTTAAAACTGGGATGGTTATAACTCACACTCACTTTAGTGTGGTCATGTGAGGTGCGAGCTTTAATCTTTGCAACAATTCACATATAAACCAGATTTTAACACTGGTTAATAAAACATTCTACTAACTTGCTTCTGATGACATCATCTGGGTTTGGAGTTGGACTCTTGTTTTATTGATTACAGCTATGAAGAAAGTGGTCTGCTCCTGCTGTTACAGCTTCAATTGTCTCATGAAAAAGTTAAATACAATATTTTCTGCAAATCTTAAAACAGTTTTTCGTTTTGATGATTGTGACCTAATAAGATAATTATATGAAACACATTTTAAATGTATCATTAATTCTTCATCAAGGGCACATTTTCTGTTTCTTCACTTCTCAACATTAAGTGCTGGAATCATGATAAAAATATACAATTCTTAGCTTATTTATTCAAAAAATAAACATGGCAGTGTTACCATAAATTGAAGGCAATAACATTAACAACTGAACTATTTATATTATTATTTTTTTATTTTGGATGCATTAAGGCTGGAGGACTCAGTCACTTTGTTACACTTCATGCTTTTGTAACTTTAAAACTCTGTCCCTCGGTCTGGTGCATAACTACATATTGATCCATGTTTTGATTATTGCCCATTGATTTATCTTTTTATCAGATGAGTTTTGAAGACAAAGCAGAGGTTGTAGGTCGTGATGACCACACATTCCTGGTTGTCAAACCCTGGAAGATTTGGTTCGGACCTAAACGTGTGTTGGACAGCATCTCAGAAGGTTTATGAGACAGATGCTCTTTGAGCGGTTTGGCCTTTGTTTCTTTCTGGACTGTGAAACTCTGTATTTATCAACATACAAATCTGTTTGCTTCAGGAGTTTTGTATATACACAAGCTTTTATTTACTGTTATTATATTTTTTTTTTCCCGAAGCTTCATTACAAAGTTTTATTTTGATGTTATCAGGTTTCAATATGTAAGAAAATGAGGATTATACAGTTGGCAGTTGATGATCCATGCAGCTGTAGTCGTGTAGAGCTGTATATATGTCTCCATTTTTTTTTTAGAGAAGCTTATCGTACTTTACTCCTGTTTGCTTTCATACTAAAAACTGTGAAGAGACATTAACAAGATCTGGCTACTTTTCATTCGTTCATCATATTCTTTTGAATATGCTGCCCACATTCTGCTGAGTTGTGTTCACATCTGTCTGATTTTCCCCTTTGGATCAGAAGCCTAAAACACTGGATTCATCCTTCCAAAGACCTGCTGGCATGTGCACTAACTAACTGCTCTAAAGTTTATTACCATATTGAGTTTATCAGTTTATGACCATGGTTTCCTGGATTAACTCGTATTGTCACTTGCTCGAGATGAACGAATAGATATTTTGTGTCTTGCTTTTTTTCCACTATGTTTCACTCTGATATAAATCATAGGGTTAAATTTTTAGCCGAGTTCCATTTCAGCCCAAATACTTTGAGGTAAATGTCAACTTCAGTGCCATTTAAATGACATATGCAAAGCTGAATATTTAATGGCAAGAATTCCAAATGTGCCTTAAGAATCTTTTTGCTGAAACTTGCTGGGATGTAAATCCTGTGAGGAGATACTTTCTGTGCTTATATTTTGCAAGCTTTAGACAACTTTGTAAATAAAAACATGGTTATGTTTATGTGATACTGAGACACCTTAAGGTGAGAGGAATGTTATCCGAGGGCGTGTTCTGAAATTCAGAGGCATTCCTCATGGCTTTGACAAATAGAAATGAGGCCAAACTAAAGACATTAGTTCAGAGTCATTTACAATGATGTGCACTCTAATCACACGCTGTATTCCACAGTCACTCTCACTTCGAATGCCATTAAATCCTATAGGTTCAGAGAAAAACCAATGCAGGGGATTTAATTAATGTAATTTTGTCTGCACTTAAGAATTTCAAACTTTATAAAAGTTATGTAAATGTGTTTTTTTTGGTGGGGTTGACTGTTCATACCAGAAAATAACAGGAAGTTTTGAATAAATAAATGTCTAAAACTCAATATTTGTTTTCAGTTATTTAATGTAATTTTTTTATTTTTTAATAAATTAGTACATCTTTTCTAACTCCTTATTAAAGCAGATTGTACTTGTACTATAACTAATAACGCGAACTATTTTCTCACTCAACAGTGAACCACACGATGGCGCTCTTTATCCATTTAAACGTGCGTTGTCATTCTCAGTTTTTCATAAAGCCGATTCCTTCACATTTTCTTAAAGATCAGGGAAACAAATGTGTGCTTTAATAATATGCTATTAGAGTTTAGAGTTTATTAAACTTTACTTGCGCATTCCAAGTTGGTTTCCCTTTTGTGCAGGTGTAACATCTTTCACTCTTTTTGGAAAGGCTGTATACTCAATTAGAGTATTTGTAAGGTGAGTGATTTTGGTGGCTCATAAGCCATTCTCCATTCCAGTGCATCCATGAAGTGTTTGTGGTGAGATTGAGTTCAGGATGCAGGATGGTTAATTTTTTTGCAACTTGCTTATTTAACAATCCCTTTATTTACCTTGCTTTGTGCACAGAGGGAAAAAGGTCATGTAGAAACAATCAAGGACCTTCCCCAAACTGTTCTCACAAATTTAACATTTAATTCTTCGCAAGGCTAGAGGCTAGGTGTTAGGTTTTATGGTTTTTATACTTTTATACTGTGACGCTGGACAATGCAGCACCTGTAATGTAATGAAATGACTTGTCCAAATTATTTCATATGGTGTATTGAAAGATTATTTTAGTTGTGTGTGTGTGTGTGTATATATATATATATATATATATATATATATATATATATATATATATATATATATATAATCCTATGGCAATATCCAAGTTCTGTCAGTTTTAACTGCCTTATATAAATGTCCTGTAAAGTGAAGTGAAAAGCCTAGATTTTAAAGGACACATTTGCTTTTAATCTTACACCAAATAAATTAGCCGAGGCACAAAAAGCCTGGAGGACTAAACCATGAAAGAAATAAATGTTTTCTGGAACAGGAAAGGTTCTGTGGTTGTTCTCACAGTCTGGGAACACAATAGACTGAGCTTAACGAAACGCCACTTTAAGCAAAGTGTGAACTGGAGAACACAAAATCAGTCACTCCTCTCAACGAAGAGGTTTATATCTGCTGCTCACTTCCTACCTATGTAACGCTGCATAAGGGAACTGTTAATGAGTCATGTCATGAAAAACACCTGCTTTTTCTGTCTTACATTTTGTGTCCTTCTGGATTGCTTTGTTGAATCTGGAGGTGGTGTGATTAGCAGTTTCCTACTAAGCTCTGCTGGTTGTCTTTACTAGTTTGTCCGAGGACACAGAGTCCGGCATGGAGATCAGGCATGATTTTTAAATTAACCACATGTCCGTTCATAACGCCAAGCAGAGTCAAAACCTAACAATACCAGCTGTTACATTCGGTTTAGTACAGTACGGAAAACAAGTATGACAGCCCTGCATCCCGTAATGGCTGAACAGCCTCCTAACCTACAATTTTGTAAAAGCTTTAACATATGCAACTTACAAACTCCAGCCAGGCTATTCCAGCACTCCCAGAATGTCTCAGGCAAATGGTTTTACTTAGAGGGAAAGAAATGTTTGCTTAAGTAGCCAAATAAAACATTGAATGAAAATGTAGTGTTCTGCAAAAGGTGCACTCCTGGTCAGATTCTTTGGTCATTGCTGTTCGTGTGATGCTGTGGTGTTTCATGCAGAATAAATGTTTGGAAGCAAGCAAATAAAAGACAAATAAATTGAGAGGAAATTGGAAACAAAATCCTGAATGTACATGCACACAAAGGTATACTATATGTAGAGTATATACTATAAATAAAAAAACACACCTTAAGAACTTTAACAGATTTAGGACCTGCATCAAGTTAATTATGTGACAAAAGCATCAAATAAAATAAAAACCAATTTGGAGGCAAAATATTGGCTACATACGCAAACCATCAGGACTTAATGTAGTAGCTGAATCGAAGAATACTTTTTTGTAATTTGTCTGTTTAAGTCTCTTCTCGTTCATCTTTTTTCCCTCCGAATCCTGGTTTCCCTCACTTTCAAAGTCAGAGCCGAACTTTCCTCCTGACCTTGCTTCGTGTTGGTTTGCTGGGGCTGCCTCTTCTTGTCGGAGTGCCACAGGGACATAATAAACTGCGCCCTTTTCATCCAGGACACAAAGGCTGCGAGTAGAAGACTGTGGCCTCAAAGGAAGTAACAGAACAAAGAAGACGAGACCAATAGATCTACTGAGTGGTAGAGAACTTTGTAACTCTCACTAGCTCACTCTCTCATTTACACATACATTATCACAATGACCTAATAAACACTTCAGACTGATGAGCTGAACTATGTCTGAAATCCCAACGCTTCCAGATACAAATTTAAAAGATGATTTTTTAAAATAATGTACTGGATGGGTGTAACATTAGCGTTTTGTCATTTTTAGGTTGTGGTTCAGTTGTGGTTAGGATGTTGGGTTATCCATCTAAATGTTGGGGGACCAATTCACAAATCCACTTTCCAGTGTGGGCACTTGAGGAAGGTTATTACACCTCATCGTGCCTTGGGTGCTGTATTATGGCCGACCCTGTGCTCTGAGCTTAACTATCAACTTATCGTTGAATAGTTTGAGGTTGTGGTTACATACATTTCACTTAAAAATATACATCCTATAATTATTCTTTACAGATTATGAACTATTCGTTCAAAATACAGAACAATTAATACAGTGAAGGTTAGCAAATTCCCAGTAATTACTTATGTGTACCACAGGACAGATGCCAACTCAGAATACCATCTACTATAAAAGACATTTTCACTCTAACCAATCCTGGAACGCTTTTGAAATTTTTATTGCTCACTGGATTAAAAACACATATTTGAACACTCCCTTACCCCCAAAGACTGTAACTAACATAACCGCTCTTGCCAGGAAAATAGCCAATGAGCTGTCTTGGCATTAAACTTCCATTGAAAAAAAGTAATTACTTATGCTGTGATTAAAGTTTGTTAGAGCTTAATTACAAAATTGTTATCCTGTTGTTTTTAGGAAATTACCCTGTAATTATCATTCAGTAATTTAAAGTGTTTTACTATAATAGACTGTAGTGTATTTATTACTGTTCATTCTTTGTTTGCTTTCATTCATTCTGTTTTTCAATAGCCTGGACCTCGAAGGATAAGCACATCTTGGGTGTTATTTGGGTGGCAGCTCATTCTCACTACAGCAGCGAAACCGAATCCGGTGCTGTTTTTTTAAATGGTATTGTGCTCGCATTAGTGGATCAGGTACAGCAGTGATGCAGTGGTTTTGTTCCACCTTGGACATGCTTAAAACCGCACAGCGTAGGTTAGTCATCCTCTAGTGGACAGGACACACTTTATGGGCAGTGTGTGTTCAAAGAGGTGCTTTTAATGAGGTAGCTTATCTGGGTAATAAGGAATACTATAAAACTATTAACAGTTCAGGTGCTAAAATCTGATTGGCTGTATCGTCTTTGATCCAATTTCAGACCACTTTAAAGTCAACCTTTACAGTTGAATCTAAGAACTGAATACTGATTAAATATATAGCCGAATTGTATTTAAGATATGAACAACATGTTAGTAATTTGTTTACAGGTTGCAAACTAATACAATTTATTACCTCGATTTTAAGCATTAATCTGTTTTTCTTTATGAACTGACCATGTGAACTCTTATACAGTATATGATGCATTGCAGTCTATGAAACCTGATTTAGTCCAGCAGTGGGGCCCGTATTATTACGCCCTGTTACACATCGGGAGTTGAGGATAGCGACAAGAGGCTTTACCACTGAGAAGGTTGAGTGGATGAAAGACTACACACACTCCTGTGCTTTAGAGTTAAATACAGGGAGGAGAAGAGGATAATAAAAAGGAACTGAGGCGTCAGTGGCAGTAAATCTTATGGAAATTAGATGGAAAGATTGGGACTTCAGAGAACAGAGGCTAGCTACTCTTCCACTTCCAATTCTTCTGTGTCCTCTCGTCTTCTCTCCATTCTGCTCGTCCTCTCCTTTTCCTCAGTGCTCTGCTGCCTCATACACCCTGCTGCACAAAGCTGGATTGTGGGAAAGCATCTGTATGCCAGCCTGGTCACAAACACCAGTCAAGCGGCAAGCATTCCACCCAAGTCATTTTTGGACTGAGATTTTGCATCCGCACTGCCCTCCCCCTCTTCATTTTGCCTAATCCCTCGCTCGCTGTCCCTCCCCTTGCCACTTTTCCCATTCGTCCATCTGGGTCCTTCCGTCCCGCCTGTCACAGCACCCAAATTTCCCCTCGTAAGGCTGACGGACAGTTCAGAGAAGCGAAGGGACGCAGCCCAGCTCAATAGTCCTTTTCAAGAAGGTGATTAAAGATTTCATCAGACTCCCCCCTTTTACCCCTGGTCTCCTTGGGACAAAAGAGTTGAACTACTGTTGGGTAACAGGCAGCCTACTCTGGAGTGGAGGTGGGACGGTAGGCTTCGAGAGACGGGGGCACTGCCTGTGACCTTCCCTTTGTTTTCAGGGTTTGATTATGAATTAGCCCCAGCCAATGCTGACTCTGTACATTTGACCCCAGTGAAAAAAAGACAAAGTCATTGTTTGTTCACCCGCTAGACCTTTTAACCTCAGCAGGGTTTTGCATTCATCTGTTCGGAGCCGATTCATATTCACACTCCTTTGAGCTCCTGCATAGATACATAAGATAGTAGTGCATCAGGCTCACACTGATCCATTTGTTATTGTAATTTTGTGTCGTCTCTGAGAAAAGCAACACCAGAAATTCAGCATACAAGCATCACAGTGGGGTCACTACCAGTGTATAGTAATAATATTTGTTTTATAATCAGTAAAATCACTTAAAAAAAAATCAATATTATATAAAATAAAATTAATAGACATTTACTCTATAAATAAAAATTTACATATATTATCCATTATTTCCACTTTTCCACTGACCCTCCCACTTCCATTCAAAAAGTGTCACAAAGCATCTTTTCACCATTTCTTTTTGTTCAAATCTTTTAAAAGCACTGGAAAGAACTGCATTACGGCATCCCCAATCCTATGTGTTGGAAATCTGAGCAGTCAGTAGAGGTTGCTGTTGAAATGTGTGTGAGAAAATTTAGGCTTTAATTGTTAATAAATGTTGGCTGCAACAGGTACAAGCTCAGATATTTCAATTACTATAATTTTTGGGTGTTTCCTAATGACTTATCTATTAAAGATTAAATTAATCTCTCTCTCTCTTTCTCTCTCTCGCTTGAAATTTTATTTATTTATTTTTTTTTTTTTTTGCCACACAGTAAAAAGGTTTTGGGTTCTATTTCCTGGCAGGAGTTCAATGTTTAAATATCCTCTCCATTATTTTCCTCCTGGAAGTTCTAGTTAAGTCAGGTGAACAAAAGATACAATATTGTCCCTAGGGGCAACTGTGAGTGTATGAATGATTTGGCCTCTGTACTTACTCCTTGATTCAAGCATTGAGTGCTGGGTTAGACATTCCAACACATCCTGCAACGTTAATTAGGACTAGAAAATACTGTACAAATACGTGCATGACTGTGTCCAACACACAAAAATCTATACAAGTGTGTGATTCACTTTTGCCCCAATGACTGCTCGGATAGGTTACAGTACCCCGAAAACATAATTAGAATGAACACCCATCCATTATCTTCCTCTATCTTTCCCATGCCAATCCAGGCTAAAACATTTCAGGTGCTGGGCAGATACACTCAGGACAGGGCGCCAATCTATTGCACACACTCACTCACAACACAGACGATATAGGGGCAATCTAGAGCAGCCAATTTAACTTGAATCCTTGTTTTTGGATTATGGGAGGAAACCAGAGGACAAAGACACCAGAAAAAACCCACACCAACATAGAGAGAACATGAAAAATCCACCTACGTATATTAAAATTTGCGGTGCAAACATGCTAACCACTAAGCTACTGTGCCGCCCTAATTGGAATAAACACAGAAAACATATAAGGTAGGAATGGATGAAAGACAAACATCACTGAATCGAAAAATCAAAAATCCTGCAATGCTAAAGTTTGATTATTTAATAAAATTTGAACCGCTTAAAAATTTAATTTGCTCGATTTGTGCCTTATTATTGCCCATTAGTCCAAATATTGGGCACATGGTTGGCATTACTGTTTTTAACAGCTATTAATGCAGGTTATTGTCCATTTTATGTCTGGATATTACACAAAGATGGACAGCTGTGGTGGAAGTCAGCACTTAAATAAGTGAAATCGTATTTCCTCCAGACTGATGCCGCACATAAAAGAAAGAATGTTGCAAGAAACAGGCCATTTAACTCACCCCAAGGCACCTCTGATGAGCCTAAGACTGGTAGCAAAATGATTTTTCTGTGTGTTATTTTAGTTTAATGAGGTGAATATTGCTGCTTTTGAGTAATGAATTAATGACTACAGAATCGATGTTCTTAAGCACTGCTCAGTTCATGCTCAGCTCACACCCCTGCAGATCTTGCTATTGTGTCCTTTCGTAATCAGGATGTCAAGGACCACGGCATAATAGCATGTAGTTTCTTATTAGACTCATGAAAAAGTCATTTGTGTTCTACAGGGAACAAAAAGGAAATGTCACATTTTTTCATCCAAATTTAACAGTGACATAAAATAAAATAGCCTTGTAGTCCCTGAATGGATTTGTTCTGCAGCTGTAAAATGTAACTTGAAACTTTTGAGAAACTTCTTATGAGAAGTCAAACACAGTAGTAAGACTTTTTTTGGAGATGCAAGTGACTCTCTTTGGATTTAATCTTGGGTCTTTATGGGTTTTATCAAGAGCCCTGTGATTTGGCTCTGGGTTTTGCACATGGGTGGGTATTGTCCCCCTGTGGTGAAGACCACACAGTGAGTCTGAAACACTCCCCGCTCTTTAGGATTAATAAAGCACTTTTTTTAGTGGAGTGTTTTAAAAGAAAGCATCTGTCTGATGCCTGAAATGCTCAGGGTTTATCACTAATCTTTAAATGTAGGGATCATATCCTGGTGGAATAACAAAAGGAATGTAAAAAGAAACAATGGTTTTTAAAAATCTAAGATGCAAACCTTCTTTTTTATTTACAGGATTATACTGTTCACATCCTAACACTGTGCAGTATCATTCACTTTAATTAACTTAAAGTTAAAGTTTTTATCGAGGTAACTATTGACATAAGACAGCCTTAATTAATGTTTAATGTCTCGTTTGTGCACAGATGCTTGGCCTCTTGGTAAAAGAGTAATCTAAAGTGCAGTCAGATTTAAATTAAACATAAATCTTATTTAGGGTGGCATAGTGGCTTAGTGTTTAGCATGTTTGTCTCTCAGCCCTGAGGATTCAGGTTTGAATCCCAATCTGAGTGGAGTTTCCATGTTCTCCCCGTGTCTATATGGGTTTCCTTCCACAGTCTAAAAACATGGATTCAAGGTCAATTAGCTGCTTTAAGTTGCCCCTATCTAAATTACCTTTATATGTGCATGTCTGTGAGTGAGAGTGTGCCCAGAGATGGATTGGCACCCTGTCCATAGTGTATCTGCTCTCGCCTGAAATGTTTTCCCCCAAGAAGACCTTCGCATGAAGAATACCCTGCAACCCTATTCCCTAATATAAGGATTAAGCAGAAGATAATGAGATGAGATGTCTACTGGGGGGATACATTCCAGATTACACAGACAGGCCATTAAGTTACTTCATTTCTCCTAAAATCATGTCTCTGGATTTGGAATGGAAACTGGAGGAAAACCTTCACAGGCTCGGGAGATAAAAATCAACAAATGCAAAAATATAATAGGGCAATGTGTTGCCACCTTTCACTTATCCAATATTTGTACCATTGCTTCCTCTCATTTCTTAAAGAGATTTGGAGCTTCACATTTCCATATTTCCTCAAATCTCTTTTCTGCTAAAGCATCTGCACAAACACAAAGAAGGAAGCTATTATAACAATCATGTAACAATATTTATCTTTAGATGAGGATGTAATAACAGGAAGGACAAAGCTGGGTCTGGATGATTCTTTATGGGCAGAAAGGTGAGCTGGAACATCGGTTTGGGATTCGCTTTAAAGAGTGCTATATAAATATGAATCTTGTTAACAGTTAAAAAATAAACCTCAGTTTCAGATATAAAAATACTCCTGATACAAAACAAAGCTCCTCCCTGTGGTGAAGAATCCCACAAAGAGTTTATTTAAACCAGACATATAAAAAGTAAAACAAATCAGAGCCTTTATATCTGACAATATGATTACAAAATAAATAATCCATTAAAGAAATTATGAAGTACATTCAAATCCCAGTCCCAGAATGATGTGGAGATGATGTGGAGTTTTTACAAATAATCGTGATATTTTGGAAATAAAAACAAATATATTCTTTAATGTAACACTCTTAATCATGCATGAAAAGATTAAATCAATCGTGTGTTACATTAAAAAATGGTCATATACTTTTACTTGCCACTTGATTAGGTTCTTAGACAGATGAGGTAGCAGTCTTGGGTTTGTGGTTAAGGAACAAGATTTGCATCATGAAGGTCCACGGTTCAATTCCTGGTCCCATCAAGTACTATGGCTGAAGTGCCCTTGGGCAAGGCACCTAACCCCGTTTGCTTCCCAGGGGCCATGTACAGGGCCGCTCAGCACTCTAGGAACACTAGGTGTGTATATGTGTGTTTTTCACTACACACACTTTCAAATTCCTTTGTGTGTAACCACACAGGCAAAATAGGTCACTATTACATTGTTGATGTTTCTCAGCACTGCAGTCATACTGACATGGTGGTGGTGTGTCAGTGTGTGTTAGACTGGTACAAGTAGATAACACAATATTGCTGCTAGATTATTTATACAGTGTGGTTATCAGTGTTCATTAGGTACACCTACCTTATTTGCTTAACTTGTGTATGTAAAGTAAGTTATTGGTTGTTGTACAGTTTGTACAATGTGTCTGTCGTCCTTTATCTGTTCAGCAACATAGGTTACAGAAATGGTAGCCATGCACTGTATTAAATACTTTATAATATGTGCTTGATTTCACTTTGTATAAAACTGTGAAATAGCTTTGATTAATTTTCATTTTAAAGCTCATTGATTTCTTGAAAATCAAACAAATTGGGCTCTTTAGGGTTTAGACATCATAGTTCCTTTTAGTACTCTAGTAAAATCTGATTGCTGTGTTTCCCACCACTGTTTAAGTACCAGACTTAGACCTCTGTGTGGGTGAGAAAGCGTTACCTGGATCAAGGCTAAAAGTCTCCCACGGTCTTCTCGCCTGACTTATGCCACGCTCTGCTACACAAATCACTCTGATATCACCTGGTGTCCTGTTGATACTCATTCCAGACACGCGCCGTGGTGCTGAGCATCATTCAGTGAAGTGCTGAGTGCTGGTCACACCTGGCAAGCAGCCTTTCATGTGCTCACGTCGTTTCCTCTACTTCCATGCCTCTCTCTGATATGCGGGCCTTCCCTAATGTAGACATTGCTTTCTTATCTCCTGTTACCACTTAATGCCTTTTCACCCCACATCCTCAAGTGAGAAGTACGGAATGAAGAGAAGAGAGGCCTTCATTTTTCCTTCATGCTTTCCTGCTCACAGTTCAAGCCATCATCTTTGCTCTCATCCCTTTCGATTTCCTGTCGAGTCTGTTAATAGATTATTCCCCCGTCTTCGCAGAGCCACAGTCATGGTGTTGCATGTGGACATTCCCAAAGCTGTTGCCTTTCCCTGCACTGATTACTACCCAAGAATTGTATTTGAAGCACGCCTTGCTAATTGGAGGTATCAAGTGCCGTCTGTGTCTGCTGACAGCATCGGCGAGGGACTGACACGGCAGTGCTGTGTGTAATTACGCATCAACTCCAGGGCTCCTCTGCATGGGCCAACTCGACTGATATGATTAGATCTGAGGTAATGCTGAAGAAGATAATCAGTTTCACTGCAGATGCTGTTCTCTTTCTGTAATTAATGACAGTCATCCCACTGTTAAGTACCGTATCTCTGGCATGGATCACACCCACCACTATTCTTCCCACTGCCATCCAATAGTTCTAACACTATTACACCTGCAATACTGACCAATTCACATCATTAAGCCAGAGACAGGGTTCATCGGGAGCCATCAAACAATCTGTCTATTGCTTCCACAATTGTACCACTGGCTTCATTGCTTTTGACTGAACGGCGGTTGGTCCGATCTGCAGGTAGTTCCTGCAACACTGACCTCTACTGTTTGGCTACAGTTGACATTGGAGTGTGTCTCTTTAAAGCATGTTTTACAGCTTTTTAGAAGATTAAAAAGGAAGGAAGCAGTCTGCATGGTACATGTGATGGATGGATGGATGTGACAGAGTGACTTTAAATGTTTTATTTTATTATATATATATATATTTTGATATATATTTATATAATCAAAAGAAAAGCAATAACAACCTGCTTTATAATTTGTTATCTTTCATCTTGAAAAACATGTTGATTATAGTCCTTAGAACATAAGAGCCTATATTTATACTTGCTGGCAAATCTCTTTGTGCTTTAAAGGTGCCAATGATAATTTACACCAAGATTCAAACTTCTGAAACACGCAAGTATACACGATTGGACACAGGTGCACCGGTGGGGTAGCAAAAAGCATGAAGGGATGGGCAGCGCTTTAAAAACCTATTAAAGTGCACATTTTTGTGTGCCTCAGTGTGAGATGGTGGCCCCAGACTGAGCTAATTCTGCCTGGCCCAGTTCTGGGAAGACAGTAGTTCCTCCCTCATTGCTTGCACACCAACAGGACTTTTTAGATGCATACCAAGATGTGGTGCTCATCCGGGAGCTCCTACTGAAAACCCATCATGAGCAAAGCTCCGCACCTGTATGCACTTACTTATTCATGTAAGGGCTGAGAGTCCCTCTCGTACTTCCTCCAGCGGAAGCACTACAGATGCCGCTATGTTTCCATGTTGGTTGTTTTTACGCTTCACTTCTTCTCACATTCGAGAGATGTCCTGTGATTGATCTGTATACAGAGAAGAGTTTATAAAGGCAGCTTGACTCTGCTGCTCCTTCATATGGCCCAGTATTAAAGCTGTAAACTTTATTGATATTCCCAACACCCTGGTGTCTTTCCACACTTAGGAACTATTGACTGCTCATATCCAAGACTGCCAGGGCAAAGCAGGTTCTCATGACTGAGTGTTTTATTTCACAGAAATAGTACTAAAATTCTAGGGTCCTGTTTGCTCTCTATCAATTACTATCTCTCGGCATAGAGATCTATTAATCCTGCCAAATATTGTATAATATAATATGCTGTAAGGACCTGTTTATGCATGTACATATAAAAACATTTTCACAGAATTTGCTCAATCTCATGTTCATTTTTGTAAGATTTTAATTATGGTTAACCACTGGGTAATTAAGTTTGCGGCCTAATATTGGTAATAAATATAGATAATATAGCTGCACAGTAACACTATAAAAATGCACAAAAAAGCTTTACAAGGTCATATTTATTAAATAATATGTGCCTATAAAACATTACACTCCAATGTTTTCTTTGAAGCGATGGATAAAATCCTCACTCAGAGTGATCGACATGGTACTTATGTTGTGCTGTAATATAGCTCGCTTGCTAGTCTTACCATCCATCTATAAACATGTCTCCCTAGCTTTTGAGACTGCTCTGAGCTTCATCCATCATCAGTCAATCTTCTGCTTCTCTGTCCCAAACCGGTTGTCAGTGAAGAGATGGACGGTGAGATCTGGGCTGTCATCCTTAACGAAGGCTAGCATGTCTAATCAGGGCTTGTGTGACTTCTTTCTTGCTGGGGAAATGAAGAAGAAAAGTGAGAACAATAAGCCTGAAACTATTATTTATAGATTTATTCGCTTTTGCTCATGATTAGGCAGACATGTCGCAGCTTGACTGCACTGCTGAGATGGCCGCAGGAAACACTAGAAACATTAGAGTCATCATACTACGAGGAGGTTTACCTGATTTGGTCACTGAGAAGTTTATTTAAGGCTGCCCCATGAGAGGAACCAAATGATGATGAGCCTCAAAATGACATTAGCAGCTGCAGAGAAGTGAAATGATCCCTCAAAATCTCATTGCAGCCCAGGTCTTTAGAACATTTGTCACCTAATTAGGTAGAGAGCAAGCCCATTAATTACACAACCACCGCTTTCATTTGGTGTGAAGCAGTTCCTCTGTGGAATTTGAAACTTTTCCTTTTAACCTCTGTGAGAATATTTTTTGTAATTGATTGATTTATTTTTTTTTACAACAGTAAATTGTCTCACAGCAACGTCATCATTTTCTAAAATCTTAAGATACAAAGAGCAAGAAATGTGACAGTGGCAAAAAAAAATTGATTTTTTTTAAATGAAACCTTGAATGAACTAAGACTTAATGGGGGACCTGTCCTTTTTTTCATCACATGCTTTTCACTAGCTACAGTTTAATTTAATTGTTTAAAAAGTGATCGGATTCCCATAGATGATGAGATTAGACAATTACAAATCAAAAGTAAACTCAAAAACATTTTGATTATATAAGATAACATTTTATTCTGTAAAATGTTATCTTATATTGAATAATAAACTTTAAATAAAATGACTAAATGGAAAAGAAAACAATATTTTTTACATTCATAACAATATTTATACTGTCTTCAATCTTGGATTAGCTCACCTGAACTGATAATCAAATCCAGGACCTTCTTGGTGTGACATGACTGTGCTACAGACTAGAGCCTAATTCCAGCTACATGTTTGGCAAATGATATATATTTTAAGATGTTTTCAAGAAACTGAGCAGAGTCTTAATATACCAAAGTATGTTGAAACTAAAAGCATTTTTTAAAAAGTATTTATAAATAACTGAATTTAAGTTTTTAGGTTATTAATGCAATCTGCTATCTACCTTCTATTGTTTACTTCCATTGTTCACTGTGCACCTCCCTCCCTTGATGATACATCTATAATTACATTGGAAATCTGATTCACGTTTTAGAATTCTATAAGGATTTTAAGTTAATTTCATGGAGAAAGGAAATCAGAAAGACTCAGGGTCTTTTCGACAAAAGAAAGGTGTAAAAGAGCATATTCTACAGCTATCAGGAATTTTAACATTGACACCTGAGTCCTACTTGCAGTACTCCTTAAAGCCAAATAAGCATCAGCTTGACAGTTTTACATCTTGATGCCTGTCTGTCAGTTCAGGGTCGTGCCTCCAGCAGCTAAGTGATTTCTTCGGTTTCAATCCGGGACTGTTGTGTATTTAAAATGCACTCGTCCCTTTCTCCATAGAACGAGTTAATACAAGAACCAGCTGTTGGCCATTACCACTTTTCATATCAACGTTGGATTACACTTGGAGCAAATAATGGAGGCAATAAGAAAATGAAATAAAATTTGAAGCTTTTTTTTTTATATTTGAAGAACCTTTAGCTTTAGAGATAAAAGCTCTTCTACAAAGCTTTTTTTCCAGCAACTGTTGGAAAATTGACAAGGAGCTTTTTAAAGTGCAGCAGGGAGCATATTGACTGAGCACACAAGGTTAGCTAATGCCTGGTGAGCAAGTAGTTTAAATGCTAATTCAACTGGCGTATCCCACCTGTCCAAAACACAAGTACATACAAACATGTCAAAAATTCATATTTCACTACTTATGAGACACATTACTGTCATATTTTGATATCAAAACACTACTACTTTTTAGCCACACTTGACCAGTGCGAATCAATCCCAGCAAAGTGATCAATACAAGTTGCCAGGTGCTATCGTTGGAGACACTGAAAAGATGGACAAAGAAAAAAAGCTTGAAAAATTGTTTGACTTAAAGGTAACATGAGAACAATGAGCAGCCATGCATGAGTTGACATACAAGGCAAAATGTTTGGATAAAACCCACCACCAGACCTTCCTGACAGGTCCATTGGCTAGCATGTTCACTCTTCATATGCCTTTGACAACTTGCCACTTTTTCCTAAAAGGGGTATTACACGAAAAGTATGGTCCAGTGCCTCCCATCAAGAGGGCATTTTCTACCCAGTAGGCAAATTCTGCACCTAATACCCCCCACCTGCATGCTTTTTGCCTGTCCTATTGTTTATTTACAAGAACCCCCTCCTGAGTAGCGTGGGCAGATAATTGCGTTGGCATGTGAGACGTAAATAATTGCCAATTTTCCTCTTGCTCTTGCTCGGCCTTTAACTACTCTTCATTGCTGCTACATTCTCTCCTGAATCTATTGGACACGTCTTCTGTTTTCAATTACCTTAATTGGTTTCACTTGTGAGTTCTACAGTAGAGCAGAAAGGAAGGTGCCTTTTATTCCTCATCTTCCCTAATTTCCCTTCAAAAAAGGGAGCATTTTGTGGCTGGAATCTTTATCAGCTGCCTCTCGCACTCCACTTCTAAGAGGGCTTTGGGGCAGTCTCTTTGGACAAAAGCCTTTCCCCTCAAACCACAAAAATGTACAGCCAATTAATAGTTGATGAATCCTCATGTCTATAAAACAGTGGTGCATTTTTTATTTACTCTAATCTCAAAAGTGACTGACTGAGTCATTCTGTTCAACTCCTCTATTTAGTTCAAGTTCTTAACAAGCTGAGTAAAATGCCCTTTCCCTTGTTTAAGTACTCCGTTTCATTTCAAGCACCTGCAACTGAGTACAGAAAATAAAATAAAAATCCAAATAGCACTCTCCCTTCCTCAACTCTTCATTTTTGATTGTCGCCAAAGAACCTATTGATCATTGGCGTCAGATTGTAATAGCCGAATAATAACTGAATAACTATTGCAGACATAATCAACATTATTACACTCTAGTTAAAATGATTGTAAAAATATTGGTTGATGTTAAATGTTGGCCGAACAAAACTAACAGGACATCTAGAAAAATCTCATACCTCATAAGCTCAAGCTAAATAATGAAAGTCTTTTGAACAATTTGGAAACAGATAAAACTTTTAAACAAATCTTTCCAAAATAAGACACTTTGTCTTTTATGTAAAAGTGTCTCTGGCTGAACTGGCTGTTTCCAAAACAAAGGCTTTGTCTCAGTTTCCTTAACATTTTTATAGCTGAGTGCGCCGCTCACTTTTCTGTGCAGGATCTTCGCTGCTGTCAGCACCAAAATTTGGCTGGTGCACATTTTACCATGAGCTTTTTGGGATGGGATCCCTTGAAAACAGATGGATGGCTTTTAAAACACGTCCGAATGTGTCGCACCATTAAGCCGTCACCTTTGGATTATATTTCCATATGGGCTAAAATGTTCCCGTGCCATTTAAGATGTTTGTTTTCAGCCTATCAGGTGTGGCTGATATTTTATTGCCTCTAAATTGTTTTTGCATCAGCCTGGGATGCCAGACAAGTCTGTTGGCGCAGGAATGTTATGAGCGCTGAGAAAAACTTGGCAAGCCTGTATTCTGGGAAATCAGAAAACTCAACACGGATACGGCAGCCATCGGTAGCGTTCAGACATCTTTAGGAAAAAAACATAAGTAAAGCATCAGTCAATTTTCATGTCTTTTACACTTTACAGTGTAAATAATATGTAAATAAGCTTTGAGAACATTTAGCAAGTCTACATTATGCAGGAGAGATGAATTGAAACACACCTATCAGGTGTAAATGAGTTGCTTTATATTAACCCTTGTGTTATGTTTGGGTTTACACTCAATGTTCTGGTGAACCCACTACATTAATTAGTTGTAAAATAATACAGCCAAGATAAGTTATATCATTTAAAATACTTAAACAGGTATTGACTTTACCTCAGTCAAAAGCACATGATGGCTGTATGTATGTATGTGTGGTGAATATAAAATGGCTAATATTTATTTGTCTCTGTTAGATCATATTAATAATTATTGCTAATTGCCACCATGATAAGGTTGAAGCACCAGGCAGGGACCAACACTAGAGTGCAGTAAGTGACATGGTGTGCGCCTATGGAAAATAGTGATGGTAAGCGATAGCAGATCCACTGTCACATTACTTATTTGAATTTAAGTCTTAAGCTACTATAATAATAATAATAATAATAATAATAATAATAATAATAATCCATCCATCCATTATCTTCCGCTTTATCCTCTATTAGTGTCGTGGTGGGGTTCCCCATGCCCATACAGGGGAGAACGTTTCGGGCGCTGGGCAGATACACCCAGGACAGGGCGCCAATCTATCGCTGGGCACACACTCACTCAAACAGACACACTCTATATGGGGCAATTTGGATAATTCAATTGACTTGATCCATGTTTTTGGACTGTGGTAGGAAACCGGAGAACCCGGAGGAAACCCACGCGGACACGGGGAGAACATGGAAACTCCACCCAGATGGGGATTCGAACCGGGAATACCTAGTGCTGAGAGGCGAACGTGCTAACCACTAAGCCACCGTGCCGCCTCACTAATAATAATAATAATATTGTTATTAGTACTTTATCACTTATTCTTTATTCTTTTTGTATAACAATGTAAATGGCACATCTGTTACTACTGCAGGAATTTCTTTTCTTATATTAAATTGATTTGAGTTAAAGGTTTAAAATATCCACTCATTTTTCAATGTGAAATGAATCTAATTCGTCAGAAGCTGAATTATCCATCACTCTTTTTATTCATCTTTACCAGCAGTGTCAATAATTGTGACAGGTACTGTAAATGTCACTTTTATTTCCCAGTGGTGTCTCAATTAAGATATCAAGTAGTCCTTATTAAGTTCTGCAATTTAAATGCTTGTGAAAAAGAGCTCTATTAATGAATGGGTGTTTGAAACAAGCACGTTTATTGAAGTAAAAATTCAGGAGGGATTCGTCTGAAGTGAAGGGGTTCTCCAATATTGTTCTGGACACCAGGGGTCTTTTGAAGAAAAAAGAAGCATTGATCTAAAGAGCTTTAATTATAACTCATGAAACAAACGCGATTAAAATTGCATGTCTGGTATCAGATTGGCTCAGTTGGCATGAATGGATTTAATTGAAGTTTAAATTCAGAGTGTCTGATATCAAAAAAATATTTGTCCCAAGTTTTGTTATTATTGTTCTAGCTTTATAACACACTGTTTTAAAAGTGTATAGATTTTGTGCATAATCATACATTATTATAGTGCTTTCAGCAAGCATCTAGACATTCTAATGTCACAGCCTTTTTATACTTTTGAAAAGTTTTATGTATTGGGTCATGGTTGATAACGTTCTGATTTGGCTCTGGTAAATGTTTATGGTAGTTGTCTGCACTCTCTTCTAGTGTACATTTACCCCATACTTACTCAGACAGACTTTCGGACGTCTTTGTATCATATAATAAAAGCAAACCCAGCTTCTTTCTCAAGTATCTGGCTGCAGAAAATTGGCAGCTTTAGAACTTAACATAACTAATATCTAGACTTTAGTCAAGTACATAAAACACCATGGACCATTGCCCCAGAATTCTTATTTTATTATGAATGTCATCAAATTGCTTAAATATAATAAAATGCAGTTTAAAACACGATAAGAACCAACCACATATTTTTAAATCAACATTCCAACTTAATTGTGGGGGATGCAGTGTTTTATTGAAAGTTGATCCTGCAGATCATTTATGGTTCCCACAACATTACCATATTTGGCTGATAGACCTGTAGCTTAAAAGAAGGGGTAAGCTTATTTGTGCACAGTGAACATATGTTCTCGGGCGACCTTCCCCCACATAATTGTTCTTTTCCCCCAGCACCAAATCTACTGAGCAATAATTCTGTGTGTCAAAAATGCAAGTTGATTGTGTTTTTTTTATAAGTTCATACATCTTTTGTTCTTCATACGCTCTGTACTCATATAGATGAAGTAAATAGGAATAGGAATTCTCTTTAAGAGTTAAACATCAATGATTTGTCTGCATACCAGTGGTACACTGTTTCCAATCAGGCCGTCTGTTGTAGAATCTTTGTCTGGGAGCAATCGAGCCGTTTCAGAGAGCAGAGACACCCACCCACAGCCACCCCATGTTCACCCTGCCAAATTCAGTGATGTCATTTCCCCTGAAGCTCTTTTCCCTTTGCTTTGTCTTTTTCCTGATAGAGTCAGTCCATTAAGTGTTTTCTTTTTTGTTTTTCCCATGTTAAAACCATACAGTCTGAGCATTTATTATGGTCATTTAATGACTGCTTTCTGCTTAGTATTTTGTACTTTGCTCTTTGCTCCCACGTTGATCAAGGCAAGATGTAAAAGCAAGCTGACTCATTTATTTTGCATGTAGGCATTTGTCTGATCGCAGTCATTATCGGGCACAGCAGAGTGTACCTGAACATCTGAGTTAGAATCCCAGCATGCATCTTCACAAACCATCCAAATGACTATATCTCATCACAGTCACAGCAAGTTTCAGCTTGACTCATTCATTTAAAACAGGTTTAATGAAGTAACCTTGATGAAAGTGTAGTGGGGAAGTTTTTTTAGAATACAAAATTAGATTGCTAGCAATATATGTTCATTAGTCAGGTAGAAACACAAAATACAAATGCCACCACACAGTATAATAGACTACACATAAAAAGAATTCAATAATTTATTAAATAAAATTTATATAAATTTATATTATATATGAACTATATAAATTTCACCAATTTAGCACACAAAAGCCACAATTTATTAAGAATGCTATTAAATATAATGTCCACAACATAACTCTGCATGTTAAAAAAGTTTCACAGAAACTAAGCTTTACAATCTATTAAAGGATGTTCAACTTTCAAGTTTAAAACAGATTTCCTCAACAAAAAAAATATTAAAACAGAATATCATTCTTTATCAACTTAATTTTGCAATATATGATCTGAATTGCACAAAAAATGAATGAAACATACAAATAAATCCAGAATTTTAAACTTCATAATCTGAATTCTGTGCTTGTGGGTTTTCTCCAGGTTCTCCCATTTCCTCCCATTATCTAAAAACATGGATTCAAGCAGAAGTGGCAGCTCTAAATTGACCCTATATACTGTAGGGTGTCTGTATGTGTGAGTGTGTGTGAAATTCTATTTAAAATAATTTAATCTAAACACAACTTAACAACACTTTATATATATATATATATATAATTAAAAGAATTACACCAGTTAAAAAGAATTGCACTAGCTTTCCATGCTGCACATCACTATGTTTCAGAGTTGTATATTGTAATTTAATATTGTAATTTTGATACCAAATTGTGGGTTGAAGCTACCAAAGAAGCAGCAAATAAAAGAGCGGAGGGAAAGTAATGTTCAGCTAATTAGTTCAGTCTCCCAATCACTTTGTTCCATGTCTATTAATGGATGCTGCCATATTACCCAGTCATTATCCCTGCAGAATGCTCTTCTGCCCTATTAGCATAATTAACAAGAGTGCTTATTAAGTGAGCAACCTCACAGCATCAGACTGAATTCAACTGTTCTATACCAGTTCCAAATGCACTAGATATGTCATAGTGCTGACACCTGGAGATTGCACATTTATAAAAATATGAATATTTGTGCGCATTTATACACATCTATGTTAGATAGATTCAGGGACAAGAATCTTCTGATTTAAAAAATGACGTGCCTCATAAGATATTAAAATTAAAAAGGTCAGGGACATTTCAATCTTACACAGAATTGTTCTTTTGGCTAAAAAATATTTTTGCTGAGTCCATTTATGTTTTCTCGTTGAAATGTAAAACGCTGTTATTGCAATTGTGAAAACATTATTCAGGCTTTAACACAGATGCAAACTTACTTGCAGAATGAAAGTGTGTTTAACCAAACTTTGGAAGCCATCCTAAATCATTTTATAAATCAGATAGTGCTAGCAGGATTGTTGGAAGTGATCAAATGCAAACATAGTTCAGGAAATTTTGAAATCCAGGCTGGATCCCATAAAAGAAGCAATTATGGTCATTCTGCTTTAGAACACAGGGTTGGGTTGATGGGTTTTAATAATGTGCAGAAGCGGTGGTACTTAAACATTGCCTTACTTTTATATACAGTAAGCAGGAACTTGTTTATTTGCTCCAGGTAAGGACTGCCAGACTTCAGTTCTGGAGACAATAAAGGCAGTGCAGTCAGTTTGTGTTCACACAATTATTATAAGATTGTCATATTAAAAGATTCTGCATGCTATGAATGATCATCAATCATCACATGTTACAGTTTAGAATTTTGTATAAATTATATGACAGGACTCAGAATTATGAAAGTCAGTCTTTCAACATAGAGCTGTCAGAATCAACGCAGGATACGGTTTAGATATGAAGCAGAAGGAGATTTTCAACTGAAAGCGGTTGGTTATAAACACTTTAAGAGAAACAATGAACACAAGTGTTCTGGAAATCTAAATAATTGGACACTGCATAGATCCATGTATTTTTTCTGCAACCTATATAAATCAAAATGTTGTTTTAAAGCCAGGTGTTATTTGGTATGTTTTTTTCCAAAACTAGATGCTTTTGTCTGGGTGTTTGTTTTTAACATTGAGATTGACATGATGCACAGCAGAAGATTTGATCAGTAGAACTTGTAGATCACAAGTGTGTATTGAAATACCATTTAAAATCCTTACAGCAAGACAAGCATGAAGGTTAAACTCATAAACTTTTGATAAATAGATTACACAGTTTTGAGACAGTGGTGTATGTTCTCTGTTTTTTGTGGTGATCTCTGAGTGGATGCCTCCCTGCACGAATGCATTACTCCTTTAGAATTGCAGGGCACCGATTAGTTTTATCCATTATGGTACATTTGTGTATCCCAACATAATTGCTCTCACAGCGGGCAGTGGAAACACTGAGTTTTGCTCCGGGTTTGTGTTACAGGCCGAGATGCTCTTCCATTTACATTAATGGGGCCCATTTTCTTTGGTAAAAGCCTTACTCGTCCATTTCATACATCAGAGCGTCCTCCTCTGGCCTGTAATTCAAAAATGGTGAATGTGGGATTTTACTCCATTTTCTTAATCACTGCTAAGGACACCTTTCTTTTCAGTAGTGTCACAAGTTGCATTTGGTGAAAAAGATAAGAATAGATTTAATGGACATCTGTAATATTTATTGTGACATGAGTATTATTCATGGAGAGGAAATGCCAAGGCCAAAAGATTCACAGTGATTTGTTTAATTTTTTAGTTTTAAGAAAGGTTCTAAAGTTTGTTTCACCATTTTGCTGTGGGACAGAAACTAGAATTGGAGCTGCATTGGAATGAAGAATTATTGTTTAATTCTTCGGGTAGAATAGAGTTTTAGAGTTTCAGTATTGTAAGTTAATATAGCTGCTACATGCTGCTAGTAAAGAATTAGAACACAGTGTTGTAGCAATCTAGATCATTGCAGAGCAAAACAAGATTTATTTTATGAAAATACCATCATCTGTTTTTGTCTATCAAACCTGTCAAAAAAAAGGGCTGCAGGATGACAAAAAAAAAAAAAAAATTTTAGGACAATCATTAAAAAGTGGGTGGCAAGATGGTTTAGAGGTTAGCACGTTTGTCTCTCAGCTCTGGGGATCCAGGCTCATTTCCCGATTTGGGTGGAGTTTCCATATTCTCCGCGTATCCGCATGGATTTCTTCTGTGTTCTCTGGCTTCTTCTCACAGTCCAAAAACATGGATAGATAGTAAATTGGTAGTTTTAAATCCCCCCCCTCCCCCCGCTACCCGAGTATAGGATTAGGTAGAACATAATGGATGGATAATTATAATAATAATGAAAATATTGACATGAGAAATGTAGCCTTTATATATGATGTATTTTAATTAATCTGCATCACTCAAATGTTACCATTAGGTGTATAAAAAAACATTTTTATGTGTAAATGTGTATTTTACTGCATATTTAGACAGTGCTGTTCTTGTGCTGAAGTATCACAGAAAATTCCTCTGCTTATGGACGGGGACTGAGTGCACTATTGTGACTAGGGACCAGCTAATTGTCTAATCTAATTCTGAATCCGGCCTCTGGCTTTCTGAGGATGACTAATGTAATCAGTGTAATCAGATGGTAATTGGATTGGCCAGCTCTTAATGCACACTGTCTCATAAAACAGAGTAACTTAATATGTTCAGTAAAATATAACGATGCAGTAACATTTCCATATTCCAAAACATTGTTTTCTTTTTCTAAATCAAGGGCTTTATCTTGCTTTATGTAGTGGTGGAGTGGTGTCATCCATGGTTATCAAAATAAATGACGTTTTGACCATTATGGCAGTTTTATAGCCAAATAGATGTTGGTGCAACATTAAATGAAGATAAAATGATGCAAATGACTGCATTATGTGGCCTGAAGTAAATGGAAACTTCTCTCGTGTTTCAGGGTTTGAGCTCCATAGTTCAAGTTCAATGTGGATGCAATGGTATCACAATTTTGTTTCTCCAACAATTTTACGGTGAGCTTGATCTATTTCCACATGGACTAGTGTACACAAATCAAGCACCATAGAGACATGATCTAACGTTTGCTTTAAAGTCTTTTTTTACTGATTGGAAAACTTAATTAGACTGTAGGAGGTGCAGGAGCCTATCCCATTGCTCTCAAATAGAAGGGTGGCTAAACACGAGCAGTTTGCATTACTGTTGGGACCAATCAATAAAGTGTTTCTCAGTATCATTCGGGCAGGAAGAGAGAAAACAGCTATTTGTTGCTACACATCTGTTTAAAAAATAGCAGAACACCACAAAAACCAAAGAAGAGCATTCAATCTGGAACCATTTAACCCACCCTATACACTCCTCAGCTGCTGGAAAGGCTTTAATTAGGTTAAACACATGGAATGTATTACCGTGGCTTTCTCCAGGTGACTGTGTCACAAATTAAAACACATGAGTACACTGAGGTATTGTTTCTAAGCACTGTGTAAAAACCTCATCCACCCAAAAGGATCTATTTTAATCCAATCACAGAGCTAGTCTTTAGTGTGTGTGTGTGTGTGTGTGTGTGTGTGTGTGTGTGTGTGTGTGTGTGTGTGTGTGTGTGTGTGTGTGTGTGTGTGTGTGCCCGTGTGTTACAAAGTGTGGAATTGTAGTTTAAAAAAGTTCTCCCACAACTATCCTTGGAAGTCCAAACTTTTAATTAACCTTAATCAACTTTCCCTTTTTAAAACCATGTGAAACTTGAAGAACAATATGTAAACATTGATGTAGGGATTTTTCAACTTATTCTGCCTTGAGTAAAACATATAACTTGGCTTTTCAAATGCAGTGGATTGTTTTCTAACACACGCTATGTGCACAAACCCTTCTGAATATTAGGCAGTGTCTAAAATCTTTAGATTTCTGGTGGCAGAATTATCAATTATAAGAACTAGATCCCTAACCACAAGGTTTTGGTGAGATTTGTTCCACTTTTGTTGCTGTTGCATTATGGGTAGGTCATCTATACCTTGGTCCAAATGTAAATGTAATGTATGTGTGTGTGTTTCCTTCATCTCCATGTACACAGGCATGTGTCACTATTTAACATTTCTTTTTAATAAAAGTGCAATTTGATTCTAATGTGCAACGTTACAGCTTCCAGTCCTGATTGTGTATTACTGTATATAATTCAATGACATCATTGCAAAAGACTTTTTCACTCATATGCAGCAACAAAATAAGATTATAACTGTGATTACAAGCCAAGAAGAAGCAGTTATGAATCCAGTACATACGCATTTTCCACTGCAGTTTTGCCAGGAGCTGTTAAAGCCTTATGTCCAGGCTTCTTAAAAAAACTCCATAACTTTCACACACACTTGTTAAAGAAGTACAATGGACACAGTGGGTGAGGCTAAGGCGGAATTTGAGATTTGCTTTTGATATAAGAAATTAAAAATGTTGTGCATTTGATTGTACAGTTTGGTGTTTTTTATTAAAAAGATTTAAAGTTCACAGAGGTTTGTTAAATGGAAAAAAGTATGTATCCAGGCTACAAGCAGCATTGAAGATATTCCAACAATATTTTTTTAATCTCTGTTGTAGAAAGTCTTGATTGTAACTTTTTTTTTTTGTAGTTTGGCCCAATTATCCCTTACAAGTAAATTAAGCAACAGAACATGAATGAAAGTGTGTTAATCACAAATAACATCACACATGCACATGCTAAATTCAAAAGCATACCCTCAAGGGTTTGGTTACTTTTAAATAAGTTTTATAAAATACAGCAAAACTTATTTTTAAAAGTATAAACCAACACTTTGCTTTTTAAAGCAACTACATGGTGTTGTGGGTGACACGGTGGTGTGAGGGACCCCCCCCCCCCCCCCAGTAGACCCTAGTAGAGGATTAAGTGGAAGATGATGGGATGAAGTAAGATGAGCTGTGAGAAGTGAGAAAAAAATTGCTTTACAGCCTAAAATATGAATTTGTATAATATATGAAACTAAAAACATTATAGTTATATTCAAATTTTGTACAATATTTTCTGAATTGTGGAATGCTATTCCCTGTAAAGCAATAAGTGTAATTTCTTTCTTTGGAAAATCTAAACCCAACACAAATATTTGTATTCCCTGCAGAACCGGGTAAGACAGCAGAGGTCTCATGCTCACAGATGCTGTATGTACTTGTGTATGTCCTCAGGATTGATATATTTTTTAACCCATCTGTCTTACTTAAGGGTTCACTAAAGTCAAAGTCCTTACAGGTCTGATTATAAAGCTGATTATAAAGCTGTTAAAGATTCTTTCCAACTGACAGACAATGACACAGCTCCATTCTTAGCAGTATATTTAACATCAATGACTCACTAATCAAATACAGGGATTGTTTCATGCTTATGATTTGGTGGAGTTGAGTAGCTAAGCATGTAATTGATTTTCTTTTTTGCTGTGGGAAGCCAGAGTGAACTTTAAACCTTGTTATAATTGTCTTATCATTATATTGAAATTTTTCTTCATAGATATCTTTTAATTTAGAGAGTTAAGTAAAATACACTTTACATATGAAACTTGTGTGTTACAACAAGTGTTTATACCATATCACCTCTCCCGTAGGTCCATATGCAGTGTATCATCAGATAAATGACACTGTGTATTTACAATACTTTTGCTATTGGACAGGATGTTGATTTATAGCTGTATAAAAAGGTGTTCACTTCCTCTACATTGTTGCTAGCGTGTGCTGCACATTGGTCTGCAGAACAAAAACAGATGTGACCCCGCTCTCCCCATGGCTGACATCTCTCCTCAGGCCTATATACATTCTCCATTGCCTGCTTTTTGCAAACTGACTGGTTATGATGACAGATATATTTTGCAAACATTAGCCTGGCTTGTCAAACGATTGCTGGAAAAAGGCAGGTTTGAAATTAGCCTGTGCGCAGCCCATTTGTGGCAAGGGTAACATGGCACTTCTGGGCTTTTAATAATTACTTTCAGCACATGTATTTGAATGCTGACTGATTTATTATGGCTGCAGATATAAACAATGGGATGGTAACTGGCTGTGGCATAATATGTGTTGACGCAGCACTCACAACGCCCCCTGCTGATACAATACGACAAAAATATACTTCAGAAAGGGACCCACACCTCAAGCTGCACCTTAACCCCGACCTATTTGATTGAACAGGTGAAACCAGAGCTCAGGGTCTGTTGTCTTAGAGGAGGCCTTAGTCATCACCAGGGGGCAAAAGGGTTTTGACAGTCGTTTACAAAGCCATTACACGCCACCGGCTTCTGTAAACTCAGAAATGAACTAATTGGCCTCATAAAGCCTCAAAAAGGGTGGAAGAAGAAATACGACCTGTGACTCAAGATATCTGCCTCTAGCGAAATGGAGAGATGAGACTCTGTGAGCTGTGCAGTCGTCTTATTCATCTTATTGATTGCACATGACTGTCAAGTCGAGGAAAATCTCATACGGTTATTTATCCACCCGCTGCTCCCCTCAGCTGCAGGAGTCAGGTCTGGGTTCAAACTCTGGTCATGCTGGCATAATCAGTAAATGATACAGATAATATATGTCAGGATGAAAGTAATGACTTATTTTGTTTTCACTGAGCAAATAAAGTCTAGAATACAAAGTAAATTTGAAAATAGTAACTATATAAAAATAGTATATATTCATATAAAAAACATGTATGACTTATCCTATGTGAACAACCAGATTTATTTCATTAATAAATTAAGTAACACACCTTAGCTGTGTCTAAAATCATTTAACTATAGGTTTTAGTTTTCTTATGGTAGGTAAGTGTTTAACTGGTAAAGCAGTGAGCGCTTTCAGTAAGTGTCACGAGTAGTGACCACACGACCATAATGTTGTTTTAATGACATCATATTTTTGAATATTTAGCCCTGTGGTTTTAGTTTACTAACACTTGTAAAGAGCGGACTCCCTGATTTCTGTCATTTTTTTTTAAATATTAATCACATGATTCAACTTTGATTCAGTAGCTTATCAGGGAAATTCCAACTTCTACTACTTAATGGCTACTGCATATTCAGACATACTAGCAATTCCTGTCTATTTGCAGTTAGGAAAGGAAACTTTATTTGGTTAAATACAAAGCACATGACCAAAAACTGCTGCGATTATCAAGATTTAATTCCTTTAAAACTATTTATATGCGATGTATTATTTATTAGATTTTTTATGTGTATTATATGGTTTATATTTTTATAATGACAGGCAGAATGGATGGATTATCCACAGCAGAGTCTAAATATTTACTTGATGTTGTTTTGTATACAAATTCTGTATCCACAAATGGTTCACGTTTGTTTCCAAAGTTTTCACTGGCCAACTTAATTTTTTGTAAATACAAGCAAATTGCACATCTGCAACACTCTAAATGTTGGGACAGATGCATGTTTGCAATTCTGTTTTATTACCATGTATTTCCATTTTTAAGTAATTTTAAAAGAGAGAACACTTATTTTCAGAGTGTAATTCCTTTTTTTTGTTGTATGCAAGTCATCAGCTGTGTAGCAGTCTACAGTTGCAGATGTTTGATTATTTTTATAATTATGCACCATATATTTTCAATTAAAAGACTGGTCCTGCTGAAATTAACATTGACTTTCCGGTCAAAAATGTCACTGTAATAGCAGCAAGTGTCTTTTAAAAAACCAAGGACTCTGTAACAACATTCGCATACAGTATAGCCCATGAGCACTAATGTACAACATAAGTTCTTTCTTTATATTTTATTTCTGAAGAACTCATATGTTAGTCCATGTAGGCCATGTACATTATATTCTCATGCAATGCAGTCAGAGAGCCCTTACTCACATAGACTAAACTTTCTCTAGACTCCATAAATCACTTTATAATATCATCTGCAGTAAATGTAGAAATACCCAAATTACTTGCAGCCTTCCATTGAGAAATATCCTATTTGAACTTTTTTACAATTCTTTAATCCAGTTTAGTCAAAAATGAGCAGCCATAGCCCATTTTTTGAGATTTGAAAGTGGATGCACCTTTCATAACTAATTTTGATACCTTTACCTGTGAAATGTTTTAAAAAGTTTAATATTTCATAACCTTCAAACTTTTACTTAGCTTATCTGAAATGGCAATATTTCAAAAATACATAAACAAAAACATGTATACATACATTTATAGAGTTTTTTTTTTTTACTTAACTCAGTTGTGTATACAGGTATAAACCACTTAAAATAAAATATAAATACATTTTCCAGTAAAAAATTAAAGTAGAAACATTGACGATCCTAGTAAATAATTAACCAATTTTTTCAAATTTTTTCAAATTTGCTTAGTAGATTCACATGGATTATCATTTTCCTTTGCAGTTAAAGAACTTTTAACAATCAATGGTTTGCTTCCCTTAAATGTTTATTTTGGTTGCTTTTTTATTTGAGTGACTAATGTAATTTATGAGACCCAGAGATGAAAGCATTTATCCATTTATAATAATTGTAACCATATAGCCTTCTTTAGGATTTAGCAGATATAATGTATAACAGCTTCTGCTTGTTAATATATATCTTTAAAATATGAATTATCACATTTATTTGTTTTAAAACCCACCTTTTCTAACATTAAGTAGGACTCTGTTGCTTTTTCTGTTGCTCTTTGTTTCTATTTACGTTGGTGGAGTTGTAAACTAATTAATTAACCATATTTATAACAAAGAATTAACTTCTAATTTAGAATTTCAATAGAAACATGTCTTTGTTATTCCTTCATCCATTTTAGACTGAGCCCTTTGGCTTAGCAGAAAGTAAACACTATTAGACTGAAGGTTATTCTCATGTTCATGCTTTTGCCCTGAGCGCCGTCTCTCCAGCTGCCTCTGCTACAAGTTGTCGACAAGGCCCTGTGCTCCATGCATATATGCATAACACTCCCTGAAACTTTTATAAGTGTCCACCATTAATCTCCGTGCCATTTTTAAAAGCAGGAAATTAAACTTTCATTCGTATTTTTCTTCCCCCCAACCCTCTCCCTGTCCGCCTACCACCACGTTTAAAATATTTATCAGCGCTGAATCTCACATTGTGCGCCACTCCATGTCCGCCTCCACTCTCTGATGCAAGTGGCTCTGCTGAAACCACATACTACACAGTTCAGCCACATAGCACAGCAGCAAAGCTTAGCAGCTTTACATTTGGCCTAGCAGTTCCATACTTAATCCTTAGGACTTTATACAGTGAAATGTTGAAGGTTGCTATAAACCTGGACCCAGTATAATAAGCTTCTCTGCTTGTATAAGGCTGAAAATTTTCATTTTATAACTACAATGTATGTATTTCCATAAGTCTCTACGTATTGGCCATGAATAATATTGGTAGTCTGATTTTATTATTGCATGGATTGATTCAGCATTGTAGAGTACAACAAAAAACAGAAATTATTAAATGCTATTTGTATATAAGTATGTTAATAAATAATGTGTTTATTTAAAGTTTTTTTAAGAAGGTTTTTTGCTAAAGAAAAACTACTTGAAACAGTGTCACACAGAAAACATGTAATAAGCTAAATGTACGAAAAAAAAATTTTTTTTATAAAACTTGTAAAAGCTTGTAAAAGCTCTTCTTACACACAGTAACATATATTTCCATCAGCTGATGTAATGTGTAACGTATTAAAATGTAATGTAAAACGTTACAGTTGCAGTTTAGTTTTATTTCTTTACTGTAATGGCATGCAAGATGACTTCAACATTATACACAACAGTTCCAAACATATTATATACTCATAAAGTAACGTGATTAGCTTAATAGTTTAGAGAATAAGAGGAACATAAAGTCCCAGAGAAACCTAACTGTAACATAGTAAAAGTATATTTATGTTTCTTTCAACTTTGCTGTAAATGAAAGCCCGATTTGAACCCTGAAAAGTGCATACATTAAATTAAACCTCATATTAACCTCTTCTGATTGTAAATAAGATATCACAGTGTTTAATAAAACCTTTAGTATTTAATTGTATGTAGGTTGTACATGTTGTACACCCCATGTATGAGTCCTACATGGACATTTAAAATCCTAATGAAACCTGCACAGAAGTGTCATGTAAGAACAAACTTTTGGTTTCTGTTGTAAAGTACAATATTGATACTGAGCCTGTCTGTTCTGTTCACTCTCTCTCTCTTTGGTACTCATGCACATTATATTAGGACTAAAATAAACAACTCTTTTATATATTAACTGCATTTATCATATTTATTCTTATAGTATTTTTCTTGTTGCAGTCACTGCTATTTAAGTTCCTTAATCTGCATCAGTTATAACATTTCATTCCTAATGAATATTATTATTTAAATGAACTGCTTTAAAACATAAGTGGAGCCAATACACTGAAATAATTACAATTAGAACTAAACACAACAAATATATGTTTCATTCTTGCTACTCTGTTTGTTATTTCTTTATATTTTATATTGTCACTTTCACACTGGCCTGGGATGCTTCAGATTGGATTCATAATTTATTCATGAGATGATTCAAGAGATGTGGCTTAAAGAAAACACAGTGAGCATTTCAGTAGGATTAAATCAAGGTTTTTTTTTATTATATATATATATATATATTAGAGATCTTAGATCACGTTTCATCCTCCAGCTTTGCCGGGGCTTGGACTTACTGAACCTGAGTTTAAATGAAATTTACAGATTTTATTGCCACTAGAATTGCTCCAAAAATCATTATAGCGCTTCACCATTTCACACTTGCAACTTAACTTAAACATTCTGTAACACACTTTTTACATACCTGCACTGTACTTGAAATTAATTTAAAATAAATATTGAATTTTAAAACTATTTTAGCTAACAGAACAGATGTTGTGTGTGTGTGTGTGTGTGTGTGTGTGTGTGTGTGTGTGTGTGTGTGTGATGTGTATACAGTAATGTGTTTTAAATTATGTATGTTTAATGTGAGTATGTTCTGTGTATGTATATATGGATATATGCATAAATGCATTGGTTTAATTATTTATGTATTTACATTGTAGCAAAAGATGGCATGTCAAAACAAACTGCATATATAAAACAAATCATAACCTATATGGACAAAAGTATTGGGACACACGCCATAACATCAGGGACCTTGCCATACATTTTTGAGAACTGTACGCTTTTAAATTTGCGGAATCAGTATGGGGAAGTCCATTTTCTGATCTATCATGATTGTGCCCCAGTGCACAAAACCAAGTGTTTAAAGTCATGCTTGGGTGAGGTGGTGTAAAAGAACATGACCGGCTTCAACAGAGCTCTGACCTCAGCTCCATCCAACTGAAACAACAAATGCAGGTCTTTTTTTCCTTTAGTGTCTGATTCCACAAAATGCCCCTCTGGATGAATGGGCAAAATATTTCCGCAGACAATCCAAATTCTTGTAGAAATCCTTCCCAGAAAAGCTGTGTAGCTACAATGGAAATGGAAAAAAAGATAAATGTCATATTTTGTACACATGATGTAGATTACAAATGCATGCAACCAAATGTGAAATGATGAGTTATTTAATTAATTCATGAAAATTAACTAATAGTACATAAAAAAAAAAAAAGTTAAATTATTTTAACAGTGCGGGGATCCAGTGACCAAAACACACATTTCACCTCTATGAACACTTTGTGTGAAATTTAGCATGTTTTTTATGGAGACTGGTAACCTTTAAGGTGTTGTAATTTATAAGTACCACATTTTTATCTTTCTAAAGATCTGATGATTTTAAAGTCTGGTAATGTGGTTTATCAGTGGAATCTTCAATGTCTTGTTTTCTTTTTGACCTTTTTCTCACTGCAGCAGGTAAAAATATAATTACAGTATTACAAAAATAATTTAATTATATGCATAAACTTTGGCATGGTTTAATGTATAGCATAAATCAACTGCTAACTTGTGTGCTGGAAATTTTCAGTTTTCATCAGATATTTTGCAACAAAACATTTACTTCTCATTCATGACTAAGTACCCAAAAACCAATGGCAATAAGAGACTCAATGAAAATTATTTTTAATTTTTTAAATATATATATATATATATATATATATATATATATATATATATATATATATATATATATATATATATATATATATATATATATATATATATACCCAAAAACAAGGCATTTTACTTTATTTGCTATGACACATGCACATGTGGTCCTTTACATTAAAACTGTCACAAAAATGCACAAGTTTTTTTTCAATGCCTTTCTTTCTATTTTTGAGTTTGAGCCCAAAAAACAAATAATAACAGTATTTTGGAAACACTCATGTATTTGAGTACAATAAATATTTTATTCACATTTCCACCTTTCCCCCAAACACTCCCGCAAAAATGTCCCTGAACCCCTTGAGACAGCCGGTGTTTTAAAATGAGCTGAAAGTTAATCGTAAGTATTAAATGATGCCTTGCGTTAGTTTTAGCGTAATAATCAAAAGTTTGAGAAGCGATCTGTGCCACACCGCCCCTCCCCGAGAGAAGAGAGAGAGGAGAGAGAGAGGAGAGGTGGGGGGGAGAGCGAGAGAGACGCTGAGGGTTACAGGCTCTTTAAAAAAAAATGTTCTCAGTTCCACTCTCAGGGTTCGGAGTGTGAGTGGTAACCCGAGACAGCGCGCACACCTGACGGGGAGAAGGCGCTCGGTGATGCGGTGGCGACTCCGGAGTCACACCGCGCCGCGTCCAGCAACTTTCACCTCGCGTGCTCCTGGAGGATGGCTTCTACATGAGGAGCGCGCTCTGAAGCCGCACCGTGCCGCCGCTGCGCTGTAAACAGAGGCGTCGCTTTGAACTCATTTCCGAGTTTGATTGAACTAAACTGACTCAAAGCAGCGAGCCTTTCACACGAAACCATGTGGAGTAGCGTCATCAAACTGTAATCGGCTCCCCGGCAGGATTGCACCGCTGCACTTTACGCCGATCCCGAAGCGCACGGATTGTTGTTTGTTTCCTCTCTTCGTTGCGAACTGATGTGGAGCTAGAATGGATGTGAAGGGCAGCCGCCTGTACGTCTGCCTCCTGACGGCTGAGCTGCGAGCCGGTGCGCGGTCTCTGTAACGCCGCGCGGATTATCGGCCATGGACGCGTGTGAAGTTGCGCGCCGTTTGTAAGTTTGAATGGGAACTGAGGAGCTCTGTTAAAGCTCAGCATATCCAACATATCCTTATTGTTTTACACCCAGACTGAACAGATCAAGAATGTGCTGATCGGTGTGATCGTAAGCACATGGTCAGGGCCAAATAACAAGAGTGCCGTATCAGGAAAGAAAAAGGCGCACGAGTGATAACGCTGTCTGCGGGCTTCCTGGGGTGGAATCACCACTTGTGTTTGAGCATGATGGACAGACACTGCGTTGTGTATCAGATGGAGTTGATGCTTTTGATGCTCGTCGTCCTGCTTTGGGTCACAGTTTGCGCCGACGACAGCAAAATCATTTCGGACAGATACGCGGTGTACTGGAACAGCAGTAACCCCAGGTAAGCGGGGTAAACATTGTAAACAGGCCCAGCTTTATTTCCATATTTACGTTTTATTTTTATTTTTTTTTGTGGTTTATCTTCCTTAAGCTATCTGATACCCATGACTGAGTGATGGAGTCCCATTAGTATGGACAAACACACTTGAAAACACTCCCTTGCTTCATTACAAACCATGTCCCAGTGACCCAGAGTGCAGTGTATGAATCATTAGGCCACTATTTATTTAAAGAGCAAATGCATTACAACAACAACAGCCACGTGCCAGTTACTCATCATTTCACATTCTGCTTAGACAACTAAACAAGGACACACTTACAGGAAGGCTACAAATAAAGTTGTGTTTCTACACAAAAGCTCTACTCTCTAACATACTGAAGTTACCGCACGGAACCTACTGAAGATCTGTAATACCTAGTGCAATAAAGGAAATAAAAATCTTTACAGGACACCAGGGCAATATATTAGCAACATAATATCATGCACACATTGCACAGGCAGCATGTCACACAAGTTATTATAGTAAATGAATTTTGCTGAATGTAAAAAGAGCCCAAGTGCATACTTAACCGAGCCTTCTCACATTTTTTAATACATTAGAATAGATTATATTGCAAAATCAGCAGCACAGGAATAGTCTCTGTAGTAATGTTACTGTACTTTAAACATCAATTCAACCACTAGTCTGCATGCAGTTGCCTGAGGAACACAGATACATATCAGTTTAACAGTAAAACACCTTACAGAGCACTCAACCTTGTTATAAAGGTTTGCACCAATTTAATGCTTAATAACTTAAATGTTATCCAAGAGTTACAAGGCTGTAAATATTAACACCAAAGCTGTGAACTGACCACATACTGTGTTAATTGCACACCTACAGTGTCGTTTCACAGCTACAGTTTTGTTCAAGTCCATCTGCACACACTGGGATAATTACATCATTCCCTAATCATCAAGGGTAGTCCTTTAATTATTTTTAGTTGGGCTAATTTATGTGTAATGATTATCCATAAACCATAATAACACCGTGCCTTGGTAAATCATTAATCCTGTCTAGAGGTGGAGAAAAGTCTAGTCCTACTTTTCATCAAGTTTACCTGCTGTGTCACTGGAGTTAAAGTGTCCCAGCTGTGAGCAAAATCAGGTTTTTTTTTCCTCGAGTCTGTAAATGAATCTTCCTGCACAGTGCAGGTCATTGTGTGGACTTCAGACTAATACTAGGCCCCACATTTTTAGGTGCTGCACATCGTCTAAGCACCATTTGTTCGCCTCACTCAGTGATGTTGATCTCACTCTAATGCTCTCAGGCATCATTGAGTAGTATAGCCTTCATCATTACCCCCACCCCCAGTTCTGTTTTGACAATACATACAGGTAGAAAAAAGCAAGCGTAGGTTTTGTGTATTTCCCATCTTTTTGTTAAGACCTGCTTCAAAATCAGTACACTAAACATTTTTGTTTTTAATAACCATGTGGTTTGCATTGTAAGATGAAATCTTGAAACCACCTCCTCCATATGTACCATACTCCATGTTCTGGGCAAAGTTCCAGTGTGGCAGAAGGCTGTACTTGATTCTGTAGCCTGTAAGACTTCATACAGTCAAACTTTGTTTTAAAACTGTTCCATGTATGGTGAAGCAGTGCACGCACACACACACACATACACACACACACACACACACACACACACACACATCTTTAAGGCACAATGCCTGACTTCAATTGTTTAGTTTGAGTTAAGTTTGTTTTCTAAAGAGATTTTAAGTTTAAAACTTGAATTACTCATCACTTAAATTACTGGATTTTTAAGGAAGAGAAGGATATCGGACAAAAAAACAAAAGAAATGTATACCACTAGAACATTCTTTTTCTGGTATATTGCAATATTGTTCATGGTATCTTAGCAAAAAGTAAGTTTATAAACTTTTTTATTTGTGAGGATCACTCATGCTGAGCTGTGTGCTACAAAAGTGCACCTCAACTTATTAATGATCAACTTTTAAACGTTTGAACAAAGGCTGTTATAAGAAATGTTTTTTTTATTGTTACTTTGTTGAAGCGGGTGCTTTAATTAGCAGCCTTTTACAGAAAGAAGTGTCAATATTATTTATAGTTTAGCTCTTTATAGGAAATGGTACAATCTATAATCTATATAAAAAGAAAATACAGAAAAAAAACACTGACGTTTGAAATGTTAAGTTGTAATTTTTAAAAGCTTTTTGTGAACAACTACTGATTTAACTGAACCTGTTTAATAAGGTGTTTGTTTAAAAGTTTGCACCAAAATGTGCTTTTTTTTCTCTCTTGTTCTTTGAGTTTTTAACTTTAAATTAGTTACAATAACATACATAAGGAGACTTCAGGTTTTTTTTTTTTTATAGTCAATGATGTACCTCAGTATCTTCTCTCGCTTGAGTTTTACCATCGCAGTTTTAGTATTGCAGTGTTTTTAATTGATTCATTTATATATAATTTTCTTTATTTTATTTTTAGGTTGTATGCTTGCTTTGAGCAATTTGTTTCTTCATTTGAAATGTCTGAATGTACTGGTATGATTTAAATCAATCTAAAATATCTTCTCCAAACTTTTTTGTTTAATAAATGCTCCACAGTGCTGAGCGGTGTTTAAGTTCGGTTAAATGATGTGTGTAAGGGGAATAAGGCAGAGAAGAAGGAGAGTATCGGTGACTGAGACTTTCGAGTTGTGGAGTGAAGCGTAGAAAACAAGGCCGACATTCGCTTTCGACAAGTTCCAGCTGCATAAAGGAAAATGCGGCGATGTCCTAGTTAACATTTTTGCTAAAAAAATCTAAAAATATACCAATTTTCACAGTACACACATGTGCATTAAAGGAGTCCATTTTAACAAAAATGTATAGAAATATTTTAAAACTTTTTTCGTTAGAAAAAGAGACATCGCCAGAGATTATTTAATACAGCATAGACAAAGACTGGTCTTGAGAACGAAACAATAGATTTCTTATTTGTTCATTATAATTTAGTATTTAATTTTGTTGTGTATATTATTTTAAAGCATAATTGTTTTGCGCGTTATTTGGAATAATTTTGCTTAGATATTTTTTTGAAATTATTTATTTTAGTACGCGGAATTTTGAGCACGATTATTGCACGATTTGTTTTTACAGTGATATTACGTTTAATCGCAAGGATTGCTTCAGTGCACATATATTACGAAAAATAGGTTAAACAGGGTATTTTGTGCTTCTGGGTTGAGGTCCTCTAGGTGGCGTTACACTGTATGTTGTTTAAACTTACAGTTTTGGCCGCCATTTTCTCAACTGTGTTGGAGAGGTGTGCTTGTCCTTGGAATGGGGTGAGCTGAAGACAGAAATGGAGCTCATTGTAAACGGGATTTAATACTCTCATTTAAAAACACATGTAAAGCGAAATAATCTAATTGGTGTTCTGGTAGCATATTAGGATATCGATAAATCATTTTGGACTGCAATGTGGAATTGAACTCAGTAATGTGTTGAAATTTATGTTATTTGGGCAAAAAAACACATTTTTCTGAATATTTTCCTCACAGTTAAACTTTTGAGCCTTCGTGTTATTTTATTTTTCTCATTTCAATTAGGACGCATTTTGTGGTCGTCCTGTTGGCGTTGCACAAATGAACTACATCAGCGTATTGCACTTGTAATTAATTTATGGTGTCGGGGGGGCTGTGATTTACTGTTTAATTTCTTCTTCATTGTGTGTGAAACCTATCTCCCTTGAAATTACCCACCGAGCACTAATGAGTGTTCCATCTGCTTGGAACATGACCCGCTACCCTGAAGGTCAAAAAGCAGAGAAATGAGCGCGTATGTTTTTCGGAGTGCACTCTGTACCATAACGCTTTTTGAGATGGTCGAGTAAAGCGCATGACTTATTGCAGTGTTATGGGGAGAGCTGATGATCTGAGGACTTTAACTCAATGACGTATGCCTTAAAATCATTACAAGTATAATCATTCTTTTTTTGGAAATGACCCTTGTCCATTAATAAGGAGCTGCGGTGGTAGAGGCTAGGCACTTATACAGAAAGAGCAGAAGGCGCAGCTTATTCGTTAGTTTGAAAATCGGATTAAGAAGGAACATTGGTCAGCAGGGTCCAGTTTTACAGAAGACACATTGCATCCATTAGAAAGGCTGGAATATGGAAGCACACAGGCATTTCTGTGAAACTTCAGACTGCATTTGTTGAGTTACTGCAGGACAGCTTTATATAAATGTAGGATTTGCTTGAACCCATTTTGCTTAAGGTAATACGAGCAAGGAACAGATTTTTGTACTTGAACATTACAGGCCCATAGTCGCTCTGCAATTTAATATTATTTATAGATATGACCCCCTACCCGAATGACTTCAGACCCCTTTTTTACGCCTGTTCAGAGTTTCTGAAACAAAAAAATAAACAAACGCTAAAATTTCCGAATGTGCAGCGATTGGAAATGATCTGTATGTAAGCTCAGAATTTACTTTATATGTTTAGAAATGAGTTGCTCCATTAACTAAAGTTAAAGTTGTTTAAATTACACCTCCGGTTCATTTCGTACCCTTTTAAAAAGCTTGAATAGTGACTCGGATGTTAATACATTATTGTAAATAATATAAGGACTGAGCAACATCTCATTAAGACTTAAAGTTAGACAATGTAATTTTGGCAAAAGCAATCAGCACAAATTAAAAGTTTGCTGATTAGAAATCGAGTGTTTAAAGACACTGCATTATAAAAATAGAATGGCCCGGGGAAATAGAAACTGGTTGCATGGTAGGACATTGCATTTTCTTTCCAGTCTTAATCAAGGTTATGTGGCTTTCAGTCTCTCCAGTGTCTAAACCTCTAGAAATGATCATGACTGTCTGGATTTTGTCTTAACACTGTAATATTATCGCCCTGGCCCAGTTTCAGGTCCTCATTGTGTGTCCTACTTGAGTCAAAATGATGCTGCGGGATGAATTGAGCCAAACCAGCTGAGCTCCTACTTAAAAACTCAAATGTATTTGAGGTTCAGGTGCAGAACTTAGATTTGTGCTGCATTTTAATAGTTACGCATTTAATAATTATCGTGCATTTAATAGCGAAGATAACCAATCACTGATTGCAATATAAGAAAAAAATGTAATCTAAAATTTGCAAAATAACTACCGAACAGCAATTTCTGCCTTTATATCGTATTTGTATATTGTGAGTAAAATGAAATAAATATATCATAAATATTAGGTAGAATCTAAAGATTCTTTATTAGTTTATCATTGGGTAATGTTTCTTAAAATTAGTCAAAATGCAAATTTGAAATAATTTTCATGAATTCCACATCAAATAATACCAAATTTCTGGTGTTTATTCCATCCTGTGTTTTATACCCAGCAACAGCCCCTACCACCACGTCATCATGCCTTCTGCACTTCTCATAAATTTTAATGCATGACCCACATTCATTTTCCACATTGGCAGTCACGTGCATCAAGAGAACTCCAAACTTGATTTGAGCTTGGTGCTTAGAGAATACAGGCGCTGAGAAGAGCTGAAAGAAGGGTGATTTCTGAGCACTTGATTGTTGACAGGAAGTCCCAGCTAAGCAGCGCAAATGCACCTTTTATTTCATACTTGTTGGAAAGTTACAGTTCTCAGCATAGTCGAAGCTGGACATTCTCAGTTGTATTCTTACCTTTTCATTCACGACTGCTCACTGCTCTCCACATTTGCTGAAAGTGAAATGTGAAAGTGGAGCAGATTCCAGGTGTTTTAAGCGAAGTGTAAGTTAATGTTGCAGAACTTTAGCCTGTCCCTTAAGCTCTTTTGCTACCGAAAATCATATATAAATATAAATCTTTAAGTATGTTTCATTATATATAAACAAGTATATACTTTATTTAGGTATAGCCACATTGTGTGATGCATTTTGCTGCTGAGTCTGCAACTTTCATGATTTAGATTTTCTTTTCACAGCATGTTCTATAAAACTAAATACTAATAATTATAAAATGTTTTAAAAAAATTTTTTATATTTTAATAAATATACACAGTTAGTAAGGGTACATGAACCTATGACGCTATTGAAATGATATCATATAGGATACCTATTGACACCATATAGGATGTGACAAATAAGTGAAATATCACATAATAAATAAATAAAATTAATTAATAAAATGCAAGTTTGTTATAAGTTTTAAGAGGCAGATTTTTTTTATTATTTGCTGGAAAAAGTCTTTAAAATGCCAAAATGCGAACTAGGAAACTATCCAACACAAACTCAATACATACTTATAACTATCTATGTTTGAAATAAATTTATTTTACTTAATGTTTAGAAAAGTATAATGCATTTGCAAAAATATTTTTTTTTGTGTTTTATTTAATGTGTTATTATTTTAGTACATTAACATTTAAATTTAAATACGATAATTTTCTGCAAACCAGTACACACAATATTTACTGCAAATAAAATAAAAAATAAAACATTGAAGCTACATTATTTATGCATGTTGCACATGTCATGTTTTATTGTAGTTCATTTCAGTAAATACACAGTATTTGTAAATGGGGAATATGCAGATGGTTGTGCCCTGTTGAGGATGTGTTCACTTGTTTTTTACTTGGAAATTCAAAATAACATTGACTTTGATCCAGAACTCCCAAACCTTTGCATTTGAGGTTAAGGAAAAAGAAAAAGAACACTGCACATAAACATATTTTTTGTAATAGATCTTCTATCAAACTTAACAAATGATGAAGCAGAAAATGGAAATACTGGATTTTAGAGAGAATAATGAAGATTTATGTGACTATGTTAAGATAACATAAAAATATAACTTCGACAACTTTACATAAAGAAATATAACAAATGTAATTGGATATATAAAATAATGTGTAATTACAGAAATACTTTTAAACCTGACTTGATGATGATTACATGATAAAGTTTTATTTTGTTTTTAGCCAACCTTTTTTTCATTTGATTTGGTGTTAAATAATAGGTAAAAAAGTTGAATAAAACTACACAATCTAACATTTTTTGTAATAAAATCATATTTTGTAGTTTTTGCGTACTACAATGTGTGTAATAAAATTCTGTGCTTTTTTATTTAAAATAAGTATAAAAATATAATACAATGCTCATAATATAGAGTATATTATATATTCTGGCATTAAAAAATGTGATTGTGATTGAACATTGAACGGTTGTAGAACACGACGATTTATAAAAATATATATTATATTTTTCACTTTTGGGTTTTTTTCTCACTCCCTGTGTAGTTGATGCTTACTGTGCCACTGAGCATGGGTACTTTTTAAGGGAGAGAGTGGGCATTGGCTATACCGCAGAGTGGAGTGAGCCCTGACCTTCAAGCATTGAGAAAAGTTTGGGAAAGGGAAGAATGGAGCATGTAGGAGGAGAGAAAGCTTGTGAACAGTGTTGCACCGCAGTCCGAGTCACCTGGGACTTTTCTCTACTGATTTGCAGACATGTCAAACTTGTCATTCTCTCAAAGCCAGAAACTATTTTTTCTGTGGTTTGATGTCAGATGGGGGCTCAGGGGTTATGAGCAGGCTGAAGAGAAATGGTCAGGCCCTCATTTTAATACCTTCTGTAAAATCCGCCATGGACTTCAGCAGGCACTCTTTTATCTACAGTAAATCTGACTCTGCTAGAAGTTCAACAAATTCAGCTTTTTCAGGAGGGTTCTAATGTCAACAGTCAACATTGAGACTCGGTTTTCCCAAAGGTCAAAGTTCTCAATGCGGTAGTACTGTTAGTTTGTTTTTAGGATTATTTGGCATTTATTTTCAAGATCAGACACACACACACACACACACACACACACACACACACACACACACACACACACACACACACACACACACACACATATATATATATATATATATATATATATATATATATATATATATATATGTATGTGTGTGTGTATATATGTGATGTGTGTGTGTGTGTGTGTATCTGTGTAATCTTAAAACAGTACTGTTCAGGCAGGAAGGACAAAAAACTCTTAAATAACTTAAACTTTGTGTAGTTACTATAGCAGAGATACGTGTTTTTATTTGTACAGCTACAGCATGCAAATGTTTAAACAGTCATGGTAGAATTTCATGTTCTATTCATTTCCTAAATGAAAATAAATCAGCACGTCCTCTATATCTAACAAACGTCTGCACAGTTTCATGCACAGACTTTTTAAAGCATGTTGACAGCACTAAGAATTTTACTCAATACAAAGTAAATCCAAAGGATGGAATATTTCATTATGCTCCTTGGCATGGCACGCAATTTAAAACTTATGAATTGTTTATTTCTGCAGTTTTCCATTTAGTCATATTGGCCCGTGATTGACTGTGGGTAACTAAAACCACAGAAAGCGATACTGCGTATAAGGGAGGACAATCGTGGTCCATAGGCAATATTTCCTTGTTCCGGTTAAGTTCTTGTTAAGATGAGACACATGGAAAGTAAAACTTTTTTCGAGAGAGACACATGGAAATTTATTTTATTTGAAAATCATCCCTAGCCTTGCATGACCTGGCAGAGTCTGTTGTTGGTGTCTGGAGAAATGCTCAAAAATTTATGTGAATCATAAGTCAGGTTTAAGAACTTCCTATGTGGGCCAGAATGGCTTATACTAAAATGTACTGTACTGTATATGTGTGTATGTATGTATGTATGTGTGCATGTGCGTGTGTGTGTGTGTGTGCATATTTATAAGAGAGAGCAAGAGGCTCTTAGTATTTTTTAAATTGCTATTTGATTTAAGGTTAAACATCTATCAGTGTTTGTATTACCACAGCATTTTAATGTGTTTTACTCACAGAAAAAAGCTGAAGATTTTGTATTTTGTATTCTTTAAAAAAAGACCTTGAAAACAGGAAACTAGCCTGACAGCAATAAAAAGGCCAGTTTGAACTGTGAATGGTATGTTCTCTTAAGCCAGTTCACACATGCACCATGACCCTGAACTTATCTAGACATTACCCAGAGGAGCTGAGTTCCTATCCAAAATAAATATAAAGCTTTTTAATGATCTTAACAAACAACCTATGGTCAGAAACAGATTAAGTATCTTAGTGTAAGACACTTTCTTGTCGATGGTACATTTGCGAAATGAGCAGATTTATGGAATACTTTAAGAACAGAAAACTATTGATGTTAAATATTAAAATATTTTATATTTTTGTTTATTATATATATATATATATATATATATATATATATATATATATATATATATATATATATATATATTCATTCATTCATTCATTATCTTCCACTTTATCCTATATTAAGGTCGCGGTGGGGTTCCCCATGCCCATCCAGGGGAAAACGTTTCGGGCGCTGGGCAGATACACCCAGGACAGGTGCCAATCTATCGCTGGGCACACACTCACCCACTCACACAGACACGCACGCATACACACTCTATATGGGGCAATTTGGAAAACTCAATTGACTTGATCCATGTTTTTGGACTGTGGGAGGAAACCTGAGAACCTGGAGGAAACCCATGCAGACACAGAGAGAACATGGAAACTCCACCCAGATACGGATTCGAACCAGGAATCCCTAGTGCTGAGAGGCGAACATGCTAACCACTAAGCCACCGTGCTGCCCCTATATATATTTATTTATTTTTGTGTATAACTAGACATTTAATTTGTTTCCTTTAACAGTTCACTACAGCTATTGGCTCTGGAGTAAGTTTTTCTCGTTCTTACAAGCGTTAAGCAGCAAATCACAAATGAAAAAACACAAATGATAGAATCAGTCAGACATTATTCTTCCATCACCTACATATAAAAAAATTTGTGTAACTATTTTAGGCCATCAGCAAATTGAGTTGGGCAGCATGGTGGCATAGTGGTTAGCACTCAGCGCTGGGTATCTCTCTCAGCACTGGGTATCCAAGTTTGAATCCCAAGCTGGATAAGTTTTCCATGGTCTCCCTGTGTCCTTGTGGGTTTTCTCTGGGTTTACCCGAAAAATTCCTCCCTGGAATGGGCATGGGGAAGATCATGATTTGAGAAGATGAGCAAATTGAGTCAAAAATTCACACACAGTGAGTCAGTGTGTTGATGTAGTTTCTATTATCCACCTATTATCCATGTGTTAAACCACAACAATATAAACATCTCTGAAGGGAGGGTATTTTTCACAAAAATTTCCAACTGGAGAGACTCAGGAAGTTCTGTCACTAAGGGTTGATGCTGAAGAACGCTATAAGACTTGGTTGTTTACGAGCAAATTAGGAGCAGACTACATGACTTCATGGTGATTTCCACAGTGTTCTGCACATTCGACCAGATGTCACTCCCCACCTGAACCAAACGCAATATTTCCAGTAGGTAAGAACGCGTCTGCACAATCTCCTGTTGTGTGCTACGTGTCTGAAAGGGCAACTTCAGACCTGATTCTCTAGACATTGTCCCAAGTTCAGAGCAAATAGTATTAGATTCCTTGTTAGGAGCAGAAGTGCATGTCTGTAGCACAGAGGCCAACAGGGCCACAGCTTGAAACAAGTGACATTTAGGTTTCACTAGTATCAGAGAGTGAAAGTGTTGATGTTGAGAAAGACTGGAGACATGAGAGGATTGCCTTTTAAAATCATTTTCTCTGTGTTGTTGATGGATTCTAGAGGATTTTACCGGCTTTTTAGTGTTTAGCTTGTAAAATGCATTATTAGATTTAGTCTTGTATTAAGGCTCAGTAATGAAAAGACAGGAATGTCACATTTCAGTTATTCTTGTGCCCCACGCAGGTTTAGAGGATTTAAGTACTTAAAGATTAGAGTACAAAGTTTAGTTGATGATGTCAGCATAATATTGCATCAAGAATCATTTATTAATATAATTTTACATATATTCATTTTGGGAGAAGGTTGTACACTTGTAGGGATGAACCGATGGTCAAAATCCATGGCATTTCATTAGTAGGCCTTTAGTTATAGTTCTTATAATTCATTTCATTTTCATGTTCATATTTTTAATTAGACTAATGTTAATTGAAACAGCTCTGTTGTTGGAGCAGGTGAAACTCTGCATTACAAATCATACACATACGATTATTTGATTGATTGACTGATATTTGATAGAATTCTGTTTGTAATTCTTTCTCCACTTATGTTTTTGGTTTTGCTTATTACTTTCTAATGTTGACTTTTGGTTGGTGTAACCTTAAATTTGTGTTTAATAATCTAGACTTTTTTCTCTACTACTTAATGTCTGAGATATTCTTTAGCTGATCTGTGCTGATTATATATTGTAAAACACTGTATATGTAACCTAATTATATTTAAGAAATAAAATAAAAACCCTGATTATTTATGTAATTTTTTGACATTTTTTAGTGTTGGGTTAAAGTGAAGACTTACAACCAGCAATATATTTTTTTAAATAATAAATATAATTTTTTAGGTTCTCATAGTAACCATGTACAGATGTTATTGTTAACCTGAGCACCTATTATTTCTCACATGGTCTTAAAACTTTTAAAATAATGAGGTTTATAATATATACTTTTTACAGAAAGGAGAATGACATTTGAGACAGTTGGATTCAGTGAAAATGTAGTTTAAGTGTTTTTTTTTTCATTTTCACAAATTTACTTTTAAGTGAACGGTAACTAAATTAAAACTCACAAGAACAATTTTTATTAATTATTGAAGTAATGAGTGTGAGGTAAGTAGGCATTATGGCACATTGCTGATGGACATTGTGCAGTGTGCAGTTACCTCCACCATCTGTTGCTACACGCATCCATCAGTTATTCAATCTAAGAACAGACATGGAGTCTTCATAACACATCAGTATAATGGTGACATGGTGGAGGTTTTTTTTTTTTTAATGGCTCGTATATAGTAGTGTTTCATGTTCAGTCTGTGTTGATAATATATTTTTTGAATTGATGATGTGATAATTAACACTTTTAATAATGTCCATTTAATATTCTGTGTATAATTATTCCAACCTTGATGGATTTTATACAATAGTTGATTCCGGCTTTGGTCTGATTGGTTGAGAAATGTTGTCACTTGATAAAATCACAGTCTTTAAACACCAAAACTGTATCACTCCACTGAGGCGTTGCCTTTCATTAAACATTGTACAATGCAGGTCTTTGAACCGGAGCCGAGCGCTCTGCGGCAAGCTGTTGTTTTACCATGACTTCTCTACTAATCAAAATGAATACTGATTAATAATATAATTAAAAGTTATTATACCATTAATTTCGTTAGCAATCCTTATCTATTTTGAATTGTAACATCAGCTTGGTATTGCCGTATGTTTCGTAACCACCACACCGGCGTTCACTGAACATATCACAGAGCAGATGTTTAAACTTAAGCAGAGCGTTGTGGGGTTATTTGCTGCTTCACCATGTTATTTTTGATAATTTAAGACAAATCAGTTAACAATAATTTATATAATAATTAAAGATAATTAATACAAGTAATACAAACTTTTTTTTTTTTATGTAATTATTGATCTTATTCGTAACTTCAGCACAGTGATGCTTTGTTTAACGCAGTTACCACAAGGAATCTCATAATACTTTATTGCAAACTCCATCTGGTGTAGTATGTTTATATGATCTTAGGCAACCGAGTTTGTGGAACCAAAAAATATTATTAAATAGACAAATTGTTTTGAATCTGTAGTTGTTTATTTCTGATAAACTAAAAGCTCTTGTTGAAAATTATCATAGAAAATAGGGCTGGGGAAATGCATCGACTACGTCGACGTAATCGATTACGAAAATACGTCGATTTACATGACTTGCGTTTACGCCTCAACAAAATGGTGGCGCCCTACTGGTAAGATGGTTTATACAGAGTGCGGCAGCTAAAAATCGCCCGCGTGCATCTTAAGTGTGGGAGCACTTCACACAGAAACACAACAGCGTGGTGCTCTGTAAGATTTTCAAAGTGGAGATGGGTTTTCACAACAGTACAACTGCTATACACAAGCATTTAAAGTGCAAACATTCACACCAGGATGTCAGCAAAATATCCACATGTGCGCAAAACAGCAACTTGGGTTCGGTTTATTTGTTTGTATTTTTTTCTTATCTTAGCACATTATTTTAAGACTTTAACACATTTACCATGTATCCATTATTAGACGTGCATTATTAAACATTTCTTCGTAGTCCTATGTAGTTTTTCTTAATACCACTGATGCATCATGTTTTCATGTCGTATTCAGATAAATTTGAATGTCCGTGCTTTTATATAGTTAACATATATAGTCCAATGTGCCTCAAAGTCAGTGCAGTTTTTTTTTTTTCACCAAGAACCGACTCGTTACCTGGTGAAAGTAACTATTTGAGACAAAAAGGATACATTTTTATGTCCAGTATTTTTAGGAAAGACATTTCAATAATAGTAAAAGACTCCACCATACACAAAATATTGAACCATCATTCTAATTTGCTTTATATTATAGTTGTGGCTAAGATTTGATGTTTGATAAAGCTGTTAATGCTAAAGCATTTTTATGTTTGAATAGTGCCCTTAAGAGCAATGTGTTTGATTAAAGAAAATTATTAAAATATTAAAGGTTTTTATTTTTCATTATTTTCTAGAAGTTATTTTTAATTCCAAACACAATCACATTAAGGTAATATTTTTATATTAACCAACTAATCGAAAAAAATTTAATAGAAATTTAATTATTTTAATTGATAGAAAATACTTTTTTAGGTGCAGCCCTAATAAAAAGCTGAGACGATCTACGCCACAAGCATTCATCTAATTTTTGCAACCAAATCACAGCCCTGACTTCATTTGCGAAAACACATGGTTCTTTGGAGATCCTCCAGATCTCCAGACCTACAGAGTAGTAACATTACCAAGAAATCTCAACATGTCCGAAAGCTTTCCCAATATCTTTAAACATTTTTAATTGTTTTAAATATTCCATATTAATAGCATATTCATAAAAATGCTTTATATTAAAGATGTTTTTGTTTTATTGTATTTTCCCAACTTTTGTCCTAAGAATAAAATTGTAATATGGAATTAATTGAAAAAAAAACAGCTGTAACCCTGGGTTCAGTTCAGATATTCTATTAAATAACTGTTTGACATTGAAAGACATTTCACTGTAAATTTAAAGCTGCTCACCTGCAGTTAAGAGAAAATGCTAATTGTATTCATTTATTTGATGACAGAAAAATCCTTTATATTTGCCTTCTACAATAAATTCCACTAGAATCTACATCACAGCACAGTCCCAATAATATAGCTTCTTTAAAACAGATCATAGTTTTAAATACTTCCACAGTAGCTTTGACTTGAGTTAATCTGAGCTGAGATATCAACTGGACCAATAATACAGGACCCTGCATCACCTCTGGGCACTGGTAGGGCCAGCTGAACATCTGGATATGGAGAGATTAGTGAACCTTTGTAGTAAGTTTTAACAGGATTAGCCATTCCAGCTCAGGTGCTGCACTAATAGGATTAGGGAATCCCTTTTCTTGTTCATCCCTCCGTTAAGACGAATTATGCGCCATAAAAACAATAGGGTAGTTCTGTGCAAGGACTGAGGTTGGGGGTGAGTGTTGCTTTGGATTTGAGTGGCATCAATTGCTCTGTGAGTAAAGATACTGATTTCAAAATGCCCAGATCAACTCCATTATTGTCTGTTTAAAAGAGCACAGTGTTACTCAGTGTTAATGTTGGATTATAGACCAAACTGTTCAGGCCACAGTTTTGCCAGTCTGCCACTAATAGGCCTTTAATCATGATGTTACAATCTCTGTAAGTTGTTCCGTTTAAGAGCATCTGGTGAAGACTGTAAATGCAAATGTCCGCTGCATAATAATCATTTGGAACTGCCACAATAATCTCATCCTCTCAGAAAGACTATACGATGTCAGTCGAAAACAGTGAAATATCTTTAATGTCGTGGGATGTAGTCCAGGTTTTTTCATTGCTTTTGCCAAATTGGTTCTGGGCTAGACTCCAGAACCCTCAGCGACTCTAGTTTGGACACACCACATACAGTCCCAGTCAAAAGTTTCAACACACCTTTTTGCTCCACTTATTGTCCATTGTCCACAATTTCAGACTGTAGTCCATCTACTATGTTACATACTGTGTACATCCCCTTTACTCTGTTCTCTAATGGTCAGGACCCCAATAGTAGCACCACAGAGCAGGAGATATTTGGTTGGTGCATTATTCCTATCCCAGCAGTGTCTCTGCACTAAAACCCCCTCACCACATCAGTGTCACTGCAGAACTGACAATAAACAATACACCACCCAAATTATACCTGTTCTGTGATGCTTCTGACCAATAGAGAACAGAGAGAGAACTAACAAAAAACAAAACAAAAAGATGTATTAGTCTGTAACTGTAAATATATAAAGTCCATCAATATGATAAGTGGATAAAATAGACAAGAGGTGTGTCCAAACTTTTGACAGGTACTGCGTATGTTGTAATTAATGAAATAATTCTAGACAAATACATGTCACAGATACTTTGACTGTCTATTTAAAGTAAATGACCCCACCTGCAGCCAGTAAAATACACTGTGTTTGTTTTTAACTGATTTAAGTTTTTTAGGAAATGCAGGCCGAGATAGCAAAATAAGATTAGGAAGAATTTAACTCTATAAAATAATTTGAAATGTGCCAGATCCTGTGCTTGTTTAATTTATTATAATCCTAAACCTGATCTTTGTGTTTCTGAGGCATTAAAAAGTGCAATATCATTTGTTGTGCTGTGACTGTCATGTAAATGACTTCTAAAATGCTAATTGATAGACTTTTTATTAGAAAGAGCTACTAAATGTTTTCAGAGTGGGTGTAATACAGGTGGGAAAAAACAAAAGCACATTGCTTCCCGACATAATGCCTAAAGCTTTTAGTGACTGATGTTTTTGTGGCTCTGCAGCACTGTTCAAAAATACTTTAATAGCTTGTCTGATCTTACAGTAATCTTTCATGGTTTCTGTAATTACAAAACACAATTCAGACATCCTTCGTGTGAAATATTACTGTGAAAACATACACATGTTGTTCCATGTGTTTCGTGCAAGTTCCCTGCTTTTTACATTCTGGGTGAAAGGTCAGTGACTAACTGCACAAAATGGTGTTCTTCTAAGGGCTAAACAGGGAAATGCTGAAGAAGAATGTCGTTAATTCCAGGGTTTTGGCTTGAAATTCCTGGCTCCTTTAGAAAGCTTTGAGGTTGTTTGGTGAGATCTCTGATCTTTAGCTGTTTCTAAAGATGTGTGGAGAGACGAATGGAACAGAGTGTAGTTGCATATGAGGGTTGTGAGAACTGTATCCAAATCTAAACCTGCAATTTTCTCATTACGGTAAAACGGATGCCTTTACAAGCATTAATTAAAGTCTGGTTTCATGGTGTCTCATTATTGATAAGTGCCATTTTATTTGTTACTAATGAATTTCATTAGTGTAGCTGAAGTCAAACCTCGGTCTGCAGTTTATTGGCGTGGTTTTAAACCCTCTAGCGCCCGTTGCTTCCTATCTCCCTCCCTCTGTGTGTTTTTCTTTTTCTGACTTTAATGTTGAAAACTAATACAGATTGGAGACTTTTGCTTAGTAGATTATGACATCTTAGAGAGGTTTCCAGTCTATTGGAAAAATATCATTAAACACATTAAACATGTTGGGGATCGAGGTTAAAATCTGGTTGGAGTTTCCATGTTCTCCTCATGTCTGTGAGTGTTTTACGGGGTTCTCAAGTTTCCTCATGTCCAAAAACATGGCAATGACAATTGCCTCTATCCAAATTTCCCCTATGCAGTATGTATGTCTGTGGATGCATTGGATGGATTGCCGTTCTGTCCTGCGAAGGATTGGCTCCCTGGCACCCAGTATTTGTCTAGCACCTAAAACGTTCTCCCCTTGATGGGTATTGGAAATCCCTTACCGTGACCCTAGTAGAGGATTGAGTGGAAGATAAGATGAGAAAGGGTTCTTTTGGACTGTGGAAGGAAGCACAAACATGAAAAACATACAAATTCCATACAGATTAGATCTTGTTTGTGTTGTTTGGGAAGAGGCACCAGGACCTCCTTGCTTTAAATCACTGCATCACACTCACCATATAATAAAATCAGTCACGTACCTAATTCTTTTAAATGTTTTTATTCATAAAAAAAAACAAAAAAAACAAAATATGTTTTTAAAATAACAATCCAGTGTTGATAGTTTATAACAAATGTTATCAAAGAGATGATTAGACTTTCATTTCTTTTGGGGCAATTTTGAGCCACTTACACAGTGCTTATATAAATACATGTAGAGATTTTCTACTCCATCCATCACCCTTTAAATTCATGCATTTTAAATTAAATCTCATGCATCAGGTTTATGATCCACATCATCCCACGTAGAGCCAGAAGCACTAGCGAGAGAAAGACACGACCATTACTCGATACCCGATCTCTTGAAATATGACCATATCGGTCCTCTGAGCCAGTATCAGTATCAAATCAGGAAGGCTAGATGTCTACATTCATAGGATCCAGGAGAAGTGATGAATGATAGAGTCCAAGCAAATGAGTATTAAGTTCTGAACAGGGAAAAATCAGCAGTGCTGGGACTTGAACCTTTAAACTTTTGATTAATAGTCCTGTAACTTAACCACCACACCTGTTTAATGCACATATTACACTATTTGCACGTATGTTGTTTAATTGCTTCTTGCTTCATCGTATGCCCTATTTGTAATTTTGTAATCATATACATGTTCATTCATTTTTAAATGCGCTTATCCTAATTAGGGTTGTGAGGATGGGGGTGCTGAAGCCTTTCCCTGAGACACTGAAGAGTTTGGCAGACTTTTACAAGGTGGACAAAGCCACAGATTGTTGGAGATGATTAGAACTTCTAAAGCAAACCCTGCAGAGATGCAGAGAACATGCAAATTATACACCAAAACTGTATAACTTGTTTACCCTGCTTGGGAGTAGAGTTTATGACCTTCTTGCTGTAAGGCACATGGAAAAAACACGTTTTTTTGTACTATCTACATGCCTAAGTCACATACTAGATAAATTAAAAACATTGAAGTACAAATTTACTCATCAGCTTAAGCATTTAAAAATTTAAAGAATGCTATAACTTGCTTTGTATTATTTTATTATTACTTAATACTTTAAAAATTATAAAAAGCAAATATGCGCATTAAAAAAACATTCCCAATAATTTTGATACCTTAATCATCCATGTTAATGTAAAATTAATGTAACAGCATGCCATATGATCATCCTCCTGCATAAAGAATAAGAGTTTAAGGTTAAGCGATCGGGTTGCAGGTCACTTGTCCAACTTTCACCAGGTCAAATTACTTTAGAAAATAGCAAGCATCTTTTTGTTTCCTTTTGTACATGTGATGTGGCATTTCTGTTGGAAACAACAATCCATTAATACGCAGAGTACACGCTGGGAGTCCCACAGTGCATTCAGAAGCTTTTAGAACCTACCTTACACTGAACACTATTACCGTCCTGCAGAAGTAGCCTTTCTCTAGGTTGTTTAATAGTCATACAACTTGTCCCTCTCCCTAGTAGCTTTTGGCAGTTGTCTCGGTAACTGGTTTGCTCACCAGGTGTCCGAGCAGTTAGTGCTTCTAAAAAGTCTTGTATCTCCGCTCAGGCCAGGGAAGAATTTCACGGGTCATTATGAGCGCTCATAACCGCACTGATATAAAGGACTTTTCAATATGTGCTCGTTATTGTTTTCTCGCAATGACCCATTGAGATTGAGATCTGTGGAGCCCACACCCATCACCATGGATTGGATGACAGCCACACTGAAGTGGAAGCATATGAGAACACAGGCATCATGTCATCAGCCCTATGAACTGGGTTTTAAAACTAGAGAAAATCAGGCTTTTTTGTAAAGACCTTTCTGTCTCTTACATCATATTTGAGTTTTTGCCCAGGCCTTATGCTCACATGCCCACAATGTGCATGAAGAACAGTTGCTATCTGAAGATTGGACTTGCTTTAAACCACAGTAGGTGGAGCTGGACTCTATCTGTTCATATCCTCATATGTCACATCTGCTAACTTACATAAGAGAAAAGCAGTTTAAAATATAATGCTATGTTAATATTCACTGATTATATAGTAATGCCCTCGGCGTCTTCCGCTCCGATGCGACGACTGTAACATCTGCTTGCCCCGCCCACTATGCTTCACTTCCCAGGAAAGCTGGAAGCACTGGGTCAGGGCTGTGCATCCTCTCTTTAGAACATGCGTGCGAAGCCCACAGGTGTCGTCATCGGTCACATGTGTCCTCTTTGTTCCCAGGTTTCATCACTAAATGTAACGGGATGAGAAACAACGAGGACCGGAGACAGGATTTCCTCTGCTCAGAATTTTTACCACATTCAAAATACACCTGTTTGCTGGTAGAAGGGCCATTAACCCTCATCTTCGGCTATTTCCAGGTCTCTCCCTATTGTATAAAGATGTCTGAATGGGCTTTGAAAGATGACTATGTACCAACTAACTAGTTCTATGCTCTTCAACGGTTTACAAGGCATTAATGGTCAGCTACATTATCCAGCATTTTGAAGCTTAAAAGCAGACAAACAGACTAGTAGTTGACAGACAAACGACTACACTGTGTTTCCAGATAATGATCGAGTCCTGAATCAGTAGTGACATGTAGACATGGGTGGCTCGCATGTTCCCCGTAAAGAAGGCAGTTACAGATCCGTGAAAACCAGGTGACTGGATCTTTTATATCAAACTTTAATCCACACACAGGGATTAAAGTGCCTAAAAGAGACTCGACTGCAAGAGTCTTTTCTGCTACATTAACTTTAACGAATAGTATTTGAGCGGTCCAGGAACATCAATCCCCACTTCTTGCTGTTGCTCCTTCATCCTTGTCAGAGTTTGGCACTTGCAATTAGATGAAGGTCCCAGTTCTACTTCACTTGGAAACTCGGGCCCAGTTCTGGACCTCAGAGCTGAGTAGACATGAATGCTTGTTCAAGGAGCTACATGATTGATCAGCTTGTAAAAACGAATCGTGTGCATTAAATTTGTTTCGCTGATAAAACTGATGAAACATTATAAGAAAAAAAGATCTTGACAATCGTTAGCATTAAGATTTTAGTAAAATGTGATGACTTTCTTGAAAATTATCATCTGATGATGAAAAAATATGCGTTGGTGTGGGTTACATACTATAGACTGTACTTTTACTATTTTCATTAATATTGTTTTTAAGGTCAACATTCTTGATGTTATTTTTGTTGCACTGACAAAAATGAATAAAATCAAATCTGCCACTACAATGAGATTTGGCAGCAGAATAATTTCATTAATTCATTGCAGTGGTGGAGAAATTATTAGAAAATGGTTTAGCCTCTAGTAATTTTTAAAAACTATTTCACATCCAAATATTAATGTGAAAGAGTAATTTATAGGATTGCCTGTAGACCCTTTATACTATTATCACTTTATACCAAAGCCTGTGAATCACAGCTATGTATTTTTACTGTAATTTTAAAAGAAATCAGAAGCACACATTACATCTTGAAGAAACATAAAGTATTCCATTGATATTTTCAGATAATTGGAAAGAGACAGAAAAACATAATAAAAAAGGTCATAAAAGCAGTCATTATCTTGTCACTATAGTGTACATTGCTGTTTCAGCCATATTGAAAACTCATTCTGTGTTCACTTTCATATTGTTAAATGCTGGCAGTGCCTTCATTGCATGGGTGGGTCACGTTGGCACAGAGCAGCAGGCTTGTTAATGCTGCCCTTAATCTCAGCCTCTCAGGAGGGCACCATGCCCACTTTCTCCTGTCTGTTTGGAAGAAGTGCTCTCCCAGCACTCTGCTAAGTACCTTTCAGGCTGCTTAGACAGGAGAGATGGAGAGCATTAGAACCGCCTCAGGCCCTCACCTCCACCTAAATTGGTATCCTAGATTGAGGTGGTGGACAGCAGCAGAGCCCCTTGACGAAACTCAGGATTTTTGTCCCCTTTCGTCATTTAAAACTCAAAACTACTTTGAATATAGCGTCCAAACCAAAACTAACAAGGCTTTTATATTTGTTTATTATGTTTACAGCAACACTGCAAAGTAAATCATGTATCAAGATCACTGATGGCAAAATAAAGTTTTGTTTTTCTCTAAACACTCAACCTTTACCAGAGTGAACACAGAACACAGCACAGGGCGGCTCAGTAGAATACTTGAAGTGAAAGCTAATACATTTGGCTCAGGTATCATCTGTTTAGTTTTATCATACATCATAGGTCATCAAGTCACAAGGTGGAATGCAGAATCTGATTGTCCGAGTATTAAACCTGAAAATATTTTCACAAGATAAGTTAGTCCTGTGGGAAGCAAAAAACTAGAACTGTGGAAAAATCTTTTTTTTCCCAATAATAGTGATTTCTTGTTATTACTTATTATCTGTTATTATTTGTACTGATTGATGTTCATTATTAGTAATGCATTTTCAGTGTTTTATGAAATTGCATTGGTGTTTTAAGTTTTATAATTATGCATGTGCAACCGACGGTCAGCAAGTAGTGAATCTATGTTAACGCGTGTAGTTGAAGCAGTATATTAAAGTGTCCATTTGAAAAACAACTGTCATATTTAATATCTTATATCTTGCAACAATATAGCTGAATTATACATTTATATGATAAACAAAATATCAGAGTTTCTCTCAAAATGCTTTTACCATGTTGCGTTGGATTGCTTTTTCAATGATTTGGGTCTCTGCGTTTTTTAAACTAGTCAGTATGTTCTGTTTAAAAAATTTGGGTATATTTGACTCAACTTTTAACTGTAATTACAGGCAGCAATTAGTCCAAAATTTCTTTGAACCCCGTACAGGTCTGGTACCTGTAACACATTTACAGAACTTCGTACGGGCTTATGTGTATTTCTGGAAAAGGATTTGTATAGGAAACACACACACACACACACACACACACACACACACACACACACACACACACACACACACACACACACACACACACACACACACAGAGATTTGCCCTTAGAAAATAGTTGATACATATTTCTTTTAAATAAATACTATTATTTTTGTTATAGGTATATCTTTATGCTACATATATTCAGTAATTATTTGTTCATAGAGATTAATTTACAACACAGTGCCACTTTTTTATTATGATGAAAGTAATTACTTTATTGAATTAAATGTTTGTTTTAATAAAAAAAAAAACCTAAAAAACATTCGACTGCCCTCAAAGAATAAATTGTAAAGGGAATGACTCTTATATATTTTCTTTTCTTTAGTAAATAAGTCCTGAAAGCTGTTAATATAGTTCGAAATGTGATGTGTGAATTTCTGTACCAGACCTTTTAAGGACAAGGGTTGCCATCAGAAAGCCTTCTTTTAACATATTTCTGCTGCTGTGCACATTACTCCAGTTTGGTTTTAAAGCCAGAACCACATGACTAAGAGTCTAACAAGCACTGATTTACAGCAAACACTTGCACATTGTACCATGTGCCACTCAGTTTTGTGGTGTGTGTGTTAAACAGTGTTCTCATGGCTTTTTTTTTTTTTTTACTAGAGGGGGTGTTGGTAGTCAGTAATGTGATACAGGAGCCAACAGCATTCCAACGTTGTGGCTTTCAATCCTGGCTTGGAATCAGTCAGGAGTGTGAGGGTTGGTGGGGAAGGGAGGGGTGGGGGGTTGAATTGGCATTCTTGGTAAGCCACAGCCGGGGCAGGTTTCACTGGCATATGTTACACAGGTATCTGTCAAGAGCTGGGGTCTGTTGTTCCTGGAGATACTGAGATGCTGCCGGCTAAGGGGAGTCTTTATTAGGAGCATTTTCTCTGAGCAAAACCTTAACAGATTGCTTATTGATTGGAGCTGGAGCTTAACGGTAGAAAAACAAGTAAAAAGCAAGAAAATTCTGCCACTTTCGACAGTTGTCTGAGCAACATTTTATCTTTTGCTCTACTGCAATAAGCACTGTGTAATACACTTCATCACATCCTGTTCCTACACAGGCATAGCACCAGAGTCCTCATATATCACTGCCTGTAGTGGGATGTGTGTGTATGTGTATGTGTGTGTGTGTGTGTGTGTGTGTGTGTGTGTGTGTGTGTGTGTGTGTGTGCGCACACACATGTATTATGCATGCACACTATAAAGGAGACTGATGTTTTTCCACTGCTTCTTTGATTAGGATCTACGTTTGACCCTTTGATTATATTTCCTGTGTTCCTTTGTTTCTTTAAATATGGAAATAATCACGTGAAGACAGGTATAGCTTTCAAACATCACTTTATGGATTTGAGTACTAAATAATAATTGTAGTCATTTTTTTCCCTGGCAATAGTTCATGAGCTGCAGACAATAGTTAAATTCCTATATATACTGATCTGATACATGTGTGATCAAATACATATTAACAATGATTTATCCAACATTCTGTATGATATATTTATTTTGTTTATTTCGCCAGTTGGTTTGCGATGTTGTGTATTGGCTGGTTTTTGGATGCTGAACCAGATTCTTTATGTGTATTTAGCACACAGTTGTAAAGTTCAAATTAAGATGGTGTTCTCTATTATGTACCAGGACCAATTCACAACTTCTGCATGGGTCATTTTAGAGTGGGTGTTTTTTTTATTTATTATGTTACTTTTTATTGGATGCAAATTTGAAATAGCAGGAACAACAAGGTGATTTATACTTTAACTGCAGTATAATTAGGTGTTTATTTAGAATGAGTTAAAAGAGAAGTGTATGGCTGGATTTTTCTACACAAATACAAAAGACTTGATAATTAGCTGGTTAAAGTAGATCATGAATTATGTATTGTAATTAGGGGAAAAATACTAATTAGCCAGTGTTCGGACCTCGGCTGCTGCCCGTTTTCAAAAACGCTAGGTAAACTAACAGCATGAGTCGATTTAAGTGTAGTTCCAAATGCATATTTCACCACTTACCACTGGTAGCGCTAATTATATCCAATAGCTGTCGGAGCTGCATCACAGTCATCTAAATGCTGCTACAGTCACTTTAATAAAATAATTTCCTACCAGACCTACAACGTACTTTTCTTTTTGTACGAAGGTTGCAAAGGATTGTTGTAAAAGGCAGCGCAATAACCGGAGAGGTAATGGGATTATGTAAATTGGAGGGCTCTTAAAGGACCTATTTGAAGTGGTTAATGGAGATTATGGAAATGGTTCAACGACTAAGGAGCTTGAAGTGAAAATGAAAAGGCCGTTGGAAGGTTTTGGGAGGAGGTTTTGGATTGGAGGGTGGACACAAATAAATATATAAATAAAGAAGATTTGATGGACCCATTCTTCAGGATTAGGATGAAGATCAGCAAACAGGTGAAGCTTCACTGCACTTAGAGTGTTGCCGGAGGCATCGTACAGACACTTTTTTATAAAGTTTACAAAATGTATAATCAAAGTATTAAATAAAGGTTACAATTAAAATAACAATGAATTGTGATGGCAAACAATTACAATTTTGTAGTATGTTCAAAGCAGTTTGTTTTAACTATTTGGTAACTATAACGGAATTAAAAATAGGTACTTCTATTAGTAAATCTGCATCTCTGGAGCGTCTGTCCTAGTACCATGTAGCCGATACGTGTATAAGTAATGATCAGAATTACACTACCACATTACTCCATAGTATTTGAGCCCACAAAATGGAAAACTTAAAAAAAAATACTACAAGGCCCATTATAATTGGGAAGCGCAGGGTCTGTTTTGTCGCGGATGGCAAAAAATGCAGATTTTCAAAATCCTTGGTGCAGACACCCACTTTCACTTTTTAATTGGGTTTTATCAGTCACAACATGATCACTCTCCTTTGATGTATTCTTCTCTGATTCATTGCTTGTTTGTCTTTAACTATTTTTTTTCTGTAACAATGCATAGTGTTTAAGGATTCTGAATCAACATACTACTTATATGTATATGAATTTCGTAAATAAATTCATGCTAAATCGGCTTACTTGACATTAGTTAAATGTTCCAACACCTTTGGACAATGCAAAAAATCCTTAAAGTAAATTTAAATGTTTTATAATTAAAAGCCATTCTTATTTTACCTCTTAGGTAACAGCTGCAGTCTGTTAGTCTAAATTTGCACATATTTATAATGGGATAATATGCAAAAAGAGCACATTGGTTTTTGTGCAACAAAAATGTGAACAGTGGAACATTGTATGTATAGTTATGCATTTTTAAATCTTATGAATATATATTAAATAATCATATTGGTTTATTATTGTTATTTTCTACAGCTCTTTGTTGATCTAAAGCAAAAATCACCTTTAACAAACTGTACTATACAGTAATCCTAATGTGTGCCAATAGTCAATTGTGATTGAAAGACTGTTCAGATGGAATAAAGTCCAAAACGTAGAAAAGCTAACCTGATCCCATTGGTCGATTATTCATTAGGCTGAGTAAGTGTAAGCAATTCAACTAGCTGCACGTTCAAAGAGCTCTTCCTCACCTTTAATTAAAGCCATTTGCAGACCCGGCATGCTCTAGCTTTTTAGCTACAGATAAAAAGGCCATTAAAGAGACTTTAGCACTGAGAAACCCAGTAGTTCTGTCTCTCTTTAAAAGGTGATCAATGGCTTTTCAGCATCAGTTCCTTTTGTAACAGTCGCCCAATTAAAAGTTCCCTGATGTAGGTGTATGAGACAGCTAGTAATGTTTCATTTACAGAACCTACAGAAAATATATTTACGTGATATATTTAATTTTCTAGAGATTCTGCAGTGCTAACTTGTCCTTAGGTCCAGTGCTTTAGTGGAGTTTGCAGAAGCTGCTCACCCACAACATTGTATTTTGATGTAAATGGAACTTGAGGCTCAAGACACCGAGTGGTGAACAAAATAAACCTAAAAGCAAACAGTTTTTGTTTTATCAGGATTACATCTAAAATAAATTTGTATTGAATTATGTTCTTAGGGTCCGCACTTAAAATTAACTTGACTGACTGCATAACAATTGTGTTTACTTGTATGTACAAGTTCATAATGTTCATCAATCAATCAATCAATCAATCAATCAATCAATCAATCAATCAATCAATCAATTTCAATCAATCTTAGTTTTTGGAAATGACGATACCTACCTGCAATATGTTCCTTACATTTCACAGCTTCACATGCATTTACAACAAAGTCATTATTAATAGTAATAATATTTTTCCAGCCCTTATTCACATAAACATTAAGATATGGTGATGTTCAGAGGCCCAGCAGAAGTTCTTAAATAAAAACTATAAAAATAATAAAAAATAATATCCACAGCTCAGTATCTTAACTGTTAATTCACAGCATTTTTAAATTAAGTATTACAGGTAGAAACTAATCAGGGTTAATAAAGATGACATTTTCAATCCTTTTAACACAAACAAAAACTCAGAGTTTGCACTAAATTAGATAAAAAAACTTCAAGCTTCCACCCTAGGAACTTGTATACTGTATCTTGCCTACACCTGTAACACTGCTCATGATTGATAGCATTGACGAGAAAAATGAAGGATGGGAGAGAACACTCAGAATACAATAATCTGTCACTGTCTATGCTGTCAGTCTTCTCTCTCTAAGCAGTATTTAAATAAATAAAAACCAAACCCTCGTCCCTCACAGCAGTATACATCATTTACTTAGCTACTAAAACCCACTGGTGGTCAGAGAGATGGGAATATTGGGCAAGGCCCTGTATTAGTCCTCCCGACTACTGTGACTTAACTTTCATTTTATATAATTGATATTGAAAGCAATGAAGTGGATGAATTGCCATTAGGGACTCTGGGTTTGTGCCCCTCTCTTTTATGGTGAGGCCAAATGAGATAGATTTAAGAGATGGAAGGGTATCTTAGCATTAATGTAGCTCAACTCTAGAATACGGTGAATATATTTCATCCAGCTCTATTATGGCGTCTTCAAAGGAAAATAATGACCTCCACTTTTTAGACTGAAATTGAAAATGTCTCCCATCTAAGTCATTATTTGAACCCCTACATTTTGTCCTGAACTATGAGCTTTACAGAATTATGCTTCAGGATGATTTTAGCAGAAATGACAGACTTTTCATAAAGACTTCTTGTTTTTAAATGCCTGAATATATTTGCACTTCTTCTTTATGCTTACTGTATTCTTTCTTTGTCCCGATGAAAAAACGAGACCCCCACCCCTCAAAAAAAAGCCCTTGAGTGCTGCAGCTGTATGAGAAAAGCAGAATAGCTGATGACAAATTGCTCATAGATTGATAGCCAGCATCTTTCCATTCTGGCCTGTGTTTCTTCCTTTCCGACCTGTTGAGTTCCATACAGGCCCGAGCTGCTCCATTTAGACGCAGTACTCTCCTTTTGCTCTTTCATGTTAACAAGTGCTCCCAGGTGGGAGTTGCCATGGCGATTTCCCCGCAGCTGCCGTGGCGACAGTCTCGGGGCAGAATGGAGAGCCGCCTCTTCCCCCTCTTCGCTTTCCTCCCCATTTTGATTTGTTTTCCTAAAGTGTGAGCTTAACCTCATAAGTCTCAGCTGTAAATCTGGGCTTTTTGGTCATGACTATGGCTGTGGTGCATAAATTTAGTTTAATATCACTTCACGTGTCTATTCCAGTTTTAGAAGGATTTATATAATCATAACTTTAGTGCTTTGTGTGCAGTGATTTAAAAATCTTAAATGTCTTTTCTCTCGTCATTTTTTACAATATAAGATCTGCAATCACATGAGGATTTATTGTTATCTGGAGTGAAATGGGGTTTTGCAAAAGAAAATGTCTCATGCATATTTGATTTTGTTTTATTGGTCAGTTAGTGGTTTAGGGCCATCTGACAAAAGCCGAACTCCCAAACTACTGGCGCAATTGTAACTAAATTTAACTTCATTATTTTTTACACACTTGTAATATACACAAGTCAGTGATCTGTACATTTACCAGACAATATTGATATTAAGATAAATCAAGTAAAATTGTGTCAGTTCTTGCCTAACAGAAGGAAAACACAAGATTGTTTTATCTGATAGTTTCAATGTTGTAGATCACAAGAAATCACATTACAGATTTAATTTAATTAATTTGCTCAATAAATTAGTACGAATCTTGCTAAAAACAAAAAATAAAATCTATAAACCAATGTATTTTCTGATCATTAAGTTTTTTCTAAACCTCTTATCTTAATAAGGGTTGTGAGTTTATAGGTACATTCATAAAATAGGGCAAGGAATCACCCTGAACGGGTTGCCAGTCTATTTTTAGGGCAGACACTCAGAGAAAAGCATTAACACCTAGGTTCAGTATAAACATAAAAAACCAAGCTGAAAATCGTGTTTAAAGCCACCTTGCTCTAAGGTGAAATAGTGCCACCTCATCAAGATCATATTACAGCAATAACAAATAAATCTGAATACAAAGTATGAATTAATATGAAGTTATATGAAATTTATTATTTACTATTTAATTTTTTATTTGAAATACATTGTCATACTAAATCATATACATATTATATAAAACTTGCACAGTCACCCTTTTTAGCCTTCTCTTTTCTAGACATTTAATTAAATGTAAGTCTGTACTGCTGTCCCCACTGTTAAGAGAGAAATATTCCTAAATCGGCATTTTGAGTGAGCGGTGCTACACTCATCAAGTTTAACCATAAGTAACGTCCTACTTCCATTACCATGGTGACTATGACGCAAACGTGTTTATTTTTAAGATTTTATGTAGATATTTTAATCCATTGTATGTCTGTGAGCCAATCATCAGCTGGTCAAAATGAACCTGGAACCACGAGGGCAAACGTCTCTATGGAAACGCGTCACAAAACTAGTTTCATTTTAGGCAGTGAGAGCTCATTCACACAAAACAATCAGTCAGAATCTTTCATTACCTTTCTGTTATGTGTATACAGTGTGTTTGTATTACTTTATTTAGATTTACTTATCAGTGGCTCTTCTATTCGCGTGAGGGCTAATCATAGTCACCCTTTTCATTTTATAAGAGACTAAATTTGAGCTCCGTAATTATCCATCAGAACTGCTCCAAAAGTAAATCCCGTAAGTGTCCAGACTGTCCCTTCCTATACACTTCATGTAGGTCTGCCTTCCAGCACAGACGACAAGAAAATCGTAAAAAATGAGATTAAAATATCAAGGATGGAATCATGATAAATAGAGATGGTTCCTCTGTTGCAGTGTATCATGGGAAATGCCACGTCTCTATTGAAATGCTTGCTCATGCTTGCTGATGGAATTGAGACCGATCTACCTGATGTGATTCCACTCCCCCAGGATGTGTTCACTGTTTAGAGAATAGGCGTTACAATCAACATGTGAGAGCCAATTTCAATACTGGCAGACCTCCTGCTCGAACGCTAGCTTTTTTCGTGTGCTCTAACCTTGTTCGGCCCAAATCACAAAGTAATTCACATGCTACAAGTCTCATTTTGGGAGTGTGCGATGACTGGGAGCCACCTCTGCCCCTGGCAAGCAGAGTGGAGGCGTGTGACACGAGATTGGCTCTTGGACCAGATGGATTTGTTCTGCTGTTGAAGAAAGGTTAAAAAAAATAGAACGACTGCAGCTTAACTAAATCAGAGCATGTCCAACTGTTTGCCCAAGTGCTCCATTGCAGGATTCTGGGTGAATTTGGAAAAGAATCAGGGACATGTATGTGTCAGTAGAGGTCATGACCCAAGATTGCAATGCTCCACATTAAACAGAATGCTGATTCTTTAGCTCAGCAGCATGAATGAATGAGTATAAAATGTGACCATGTTAATACATATTGCTACTACCAGGGTAAGGAAGAAAAATCATTAGGTTAACAAATTTTTTAGATGAATTATCATCTATTATGGAGCATTTTATGTCTTTGATCTGAAGAAGCCACACGATTTTTTTGAGTTACATGAGTTAAAAACCTTAATGGCATTGTGAGATTGTATAAATCTGAACTGCGATGATCCCAAAGCAAATGATTACTGTAAAAATAATTAACATAATAAAACAAACCCATTGAGATTGTAATGTTTCTTTTGGATGAGCCTCTGTCAGCATGGAGTATGATTAACTTGTAATTCCTCATCTGTTTTGCAGTCAGATTCTTGGACGGAAAGAAAATATTAGGTTTGTAATGTGCACTAAGCATTGAATCAGCTCTGTGGTACACTAACATTCCGAAATGTTCTAGAGAATACAGACATCTGATGTTCAGCAACTATTGCATGATTTTTTTTTCAATTTCAAGGAACCATACAGAAGTCATGCACTTGGAGAACGGCACTATTCTTATGTAAGGTTTTTTTTTTTTTTAAAAGCAAACAAATCATACTCATAGTTCATTCCAGTGTCCATCGTTGCAACACTTTCCCATCAGAACTGTTTGGCCAATTACACACAGCAGCATTGAGATTTATGAGAAAGCAAATATTAATCCATTGTCGTAGGAATTTTCCAAATCGTGACTTGAATAACTCACAGGCTGGGGTCAAAGATTCCATCATGACTGTTCGTATTTAAATAATAAATGTATTAAAATATTAAAAATACACAGCACAAAATAACAGCCTGGATGTGAGCATTAACACTTTAAACCCCATCAGCGCCAAAGTGTGAATAAAAAAAAATATTTACATTTTGTTTTATTGTGGATTTGCCCCATGATATGTTTAGAGGGCTAATTTTTTTTCAACATTCATCTCATCATCAACTTCCTGCTTAATCCTCTGCTGGGGTCATGGGGGGGGGGTTCCTGTGCCCATCCAGTTCAGAACATTTCGGGCACAGATTCACTCGCACAGACATACATACTATATTGGGCCAATTTAGATAGGGGTAATTTAGAGCAGCCAATTCATCTTGAATCCATATTTTTGGACTGGGAAGAAACTGGAGAGCCCGAAATGAAATAGGTGGACGTCCTAACCACTACGCCTCCATGCTGCCCTTAATGTGAATATTATTATTTGATATTATCAATACAGCTCATAATGAGGTTCCATCAGGAACACTTCTTCATTCACCCCGGTCACATACATGTCAGTCTGTGTATTTAAGCAACAGAACATTCAAGGTTGTTTGTTATTTTATAATTTCCCTGCTGCAAGTTGGTTGCAGATGCGAGCTGGCGGCATCAACAGTACCTGTAAATATCTTTAATATGATTTGAAAATAGAAATGGACTGGAAAAGATGGTAAACAAATCACACATTGTTTAAGTTTTTTTTAAACCAAAAACTGATCCCTCACATCCCCAGGTTCCTGCATCATTCCATTAAATTGCCATAGCTCCCACGCACCCCCTCCAGAAAACTAATTATAATGATTGTATTAATTATATTATGGTAAAGTCCATCAAAGAATGAACGGGCAACCCGCATGCTTCTAATTGTTGAATCTTGTGTGCAAGTTGTACCATTATGAACAGAACCTATTTGATAACCATCATTCAGTTTGGATCTCCAAGCCTTTTGTTCCTCTTTTTTTGGAGTGGTTATTAGGTTACCAGGTGGAGGTCAGTGAAGCTATAGAGATGTGGTGAATTGCTTTTACCAGATTTTTCATTGACGCAATAACAAAACTTTCAACCAATCACACTGTGTGGTCCATATAATGTGTTGTTTATGTAATGTGCTCTAAATGGTCCATCACCAATGGTAAATATAGCCCCTAGGATGGAAATTATACTATGCTATAAATAAAATCTTTGTTTTACAAGAGGGTGGAAAGCAAGTGCTACACTTTATGATTTCCATAAAAAGTATCAGTGCAGTAATAAATAACAACAGAGGTGTTGTATCTTCATGACAGGAACTGTGTTATGTCAAAATATTAGACATGATGAGTGCTGTTCAATAATGAATGAGTGAATGTGAGCTTGAAAATTTCTGATTTATGGGAATTATATAAGCATCGTGCAAAAATCCAGCTGACAACCATTATTTTGATGTAAAAGTGACAAATTTATGTCATATTTTATGCATATTCTTATCTAACGCTCATTTTTCTCCTTGCTTGGAGAAGACATACACTCGCCAAAATTTATAGAACTGTTACCTGAGTAACGGAAAGTAAAGCCCTAAAACCTTTCTGGGTTGCCTCAGCCATCTCTGTGCCACCCACCTTTTTTTCGGTGTTTGAGCTGGCAAAGCTTCTGGTTGAAAAAAATGTTTTTTCTTTAATGCATACATCAGCAAGTCTGTTCTTTCACTTCACTTAACTGCCTCTTATTCACACAAGTACTGTGCCAAGAAAATACTCATTTTACAGCTATGTACATGTATAAAAGACTAATGCTACAAGTTAAATCAAGTGTGTGTGTGTGTGTGTGTGTGTGTGTGTGTGTGTGTGTGTGTGTGTGTGTGTGTGTGTGTGTGTGTGTGCATGAGTTAGAAATTGTGAATGTTGATTGTGCTTCTCTAATTCCACATTAGTGAACGCAATGATTTCTTTTTGTTATTGTGTGTGTGTGTGTGTGTGTGTGTGTGTGTGTGTGTGTGTAGTTGAATAGTCTCTTTTTTATGCATAAATTTTTCTACCCTGTGCAGTTTCCTTGCTTGTTGTTTTAGTTTCAGCACTTCCTGAATTTCTGCTGGAATTCACTGCTTTGTGCCTTCGTTTCTTAAGGCTTTCTGTTTGTATGATTTGTTTTGATGGTACTTTCAGTTATGGATTTTTATCTCTGTTTCATAAACTATCTTCCTAATTAAATCTCCCTGTTTTGTTTGTCAGCGAAGATTGTTCGTCTTGTTTTCTCATAGACACACATGCAAAATAAGCTATGTAATACCTAGCAGAAAGCCAAACACTGTCAATTATATGTGGTACATGGAAGGCCAGATGAATTTGAAACAGAGGGAGAGAGGTTTGAAAGCAAATACTGAGGCTTGTGGGTGGATTGGCTCTCCTCCTGCTTTGTTCAAATCCGCCTGTCGTCTTAAGGCCCGATTTCTGCTTCACTCGGAACAAACCTCGAAGCCGTCTGGCGGTCAGAATAAGCATGACAGCGAGGTGCTCTAATCAATTTAATAAACAAAAGCTTTAAAAGTTAACATCGTCGTCAAACTGTCTAGTAAGTAAAGGAGATAAAGATAGCGAAGTAGCTTTTAGGAGGTTATTTAATTTGGAACCTTGTTTTTAGTGGAAGTGATTGTGAACTTGTGTTCTTAAATGATACCAAACACCATTTAAGCTAAAAGCTACAGAAGTACTGAGACGGCAACTTTACAAATATAACTCGTATTTTTATTTCATAAACTGCAAAAGCCTGGATGCTTAAAATTAATTGTTATTTGTGTCTGCGGTTGTGTATGCGGTTGCACCATTCAGTCCAATGCTAACAATTTCAATTAAATCGTGTTTTGGGTCTGGCAAATCCTGTTTTCAGTCTTTCTTGTTCCCACTACATTTTCTTTCTCTAACTTAAAATTTCTGCTCACTTCCCCGAAAAGTTTTTTCAAAAGCACTGCTACAACATGTAGATCATGCAGTGTAAACTTGCATTCACCTTTATTAAATGACGCATTCTACATTTTTAAAAATCCTGAATAGCCATCCCCAGCACCAGCCTGCAGAAGTATAAAGTTTGTAAATGTGCAAATATATTTTTTAAAATTTAAAAACACTTGGTGCACTTGATGTTTTACAAAATATGGGCCAATCATTTGAGTACAGAATAATTTGATTCTGTTCTTTACATGGTTATGGTTACAAAGTTGTAGTCCGGGTGCCGGGTGTTGTAATAGCTTTGCACAAACGCTTAGCAGTGGAGACTTGGCAGACCCAAAGTTTAAACCTCAGTCTTCTGAATGCCAGCCCAAATCTTTTGGTGCACGAATGAGCGAACTTTCTCTTACATAGAGGATGTTTGGTAAATCCAGAACCAATTACTTCCACACTGCAGAAAGTATGGAGCCAAGTCTGAAGCTCTGTGCATCTTGGGTTCATTTATAACTGTAGTTCGGAGTTGTTCACCTGTGAACAGTTCACCCAAGACTCATGTGAATGGGACCTGAGAGTCTCTTGTTGTGCTAACTAAGCAACCTCAGCAAATACATCCACCAGAAAGGAATTTGAAACCTGGTGCTTTGGATCAAAGTACCAAACTTCGGCATCCTGTTTCTTTCACCAAGTCTCCACCCAGTTTGTTTTGGTCTTCCCCTCCACAGTTTCCAGTTGCTCTCCTGAGCTGCACCCTACTCTTCAAGTTGGCATAACGTGGAGCTTTCAGCTTGCTGGGTTTAATGCTAAAAGACAAGCCTTTATAAATAATTCATGTTTCCTCCACCAAGCCTTTCTCTGCATACAGAGCTTGCATTAGCAGCGTCATGTGTGTCTTGGGGTGTATAGTAAGGAAGCTACAAAGGCAGATCTAACCAGCGCTGAAGTCTGAGCTTACTGCTGGGCATTGTAGATACACCTGTGGTGAGATGAACTTTCTCTCTTGCTCTCTGTGCGAGCATGCATTTACACATTTTCTCATTAGTGTGCATGCGTATGTGCTTATCACTGCACTAGGAATTGTTTTGGGCCAGTATTACTGCGTCGCGTTGGATATGTATTAGGTAGAAAAGACAGGGCTTGCATTTCATTTCACACCTCACTAGGGCTTTAATGCAAAACAGTAAAAATAAAGAAAAAATAAATATAAATAAATAAATAAACAGAACAGCACAACTCACAGGCGTTGGTTAGGAATTGTAGAGTTTTTCCCCCTTTGTGCCTCTCCACTTCAGTAATTGTGGCTATCAGCATCTGCAGCTGAACCTCCGCACACAAGAGCATGGGCCAAATCGGACAAATTTAATTCATTATCCGGCCTCACTTTCACCCCCGAGGGAACCTTTGCTTGCGAGTCCATGCTTTGTTATAATAATTAGCTCCACATTAATCAGCTTCTCCTCCCTCGTTGTCCTATGTTCCTCGATTAAACAAGTAATGGCTCTGATGCCCTCTTGATTACCAGCATGGTCAAACATGCAACTAACACCCCTTCCCCTTTTTTTCCCAGGTCAAATTATTAGTGTCATTTGTACACTCTGTCAGTCAGGCGATGAAATACATATCCTCGAAATGTCTTGTCTCTGCTTCTTTTGGCACTGTGCTGAAAAAGTGGTAATTCATTTTTATGCCAGTCTCCATGCCAGCTGTAATTGCAGGGACCGAGTGGGTAAGTCAGCACGCTCTCACCTCAAATGACGTTAATGAGTGGGTCCTGTCATGGTTAGCTTAAGTCTGCAGCGGCCTACACACCGGAGCACAGCAAGGAACATAATTACACTGGATATAAAAATGGGTTGTCCAAGTCAGTTTGCGAGTCTGTTTATTCGCTTTTGGAGTTGTTATGTAGTAATGTGTGTTTTTCTAAGAATACAGATTTCCTTTAACTTCTCTGCATGGCATTCTACAAAGAAAATTGAAAACGGAATCATATTAACTTAAATAATGACCATTTAGGCTGCTTTTCTGTCTGTGTCTTTTCTGCTGTGTCACTGTTATTTTAAGTCTAACATTTCATAGCTTTGTTGAAGTTGAATAATTACAACATTTGTTGGCATAAAAGTACAGGTTTTAGATTAAAGTCCAATGGATGTACTAGCTGCTTGTGTGCATATTGTTTAGAAGGTCGGTCAACATTTTTTTTTTAACTAAACACAAACCGGTCGTCTTCATCTTCTTTTTTTGGGTAATCCTTTAGGGGTCCCCAGTATGCTTCTCTGTCACCCCCACCATCACCATATCCATAACACTTTTTATTGGCGGAACACAATCAGGATGTGATAAAGAAAAAAGCCAGATGGCAGCTGCTATTACACCAGGATATGAGTGATTATGAGCTGTTGATTCTTGTCAGAAAGAGCTCTAAGCGCATTCACATAGGTGCAAAGTCACCTGCATTCAACTCTAATGCTCTCAATCCAGTCACATGGTCACAAATCGATATAACTTTACGACTACATATAAAATGTTTTCAGATCTGATTTGAAGAAAATGGTATTTGGTATTTTCACACAGTCATTAAAAATCAGATGTGAGTCACATTAGGGCAGAATATCGGATTTAAGTCACTTGGCAGAGGGAATGTATCCTAATTGACTCAGATTTTTTAGATAAGTGCGCATGTAAATATATAATAATGTTTGGATCTCAGCCTTTAATACTAAAAAATAGGGCACACAGAGAATACTGACACGGTGAAAAGTTTTACAACACAAAGGAACACAATGCATTATAAAATAATGTTTGTGCAATAAAGTTTTATAACAAGCATTAGTTTAGTAGTGAATTAACCTTTTTGCAAACCACTATCAGCTCTATAAATTACCCACTTTACAATTTGCACATAATGACAGCCTAATAAATTTGTTTACAGACTATTTTACGACTGCAGTACCAGAAATACTTACTATACAAATATACAGATAGTTACTTGGATTGTGATAACTATTAATCTATCACGAGAGCTCAGAGGTGTTAAAAATAAAACACAGTGCTTCTTATAAAGCTTTACAACATCAGCTCCTTTAGTAATGATGCCTGTAATACCATGTTTTATAATGCATAATGTCATATCATGAGGCCTTAAGTATTTTGGTCATTATATATTAAGTTGCAGTATTGGAGGATAATGTCAGATTTGTTAATTGGCCTTTATTGGCCGTATTCAGGTATTTCTGAATACATGGTCATGCCATATGCAGGGACCCAAGGAGCATGAACATCATTTTTAAACATGGTTTTGTGAATTGTTTCATGTGACGAAACCAAGATTCGAATCTCAGTGTTAATTCGGTAAACATGTAACACTATATACAGTTTAAAAACAGGACAAAGTAAATGCTTCCATGGGGATTACTGGGTTTTGATTCTGCAATAATCCCCTAAAGTTAATTCACTAATGTCATTAGAAGCTTTTCAATGACCACCGCTGGAAGGAGAGTATTACTCTGAATATTGTGGAGTAGAATTACCAAGTAGAAGGAATTCATTTGAATATGGACTGTTTGGTTCTAGAAATGAAAGAAGCATGTATTGATTTCAGCAGCTCAATTACTAAGCAATGCAATCCCCATCTCCCCGAGCCCTTGATCTTTCTGCATCCTGTGGGCTCTTCATTAATAACCGTGCACATGTTCGCTTTCTTATTAATTCATATGCACATGCCCCTGACACAGAGCAGGACCCCCAACCCCTGGCTTCCCTACCTTCTCCTTAATGCTTTCTTTTGCCTAACCTGCTGTGTTAAGTTCCCTGATTTATACGTCAGCCTCTCCGGCAAACAGACTTCTTTGGCCTTGTCAGACATGACGGTGGGGGAATCTGTGGGTGATTAATGAATTTGTGTCCAGTGCCGACTTCAAAACATCTCCATTGAGACACGACCACTTCTTCTGGGCCGAGGCAAGAAACTGACAGACTCAGGAGATCGGATCTTGAGGTGCCCCTGTGGTCATCATTGCGTGATGCTGAAGATTTAATCTGGACATGAAGAATAAAGCCACGATCTCAAAGTAGAAAAAAAGTCTCATTTACTCATTAAGCAGATGAGTTTATCCAGGTAATGAAGACATGAACTTAGCAGGGGGCTGAGAATGTGCAGGGGGCTGACATTCTTGCAGTTTTAAGGTCTACCTGTGACCTTTTTCTATACAAGCACACGTTAGAGTGGTTTAGTGGTTAGCACGTTCTCCTCTTGGCACTAGGGATTCCCGGTTCGAATCCCAATCAAGGTGGAGTTTCCATTTTCTCCCTGTGTCTGCGTGGGTTTCCTCCAGGTTCTCCGGTTTCCTCCCACAGTCCAAAAACATGGATCAAGGTCAATTAAATTCTCCAAATTGCCCCTTATAGAATGTCTTTGTGTGTGTGTGTGTGTCAGTGAGTGTGTGCCCAGCGATGGATTGACACCCTGTCCTGGGTGCCTGCCCAGCGCCCGAAATGTTCTCACCTGGATGGGCATGGGGACCCCTCCCCCCCGCGACCCGAGGAAAGAATAAAGTGGATGATAATGAATGCATGAGGCACTGGAGCATATCCAACCGCACACTGAGTGAGAGGTTAGGAAACAGGCAGGGGTTAGCACTCCATTACAGGACAGACAAACTCCTAGGGCTAATTTAGTATCTTTGGTGTTTACTCACGGTGGCTTAGTGATTAACACATTTGCCTTTCAATGCTGGGGATCCAGGTTCAAATCCCGATCTGGTGGAGTTTCCATGTTCTCTGGTCTCCTCCCACAGTCCAAAAAACAGGAATTTAAGACAAATTGGCAGCTCAAATTGCCCCTATACAGTGTGTGCCCAGCATTAGATTGGCACCATGTCCACGACCCTAGTATACGATTATGCTGCTTGACATATATTGGGAGATGATTATTAAAAATCATATTTTTATTATGTAGTAATCAGAATTCTTTATCAAATAATTCTTTATTAATTCCAGAGGAAAATTGTGGTGCAACTGTAACAGGCTGCGGGCATGGCTTGCGCACTTATATGGCTCAGGGAACCTCAAATTTTACTCAGACTGGCCATCAGAGTGATTTTTATCTTCATGTTGACAAATTAAAGCTGTGCACAGCTCCTCATCCTAAACTGCATGTGAATGAACAAATGCCGGAATCTATAACGTTACGACTATGTTAAGTTGCAGAACAAAAAGAAAGTATCTCCCTGCCGAGTGTTTTTAATCTGTACCAGAACCTTTCCAGCAGGAGGGAAACCTCCAGTCTGATCTTATATTGTAAAAACAGATTTTGCTATTTAGCAGTTGTGTAAATGGGAAGTTAAAAGATGTCTGTCTGCTGTTAAAATTTAGCATTTCAGTGGAAATCCAGACGAGAATTTTTCTGTTTCTGATCAGTCATCAGTGTTGTAAATTGTATTAGCAAACTTGAGTGGGTTTTTTCTTCTGGGATCTTATACTTTCCTGTGGCCTACATGTCTCTTTGGATTAACTGTGACCGCTGATTTTCTTTTTTCTTCATGTGATCTCAGGAAGTGAATGGCAATGGTTTTAAAGAAAAAAAACAGCCTTTTTAACCCTCTACAAATTTTCCAGGTCTGCTAAAGTGCTCTAATAAAAGGGCCCCTGGGTTCAGGAGTACCCCGAGCGCAGTTTATGGCCACTTGCAGATATGGATGATTAGCTGCCAGTGGCCTTATTAAAGCTGCACCTCTGCAGATGCATGTAATTTGTGCACTTTGCTTGGCATTTCAATGTACTTTTTATTTTCATTAAGCAGATGGATGCTGTAGATTGCAGGTTATACATCAACAAACAGTTTTTATTTGAATTATCCTACTTGATGCTGAATTCATGCAGCCAGTAAACGAGAACAAAGGTTCCCTTCAAATTGATCCTTCAAACGAACCAACAAAAGCAACTTTCCTCTGTATTGTGATGCTGCAGAAAAATCTTTCCTACTTTTTTTCCTAATCCTTTGCCCAATGGATCGAACTGCTGAAACCAGCAGTAGAGCTGCTTTAAACAAATTATTAAGCGACGTCACGGCTGCTGATTCATAAAGACCTGTCAGAAAAAGAGACCTTAATGAGGTTCTTGAATCGATAACCCTTTAACGATAAAAAACGCTCTGATGAAGTGGAATGGCATCATACGGCTTCAGAATTTTCCTCTTCCTGTCTCTTACACACCTGCTTCGTGGGGCTCGGCTGAGCTGCCAGTGGTGCGAATGCGCATCCCGCTAGGCGAGCCATCCGTCAATAAGCTACAAAAGAATTTATTTGCAAGTATTGACAAGTGAAATGATGAAGTGTGAGCAGGATGTCTTCCTCGGCTGGGGAGAAAACCTTGGTTCAATTTCTTAGAGCTTGGATTAGAAGCCTAGTTATAACAGACAAATTTCAAGAAATCGTGTCAAGATCCTACTTTAACTTGTTTTCAATATATAGTCAGGGTATAAAGGGTAGAAACATTAACAGCACTAGTCAGAAACGATGTTGTGATGCAATAAATATCACTCTTACTGCAATGAGAATTTGTAGATTGAATTTACATTTATTGTGGTCCAAAAGTACATGGTAGTTTAAATCCTTACATGATGAGCTTATTTTTTTATGTATTTATTACGTGTCTTGAGCCTGGGAACATACAATTCTCCATGTAAACATGTTTTTACCAGCCACCAGCAAATGATTTTATCAGTTTCACTTACAATACAGATTAGATACTATAGATAATTACAGATGGTATATAATATAGAAAGTTACTTTATCTGTTTCAGTTTAAGACCCCAACAGGACCACCACAGAGCAGGTACTACTTGCGTGGTGGATCATTCTCATTGCTGCAGTGACACTGACATAGTAGTGGTGTGTTATTGTTACACGGGTATGATTGGATCAGACACAGGAGTGTTGCTGGAGTTCTCACACACTGTGTCTGCTTACTGTGCAGACTTTTAGACATGCATATATTATTGCACCACCTTGTAAAATCAAAGACATTAGTTTATCTGTCGTTGCACAGTTTGCGTTCATTATTCTCAAATCCTGTCAGAGTCCCTGGAATGCTGGCTACATGCTGGTGCTCCTGATGATTAAAGAAAACAGTCAAGGAGATTAACACAATATGCATAAAGAACTGCTTTTCACATTCTGTAATATAAAACTGATAAAATTGACAGTATATTAAAATCTAATTAAAGCAAATTTTGTTCAATCTTTTATTATAGTATAATCTAAGATTTATTTTGACTTCATTTAGCACACCAACAGACCTTTACAGATCTTCTAAACCTCAGAAATACCATCCATCCTTCCATCCATTCATCTATTATCTTCTGCTTAATCCTATGCCATGGTCAAGGGGAGGTTCACCACTACACCACCATGCTGCCCTAATCAGAAATACGATCGTTTATATTCTTTGCATCGCCTGTATATGCTTTGTATAATTATTTCAGTCACTAATTAAATACAGTCATGCAAAGTGTGATTTGAGTTCATATGAACTCAAGCCCTGTACAAATACTGGCCAGTTCCTCCCGTCCCTCTGCGAGCAGTCGTAAGTTTTGATATGTTGTAAATTCTACTCAGCTTTTCCGACAGCACTAATTGGTTTGTCCATTACATATGAATCTCCCTTATCAACAAAGCATTTTTGTCCTTGGAACCATGGCGTTCTGGATTTTTTTCAGACTATTGTAGGAAAATTCCCAGAAGATCATAAATTATATGAAGATTTAAACCAGCTTATTTGGCAGCAACAATCATGCCACAGTCAAAATCACTAAGATCCAATTTTTTCTTCCATTCTAATGTCTGAAAAGTTAATTTCCAGTATTACCATAATTTTCACTGCTGTCACATAACTGGCTGAGTGGATAATTGCATGAATGAGTATGTGTACATGTGTTCTTAATAATTGCGTGTGCTCAGGGAGCGTATATGGTTTTAATAATAATGCAGAGGTCAGAATTTATATGAACAAACAATATTTAGACCAAAGTTTATTTTGCATCTTGATCTGGAAAAATGTGCGGTACAGATAAGTGCATTCTGGGAAGTTGTCGTGTCACATTTCATTAGTCGTCTTGGATTGCGAAGTTGTTTTTTTTATCTTTTTTTTTAACAAGACCAAGTTTAGAGGAAATCGGCAGTGTTACTTTGTTGTAATGACATTTTTTTGAGGATCTTGGAGTCTCTCTCTGGTGAGAGTTGAGAGTTTATTAGTAGCATGTCAGAAGCTAAATCAAGAGATTGTTGATTTCAAAAGCAGTTCCCAGTTTAATGTTTTCTTAGCTCTGTATTTCAAAAGCGGTAGTTATGTTATTTTAATTTTTAACCCTCTTTGTTTCTAAGTGTTATAAACATTGCTTTTAGAGTACTGACAGATGGTTTCTGTAGTTTGAAATGTTGTCAAGTATCATTTGAACATTGTCTGCAAATTGTTTGAAAGCTGAATCGTGTTTCTGTCGTCTTGGAAGAAAAGAGAAAAAGTAAAAGAATTGTGAAAACCGTGACGGATATACCAAGCTAATACAGCCTGAATAACTCAGGCTTCCTAGTCATGCTCTTTTTAGTCATCTAAAAAAAACAGCAGAAGCAGATAGGTCCTGGTTAAAGACAGTTTGTCTTTTGAAATCAGAAAACCGATAGTATTCGCCACAGGCGAGCGGAAAAGTGCTGACGTAGTGCTTTATAGATTTCAGTCACCATCTGGAGAACTCTGCTTTCAATTAATAATGAAGGCAGATGTAATGTGATTGATACATTCAATATTTCTTTAAAATCATAAACAACAAAGTGTTTGTGGCGAATTATTTATTGTTAGCATTGCAAATTTTGTTATTATTTTGACCAGCCATTAAGAATCACTACATGTAACCACTTTTTAATAGCATTAAGAGTTTTAAAATGGATCCTGAATGTTCTGAAACTGTCGGAAAGTTGAGTTGTCATGGGAGGGATGTTTGGGATGGACCCCTGCACCATTGGGTGGTATCTTCGGGGTTTCTGGAAGGGGGCTGAAGGGCATGTTCCTGTCAAAAGAAGGGTCATCTGAACACATAGCCAGCTGCCACTCATCCAGCGAGACCAACGTTGCCCGGGGTTACATGACAAAGCCAGCAATGATGAGGTCATCTGAGGCTGGAAAGGATAGAAGCCCAAAACCCACTACTGTGTTTCATTTTTTCTTTTATTTCTGAGCTAAATCTAAATGAGGTAATGAATAGGCGCTGGGTGGAAGATTATGAAAAAAAAAAAAAAAAACTTCATTCCGATTAGACTTCTAGAAGGCGGGAAGTGAAAAGACACATATGTTCTTACTCTCTACTTTTGTCTGCAAATTAGGCACACAAGTTCCTTCTGTGGCACTTGTGTTAGATTTTACTTATTCTGGCCCTCACCTTAAATATGCCTGCTCAATTGGAGAGACTTGACTGAAACGGCAACTCATAGATTGGATACAGGACATGTTTTCTTTATCTTAGCTAATTTCATGCCAACTAACACTTGAGAGTGAGTAAGCAGCAGATTACTGGTGTTCTTTAACCCAGCTGAGGCCTGGTTCCTCTGTTTATTCTGCGTTCAACCAGACTGGATGCTACAGTAAATTCATCACACAGACGTTTGGCCTCCAGTTTTTTCCCCTGTGGAAAAACGGGGGCCAGGAAACTCTCGACTCTTTGTTCTTTTCTTCCTCCATTCCCTCCATAGCCTTGAAGTGAGAGAGCCTGGCTCGCATGGCCCACACGTTTGCTGAGGTCCAGGCATGAGCGAGAGAAAAGCAAGGAATGAAAGATGCGTGAAATTGTGCACAACAGATAGCAGATGCCAGACAGCTGCAGGTTTCTTCCGCTGCGGATTGGTATTTTATAGAAATACCTGTTAAAGCTCGAGTCGTTTTTCATAGTCACATTAAAAGTCGCAGGTACGTTATTTGAAACTGCTTGCCGTGACATGTTACACAAGCCCTGCCTTTCCCTCTCGCATGTTTGAGGGGAACACATTGAGACTTTAGATCTCTTTAGTTACTGCAGTTGGTGAAATTTCCATGTGCTGTCACTGTCAACACGTTTTATGGATCTAGAAAATGCATTAGGGCTTTGTTCCCAACGTTTGCCTTCTTTGTCCTTGGCTTTCTTTAAGTATTCAAGGTCATGCACCGAACACTATAAGCGTCTTTTAAATACTCATAAGTCACAGCAATTCCAAAAAAACTCTTCTTTCGTCTTTAAAATCCTTCCAGCTGTACATTTGGAGCAAATCAAAGAAAATAAAAGACAGATTTTTACAATGGAGATGAAGCAATGATGTAAGCAGGCCTGACTGTGGCTTGTTTTTGAGGAAACCGTTTTAACATGCGTGATTCAACTGCACAGCTCTTATTTTTAGCAGAAGAAGCAAACTCCTCCAACAAGCTCTTTGTCAGTGTTAAGCGCTGGACGACATTCCTGTCTCTCACCACTCTGCCCTAAAACAAACTCTGTTTTTGCACTGTTCTACTCTTTACTGGGGCACACTTGAAGTTATCGGGGTCCTTCAGAAGAACAATGACGATGCTCTGAGAACTGAACACTGTCTGTCTGGGGTGGGTCCTGTCCCTTTGTCTCACCGGAGACGAGCTCTGTGACCAATTAGTGTTTTATTGGCCTAGCCGAAAGCAGGAATTCTCGGCCTTCTAAGGATTTTGTTCCGGGGATCTGTGCTCTTTCCTTAGCAGCACACTCTTTCTCCTCCATTCAGAAAAAAAGATACACTTTCTGCCCGAACCTCATTAGTGGCACAGAGAGCATATTGTCAATGGGTAAAAAAGAACCTTAAAAATAGATGCCCTTGTCATTCTGCTTACTTTTGGCCTTCGACTCGAGACCTTAATAAATGATGCAGTTTAAACATGGATCTTTCACCAGTGGTCCTGTGTTTAAACCACAGCCTTTGGAAAAATCTGAGAACCCATTCAGTTTACTTTTATGTGTTATTATAATAATGATTATTCATATTAGAGGTAGTAGTCATGGTTAGTGTACAAACTCTATACCTGTAAATAAATACACTATATATTTACACAGCTGTCAACATGCAATATTATAAATTATTATAATATATCAATATAGAGTGGCACCATCTGTAAAGTTCAATAGTTTTTTTCCATTTTATTTTACAGATGAAAAATTAATAACCACACTCATAATAATAATAATTATAATCATCATCATCATCATCATCATCATCATCATCATCATTCATTATTATTATTATATATGAAAAAGATAAGAAGAGGAATAAGGGCTGCTCTAATACCAACAACGGTGTCGGGCATTGGTCTAACAAGTACAATAGTACCTGATCTGACCTCATGCCATAGTTTTGGTTGTTCTGCTTCAGCTGAGAAGTGGGTCTGAAATCCTGTTTGTCATTTAAAACACATCATTCTAAAATGAGAAAACTCTGATAGTAACTAAATATTAGTACTTGTCATTGGTCTGACAGTAAGTGGTATCAGTGCATTTGTAATAATGATAATGGTAATCATGATAATTATTATTATAATAAAAGTTGTTGAATTTAAAAACAGTTGTTTTTACCACAAACTAATAAAGCAAAATATGTCATGTTTTTGTTTTATTGTAAATTTTAAGGTTACAGTGTGTAAAGATTTGAAGTGTTTTAATAATCTGTAAAACAATCTAACTTCTCCAGGATGTAGCATGATTAACAATGTGATCGTTTATCTAATGTAAATCTTTTCTCTTTTTTTCTTGGTTGACTGTGCTGTGTCCCTCAACTAAAAAAGGTAAGGAAAGCCTTCTCTATCTTAGCCCCAACACACCACACACACACACACACACACACACACACACACACATTTTTTCTCTCTCCACGACTTTCTCTCTGTCTTGTTTGTGTTGTGTCTTAGAAACTAATAAATTGTGTAATTTTCAGACTTTTTTTCCTGAGAATTATTTGTTATAAAAAATATTTTGATGCGCTCATCATTCATACAGCTGCTCTGCAGAAGGGGTTTTTGTGGGTTTGACAAATATCCTGCTTTATCACCGGAGTCATCTGAAGTTTCTTTTCTGGCCCCCTGTGTGAACCTGAACAATACATAGTCTGAGCATTGAGGCGTAATGATGGAACTGCTGGAACTCTGTGAGCTGAAATGGGTTGGTGAAATTGAGGAGGTAAAAGCCTCTGCTTTTTAGACTGCTTCTCTGAACCTCAAACAGTTTAGTTGAGTCAAATGCAAACTGGTGCCAGAACCACATTGGTTTTCTGCCTCTTTGTTGCCGTGGAAAGCATTTACTCACATCAATAAGATGTTAAAATATATATTCTAAGTGTTAACCTGCATGTGGACAGCAGTGTGTATGTGGTTCTGTATAGATGCTGTGTGTGTTTATAAACAAGCATGGGTCAGGCAGTTTAGCTCTGCTTCTAACATCAGAGTTAGAGAGTGATTATCATTTGTGTTGTGTGTGTGTGTTTGTGTGTGCGTGTGTATATACGTGTCTGTACGCACACGTGCATGTATTTTAAAACTTATATTTTTTGACTCCTGATCCCTGCCAGGTTTTGCCACAGTGACCTGGTGCGGGTTCATCTCGGCTGTGTTCAGTTCTTTTTACACTTTGTTTATAGCCATTTTTTCATTTACTCTCTTTCCCTTTGTGCACCTCAGAATGAAGATGAATGACTTTCCTGTACAATCCCATTGCTCACTGATTTGGACTATTTTGCTTTCGTCATATGCAATTCAGTTCAGGATCACTCCAGGGGAAGGTCTACAATTACGCCTGTTCTGATATTTTCTAGTGGGTATGAAAGGCAGAGATATTTTCTATTCTCATTGCACCATCAATGAATTTTATTAAAGCCTGGGATGGAGATGTATCATATCAGGGTATGAGTATGTAGCTTAGCCCTGCCGAGTGATCAGTCTTGCATGATATTGAGTAGCTGTAATAAAATAATTGTCTTCGGATGTTAAGCGAAAACACATTTGTGTTATTCATGGTTAGGTTGGAAGCTCTTTGTGCCGTCAGCTTGTTACCACATCTCACTTTTTTAAACAGTTTTGCTGATTCCTAACTTATTAACCATAAATATGTTTGCATACTCCCAAAAATCTAAGCTAAACATTTAAGAATTTGGATAATGGCTTGAACTCGTTGAGTTCAGCAGGTCGCCAAACCTTACTATTCATACCAAAATAAACATTCATGTTATTAAAAAAATAAAAATAACAGTTCTTAGGTGAATTTCAGAAGATGGATTAATATAAAATTTCACCCTATAGCTACTGATCATCTTACAGATACTTTAGATCTCTCCTTTTTCAGGTGAAAAGGAAGGATTCACTCATCCATACGAAGTTCAAGCTCAGGTCAGCAGAAGCAGCAAAAGGCAGCCAATAAAAGTCTGCTTAAGTGGCTCTGAGCAGGTAATTACCCTCAGAGGAGCTTCAGGAAGACCTGCATCAGGACAGGAAGCTACCCAGATTTAACTTTATGACAGGGAGATGGGAGATCTGAAGGGAAAAAACATGGATCTGATTCTTGAAGATGTTTCACCACTTATGTTAGGGATTACATTTCTCTTTCTAGATGGGGTAGGAAGTTTGACCTCTGACCACCCAGACAACCATCCTGTCTGCCATCCCCAACTTTGTAACTTGTGCTGGTCCAGATTCATTGTATTAGCCTCAGGGGATAGTATCTTTCACTGAATGTTGGCAGGGTTTGGGGAGCACAATCACGCTGCCCTTCGGTCATTCTGGGGGCCACTGGGCCGGTTGCTAAGCTGCATGGGCACTCATCTGGAACCAGCAGCACTCAACAGATGCTTCTGTGGATTCCCATGTCTCTCATGCCAAAGGCGCACACACAAATACCATTCATAATGGTTTCAGGGCTACTGAAGGGTATTCATAGCTTTTCATTTAAATGTGCCCAGCTGTTGAAGAGGTTTGCACCCCCTCCCAACTTTATCGTTCCTCCTGAGAGTTAAGCCTGGGCTGAGCTAATTGTTTAACCAGCGACTCAAGACTTGCCGGCTGTCACAGGGGCAATTTAACTATTTTCCCCTTCTTCTCAAATCCTCCTGTAAAATCATCTCAGCAGCTGAATCAAGCAAGTAAGAGGATAGTCTATAACTTGAAGTGTACTTAAATTTCAAGGATATATGAATGACTAAGAGATAAAGTATGATGAGTTCCTTTCTGTGTAATCTGTGTAGTTTTGCATGTTTCCTTTTTAGACATTTACATTTTTTGTAAACATTATTTACCACATTTTTTGTTGGTAAAAGCAACAGTAAAATGTTGCATGTGTGATTCTGCTTCTTTTATTTACTGTCTGAAATATTTCCTGACCAGAACATACATACAGATCAATACCAAGGGTCTAAACTACCTTAACTTTTTATAATAGTTCATTGTTAAATGTTTACTGGCTACAGTAAAATGGTACTGGTACTGGACAATGGTAAAATGGTACTGGTACTGGACCAGTTTTTATCCTATTTACTAAACTATGACAATTAAATCCGAGCTACAGCAGTAATGATTCCAGAAGCTTCTATGTGGTCAATTATTTAACATAATATTTTTCAACAAGATTATTCAAGAATAAATATTTTCATCATTGATGGTTGCATTCAGTCAGAAGCTGCAGATGGTTTAGTCTTGGGTTTTCTGGCTTTCAGCACAGTATCTACAGGAAGTGGTCATTTGTAAGTCTGGAATGTTCTTTGGTCACAGATCCTCTTTCATTTAATCTAAGGGGTTTTCTTCTGCAGGGCTGGAACTTTTCTTAGTCACTGCGTTAATCAGTCCAATCAGCGCCATGACTGCGTCTGTCTGAGGGATTTACATAAAATTTTAATAAATGATTGGGTTTAGGAAGGCTGAGACTGTGCTGTCACAAGTCTGTGGTCTGTAACCCCTCGCCCACTGTGATCACACCACCCCAGTGCAATCAACCCTGCGGTGTGAAACCCAGTGAGCCCAGCCTGAAACTCACTGGCAAATGTTGACCTCAGTCAAGTAAAATTAATCCCAGCATTTTGAAGACTGATTTGGTAATATATTTATTTATTTTGAATTAATGAATTCATTAATACACGTTTCTAAAAATTATATATAAAGGTTTTTTTATATTTGTTGACTCCGTATGAACATGCTAACATATAATCTGCCGTGAATAAGATTCAGTTTTCTTTTTTCATTTATTTATTTATTTTTTGGTAAAATGTAACTCGAAATTTGAAATTAAATCTAAAACAATACAATTGCTGTTACTCATTTTTTATTTTACGCCTTACAATTAATTTAGTCCATAAATATAATTTGCACTGTGAAATATGTGAGGTCAAAATTTGTCCGAAAGCTTAAATAATAAAATAAATCAAACAGATAAAAGCTATTAATAATAATTTAATATTTTAAAATATGTAGTTTTTTTTTCTGGTAATACTTTCACTAATACTTTTGACTTAATGTTTTTTTTTGTTAAAAGTTAATGTTTATATTACATTTCTAATCATATTATTATTATTATTATTATTATTATTATTATTATTATTATTATCATTATCCATAGGCACAGTTTAAATGCTTGAAATATACATTACAGTATGAATATAATAATTATTAAATAAAATGTAACAGATACCAGACAATAATATGTCACCTAAAAGAACTATAATTCAATCTCGCTAATGAAAGTTATTTATTTGTTGTTAGCAGTCCATTATATTCAGTACATGTATATTGAAATTAATGTTAATTGTTATATGATTTCATATATATTAACCGTCTTCCTTGTATTCCATGTGTTTTATTGTCTTAGATGTAATATTATATTAAAATATAAAAATATTGCTGGTTTTTGGGGACATGTTAGATTTATTGCTCAATTTCCTGCGACATGAAACCATAAACGTGATATTATTTTCTGTGTAGAGGTTAAACAAATGTGTTGGTTCGCTTTTCCTAATTTCATCACAATGACTAATAGCTGGTCATTTTTGAGAAAATGGAAAAACACATTTTAAACAAGGTACAGTACAGCAATGTGACATGGGAAAATGATTGGCTTTCTCACAGGGAAGTTTTATTGTTGTCCAGCCTCTTTGATTTTCCTTCCGTATCCAGCGCTGACAGGCCGCCACCTCAGGGGTTATGTGAATAAAGCATCCGTGCACCCGACCAGAACAAATCCCCTACTCCTGCTGTTCGGAGGGGTTTCTCCCCCCACCAAGTATTGTAGTTCTGGATACTTCCGAGGTAACTTTACCGCTACACAAAAGTTACACACTCAGCAATAGTTCTTATACAAACACCCACTGGTTAAACATTTATATGTCCCTAATATCACCTCTTTTATTAATCACTTAGTTGCATTTTTCTTACGCATAAATGTGAATTTTAAACGATTTGTTTTTATTGGAAACATGATGAGGAGGGTCAGGGTTGACCTTTTATCACGGAAATAAAATATGACCCTGTTATTACTTGAAATTTAATAATGCTCACAGCATGGATCCTGAAGTATGTGAATGCAAGCACGTTTTTTGCTTTCCTCTCATTTCATTTTGTAAAGCCTATATGAGATTGGGTTACTTGAGGAAGTCTAGTGCAAGTACTCATGCTCTCGCTCATTTTTTTTTGTTTGTTTTTTTTTTGTTTTTTTTTAAATGCCTCCCCTCTGTGAAGGTCCCCCATAAATAGGATGTGCATAAAGGCCTGGAAACAGCATTCACAAGGCCAGAGATTATAGGACATTTTAAATACATTATACATTTACCTACAACTGATACTTAGATGTTCTTCTACTCATTTTTTTATTTTGTACTTAAATTCCTCTCAGCGCAATAAAAAATAATGAGTTGCATTATATGCAGTGTGCAAATCTCTCAGCTCCCAAGTGAGTTTTGTTTTACATAAAGAGAATTTAAAGTTCTGTTGAGTAACATCGACGACTATATTCTTCAGAATCGGCAGTATTTATAATAAATCTCATGTCACTTCATTATTTTCCACTTTATTCTCTACGAGGATCATGGGGGGGAGTTCCCAATGCACATCCATGGGATAATGTTTCAGGCATTGAGCAGATACACCCAGGACAGTGGGTCAATCCATCGTTGGGCACACGCACACACACACACACACACAATATGAGGCAATTTGAAGCAGCCAATTCATCTTGAATCCATGTTTTTGGACTGTGGGACAAAACCAGAGAACCCATGCGGACACAGGGAGAACCCAGAAACTCCACCCAGATCGGGATTTAAACCTGGACCACCCACCCTGTGAGGTGAACGTGCTAATGCCCCATGCCACCCTTTATAATATATAAACAAATAGATATAATCACATGTACACAATATGGATAAAAGTATTTGGATTTTTCATCTTACAGGTACTTTAAAGGCTTTGGTGTGCCTCTTTGGCGTCCTTTGCCCATTCGCTCAAATTGTTCGGGTCAGTGCACTGTGTGGGTCAATAACGTTCATCCACACCAAATTCACGCAACCATGCCTTTACAAATATTGGTTTGTGTACTGATGCACAGTCATGCTGAAATATAATACTTTCTTATTATTACATCCTTATAATACATCCTTAACTATTTTCAAAATGTTGGAAGTTTTCAGTCTTAATTGTCTAGTTGCTTGATTTTCTACACCTGTGGCAAAAGAACTAAATAACTGTCTTTATTAAGAGCTGTATATGTTGTGTATTATAATAAAAACACAAACTGGTGTTTAACTTTATTTAACATTATTTGATGAGTTTGCTCATATTTTCTAAATTCTTTAGATAACCACCAATGAACTTCAAGTTTTTAGTTACTTTAAAAGTTATAAAGTATTTTAAAAGTTATTTCTATTTAACTATTTATTTAATTATTACTAATTATTTATTACTTATGATTTAGAAGTAAGAGGTACGATATAATCAATTAAATACTTTATTTAGCATGTACTTATGAACTCATAGTCATAAAATGTCTGAATATGCAGATTTAGTTGTAAACCTGTAATCATTAAGGGTCATCAATCCTCTGTTGTGTGTATCGATTTACCTTTTATATTTTTCCAATATATTTCCAAAGATTTTTTGGTAAAAAATAATTCATGGGCTAAAGTATGAAAATAACATTTTCCAGATGTAAAAAAAGAAAACTTTTCCTTTAGAAAATGGCGAATTCATTTTAGACTCGCAGCCAAACAGCAAAATGCTACATCATACTTCATTGATTTTTCAGTAGCTCTGGCAGGATGCTTGCATACAGATGAGACAATCTACCTGTTTGAATGAGGATGGCTTCAGCATCCTGTCAGGCTTTCACGAGGAACATGGATTTCATGATGTGACGTTCTCACATTCCTCATGTGTGAGCGTACAAGGAAACAAAACCTAGCTTCAGACAGCGAGCTGTGTTTGTTAAGACGATGGAAAATCCTCTGGTCCATCCGTAAAGCGATCCGGACCTCTTTGCGGATTAGCCCATTATCCGTTGCACATACAGAAACATTAGTGAAACCCAAGTACGCCTTCAAAATTTTATGGAGGCAGTCTATAGTAAGCTGGCTTATGGATTTCTTTGCTATTATGCATGCACTGAAAAGTAATAACCTTTTGGTACAGTTAATGCTTTAATTGACCAAAAAACGAAAGACGAATGTCTGGCGCCACTGTTTGAGTTTCCACTAAATATACGCTTGTATGTCATACACTGCGGAGGTGTCGGAAGAATTGAATTTCAAACTCTAAGGTGCTACAAATCAATTCCATTGATCCATGACTTACAACCAACTGGGGATCAGTGATGGACAAGTTTTTACTTTTCCTCAACTTGAAGTTGTGCTTAGTAGTTAAGATACTGGATGACACACCATATGATTGGTGATTGAAGACCCTGTACTGCATGTCTGCTTTGTTTGGTTTAAAACCCATAAAAAGTATAAAAACCAGTGTGTCCTCTCTTCTGGCCTTCTGACTTCTTCCTTTTAACTAACTCTGATTTTGGGTCGGGCAGCATGGTGGCTTAGTGGTTAGCACGTTCGCCTCTCAGCGCTAGGGATTCCCGGTTTGAATCCCCATCTGGGTGGAGTTTCCATGTTCTCCCCGTGTCCGCGTGGGTTTCCTCCGGGTTCTCCGGTTTCCTCCCACAGTCCAAAAACATGGATCAAGTTAATTGAGTTATCTACGATGGATTGGCGCCCTGTCCTGGGTGTATCTGCCCAGCGCCCGAGACGTTCTCCCCTGGATGGGCATGGGAAACCCCACCGCGACCCTAATAGAGGATAAAGCGGGAGATAATGAATGATTTTGGGTCAATTCAAATAATGTTTTACTTTCATGTACTATCATCTGTGACTTTGATGTATTCAGTCTGCTTTGGTCAAATAGGATTCAGAATTATGTGTAATATACTTTATAAAATGTACTCATTCTCATTAGTTTGTTATATTATTATATTATTTCCATTTGGGGCATCATATGTGTTTACTGTTGCCTTACTGCAACAGTAGGTTTAAGTTGCAGATTTGACTTCCCAGTTTATTTTCTTTGTGGATTTTACATGTTCTCCACACATCTATGTGGGTTCTCCCTGGAAGCTCATGTTTTCATCCCTCTGTTCACTGGCATGTAAGTCAGGAAATCTGGAAAGAAAGAAATTGCACTATTCATCTGTTGTATGTGTGTCTGTCTTGTGATAGACTGGTACACTGTGCATAATTTTTTATTACCTGCCTCTGTGTTACTAAACAATGAAAGGCTTTGACATCCTCTGTTACTCTTTTTACTCAAAATAACTAAGAAAAAGAATAAAAACCAGTTAGTAAATGAACATAAACCTGCACCATCTCTCTGAGTGATTATAATGGCTTCAGTTGTTTTCTTTACCTTTATACAGAACTTCTATGACATGAGAGTTGAAATATTATTCCATATAAAAAAAATATCGAAACTCCTAATGCTCTCACACATGGAACAGGTAATATTCATGGCCTTGGGCTTTCCAAAACTCTGTCTTCACCTCACTTGAGCCCACATTCCACTGTACTTTCCAATGAAGGAGAACATATGAAGACTGCATTCAGAGTCTGTTTTCATCTCACAATGTTAATGGCTGGTGAAACATTTAGGCCAAGAGCATGTGTCACCATTGATGGGACCAAAGGCGAAAGAGCAAAGGGCCATGCGGAACCTTTTCTTAAGAAATAAACTGTCAGGACTAATTTTAGAAAAAAATTGCCCCCTTTTCACTGCCAGGCCTTCGGACTTTCCCGAAAAAGTGACGTTTCTTGCAAAATTGTTTTCTTTTGTCAAACATTTGTCAAGCTTTGGTTGCGGAGCATTCCTTAACTAGGGCTGATTGACATTTCCTTAATGCTCTCCTTTCGTTTTGGTGGATCGATTCTCTCCATTTCTGAATTGACAGATACCGTCTGTGTGTAGGTTGTTAAACCAATAAGAATATTTCTCTCTCCAGTGTCAGCACATAGTTAAAACCTTTCGGGTTTCTTTTTGTGAGATTTTTTTTTTTACTGCCTCTCTCCGCCCCATTTAAACCTGGCTCCCTATTCAGTAGTGCAGATGAAAAATAGAGCAGAATGCAAGCTGCATCACTGGACTCGATAGCCAGTCTTTTATTTATCCAAACAAATGGTTTTTGAGAAGAAGAGAACGTGGAGGAGGAGGAGTACACCCAGAAGAAATGAAAAGGGCCCAGAAATGAAGCCAGACGAAGGGTTTTGGGCTGGTGGGGGTCAAGACAAGACTGGGGTCTGTAGCTGGCTGTGCCACTGAAAAGACGGTTGTCCTTTGAATAAACTCCGCCCTCCACAACCCCGCCTCTGTGAGAGAGAGGGAGATAGACAAAAACATGAAATCGATTGGACATGGCTGTGCAGTGGGTTAAACAGCAGCGAAATGCTCCCACCTTCCCTCTGGCAGATGTCTTTGAATCAACGGAATGAAGGTGGCCGTTTTTATCACACATCAGCACTGAGTTCGGCTCCAAAAATCCCGCACAGGAAAAACCCAGATAGGGGGTCGTGGCCTCTCCTGGGCCATGGATCCAGGGACCTGCTCTTTGACAGCCCTAATTGACTTCCTCGTTTACTTAACGAGGGGTGTATCGGTTGTGTGCTGCCTGTGTCGAGCACAAACACCAAACATCATTAAGCAGCAGCTCATAATTGTGCTGTGGGGCCACTAATTTCACTTTGTGGAAATACTCGGTTTAATGAGACGCAAGATCTGTGGGCTGTTGTGCAAATACTGTCAAGTATTGTTAGGTAGAAAGCTGTTGACTGGAATTTGGTGCTGCTTTCATGTTTTTTTCTTGTTTTTTTGTTGAAAGTGAAACAAACAAAATGAGAATTCATTTATAATTAATGATAGTTACTGCTGTCATTCACTTCAAATAGGTGCAATAAGCTGCACATGTCCACTTTACACATATACTTTAACACTGTTCTAATAAGAAACCAACATTCAGCTTGAACTCAGGCCCACTTATGTGTTCTGAGACACGTTGCTAGTACAGGACTTTAATTCAGAGCTCACACCTGACCTCCTAAAGTCATTAGGACTTTTGATGATGTATCAGGGACTTTAGTGATTCAGTACTAGGCAATTAACAAATGTTGTGTAGGTGTCTAAACTGTGTTCTTTATAAACTTAGCCATTATCCAATTAACATTTATGTACGCATTATGTATGTATGCATCTGACATACCTCATTCAATGCCCCTGAGGATGGCTTGGGTGGCAACTCATCTACCCTACGCATCCAAGCTCTGTCTCTGACTGTAATGTTATGATAATTGTTGCAAATACATGTGTCTTACACCTTAATGTAACAAAATACCATATTGGATTATACTTTTAATTCTTTACATGCAAATTAATGTCATAGTAGTTCTTGTGTAATTAAGCTTAAAACATGCTCAAAGTTATTTTCAGGTTGAGCTTAGGCACCAGAATTGTTGAACATGTTAAAGTGTAGTGTATAAAAAATCTGCATGGACGTGTTGAACAATGCTGAAGACAATCTTAGTGGAAATTAGACAAATTAAAGTCAAAAGACCTCTGGGCAAGTTGCCAGTGTTACTCAGACTTAGGGATGATTTAATATCGCCATTATATCTGTGTGTTTTGGACCGTCAGAGAAAACTGAAGCTCCCTGAGGATCTTGTATGCGCCCTGGGGATTCAAACCATGGACAGTGCATACCACTCCACCATAATGCCTCTTAAAACTATGGATTAAAAGAACCAGGTTCTTTTTATATTACATCCAGGCCAAAAAGTGCTTCTAATGTAAATGACTTTTTGTTTATATCCCATTAAGGTATTTTTAGATGCAGGTCCATCATGCTACTAGTTAAAACTGGTCTCAGTGTCTTCCCCGTCTAATTATTCATCATGGCCACTGTTTCCTTTTCCTCTTTATTTATTCAGGGCAGAAAAGTGTTTTATTTATGCACATTATTAGCATTCATAAGAAACATGATTCATACTGTCAGCCTGTTCACAAAAAACGAACTCAAGTTTTTGGACTCAGACAAGGAAAAAGCCAAAACCTGCAGCACAGGACTTAACCAATGTGCCGAGATAAGGCCTGACTGTGAAGTTATAGAAAGTGACAGGAAAAGAGTAAATCATTCAGTCTGCACACACTTCCCTGGCGCACAACAGCACCTTTGACGCAGAGCTGTAATTGGGAAAACCTGGCCGCAGTTTCTCCTACATCCTGGCTTCCAAATCATCCCCAACCAACATGCATGTAATTTCCAGCGATTTAACCTCAGCTTTCATGGGGAACGGGCCTTAACGAAACTCAAAGCCGGCTGAAACAGTATCTTCCAGAAAGGTGCAGTCTGGGGACGAGCGCGGGTATAAATTCAAGCCTCGCTGCATGCTGGAATTAGCCACACTTGGCCTCTGCGTCCATGGCAATGAACTAGTTTTGTCGTTCCTGGAACCAAGCGGCCTGTCATCAGGTCTGGGACCTAATATACCGCTTGTATGACTTAATTGGGAATGAAATTTCCAGAGGGACTAAATCCTGGTAAATGGTGCAGGTTGTATTTCGAAATGGGCACGTTGGAGTTCACTTGTCTGTGGTGAAAAGTTACAAAGTACTTGATTTGAGTTCTATAAGGCCAATTTGAGGTATTTTTGCTTGACTTGCATTTTTACATGTGATGTTATTTTATGCTTCACATTTAATTACCAGCTTGTGGCACACAATATATTATATAATACGCATAGAACACTTTATTGTGTTTTTTTAGTTCTTATATTTAATATGGGCGGCACGGTGGCTTAGTGGTTAGCACGTTCACCTCTCAGCACTGGGGATTCCCGGTTCGAATCCCCATCTGAGTGGAGTTTCCATGTTCTCCCCGTGTCTGCGTGGGTTTCCTCCGGGTTTTCCGGTTTCCTCCCACAGTCCAAAAACATGGATCAAGTCAATTGAATTCTCAAAAAAATTGCCCCATATAGAGTGTGTCTGTATGAGTGAGTGAGTGTGTGCCCTGCGATAGATTGGCACCCTGTCCTGGGTGTATCTGCCCAGCGCCCGAGACGTTCTCCCCTGGATGGGCATGGGGAACCCCACCGCGACCCTAACAGAGGATAAAGCGGGAGATAATGAATGAATGAATATTTAATATGAGTATTAAAACTGGTTGTTTATGACTTTTTGGGTTTCTGATGTCACATTTCTGATGTGAAGTTGGCCTTATATTTGCGATGGCTACTAGTTGTACCCAGCTCCAGCAAATGGTGATTTTACAGTTTTTGTTTCAATTCTTAATAGATTTCAAGACAAGTCCCTCGATGTATGTACATGTCATTCAAGATTTTTGAAGACACAAAATTTTTGGTCCACACCTTATAATTTTCTTTATATAATACATGTTTAACCCACTTCTGTTATCTCAGAATGCATCTCTGTATATGGCAATGGTCCAAATTCATCAGCTTCCGCAGTAACATGCTGCTTTCATACTGATGCTTCAGTATTAATCTTCTGATGATCTCAAATGTGATTTGACGTTAGTCAAATATTTCAAACCAGGACTTTTACTTCAATATTTTCATGCTGATGTTGATGATGCATATCACCTGATTGCTAATCAAAATCTGTAATTTCAACAATTTCTTTCAACCCTGACACAGAGTCCTGATACAAAGCTGATTGATTAATTTCACCTTTAAATCACTGGACTTGCGTGGCCTTCCTGTCCAGTGATGCATTATAAATCAAGTGGCTGTAAAACCTGTTTTATTACTATTAAGTTTCTTACAACACCATGAGACGCATGCTAAAGTCTGAGATGTAAGAAGAGTGAAATATTTTTTGAATGTAATATTATGATATTGATTTACGCTTTGTAAGAAAAACAATGGCTTCGGTTGGCCAGTGAAACATCAGTCAGATTGGGACACGGAAGTCTTTTACCGCTGCACACCCATGCGCATGCATGCATGCAGCAGAGTGGGTGAAGCTGCTGAACAGCAAGTCTGTGGCAGGCAGGGGCAGATGGCAGGAGGCAGCAGGCACTTGAAGACGTGCCAGTTACAAGAGCGGTGGGAGTTTGAAGCAGGCAGATGGGGCTTTCATGAGGGAAACTCCAGCCAGAGATCCTAGGAGCTGGTGGTTTCGAGGACCGCGCATCGCCAAATCTCTGAGGAAATGGAGAAATGAAGCGAGATGATAAGAGGAAGGTAGCGGGTGGAGGTTATGACATACGGCAAGGCGGACTTCCCCTCATCTCATTAGGTGGCCTTGTTACCTCGAGAGCCCTGCTATAAATTTCACGTCTGTGCAGTGAAATGTGGAAGATTGTAGATTTTTTTTTCTCATTCAATTTTTTTATGCATGTGAAAATTTAATAAATGTACTTTAATTTCTCCGACACGACCAGATGGCGACTGATTCCTTTAGCACTCATTCTGTTTCTCACTGTGTAATTAACTGCACTAAGATCTTTTCCCTGCTGGATTTGTTTTTGTCATATTTGCAGTCAGTTCACTAATAAGGTGAGGACAGGGTTGAATGTGTGTGATTTTGGTGCTGCTTTCCTGTGTGTGTGTGTGTGTGTGTGTGTGTGTGTGTGTGTGTATACATGATGCTCCTCCTGTGTTAGATCTGGATGGGTGCAGTGTATTGACGTTTTTACAGAGCCCATGGGAGGCTGCTGCATGGGGAATCTGGAGCTCACATTTCAGCCCCCTACACTTTCATCGTCAGCGGGTGGAGAAACCCAGCGCGAGCAGGTTGTGCACAAACAGAATTTGGCAAAGGGGCCTGTTGCTTGATGGGAAGCTTTGTGCAGCGTGTGTGTGCCTGGTGTGTGTTTTACGACTGTGACTGTCATAGGCTTTATTAATCAGGACAGTAGTACCACTTGGTTTCCCTGCTGGCTTTTTCATGCCCTTACTTGTCAGTGTGGGCAGATCTGATCAGCCAATCAACTAACCTGATTATTCCATGCCTACAGACCCTTTCAATATAAGACCCTCCTGATAAAAAGGCATCTTGGAGGCTTGCACGTTAGGTTTAGAGTTGAAATTGGTTTTAAGTAAATATACTATTGCACTTGACTACACTTGTTAAGTTGTACATAGTCAATTATGGAAGTTTCACTGTAAGTGAACATTTGTGCAAGAAAATATCAGTAAATATAAGAAAAACACTGGAGAGCTGATGAGTGTGAGTTTGAATTATTTCATAAATGGGTAGAAAATATATTTTTTTTAAATCACACTTAAATCATACATAATCCCATGATATATATATATATATATATATATATATATATATATATATATATATATATATATATATATATATATATATATATATATATATATAACACTTGTTGGAATTCAGCTGCAGCTCCGGCAGCAGAACTGAGCATTTAAATGGTGCCGTTTATGCCGTGGTGCTGGTGCAGGTGGCTAAGGAACAGAAAGCTGGTTTTCATGCCAGTGGCCATTCTGTTGTGTGAAAGTGGCACTGTGGTCTGATAACGCCATGCAGCCAAAAGCTTCCAGAAGACTCTGGCCTCATATCTAACTGGCACAGGTTAAGTTGGCTTTGGCACCGCATGCACGAATGTGGTGGGGGAAATTTTGCGTGTGTGCGGAAGGCTCGTGCTGATCATTTTTCTCATTTATTTGCATTAACTGACGTGGAAGTAAGCAGAATAAAGTACACAGTAATAATTTGCTGTAAACATTCAGGCTTGCTGAGACTGATTTCAGGCATGTGGTATACATCTGTGATGAGGAATGTGAATGTTTTGCTTTAAAATCTGGTTTCCATTTTAGCTTGTGGAATACCTGCAGATTTTATGCACATTTCTGCACTGATTAGCTCCAAATTATTAATTTTAAAAACATATTTAATGGAATTATAATTGCATTCGGAGAGTGGATGATCGACCGTCATATGCTGCACAAGGTGCTGAAATAAAGCAGATTTTCGTTTTGTGAACTCACAGAGAGCGGCGATTTTATAAAATCTCTGACGGTGAGAAAATTATCCAGCATTGGATGTGGAAATGCAGTACTGTATTTTTTTTGTCAATTCATGTCCCTTCAATTATTTTCAACAAAATAAATTATTAATTAAAATGGGAAGAACATAATCTGAGTACTTACATTTACCAGCTTTTCTCATTTTTACCTCATGGCTTAAATTAAATATACAATACATTCACAGTGACATGAAAAATAAATCAAGTTGCAGGAAATTCTGTGTCTTTACTTATTAGCTGACATGAAAAGAACATGGAAACTGCACCCAGATTGGGATTCAAACCTGGATCTCCTGTGCTGAGAGACAAACATGCTAAGAACTATCCCACTGTCCCGTCCCCATTTAACAATGCATGCACTTAATGTAAGGAACTATTACTATTGATTAATACATAACAATATATACCTATTATATTGATTTTACTCTGAAATACTACAATGCTCTGTGCAGCTGTATGACCTGACAAAATAAAAGTCTCATATCAGAACTGATGGAATTATTACACATATTTGTTCGTACATGTTGCATAGAACATTTTTACCAAAAAATGACATGACATTTAAAAGTGCATGTATTTGTTTTTAACCAACAGATCTTTGGTTTTAGACAATGTTCTGCACTCCCAAGAAAAAGAAAAACCCATCCTTATTTTCAGTTCACATCAATTTTGGTGAATTGCTGAATCAAATTCTTCAATACAAGTGAATCAAAATAAATTTTGTTTATGTCATCAGGAAAAATGTCTGCAATTTTCCCTCGACCTAATATCTTCTACACCCCGCGCTGGAGTCACATTCGTTTAGCAGACTGGCATCTCAAACTGGGTGGGCCGTATTGTTTTTGAGCTCATTTCGACTGTTTACACTTTGTTCTGGCATACACAGGTTGCCTCCATGAGAAATTACAGTGTTAGCTATTGATGTTAATTTGAATGCATGTTACTTTCAGACGCATCTCATAAACAATGCAGCCTGATTTGATTTGGATTATTTACTTTCACTCAGCCGCCCCTCCAACCAACCATCCCCCTCCAGAGATGTTTTTTTTTTATCTAAAAGAGATGAGACAGCACCAATTACTGTTTCACATCTACTTGTGTTATTGTAACAGTGCAGCGTTGCCTGTTATTGCATTTCAAAACATTACACATCCAGAGAGAACGATGCACAATCGGGCACTAAGGGGTGGATCTTAGGGGATCTGCCGTACCTTCTATGGTTATTCATCTTTATAAAGTCCCACGGTGTCACCGGAGCTTCCTCTGGAGACCCTGTACCTACAGAGGAGCTTAAAGCTGGAGGTGTTTTGTCACCAAGCAAAACGAGTGCATGGTGGCCTCACCTGCATGTTGTAGGCTTTCTCTAGTGGCTTCATCTCCGGCACCCGATGTTTCGTTAATTGGCCACAGGTGAATTCCGCATGTCAGCCCAGACTGGGTTCTGCAGAATCAGAGAGGGGTCGTCATTAAAGTGGAGCGCATCTATCCTGGGTCTGTTTCTCTTTAGAAAAAAACACCAGGAGGCTTTTTTATATTCTTGACCAGCGGTCCCACTTGTGGAATGGTGTTCGCTGGCACTGTGTGATGCCTTTAGGGCTCTCAGATTTACAAAGGTGCCCATTTTCAATGGAAAACGAAGCCCCATTTAAAATTTTTTGGTCTGTTCCATGCAGATTGTGGCTCATTTTCATAATACCCCTCAGTGAAATGCAAATTAAGGGCAAAGAAAGTGACTCCCCTGGTCGAACATCTTCCCACTATTAAACACAACTGGCAGAGGATGTCAAGAATTTATAGTTTGTTGTTTCTTTGTTGAGTCTCTGGAAACCAAGATGACACCACTTGTCATTTTTGTTTACCTACTTTGATTTTCACGTTATGGGTGGTTCTTATTGGTTAACGTGCCACTCCCTGTTGATTTATCAGTGTTCATGTTCAAAATGCTGTTTGGCTTTTAACACCACAACTCTTTGAATCTGCTCAGGAATGGCACCAGCTTTAGGAATATTAAAGACCTTCTGCCTTTTGATGCCTTTTGTAGCTGAAAGCATTCACTGGTGTACCGTGGGAAATTGAAGTGAGAGATGCATTAAAAAGCGTCGCACTGCCGTTTAGGTTTCAGAAAATGAAAATTATCACTTCCTGTCCTTGCGAGGTCATCCAGGGATTGGTTGTATGCTTTAAGCACCCAGTGTAACAGGCTTATGAGCTGTGTTCATCACTGCTTAGTATGCAACCTGCTGTTTAACCTGGAGGACGTGAGCACTCCACCGACAGGCTGTTGATTCTGAACCAGGACTTTTCATGTGTTTAAGGAAAGCCATGTTCGTTGAACTAAACAGCATTGGTACCAGTAGTATTGATATAGTATTATTATCTTCAACTATAGATTTTCAATGGATAGATCTCAAACCTTGATGTCATTAAAAAAAATTGTGTGATGAATGATCATGCATAATTGAAATCAAGCAGATTTTGTTCCGTGAAGTCCACCGAGAGTACCACCATAGAATTTCTGACTGTGAGAAAAATGTTCAGCATTGGATGTGGAAGTGCAGTTCTGTATTTTTTGTCAATTTATGTCTATATATAATTTTCAACAAATAGAGAGAACATAATCTAAGAAATTACATTTATCATATCATAAATTGATTTAATAAAACAGTGCTGGCAACATTAATTATGCATTCAGCTGGAAATTAGAGTCCCTGGGTGTTCTATTAAGACGATGTACCAATAAGGGGTTAAAAACAACATAAACAAAGGAAATAAGAGTTTAATATAGCATACTGTGTAAAGTTTGGAGCTTGTAAGGTGATAAATGGCTGATCTCACCGTGCACTAATCTGAATTGACTGGGATTAATAGCTGTTGACTGCACCATGTGGAGCTGAGAAGCAGCAGGCAGTGAGCATGTGCAGACCTGAAACACAGACTCCAGGCGGAAACAGCCCCATCACCTCCTTCTCATCATGTGAAAGAGTCCCTACACTCCCGTCATCCCCTGTAGCTCAAATTGATCTGGACATAGGGTGACCTATCTGAGCCAGTCAGCTGCCGGCAAGATGCTCACTCTCATGTTTTGCACTCAAGGTTTTAACATTTTATGCATCTCTAAAATTGGTAAAATTATAGTTGGTTCTGGTTTTACTCCAGTTTTAGTAATGTAATCATACATGTAATTGGAAGTAAATATATGGGGCATGGAATTAGGAAAATTCAACTATCATTACTGTTTTGTTTGCTAATTAATATTATTTAATGACCTCTTTTGCAATGTGTGCTGTGAATTACATTCTTAACATTAAAACGGACCTTTAGTTTTATTTAAAATATGTATCATGTTTATTGATGTATTTGTTTCATGCTTGTATCTAAGCTTTGGTTGGATTCTCAGCACAACATATTCTCCACATATGTTTTATTACACATTTTTGGTTGTGCCCTTTATGAATATTTGTCATATTCCCGATTGAACATTAACTTTATTCAATTTTAGTATTTCATTTTGAAACGTGGCATCTTTCTTGTATGTGAGAGCCATCAGCATTACGTATTGATGTATATCATTATGTTTATAGTCAGTAGAAGGGAATAATGTACAGTGTAATTTCTGTGCGCAACCCAGGACAGTTTCTGTAATGTTCCAGGGATGTTTATGTTTCATTCATGAATATATTCAATAGAAACATATAATGTGATCGGCAAGGGAGGAATAGTGACCTCTTTTTATTCACATGCATGATAACCATTGTGGTCATGTAGATTTTCACACATTTACATCATTTTTCCTTATTTCCTTATTCATAGAATGTTACCCAGGTGAGTACACAAAACCCTCCAGGAAAGTCAGAGATATATGGATTTTGTTCAAAGGCCTATCATTGGCAGACTTGGAGAACTGGGGTTGGAACCATTAACCTTTAGGCTGTAAGTCTAAAACTTTGAACTTTGAGCACCAATTCCCTGCAGACATATTATTATTAGATTTGTACAGGAATAACAGAACTATGTAACGACACATGCCATTCAGATTCCAGCTGATGATGATGCCTAGCAGCCCAAAATCCCAGTACATCCAAGACCATTTCACAGGATGCATGCCACTCTTTACACCATGCCCATGTACTGCTATTACACCAAAAGAATAGAATAGAATAGAGTAAACCATGTCTTCAAAATATCAAAAAAGGAATTAAAACAACAAGAAGAAGATCTAATGAAAGTGATTTTTGCCGACATACTGCACATATTAGCACAGTGTGGCCAGTCATGGTTAACACATCAGTTTATTATGGTTTAAACCTGGACTATCCGTTCCTACTTGCTATTAATATTAAAATGCTGATTGATGAATTATATTTACATTACATTTACATTGTCATTTAGCAGACGCTTTTATCCAAAGTGACTTACAAATGAGAACATGACAAGTCAGAGGTTATGGAGAAAACCAACTATACTGTAAATTCATCAAACCTGATTGTTATTTGATGCTGTGCCCCCCCCCTTTTTTTTCCCTCTACAACAGGTATTTGTTAAAGAGATGGGTCTTCAGTAGTTTCTTAAAACTGCTTAGTGATTCTGCCTTACGGACAGAGTTGGGAATTGTGGCACGTATACTTTTACAAACCCCAAATTCATCCCAGTGCTTGCAGTTAAAGTTACAATTTAATGCCAAAAACAAAAAAATAACCGATTAAAAATCCCTGTAATGTTATATGCCGGTCCCCTTAACAGTACAGTGCTCTAAATGGGATGAACTGGATATTTTTACACCCTGAACTTTACAATGGAAAAATAAAAGATGCTACTGAGGAGTGTTTAGTCAATAATTTACGATGACAGAGATGAAAGGGGAGGAAGAGGATTCTAAAAGAGCCAAATCAGGGCAAAGAGCCACACAGGGTGGGGTGATAATAAAGTGTCAAGGGTGTAAACAGGTATGACAGAGCCAGATTTGAAATGACAGGTGTAGGGGATTGTCCCATGAACAACCCGGAATAGCCCACACACACACACACACACACTCACACACACAAAGAGTAAGACAGGAATGACGCTCAGTCAGCTAAGCTAAGCCGCCCTTACTGACAGCTACACCTACTTGACTTGATGGGCCGGAGTACCTCAGGCATGTCACCGGCACTAACCATTCAGACCTTTTCTCCCCTGCTGAAGCCTTGATAGGTGTACCTCTCCTCGATGCCCACCATTGCTGGCAGCCACAAACGCTCCGTTGCCCACACTGAGCTAGTCCGAATCGAGTCTTCTCCCAGAACCCCAGCTGTCTGACTGCCCGCTGTCAGTCTGTCAAATGGCAAAGGCACATCAGTCAAAGCGGCACCCACCAGTTCAACTAGAACACTCCTCAGCACATGGCTGGCCACATTCTGTAAGGGCTTACTGCAGGGGCCAGTGTTTTCACACACACACACACACACACACACACACACACACACACACACACTACAGAATTGTATTTAAAGCTTTTTTGCTGTTTAATGTGATAAATAAATGTAATTTATTTTGGCTATTTTCCAGTACTGGGAATATTTTAAGGCACTTTTTTTACCATAGTACTTGGTGGAACTGGAAATCGAATCTTTAGGTTGCAAGGCTGATTCCTTAACCGCAAGCCTACAACTGCCCCAAAAAGGTGTCTTTTCTTGCCCCACTTTAACATAACTGTGGGGCCGCCAATTTCACTTTGCTACCAATCACTACTTTACAGTGAACTTCTCTAAAATATAAATCTTTTTAGATACACATTTAAAAAAAACAAACAAGCAAACACACACACTACTCTTGAGTGTCAGATCCAGCCAGAGCTCTTTTTTAGTTTCAAGGTCAAGTTTATTTATTTGTATAGTCTTCTAATCCTGAACCACCAGAGACCAAGCTGAATTGACAGCGGCAAGAAAAAAAACTCCCTGGTGATTTTTTTGCCTATTTATTTAAACTGAGTAGGCTGGGCCCTGATGCTGAATGCGAGGCATGGTTTGCAGTCTGATTTACAATCTCTGTTCAAATTCATTGAAAAGGTCTTGTATGGGCTTGAAGTCAGGGCTCTGTTTGGGCCAATTTTTGACATTTTAAATTATACAGTTGGCCAAAATACATAGTTAGGTGCTTAACTTTATACACATGTGGCAATGGGACAAAATTCAATTATTAAGAAATGAATGACGATATGTTTGTCCACATACCTGAACTGTCGTATCCTTGAGCTCCACTTACTTTTCAGTGTGTTTGGTACAGCTAACCATTTTGTTCGCAGCATGTTTTGACTGACAGATGTGTATATTTTAACAGTTGCACCAGCTCACCTCCTCTCTGATTGATTTTCCTTGCTGAGGTGAGGGGGATTCCTGTGGGACTGGAGGAGGTCATGCATGTCTGTGTGTTTGGCGCTGATAGATATTTGGTCTGAGCAATCTAAAGCTCCAGGGATTATTGGCTCAGAAGGCCTGAGAACAACTACATGTGGTGAGCTCGCTGTTCAGTATGAGTAGTTTGATGCCGATGCATTTTAAAATGTGACTTAAGATTAAAAAATGATGTTGATGCAGGATTCTATAGGACTATGAATCCTCTAGTGACTGAGTCAAGGAGATGCCTATTGGTGGGATTTTGTAGCCAATGGATTTTCAGATAATGTTTCCAGGGGCAAAGGTGAACTTTTAGGTTTTTAAGAATTTTAAAAGTTTTAAATGTCAAGACACTTTCTGAAAGTTGCATGCGTGCTTAACTTTTTGGGAAAAATCCTGTTTTGTAGATAAAGTCAAAGTCCTCATTAATCTTTCAAACAAACAAGGCAAGGGGTTTTGTTTTGAATGGTAGTCAACAGGAGAGAAAGACCTTCATTACCTTGCCAACAGGCAACTTCAACCTACTTTACATTGCCAAGGAGGACAGGTGTTGAGAGCTACTTTGATGTGGAAATGGATTATTTAAAAAAAAAATGTATTTCTCGGCAGTGTATACTGGGTGTTTAGGGTGACCTGCAAGGGATTCGGCATGCCATCGCCGCCTTTTAGAGGCCCTGATAGATCTGCCTGTCTGATCTGTGCCTCGCCACAGGCGCTAAAACACAGGAGGAGAGACAGTCTGCGAGCACATTATCAATGCAAAGCGAGTGAGATGTAGTGGGAGGAAGTAAAATAGAAGCACCACCTTTTCTCTCCACCTTTTTTCCACCACATTGAACAGATTGAACTTGCTCTCTGCATTATGAGAGGATAACGAACTCAAGATGCTGCCACTAAGTGTAATGCCATTAAAGACAGCACAGGTTTCCTTACACACGTCATTAACCCTGGCCTGAAGTGTTTGCAACAAGTGTGTTGCTGGGTCCTAATTTTCGACAAGCTTGGATCAGGGGCACTTAAGTTTCCAGTGTTCATGCTAGCAGAGAAAAAGATCTTAATACATTCACAAAACATCTCAATGACAGACAAGAGAAATGACATCGGGAAAGGCCCCGCAAAGTGATGATGGCACTGAATGCTCCCATATCCCTCTCCAAGGGGGAAACAGGAGGAATTTAATTTCGTGACAGTCCTGAATTGCAAATGTCGAAGGAATGGTTGGCAGTGTGCCACCTGAATGCGAGAAGGCAGGCAGGAACGTCAAATGCCTGACAGGCCTGGCTGCCACATTAGGTAAATGAGATGTGAAAGCAAAGCCAATCATCTGTTGGAGGTAAAAAGCTTTTCGCCAGCATAGCCCGACAGGTTTATCCAATGAAGAGATAAAACAACTGAAAACTTGATTCATTTAAAGGTTTTCAGCTGGATGGGGTTTGGTGAATTTTAATAGGTTTGCCCCGTGATCTTCCCAATGGCCGTATTTATATCTCTGTTATATCTCTTATTTATTTATTTCTGCTGGAACTATCTATTACTGTGTCTCTTTGCTGTCTCTATAATGGTGGCCAGTGATGCTCATCTTCCAACAATAAGTGTTTCTGCAGTGAGTGTTCAAATTAGAATCAGATGGTAGCTTTAATGGTTTCCAGCTGATAATGATAATGATGATGATGATGATGATGATGATGAGGAAAAAATTATATTTTTTGAAACTAGTTTATTATCTGCAGATTTAATGCACGGCAGAATTTAACCACTGAGATCAGTTTCAGTTTCTTTAAGTTCATTTTCTATGCAGCTTATCCTAATTAGGGTCACAGGGCTGCTGGAACCTATTCCATCACTCATTAGGCAAAATACAGAGAAATCCTAGAAGGGTTGCCAAGCCTTTACACAACTGAAAGACGTCCACACACATGGATTTGTTTTTGGACTTAGTGGTTAGTGGTATCTGTCAAACACAGGGGAGAACATGCAAATTTCATGAAGACAGGTAGCTAGATTGCCCAATTTTAACAAAGCAAGCAAAGTATATTTTTATTAGCTCCTTGGTGTGTTTGAAAGTTTGAAATCAGTCCAACAGATGGCAGATCTGAAGTGAACAGTCAAAATGGCAAGCCCAATTTGGTTTGGTCAGTATTGCTTTGTGTATAAGAGAATAAAATGTGAAGTATTCATTCATTCATTCATAATCTTCCGCTTCCGCTCCTATATAATAAGTTGCGGGGGGCTTCCCCATGCCCATCCAGGGAAGAACGTTTCGGGCGCTGGGCAGATACACCCAGGACAGGGGCCAATCTATCGCTGGGCACATACTCACACGCACACAAACACACTCTACATAGGGCAATTTGGAGAACACAATTGACTTGATCCATGTTTTTGGACTGTGGGAGGAAACCGGAGAACCCGGAGGAAACCTACGCGGACACGGGGAGAACATGGAAACTCCACCCAGATGGGGATTCGAACCGGGAATCCCTAGTACTGAGAGGCAAACTCACTTACTCTTTCATTGTGTGTTAGATTTTTTATTTATATGTGATTATTACATAATTATTGGTGACATATTTAATCACATTAGTAATTTTAATTGCCATTTATTGCTCCACTGGATTAGATTCCATAATCTGCCATAATAAGCAACATTGGAATTAAATAAGAAGACCTTTGATGCTTCATTCTATATGAATGTGTAGTTTTACCTTTTTTAAACCTTAATGCTTTAGTTTACTTGTTGTATGAAGATAAAGTGTCTCCTCATTGGAACAGGAGCGATTCAAACCAGTGACGTCTGAACCATGCGAGTCCAGTCCCTATCGAACATCAGCTTTGTGCCTGAAAGTTAATTGAAGTGATAAACTGGCCACCACCTGCCATCTTCTAAACGAAACCCGACACGACAGCCGCATCAATCCGGACTCATTCCGTCCAAGATATTATTAGGCAGAAGTGCCGCAGTATGTGAATCCTAGCTGAACCTGACAGGGAAGGCAAAAGGGTAATCGACCCACCCGCTTCATCCTCTATCACTCTTCATCTCATAAGCGCGCATCATGTCTCACAGTTCCAGCTGAAACCTTCGAGACTCTTTACCATGGAGAAATCGGTCCGGAGGGTTTTTATACACTGTCTCAAAGCGGATTGACCCCAAACCGAGCCTGTCCTCTACTGCCTATCCCCTCATTCCATTTCTATCATGGACTGTTCAAGTTCATGTCATCAAACTAAAGCTGCAAGTGCTGAAAGTCTGAATCACTTCGAAACTTAAAACAAGACTTTGAGTTCTTCAAGCTGTTGGTTGAATTTAAAGCCAGAAGAGAACTGGAGAGTCTGGGTGTGGCGTTAAAACATTTTAACAAAAAGATGAATACATTGAAACTAATTTTTTGGACATAAAAACTCAATCTTGTTAGGAATTCACTTTATTATCTTCTGTCGCTGAAGTTTAAAGTCTTGCCTTCTCACATGTCACATCATTATGTCATCTTCATTTACGCCTCCAGTAAACACGGGAAGCCTGGAAAACATTATAGGATTCCAACAAATTCAAATCAGGATCTGTTGCTTGGTCAGAGCTAACAAGCTGTTTATTTGTCTGGGAAGCCGAGGCCATCTCTTCCGTTTGATTATGCTCCGAAATTTATGTTTGCCGTTTTAGTGGTTTCAACTGTGCTCTTTGTTTCCAGACTGGATACGATTAGGTTCTTTAGGCTCTTCATTGGCTGGCTTCTGGTGAAGTTTTGCTTCATGAGTTCCTGATGCTGTTGGGCCTGAGTGTTTTAAAAGCCGTAGAACCTTTGTTGGTGCACATCCAGGTAGTTTTATTGCAAAGAACCTAAAGATATATTTAATATTGTCCCCAGAGTCAAATCATTGCTTTAGGTCTTAGGCAACATTGCTGAATATGTAAAACCCAATTAATGCTTGTTGAAAGCTAGCAGAAGATTGCAGGAACACAAGACAGAAACAACACTTGATTAGAAACAGCTGTTGGACTAAAGACGGCCTGAGTGTCTTTCTGTTGGACACAGTTTGAGAAATTAGGAACTCCTTGGAAGGAAATCAATGGCACATTAATCTCCTTAACTTCTAAATAGAATGTTTTATGGAGGAAAGAAGGCAATACCTCATTTCAGACTCACACATACACACACACACACACACACACACACACACACATAGGGACACATTCTCACACTTACTCAAGCACAACACACATGTGCCAGTACACATACACACGTAGCCTATCCCTATCCCATTCATAGTGTTAAGGATAGAAAAAAGCCCACATTTGCACCGGGGGATTATTTGGTGGTACCATTCTTACCTTCTAAAATCATGAGGGAAAACCTGATCTATGGAAGAAAAATAACCATTAAATATTTCACCCAGGAGAAAGCTGTAACAAGTAAGTATTTACTATATATATATATGTGTATGTATATATATATATATATATATATATATATATATATATATATATATATATATATATTAATTCATTCATTATCTCCCGCTTTATCCTCTATTGGGGTCGCGGTGGGGTTCCCCATGCCCATCCAGGGGAGCGTCTCGGGTTCTGGGCAGATAGACCCAGGACAGAGCGCCAATCCATCGCTGGGCAATATATATATATATATATATATATTTAGAGTAGTGTTAGGGTCCAGTACATCACAATTCTGCATGTATTTAAGACTGAGCGACAAGAAAGCTGTAAATGAGGCAGTAATTGCTACTCTGTAGACCTAAGCAAGGTCGGGTCAAGTCACTTTTTAGGCTTTGGTCCCAGTTAGAGAGTAAAAGCCTCTCAATTTAGCCATCCCCCTGCCCCCCTCCAGCCTCTTTTCCCATCAGCAGCACCAGCTCGTTAGGTTATCCACCGAGACCAATCAATACATCCATTAAGCAAGTGTAGCCCCTGCTACAAATCAAGCTTGTATCAAGCTCTCTCATTGTACCATTCTTTCTTTCCTGCAGTCTTTATCCTCTTTTCATCTTTCTTTTTGAAAAATGTAAATGCTCTTCTATAACATTTACCAATCATAGTATGCACAGTATGCCTCATTAAATAAAAAATTAATGCATTGCATTAACCAAAAAATAAGATTTAGAGATAGAGATAGAGATCGGTACTTCATACAAATGAAGTACCGATTTACATTAGTGACAGATCTGAACAATATATAGTATGGACAAATAGACAATATGGACAATATAGACAATATAGTATTGGGACACCCACATATCACACCTACATTGGCATCATTCCAATGTACTGTAGCTTTGCAGTCTTATATTCAACTAGGGTTGCGGGGGGGAGGTAGGGTTCTCCATGCCCATCAAGGTGAGATTGTTGGGCAGAGAACACCTAGGACAGGGTGCCAATGCTAGACAAACACACTACAAAGAAGTAATTTAGATAGGGGCAAGTTAAAGTAGACAAAAAAGGCCCTTTGTGTGTTTGGGAAATTTCTGTATATTTTTCCATAAGAATTGGAACCTGAAAGTCAAACACACAATGTTAAAAAGACCTGGCTTGCAATCTCGTTTCTAGTTTATCCCAAAGGTGTTTAATGGGATTGAGGTCAGGGCTTTAATTGAGCCAGTCACATTCTTTCACAGCACACTCTTTTTTATGTCTTTATGGACCCTGCTTTGTTTACTGGGCTACAATCATGCTAAAACAAATGAAGGGCTTCCTCAAATTGTTCCCACAAATTGGGAAGTATACCAGATTGCATTGCTGTGTGTTTGGTTTTATACACTGTAGCAACAGAACTGAATGTAACTCCAGAATTCAGTTATAAAGAGGTGTCCAAAAAATATTAGTCTCGTTGTTGGGTTTGATTATTTTCACTTAAACGATTTAAATAAAGTTTTCTAAAAGAATACAATTCAGATTTGAAATAATTTAACCTTGGCATTTTTTATGAATGTATGTAGCCTTTTGTTTTTTATTTGTTTAAAAAAGAGCAAAGTATGCAAGCTTCATTAACCCACTTCAAAAGAAATCATTAAAAATGAATAAGAGTTGAAGAAAATTAAATAATTTATTTGTTGTGCTTATCCATAATTCCCTGAGAATCTATTAGGAGCAGTTCTCCGAACTTGGTGGAAAATCCCTCTTTCAATTTGGCCCTGCAGGATATTGTATTTTTACAGCATCGTTTTTCATTAGAACATGTTAATAATTTGCATGTCGTAAATCAGATGTGAAAGCTGATACATGTGAATGTGTGAAGCAGAGGGTTTTATTAGACAATCCTGTGAGACCAGTGGGTGTGCAAGTTGTTCAGAGAGAAATCAAGCATAGTTGTGTCTCAGCATCGTAGAGAAGCCCGGATTTAGATAAGATGCAGTATGGAAAAGAAACAGAGCTTTAACATTTACAGATCTCTTGTTTACTTAACCACACATGTGGCCTGATTTCTTTATTCTGTTATCGAATAGAAACCCATTTTGTCTGGGTTTGAGATGAAGGTCCGCATGACCTGTGCAGCACTTGTGTGTTCGCTGACTGCTTTGTCATTTAGTAACTAAAAGTAAAGGGGTTTATTAAAAGTGATCTGGACCTCTTTTTGTTCCTGTTTATTTTTCTTGCAAATATGTTATTATGACAAAACTATCAACAAACCAGTTATGAAGAACTAAACATGAGATGTGTTTGTGATCCTGATGTACATACAGACTGTTGATCATTAAAAGATCTGTGCACTGATGTGTCACTCACATCAAAAAAGGAGCTCATGATTCAACACACGTTAAATCAACTTGAATTATTTGACATTGAGGACGTGTATGAAGCACCACTGTTTACTGCACTGTAAACTTGTGGAGCTATGGAGACTTTGGATGTCTTGTTTTTATACATTACATTTATATTACATTTACATTTAATCATTTAGCCGACACTTGTATCCAAAGCAAATGAGAAGAGGAACCATTATTAAACCTGATCATTATCCAATCTGGTTTCAAGTCTAAATGCACCCTACATTTTTTCATATTATGTTCTGATGGGCGGCACGGTGGCTTAGTGGTTAGCACGTTCGCCTCTCAGCACTAGGGATTCCTGGTTCGAATCCCCATCTGGGTGGAGTTTCCATGTTCTCCCTGTGTCCGCATGGGTTTCCTCCAGGTTCTCCGGTTTCCTCCCAGAGTCCAAAAACATGGATCAAGTCAATTGAATTCTCCAAATTGCCCCATATAGAGTGTGTTTGTGTGAGTGAGTGTGTGCCCAGCGATGGATTGGCGCCCTGTCCTGGGTGCCTGCCCAGCGCCCGAAACGTTCTCCCCTGGATGGCATGGGGAACCCAACCGTGACCCTAATAGAGGATAAAGCGGGAGATAATGAATGAATGAATGTTCTGATGGAAGAGATGTGTTTTGATTTGTTTGCTGAAAATGCTGAATGACTCAGAATTACGGATAGAGTTGGGAAGTTAATTCCACTATTTAGCGATCGTGAAAGGTGAGAATTAACACCATAGTTGGTTGAATCAAGGTTGAATCACCAGACGGCTTTCGTCACTAGAGTGCAGTGAACAATTTGGGGTGTACTTTTGAAAAACTGAGTCAAGGTAGGAGGGGCAGATCCAGAGATTGTCATGTAGACCAGAGTCAGTGCTTTGAGCTCAATGTGAGCAGCTACAGAGAGCCAATCAAGAGATGTAATGGAGTGACATTTAATGGAGTGACATGTTACAATGTTACCATGGTGTGACATATTACTATTGCAATTATTTTTTTAACTAATAGAAGATGCTTGCTTCCATTGCTTACATTTTCTGATAACATTAGCAGTGGTAATTCAGAGCTTAAGATACTTAGCTGAATGTACAAGTCCTAGCTCTGCCAGTTTCCATGGTTTGTTCTGTTTTTAATTTTGATAGTTAACCATGTACAACATTTAGTTTTCATCTATTGTTTTTAAGGTGCTTCATAAATAAAGTTGAGTTTGGCTTTTTATGTCCTTAGTTGCTTTGATTTCTATTCATGTCTCTACTGTAATCCTTCTTAAAGAAAATTTCGACTCAAACTTATTGCTAGCAAAAATAGAAATAGTATTTATGTAATATGTAATCATTGTTTTATTTTATTTGCCTTGGTTGCTGCTCTTCATAGAAACAATGCAGCCATAACATTACTCACTGCTAGATGGAACATATTTTTACACTCCACTAGTTTAAGCGTTAAAATGTAAAAACAAAATGTGTTTTTTATTAGAAATCCAATTTTTAGTCATGTAAATATCCAAAGCATCCAACAATGTGAAAGTTGCATGAGTCAAAAAACATACAGATGTTTGTCAAAAGTTGTGGTCTCTAACCCTTTCCCTTTTATGCATGTGAATGTGGGTTATGTGATGCAAGTGACTGTGACTTTGATTTGGATGCCAACCTGCTTGTTGAAGTTTTGCAGATACTGTGGATCTCCAGGGATTTTCATACACGACACAGTAGAGTTTACACAGAAAACAAAACCCATTCAGCAAGCTGTAACTCTGATGAGTGAGGTCAGAGGAGAACAGAGATTCTTGTTTGAGCTGAGAGGAGGCTGCTGAAAGTAAGCGCTCTACAACAGGGGTGTTTAGAAAAGCATCTCTGAAAGAATAACACACTGAACTTAGGTTCACCACCATCTGAGGACCTCATGATCAGAGGAGGGTGGAGATATTAAGTGCCAAAAACTACACAAGCAGCTGTTACTCTTTAAATAAGAACTCACTAATCAAAAAAAATTGTTGAAGATGCCTTTAATTAAATAGAATTTACTTGCAGGTCATTCCATTATATTGATAATTTTGCTTAGTTGTTTTTTTTTTTTTTTGTTTTGTTTTGTTTTTGGTTTATTTATTTATTTTATTTTATTTTTTATTTTTTGAGAGACTAGAATAAATATGACCCGTTTCTATTCCAGTATGACTGTGTTGACTATGCACTGCACAGGCGATGATGCATAAAGGAAAGGTTCGGTGAGTTTTCTGTGAAACAACTTGACTGGTCTGCAAAGATACCTGACCTTAACTCTGTTAAACACCTTTGGGTTGAACTAGAATAGAGAGCTCAAGACATGTTCTCTCATCGAACATCACTGTCTGACCTCACAAATGCTCTTAAAAGGGCAAAATGTGTGAAAGCTTTGAAGACTTAACTTATAATATAATAACCCATTCTCGGTCTGGCTTTCCCCGGGCTTGTGATGACGTTTCCTGTAATGTTAATTTACACATAATTGGTCGCTTCCTTGTGGAAGCTATTTAAAAAGACACATTTTAATTTTCCTTTTGCAAATGTGCATGCTTTTTGGGCCATTTTGCTGCAACTGTATGGTAGACTGGATAGCATACATTCTGAGGTTTTGGTTTCAAAAGTCATATCTTCTAAGGTATCATTTCTAGTATGAGATGCATGTGCGCAAAGGTAATAATTAAGATAATTTGTAAATTATTATTTGTCTCTTGTGGTTTCTGACTCATGTGGTTTCTATAGTTCCACTGAAACTTCCAGCATGTTGGCCCATAACAAACCTTAATATATAAAAATAAAAACCTCTAGTTTTGTGTAAGATACAATGTAATATGTTATTTATAAAACAGCTTCTGGAAAAGGATTCCGGAACCCTGTATGTGGCATACATCACGAGACTGTGTGTGGGTTTTAGTTGCCTTATGTAGTGTCATCTAGGAATACAAGAGAAGAAGCTGTGTATGGTAAAACTGAAAAGGAAAAAAAAGAAAAGCATCTAAAATATTTAACCCGTGCTAATTGGAGAGCACTTCCCATTTCGGGATTCCTGAACCTCTGAAAAAGCAAATCCAGATCAAAGGCTTCTACTCTTCCCTGCAGGATACTACTGAGTGAGAGCGGGTGGGAGGAAGGGAAGCTGGTTTGGTGGAGATGTCAGGATGGCACTGGGTTTTTGGAAGGATGCAGGGAGTGGTGGGAAAGAGAGGGGGATTGAACGAGCACGGCGAGGAAAGAAATGTGATGGAATAGAGATTAATGCGAGTATGTAAGTCAACATGTAATGCTGTACCATGTGAGGCTGCAGTGTGTGGCTGAGCTCCCCATGCTACACCAGCTCTGTGAAGAAGATTCTGTTTTTTTCCTTCGTTCTTTTTCTTTCCTCTCTCATTAGGGCGTCTGGCACTCACTTGTTCCCACCCAGTTCTTTAAAAGAGGATCATAGGCTTCCCAGGTCTTCAGACGTCACACACTGACTTTCTACTGTAATATTCCTTGACAAAACTGGATTAGGAAGATTCCACCTTTTGTGTATTGGTAGTAACCTTGCTCCTTTCTTAGCTTTTTCGGCAAACCTCAGCTGGCGCATCTCTCCATGGAACGTTCTGTGATTGACAGCTGGAACTACGTCTGTGGAAATATGTTGAACTTACAACAGCCTTCTTGCTCTCTACTGGCTTGATTCAAGTCAATTAAAAATCAATACAATTCTCATCTCTAATCTTCCTCTTGTGCTTCTTTGATCTGCTTCTCATTAGAAGGAAGCTTGAAACTATCATCCTTCCAAAAAGTAGAAAGACACACACACACACACACACACACATACACAAATCTGCCTGACTCTATTACTCATTCTTAATCACACTTTCTAAATATCAATGGAATGCATCTTCAATTAATAACATTTGTCAGGCGTTCCTATCCAGACTTGGTTAGAAAGGCTTTTTTTTTTTGTTTGTTTCCAGCAGTAGGACTTCAAATGCCAAACTTTTACCCCATGGTCCAATAATTTAACGAGTAAGCACTTCTACCCAATTTTCTGTCAAGCAATAAGACTACGCAGCTGTCAGGTTTGTAGATATTTCAGGTTTTCAGAATCATCAAAGTCTCAAGGAAGCATTGACAGAGCTTGACCAAATGTCATTATGCACACACCTGTGAATCAGATCTACAGGTGGCGTGATGAAAGCTTTCGGTGGGTCAGCAGTCTCTCAGTCAGTCCTGATTCCCTATCAGATCACTGCATCGTGACCTCTTTCAGCAACCTTCAATAAAGCTGTGAGGAAGATAAAGGCCTGACAGCAGCCGCTCCGTGTCCTTGAGTCACGGTCGAATGGAACCTGCTGAAGATTCGGGGGATAAAGCCGCGAAGATTATTTACTTTTCCCAAACTTCAGATTAGCAAACTGCTGACACGGAGGAGTCACTTCATGTCCATGTTTTAATCCTTTCCCTATTCATTCACTGCTACTTATTTATATTAGGCTGAAAATTAGGCTAGAGTCAGGCTCTTCCTCCATTCCCCCGGAGAAGAAACCTACTTCTAGTTCTTCCTGAGACTTCAGGGACACACAGAGCAGAGAAAGAGTCAGACAAAAAAGAGTGAGGTCCTTTTTGTCCTTTTCCCACCCATTGAGCGGTAGAAAATTAGAGTTTGCCAGCAGCTATGACAACTATGTCACCGGCCTCCTCACAGACATCATGAAGGCATCATCTCACCGGCCAGTAGCATATCATTAAGATCTTTTATTTTACCAGCAGGGGACTATAGTTTACATTGAAACGATGGGTTATTGCAGAAATACATTTATTTAGTATAAATATACTAATCTGGTTGGAGTACACAGTTTTAAGCTGTGCATGTTCAAGGTCCCTTTCTCCGGTGTTAAGTTATGCGCATGTGGGAGTGAGTGATAATCGCATCTTTATTATGCACATTTCAGCTTTTTCAGATTTACGGTTGACGTGCACTAAGGACACTTCTTTTCTGGTACGGGGTTTTTTAACGCCGTTTAGAAAGTCCCTTCCTGCTGAGTAAATTGAGATATTTTCTTGGAAGGAGCATGGTGACGCTCACCGTGCGCTGATGGCTCGCCCTGCCATGCTTAATTAGCCCTCCAGTTGGCTTTACAGCTACTGGAAGTCAAGGACACCGCTTAAGCGAGGCGCTGGAAGGACATCGGCAGGAGTTGGACAGACTGTGCCATTCTTGTGCACTGGGAATTCTCGTTCTGGTCTGTTGACAATGGATTAGATAGATCGATCTATAGTAGTTAGCTCTTCATTTGGCATTGTTTAGGAACATTACATTCATAATTCCACTAAAATGAAATCCATGCTGGAGCAGATTGATTTGGTCTTAACAAGCAAATCAGTGTCAGAATAATAAGCAAGCCGTGTAATGATCAGTGCCTTGGATCATGAAGAATAAACACTTGGTTGGCTTCGATAATTGTGGAATGAAGGGTGTAATCAAGTTATCTAAAACATTAGGTTCTAAAGTGTCTTCAATTAATCTAACATCAGTTTTCAGACTAAATATGTCTTATACGCATGGTTGAGCTTCACAATCAATCATTTGCACCTGCTTTAATTAGTAACTTCCTGTTTCATAAAGCAAACTTTTTTTCCCTTGTAACTTTTATTAAAGGGTTATAGTTTACACAATGATGACTATCATTTTCTTATCTCATCTCATTATCTTCCGCTTAATCCTATACTAGAGACTCCCCATGCCCATCCAGTGGAGAACGTTTCTGGCGCTGGGCAGATACACACAGGACAGGGAGCCAATCCATCTCCAATTTAATTAATTTACGTTGAATGCCTGTTTTTGGACTTTGGGAAGAAAGTGGATAACCTGGAGAGAACAGATGTGGACACAGCAAGAATATATATATATATATATATGTGTGTGTGTGTGTGTGTGTGTGTGTGTGTGTGTGTGTGTGTGTATATATATATATATATATATATATATATATATATATATATATATATATATATATATTTTTTTTTTTTTTTTTTTTTCATTCATTATCTTCCGCTTTATCCTATATTAGGGTTGCGGGGGGGGTTCCCCATGCCCATCCAGGGGAGAACATTTCGGGCACTGGGCAGATACACCCAGGACAGGGCGGCAATCTATCGCTGGGCACACACTCACTCACACATACACACTCTATATGGGGGAATTTGTAGAACTCACTTGACTTAATCCATGTTTTTGGACTGTGGGAGAAACCGGAGAACCCGGAGGAAACCCACGCGGACACGGGGAGAACATGCTAACGAGGCGAACGTGCTAACCACTAAGCCACCGTGCCACCTATATATATATATATATATATATATATATATATATATATATATATATATATATATATATATATATATATATATAGTTATGGTTATGGTTATGGTTGATGTTAGTATAGTAGTATTTATAGTTCAAATTTGAGGACATCGCTATGAAATAAATGGCAGTCAATATAAAATCCCTACAATTCATATTTTGTGTGTGTGTGTGTGTGTGTGTGTGTGTGTGTGTGTGTGTGTGTGTGCCGACTGTGGTCCATCTGTTATCCTGCATACTTTGTCCACTATACTCTGTTCTATAATGGTCAGATCCCCTCAGGACCACTACATAGCAGGGTGGCTGATAATTCTCAGCTCAACAGTGACACTGACATATTGGTATTGTGTTCCGTCGGAATGATTAGAACAGAGAGAAGTTCTGCTGAAGTATTTAAACACTTTGTAAACTCTATTACATGCTTCCACTTAATTATTGTACCTTGTAGATTTATAAATAATAACAGTTTGCTTCTGCAGTGTTTTTCATCCTCAGTCCTTTTATAGTGCGTGCAGGAAACTGCTTACATCCTGTTGTTGACTAGACATTAAAAGTCTAAATACATCAGTGTCACTTAGAGTTTGAAAACTCCAATAGCAGTGCTTCATCAGATTCACTTCTGAAAGAGCAGCACACAATTACATGCACATAATTGTCACTGCACCACTGAAAATCATCCACCATCCATATAATACTGTCTCTGTGGTAGGGCTTGTGGAAGTACCACAATTCTACCATAGAGCAAGTTTGATGTGAAATACAACACACATTTACTACATCAAATAGATTTTATATGAAATACAACAGAGATTATGAGCTACCATGAGAGCTGAGATATGATGTGAAACTCTGGTGTTTGTAGTGTGTATATTTAAACAGAAAATTTCAAATGAGCTTACTGATTAGTACTGATTAGCTCCTGAATTCTGTTATGACAAATTACTAAACAATGTCGGGCAGTGCTGCTTTAAACTCTACTGTCCTTGTTTGAAACCATCAGCAGTGAAATGAATCTGTGGCCAAGAGCAGCTTGCACTAAGCTCAGAATGACATTTCCTCCGAGATGAGAAGGTGGACAGATGGAGCTCTTGGATGCCATTGGCTCAATTAGCACACATTTCAGCCCTGCTGCTGCTAGCTACGATAGCCAGCCTTGTCCAAAACTTTAATGGTTATAGGGTGCTGGCAATAAAAGGTGTATCTGGATTATAGTGACTAAGATATTACAATAGCATTGTTTAGTTTTGATGCAGGCTTGTGGATTCTGACTTCAGGGACTCACTAAAGCTGCTTAGCTACATTGACCAACACTTATCTTCACAAAAGCAGCAGAATTAATTATTTAAGGCTTCTGATTCATTTATTACAAAAGGAAGTCAATAGATGCTGCGGTAGTCTCATCACAGGATAACTTTCCATTTTCAAGATCATTATAATAAAAATAGAATTTAAAATTAAAAAAAGGAATCAAAGCTTTTTAATGATAAGCATTTTTAGAATTAAAACTGAAAATTAATTAAGGTGAATAAAAAAGACGTTGTTTATGATGAAGTCAGACTGATCTTTTATGCAAAAATAAAATTACGTCATTTATTTATTTTTATGTGTCCTGTCCTTACTAATTATCATTGTACCAGAAAATGTAAATATATTTAAAAATCTGATAACATGGACAGATCCAAATAATAGTGACTATATGAATACATAAAAAAAAGAATTACAAAAACTATTAGATTGTCGTTAGATTCATTGTTGCCACTTAAACAAATGTGAAACATTTTTAAATATTGCTCCATTTACTAAGTAAGTGACGCTTCTCAGAGCAGATCTATAAGCTGGGACTTAATGTACTCTACCAGACGTATGGCAAAAGAGGAGGATTTTAGCGGGTGTCATTAAGATGCTGGCTGTTTAGGGAGGCAGAATAGCTCAGGGACTCTTTGGCGCTACCTAATAAACGGCCAGCTGGGAAGCGGGCGTCCGACCCCAGAGACCCTCTGGCCGATTCTCTGGTCTCTCCTTGATTAACAGAGGGAGAGCAGTTCCCCCACCTTACTCTTCCAAGTTGTTTCCTTTCTTCTCGGTGCTCTCCTCTCAGGGTTAACAAGATCAATGGGCCAATCACAGCTGTCACTCAGCAGCCCGGCTCTACAGACTCCATAGTCTTAGGGTCATGGCCTCTATCGATCCATAAGCTTCACGTCAGTCAGATCTAGTGATGGATGCATTGAAAGCGAGGTAACATAATCAGACTCTTTAACTAGAACTTGAGGTTACGTATAAATCTGTAGTTTTACATATGCAGTGTTAAAAAAGGTTTTATTTTGAATAATTTTGTTCCGAGAAGTAGCAGAATATTAAAATGAATATTAATGTAGTCTCTCACAGCAATGTCCTGCCTGATAAGCTACAAGATGATTCTACTTTATTTTACCACATTGCCCATAATTGTTTATTTCCACATCCTGCAGCAGTATTTTTTATAAGCATACAGCCCTAAACACTGTCAGCGGTGTGATGGTGCAATGCCCAAAATGACTTAATTACAGAGTTACAGTGTACCTCCCGTCCTCCCTCTCCCACACTCATATGCTACTGGCTTCATGTGGAGTGCTGTGGTTTGTGCACCTATGTTTAAACTGGGTTTATTTAAAGGGAGATGAATAGAGTAGAGAATATGTATTTATCAACACAATATCAACACTCTATAAAAGTGTTTTGAACAGGGCAAGTGGCTCAAAACAGAAAGTGAATGTAAAAGCTCCTATGTGCTTGTGTTACATCTGCTGTGCCAAACTAGGTCTGCAGTGTGAAGATTTTTATACAACTATTTGTCTTTAAGTAATGACATCGGCAGCACAGTGGTACAGTGCTTTGTGCTTTCACATCACATCTTGCATAATTTCTCCCCATGTCAGTGTGGGTTTCCACCGGGAGCAACTCTTACATTCTTTACTCCAAAAGTTTGAGTCATTGTGGTATGTGAATTAATATTAAATAGTGTGAATTTCTCATGGACTTGTGTGTTTCTTTGAGGATAGACTGGCAAACATTTAAGGGACTTGCACTGGGATTTTAGACTTGAGAGTTTTTAGAGTTTCCCTCACCTCCCACATACTAATATATATATATATATATATATATATATATATATATATATATATATATATATATATATATATATATATATATATATATATATATATATATATATATATAAAACAAAATTATTAGACCAAGTATTAATCTGTAATATTACGGTGAGTGCATCTGGAATCTGAAAGTAACTATATATTTGTTTTGGTTTGTTTTAGTATCAGAACTGAATAGTTGATGTCACAGGCTTGTTTTCATTGAACAGGCGAGCGGTGGCTCTTAAGTTACAGTGTAAGTACACCATGGCACTATGTAGTGACAAGTTCAACACTGGAATGAACTGTAATTGGATACAACATTGCGGTTGGGGTATTCAAGCAGAGGCTATGGGTGATCTAAAAAAAATTCATTTACCAAAGACTGCAAAGTATCAGCTTTTAATGTATTACTCATCTAAAACACAGATTCAAGTTTGTGCTACAATTTAGATGTAATCACATTTGCATTCAGTGAATACTTTTCAGTTTGATCCCTTCATATATTAAACTTCGGTTGAATATCTGTTAAAGTATTACTTTAAAGTTTTGAAGTAAAAGTAATATAAATTCATACAAATTCTTCACAATCTTATAGAAAGGGCTAAGAACAAAACTGTAAAGATAATTAAACATTTAAGCTGATATTGAACATGATATTATTTTTGGTTTAATTCAAATAAAATGTTTAGGTTTTATCATGCATTGTCTATGTTTAAAGTGCAAAACGGCTGTCAGTCACAGTAAAAGTAAAAAAAAAAACTTAATCTAGACCAAAGTATAATGCAAGAGAAATCTGACCGGGCTTTAAAAAGAAGAAGACAAGGCATGTGACAACAGATGTGTCTCTAAGTAAAATCTGTCATCTCATCACTTGTGGTGAGCATTTGCACAGAGGTACCCAACGAGGAGGTAGTAACTCGGGTGGATCATGGGAAACAGGCAGCAGCGCAGGCTTAAGTTACCCATCCTGTGGAGATGTCTGCCCAAGGGGCTGTGCTTTGCTGCCACTGTCTGCTGCCCCTCTAGGCGTTTCACACACAGTGATCCTGTGGCCACAATAGGCTTGGGTTTCCCCCCTCCACTGCTGCCTGATGCTGGCCATAGATAACTTTGTCTCTGGGCTTGTATCTTTTATCTCACATCTGGGAACCCTGCCTGGGAGCTGAGCGCTGACTACACTGCCTACATTGTCCTGGCGCTTGTCATTACAAGATTCAGGTTGCAGGCAACGCAAACTGGCCTTCACCTGAGCATGCAAAACGTCCTGCCGCACACTTACCTGTGACGGGAAAGACAGCTCTTTTAGCTCTTCAGTTTTGAAATGTTTAAGCTAATGCAAAGCGATTAAACTTTCATTGCCACTAAATATTCACTTTAATTGCTTTTTTTCTCTCGTGTCATGATGCTCACCTGGAATGCAGCTAGTTATTTAGTAGACCACCTTACACACTGATCCATATCTAAGATAGAGTTGCTTGGGGGATAGAGTTTGTTCTCGGGTTTCCCCTGCATATCTGCTCCGAATCACATTTGCTCTTTAAGCTTTAACATCTATTTGCGGGTTGAAATATATAATGCAGTAGAAAGCCTGCACTCAGTATCCATACCGTCTTACTTGCAGTGCTGTGTAGATCAAGATTTGTCAGCAGGTTATTGGTGGATGGTAGGGAGGGTAACATCTGTAGTGGGAATCCATGCTTTAAAAACGATGAGTAATGATACAAAAGCTCCCCTGCTAATGTGAAATATATACTTAATCAATACCTTGCAAGGTAAGAGGTGTATCACTGCATAAATCAGCGCACAGCATAGCCGTCACTTTATGGTTCGTAACTCGATGCAAGTTGATCTGTGCTCTACTGTGAATCATTTTACATGTCAATTCTTTGAGTGTGCATGTAATCTGCTCACTTCATGTGGTACAAGATAAATAAATTCAACTGAATTATGATACTTGTGTTTTAGTAATGGAGGTGCGGAGTATATTTGCAATGCTTTAGTGTGTCATCTGGTTTACTTTCAACACCGAGCAGCTCCATCGTAAACATTGCGGAACAACATTCGAAATCAGACTTTTGATGAGGCCGACGCAGGCCGTCTGAGGCAGCAGGGTTTCCGCGCGGGCTGTTTGACTAAGCGGAACAATGGCCGTGTAATGGGGCTAGTGCTCAGAGAGAGAAATAAAAGAATACATCAAGGCTCTTTAAAAGGCCTTACAGAGCAAGATGAGAGGAGTCGAATAGATGGGCTCTCAGGCCGAGCGCGTCACCCAATCCCTCTCCAGCGGACCGGGCCGAGCCCTAACTCTATTAGGCTGCACTTTACTAATGGTGTTAAAAAAGACAAAGAAGGCAGGCTGCAAAGAGCAGGTCAGGTGATACACTTAGCTCCAGAGTGCACCGCATCATTATCATTTGCCGCTTGGTTCCTGTCCCCTTATATATACACACACACACACACACACACATACACCTTTACCTTATGAACACAATACTGAAAATCTAGGCATGGGTTTGTTACCCTTGAGCTCTCAATGTTTATTATTTGCATCAGGTGAAAGGTCCTGAATTTGCTCTCTCTCTCTTTCTGTGTGTGTGTGTGTGTGTGTGTGTGTGTGTGTGTGTGTGTGTGTGTGTGTGTGTGTGTGTGTGTGTGTGTGAGTGTTTGTAAATTCATGAACGTCTGTGCCTTTTTAAGCATGCAAAAGCACTCCTAGCTGTGCGATGGTTTGGTCTAGGAGTGTGTTGTGTGAGACAGGTGTTTACAGACCCCGTGATGAGACAAACAGCATGTAATCCCATCATTGCAGCCAGCACATTGCTGGCATATTACACGTCTCACCAGCCCCCTAGAGGTTGCCGTATAGAAAAAAGTGGATCTTGTTTTCCCTGGTGCTGCTAATCAGCTTAATCTGGTAACCTGGCATGAAATCTCCCCACTCTGTAAACATGAAAGTAAGTGACTGCACATGGCAGAGTTAAAGAAAGTTGAGATCCTGTGGAACTTCTTTGCTCATTTGTTTCTGTCTTGCAGAGTCATGCATGCTGTGTTCGGCAAATTAAATGAAATGAAAGCATCAGTAAACTGCAGTACATTTAGTGAAATTAAACAAATGCTACTGACGCAGGACAAAAAATAGAATTAGGGTAAAATTAAAAGACTCTAATAAAATGCCTTCTAATAAAAAGGAAACATTATAATTATACCGTTTTTATAATTGTGATTGATCATACCAGGCTCTATCATACAGAAGTAAGTGGTGAAGCCCTCACATTTTGCAGGCATTCAGAACTTTGTTAAATCATTCAATAAAATGTGGTAAACCTTAAATAGGCTTTTAAAAATCGTGTGTAAATTCCAGATTGCCTTTGTAGTGGTAAGCTCGAACAGCAGATAGAGCGAGAGAAACCATTAATCAGGAGCAGAAATATTAAAAATGATTTAATAAAGCTTAATGAAAAGCAGGAGAACAATGCCGCTGAAGCTAAAGCGCTGGAGAAGTATAATAGCTCTGCTGCCACAGACACTCATATGAGTCACGTTCATTTGCTGACACAGTATCTCCAGAACCTGAAGTGTTTTATACAGAGGGCAGAGAACAAATGATGTGGCTCAAGTGTGTCTACTTAAAAACAAATGACTAAGGCAGTTAATGATTATTTTTGTCATTGATTAATTTATTGATTAATAAATCCGAAAGGTCTTTAAAATGTCAGGGAAACATGGCATACTGGTTGTATAATAGAGTGTATTAAAATTTATTATTTAACAAAAAATATAGATAGCATGCCCCAAATTAGTGTCTTTTTTACAATACTTGCAGTCATTAATGTAACGCACTGCACATTATATGTGAAATAAATTATTTAAGATTTAAGTCTTAAATTTGTGGTTAAGAAACCAGCCTTGTGAACCTGAAGGTTACTTGCCGGTCCCACCAAGTACTATGACTGAAGTGCCCTTGGCCAAGGCACCTAACCCCAATCACTCCCCGGGCACCGTGAACAAAGCTGCCCACCGCTCCAGACACGTGTGCACCCATCACTTAGTGTGTGTATCTGTGTGTGTGGGGTTCACTGCATGGATGCATTAAAGTAAGTTAGAACATCATTTAATTAAGTAAAGAAATAAAGTTAAGCACCAAAAGGAATGTAACAGTAAAAATAGCTATATATAAATATTTCTACATCATTTTTTTCAAAATGTAAAGAGGATATTTACCCTTTACAGATTTAGTTTATTATTAATGAATTTTATATTTTGCAAAGGGTTGGTAACTTGCCCATGTTTTTTTCCACACCTTTCACCCTATGAACCTTAAGCAAACATGACCCTAATTAATGAATTGGTGATCTTTTGATTTTTAGAACATACAGTTTAGTTTGATGACTAGTTTCATTGCAAGTGTTCTGTCCAATATATTATCGAATTCAACACTGCATATCTACAATGTTGTTTTGTGCTGTTTTCCACCCTGCAATTCTTTAATGCTATTTTAACTCATAATGGCAGTTGTGATATGAAGCCCAGCTGAATAATTGCAGCATTATATTTGTCTGCATCTCTACTGTTAATGGCCTGCCTGCAGGCCATTAAAAAATCATTTCAGTCGGGTTTGCGGTCTGCATCTTCAACAGTATGGTTAGCACATGCTTGGCTCTGTGAGGAGAACATGGCTGGCTAATAGTGCAGCACTCTATAAAGCTGTGTACCTCACACATAGTTCTAATCTGGGAAAAAAAAACTCATGCAACTCCAGGGCACATGCGCCGATGGCTGCTAAACTTAGCAGTAGCTGCTGTGTTAAGTATGTACTTATTAGGGTTCACATGAGGCCAAAGCAAGTTAGCCAGCACTTTGTAGACTGAAAGAGCAAGCAGCAGCATAATTTATCATAGACGTGCCAATAGCCTTTCGATCGAGGCAGCGGTACGTTCCATTCCAACCTCCCCCCTCCCCCTCACTCTTGATCAGTCATGAGCCTAAAGGTTATCGATGTGCCTGAGACAGCGGAAAGGAAAGTATCACCGATCCGAAAAGATGGTGTTTAACTGATAGTTAACCCTGAATGTGTTTAACCCCTGTGCTTCCAGCTTAGACTGAAGTGTTTATCTGAGCACATGTTCTGAAATTATGTGTATATGTGCATTCATTCATTTTTAATGTAACTCTCCACTACACAATTGTCATTCTTGTGTTTTTACAGACACATATGAAGCAGGCAAATGCCATCTTTTCTCACTTTAGTCCCTATTACAGTTCTTTGTTGTATGAGATTTAGGAGAAGATTAATAGTTTCCCCCTCACAGGGAATGTAATTATTTCTTCCTTGTTTGAGTGGGCTAAAGAAATAAGATCCAAAATACACCCAGCTTTCTCACTAGGTGCCTGCAGGTACATACGCAAATACATCTGAACAGTCATTTGGTATTAGAAGCTTGATTTAATGGTTTAATGCCATTATTGAGTTTGAAACTGAACATGCATGCGGTGTAATTATACAGTTAAAGGAAATGCAAATGTGCGCTTGGATCGGGTGTGTGGGTGTGTGTGTGATGGGGGGGGGGTCAGGAAACAGCTGCACTTAATTTATATTTATTCAACTAGTTTCTCAGTACAAGTCATTACCTTGAAACCATTACCTTTGGCAAGGTTTGCATTTGCTTTCAACAAGAATCTGCGATACATTACCTCTAATATCTGATTCATCCACCTGCGACCAGGGGCAGATGTAGGATGTTTTTAAACAAGGGGCCACACACGGTCAATGTGCCACAGAAACAGGACATATATACATCCTACATGCATGTGCATTTTTTTTATTTTTTTTAGTAAGCTTTCTACCTATTTGATCAGTCATAAATTGTTGATCCAAGTTTATGTAGTCTTGTTCAAGATTCAGACGACATTAAATTTACTTAAATAAATAATTAACCATGAAGTTCAAACATAATGTGTGGGCTGGAAAATCTGTAGACAAACACGCAAGAGTTAAATGTTAGTTCAGTATGAAATGATAAAATTATATTTTCTGTTTTAACATTTATTAAAAGATTTGATGTGGGTGTGGTAGCTCAGTGGTTCTGGGTGTGTTTGCTCAGTGGTTAGGGTGTCGGTCTAAATGTTGTGGGTTCAAATCTCAGGTCTACTAAAGTTACCATTGTGGGTCCTTCGGCATGGTCCTTACCCCTCATTGCTTCAGGAATGTTATAGAGCAAACCCATAAAGCTGGGACATTAAGTTGCTTTGAATGAAAGCATCTACTAAAATGGCAAAATGTAATATAAACAATTTTAGGCTTGCACTACATCATTAATCACACATTAGTAATAAGGTTAAGGGCCTCACCAACAGACATACATTAGCAACAGAGTGGATTTGGGAATTAAACCTCCAACCGTTAGATTTATGGGTACTACCGATAGATAACAATGAGCTACCAGACTGTATGGCTTTATTTGATTTTACAAACATGAAAACTCTGATCCATAATGAGAGTGGCACTGTGAAAGTGTATAAAAATGCTCCTAGATCTGACTTCTTCACTGTGATCTGTTCAAGAAATAACAGAATATAAGTGTAATTAGGCAGGAAGTGCATCTCCCCAAAGAAGGGACTATTTTAATCTAACTGTGATTGCAGAGAACAACCAGACTGCCCATTCGATAAACACCATTCTTTAGGCGCCAGCGCTTAGTCATTGTCGACCTGCTAAACTAGAGAAGTGAGCAGAAGTAAAAATCAGAAGCATAAAACATGAGAATTAAGTCACTCATCTGTAATAAAACAGACTGTATTTGTTTCTAAACTCACACTTCTTTTTTTCATCTTTGTTTGTTTTTTTGTAAGCATTCCCGCTCTTTCAGTCATGAACCAAAGACTGGGGGTTAAGTTTGTGCAAATGCAGCGATAGGAAAATTGCTCAAGCCGAGTTGGAATAACAGGCTTAGATTGCGGGGTGATGCTGGGGGGGTGTCCGGCGTCTGCATGACACGAAGAACAATAAACATGATCCACATGGGGAAAGGTGGGCTGCAGTGGAAGTCCAAGCTGTTGCACTTGGAAATGGCTTCCAGACCCAGGACTGCTTTCACAAAGAGCCATTCTAAAACACGTATACACACACACACACACACACACACACACACACAGGGCTACTCTCTATCCCTCAAGTCTATTATAAACAAAATTATAAAAAAAAGTTCTGTCACATGTCCTGCCACTAACCTGACCTCTTTGCTCTCCATCAAACACTGTCAAAGGAACCCAAACAGCAGCATGCCAAAACTAGGCCAATCCTGGACTTTGTACTGATAACATAGATGGGATGTTGTGCATAACAACACATGGCCTGAAGCTAAATTTTGTCTGACATGTGAAAAGGTTGTGTCAAGTTATTAGATGGCAGTGTTTGTGTTTAACAAACTTGGCCGGGTCTCTGGTTAATTGTAGAATAAATTAATCTATTTGCTTTGGCCACGAGTCAGAAAGAGCTGAAAGATGGTGAAACAGCAGCGGAGCAACAAGTGTCAGCTTCTTTAATATGTGTGTATGTGTGTGTGTGAGGGAGCGAGAGCGAGAGAGAGGGGGAGGCATGATGTAAATAGAGCTGTACCTCTGCTTTAGTTGGCTGTAGTCATTTTTGTTCTGTAGTCTTTAGGAGGGAATCCAGGTTGTGAGGAATGATGAATGGAAGAACGCAGAATGCAGTACACACCAAGAGGATGTGAATGTTTGCCTTGTTGCACTCCACTACCTCTCTCCCTCTCCCTCTCCCTGTCTAATTTGTTGTAACGCATGTGGCATGGACTAACAAACAGCTGGAGAAGATTTTACAGAGGGCAGGCCAGGTGGTCGCCATGAGAGCTCTTTCTTCACCTCATATATAGTCTGTTTGAGAATCACTCCAGCTGTGGACTTTGTGTCAAACTACTTTGTCATAAGTAGATATTGTTTGTGAGATGTTTTTTTTTCCCCCAAGTGCATTAGCCTAAGCTCTTTGAATCTCATCACTAGGTGTGCCTTATCATCAACCAGCAGCACACACCCATTCTCATATCACTTAACCAAGACCCAGACTTCTCAGGGCCACTTTTACGACCCCTAATGGCTTTAATGACTCTTTGGCTCCCTGATTGAAAACATCAAATAGCGTAATAAATTGTAGGCCCTGCCTTATCGGAACCACTTGTTTGGCTTTAACCTCTTGCGGTGCAGATGCTTCCTGCTTGGACCTTGAAAGCAGGCCCGCGATTACGGACAAACATTTACCACAGGAAGTCATAAAGGCTGGCGCACATTGTGGCTCCTGCACGCCTCAGCGCATCAGTAAATCAGGGCTTCTCAGACCTTGGAGAGAATGACACTAGTTGAAAAGTTCACAGTGAAAACGACGCGTCATCCTCTTTTTAAACATCGAATGTAAACCTTGCTTTTGCTTGATAAATTGAGCTCCTTTGGGGTTTTTGGTGGCCAACTGAGGCAACAAACTCTTGACAAACTTCAAAGTCAAGCACACTCGGTTTAGTTTGAAAGCCTAATTGATCAGTCTGTGCCATGTGGTCCTCATTGTCCTGAAAGCATGCCGTTTGATATGAGGAAGTCAGGAGTAAGAGACCATCCCGGGGGAGGGTAACCCATGGCTTCCAACTCTTTGTGGTTCCCTGACTTTGTCAACATAATGTTTTTCTTACATTGTTCAATCATTGTTGTGGGCCTAACGTTATCCCAATGTTGTTTATATGTGCTAATTAACAAGTTTGCTAACAAAACCGCAATCCAAGTGAAAGGAAAGCAACCTTGAAACCTTGAAAAAAAATAGCTGGAATTTAAAAAGTGAATTTTTTAAATATATAACACATTTTAATGTTTTTTAGCTAAAATGTTCATGCATGGTGTGCTACATCACAGTCTGATGCGTCCTCTCCAGACTCAATAATGGTGACTTGAGTAGATCATAAATCCCTACTCAACCACCTACTTGTGATAAAATGTGACTGAACCCTCATTTAGACCTATTAGTAATGTTAATAGGCTAATTTAGACTAATAGGATGTGAGACCTGTGTTTGAAAAGCCTTAATATTTTTTCCGGCTTTCCTTCCTTAGATTTAGTGAAGGTTGCCGACCCTAACTTGTCCTAATGGCATTCTGATTTTGTTTAAAGTTTTGTCTAGGATTGATTTGTAGCTGTGAAAGCTGAAACTTGGAAGATAAACTTCATAGTAGTGGATGTCAGTGTGTAATGACTTGGATTGGTGAGAATGATCTTAAATCATAAGGTGTAGATATACGCGAAGTAATAATAAGACTGATTGGTGAAACCAGCTCACATTGCATTGTGCCAAAGCGCTCGCTATCTCTCTCTCTCTCTCTCCTGCCCTCGTTCTCTCCAAATGCATTGAGCTACTTTATTGATATTTTCATCTGTCATCTCACTGCCTTTTCTATTAGCCCCTCCTCTATCAACCAGACATTATCCGCAAGGTCATTTTTTACACTTAGCCACACATCTTGATCAGGAAGAATCGCTCAGACATTTTGAATGTCAGAGCAATTGGCAGCGTTCATTGCCTTTATTGCCAACGAAGAAGGCGGTGGAAGGTGCAACTATTGATTCGTACCGACATAATGCACATTAGGAATCCAAAAGAGATCTTCGACACTCACAACTTGCCATAATGATATGTGTTAGCCATTAGAGAAGCCATAACACTTGTTTTTTTATGACTAGGTGATTAAATTAGGACCACTGAGTTACATCAGGCAGAGCTTACACAATGTCAAACTTTCATTCGTGCTTTTCAGGCAATCTCTCCGTCACTTAAAGTGGAGGTGGAAATCACAATGCAAGCAAAGCGATTTTCCTGCAGGAGAAAATCCTGAGCAGAGAAATGAAGACTATGACCTGTAGTGCTATTCTTTTCAGGTTGGAGGCCAGAGTAATATAAAGCGAGCTCTACTGAAATGAGATGAAATGTTCTTTTTTTTAAGTGGATGATCTGGTCAATGTGGCCAGTTTCTTATATTTTATTAAGGCTATTTTCCCCCCCGCTGTGGTGCTGGTGTGCTGGATGCTTGGCAAGAGAGGCCGATAGTGCTCATGTGTCAAATATGGAAAGAAGGGGGGGAGTGACATGCTGAAGGGAACAGGAGAGAAAATAAATAAGAAATACACACTAGAAAAGGGAGAAGCATTGATCTCTGGGCAGTACCGATAAGGGAGAGAAGCATTCTTTTTTTTTTTTAAAAAAAAAAAGCAGCTGGAGTTTTGCCCTCCGTAGCTCTCCGACAGTAATTCCACACCCAGATTAGCTGTCATTCGATATCATTCGTGCTTCGAGCCCCCACCCAGATACCGAGTGAGTGATGGTTCAGCGTCAGCCAGCGCTTACCGCTCTCATCTGGCTCACATACCACCATGAAACCGTGCTGCTTAATTTATCTGAATTGGAAAGAACACAGCGACAACTTCTCATCCTGGTGTTATGTGAACCTTACAGAAACTTACAGCTCAGCACTTGCTCACTTTTGTGCTTCTATCAAATTAATGTAAGAACATTTCATTGAGTTCAAGTTCAGAGCTGGAATCACACGCTAATTGATCCTCGCTTGTGTAAACACAGCCTTATTTGGCCTGGAATTATCTGGTATCTGGGAAGTTCTTACACCCTCCCCTGAACCAACTTTGTTTTATGAAGTTTGCAGATTTCCTATAAACAGATGTAATCCTGTAGTCTTGAGTGCTGCTCTGGTCTGGAAATTGGCCATTGTATAGAAGCTTTACCTCAGGGTTTTGTTTATCATGTTTAACAAAAGATATAAAGAAAAGTTTTTTTTCAGCGGAGAATCAGAAGGCTTTGCAAATAGAGAGCTTTAGTAGAGATTTAAAGATAACATAATTTATTATAACTGTATAAACTATATGAATAAAAGTATTTGGGCACATACAGAACCACTCAAAAGTTTGGACACACCTCTTTTTTGCTCCATTTATTCTCTATTTTATCGTTTCCACTTGACGTAAAATCAAATAAAATTTTGTCACACAGATTGCTAATTAAAATTTAAGAGTAGTAAATTAGAAATGTAGGTTTTATTGCAAATTACAATTAGCTGGCTATAAAAATAAACAAGAAATATAAAACTGAAAGAAAGAAGTAAGAAGATAGATATTTAAAAAATTATTTTAAAAAATAAAATAAAATTTAGATGAAAACTAGTATGTACAGGATTAAAAGATGTGCACATAGAAAGAGTAGAAATGTACAGGGTACTATGTACAGGGTTGAAAAGTCTGGCAAAGAAAGTTAGAAATAAGGAATTTAACATAAGGTACATAATGGAGTGAATAGAAACATTCACATAGTGTATTAATGTGTGAATAAATGAATATGTCGTAGTCTCTGTCTAAAGATGGACATTGTAGTTCTACCACTCAAAGAGACGATGTGTCTTTTTAGGATAGACTGGCGACCTTTTAAAGGGAATATTCTTAACTTTGTGCTATGAGCACCAGGATTGAAAAATAAGAACATATACAGTACCGGTTAAAAGTTTGGACACACCTCCTCACTGACTTTGTAGTTCTATAATTCCAGACTGTAGTCCATCTGTTTGTGGACCACAGAATATACAGTACTACGTACATCTCCTTTACTCTGTAATCTGTACTGGTTCTGTAATGGTCAGGACCCCAATAGTAGCACCACATAGCAGGGATTATTTGGTTGGTGCTATATTCCTATCCCAGCAGTGTCACTGCGGTGTTTATGTTTTAGTGCAGCTCTGCTGCACTAAAACATACCAAATACTTGAAAATGAACCATATTTCTGCTCTGCCCTGGCATCAAACCTGACATCATGCTGTGTGTCAAGAATGTACAGTAATAAAATGGTGTGATGAAGTGTACCACTGTAATGAAAACATTTTAAAATGGTGTTTTTACTAGTGGTCTAGGCGTTCATCACTATCAGTATCATATTATATATCAAGCTAAGGCAAGCTTAGTGCTTCTTTGGATGTAGCCCAGAGCACCCAAGGTGCTCAATTTGTATCTAAATCGGCCCGGCCAACAAACTCATTTCAGCCAAGGGAGCCATGAGCCGGACCTCAAGAACACACTTAATGAAGCCGCTCTCACTGTGTGAACCCCTGTCAATCTCTCTCGTCCCAGGCTGCTTGGGCATTCTACTCAGTCACACTACAGCAGCAGTGGCCCCTATTATCCAATCACAGACTGCCCTGAGAATATCTCCTGCATAAGTGACACATGCCATCAGCTATTTTCACTGCCCTGATGAAATCACTTTGAAAGTCATGGGTGATAAATGTGAAGCCTTCACATGTTTGTGTCACCGCTCATTTTTATTCTCCACAGCAAATTCACATGTCTGTTTTTTTTTTTTACAGATTCGTACATGGTGAGTACACAGTGGAGGTGGCCATCAACGACTATCTAGACATCTACTGTCCACACTATGAGGCACCAGTCCCTCCAGAGCGTATGGAGCGCTACATACTCTACATGGTCAGCTATGACAGCTACATCACCTGCAACCACCTCATTCGAGGCTTCAAGCGCTGGGAATGCAATCGGCCCCTGAGCCCCAGTGGGCCGCTCAAGTTCTCAGAGAAGTTCCAGCTCTTCACGCCCTTCTCACTGGGCTTTGAGTTTCGCCCAGGACATGAGTACTACTATATCTGTGAGTAGCCTCCTCCTCTTTAACACCTTCCACCCCGAATCCCAGTCCAGGTCAGCTCCTGGCTCCTGGGGCTGTTTGTCTGATTAATTGATGGCTCTCAGATTGCAGAAACTAGGTTCCCAAGGGCAAGCCTTCTATTGGCTGCAGAGTGCATGATAACCAGTAACACGCCATCCTCGTTTTAACAGTTATCGCATATGATAATGTTAGAGGAAACTCACAAAGCATGACCTTTTTATTACATTGTGATTTGCATGTTAAAGCTGCTAGATGATTTTGCCAAAGTGCCACACCATTAACATCAGAAACTCTTTTGGCTGTAATTACTTTTGTTGTGCTTTTTTTAAGCACAATGGGGTGAGCTGCTCAAACAGTGGGAGTTTAATTAACAAGCTTTGCTTCGTAGTTTTATTTAGATTACATGTCTTTGTCCTTTAGCAGCATATCAGCGAGTGCTTATCCCATCAAACGCCCATCTGCAGTGCTAACCATGTTCAATCTGGAATCCTTGAAGATAAGTCAGACAGAGGCCTGCCAGAGAGTTCATCTCCACCTTCCGGACCTCCTTTGGTCCACATTTTCCTGACCTTCCTTTTACATTTCACTCTGGGTGCTTCCTGACTTCTCCCTTTGATAAAAATGTCAATTTGTCAAATGTTACATACGCCATTAGCTCTGCACTTAGGGCGCGATGGGTGCAAAACTAGTTACAGACGCCTTCATGCGGAACACTCTCCAAATTATGCTGATTGGCCAAATCATATTTAGCGGTTGGGGAGGTTCCTGATGGGAGTAATTGCATCTCCGGCAGCCCAAGTTGGCTGTCATTACCATTTTTTCAAACAGAAACAGCTAAAAGCTATTAACCTCAGGGGTGTGTGGCACCGGACACCGCGTTTCGTCCTCTAGCCGTTCCTCACTCGCCGTGCCAAGGTTACAGCGGGCACACCCCTCTGCCTGCTCCATCCTCAACCCACAATCTCTCAGTGTGCATGAAGAGAGAGAATTTGCCAGGGTGAATCTGTCCCTGTTTTACTAATGGCCCAGGCGAAAGATGTCCTTTGGCCTGATAAAAAGGGCTCCCGCTGGGCCCCAGCAAAAAGGAAAGAGCTCAGGGCAGCGTGCCTGATGCATTAATGAGGCAATTTTGGGTCTTTTTTGTTTTCTCTTTCGTCGCATTTCCAGTTTTTTCTGTTTTTGTTCCAACCTGAGAGCATTCTGCGAGAAAAGCCAAGTTCAAGTGAAGAGGAAACGGACCACACCGTTTTATCCAAAATGAATGCAGCTCATTAAATTAAATAGTACCGTTCCCTTTTTGCCTCTCCTTTTTTCGCCGCTTATCCCATGGTTTCCAAAAAACAGCCGCTTGGCCTCTAAGGTCGAGACAGAAGTGAGATGTGACCCAGGGCTCTGTTGAAACCAACAAAAATAACACATTATCTGCCATGACACTTGATCCTGAAAGCCGCACTGTACAAATGGCTCATTTGAGGACTAAAAGCACATTTGTTATAATCACTGGTTATGTAGTCATTTGTGAGCGCTCTCTACCATCTGCTCTGCTTAATAACCAAAAGGCCTTCAAGCTCCTAATACACATCCTTTATTGCTCTGCTGCATGCAACCGCTGAAACGGGTAATTCTAAGCGTGCATGGCTTGCTTTAGGTTTTTAAGCTTTAGACTTTAAACAGTGTGCTTTACAATAGACTTGTACAGCAAAACCTCATTGGACACTTTATGTTCAGCATTGCTTTAAGGATTTTTGTCTCTCCACATATGGTCCATATTTCACTGCTTATTATCTTTTTGGTGATGGAAAGCTATTTTGGCTGGGGGAGAAAAGCAATGAGCTTTGTAGAAATTGCCCCCCTGCCCCAGTCAGCGGGGCACTGCAGAACTTATTCCCCTCAACGGGATGTTGTCAGCCCTGGAAAGAGGAGAGGCTTAAAACAGAGAGGGTGGACAACAAAGAAACAAAAAGAAAAGAATAGAAGGTTGAAAGTTTTTGCTTTTGGGCGTGGGTGATTCTTCAGCATGTCCTGAGCTGGTTTTCATGCCCCTCCGTCTGCTATTCGATCCCGGGGCCTGGCTTTGTGTGCCCTTTGTGCTCGACGGCAGCCTGGACAGGGAAGCACTTAGGCTGCCTATTCACCACCCTCTCCTCCCTCTTTCTCCCTCTGAGAAGAGTTTGGCCACTACCAATATTGTAGCTGTCATGGCCCCTGGGGTTAGGGGGCGAACAGGACTGTCTGAGAGGAATAGGGAGCAGGGGCAAGGGGCTTAGTCTAGTTATCCACAAACAAAAGAACATGTCTATCACCCCAGGACTGCACCTAGCCTTAGTGGCTAAGAGCACAAATAGCAACTGGCTCGGTCTCACAAAGCAGTACATCTGCAAACGAAAAATATTTACGAATGCACATTACTACAGCATGTATGATTTAAAGTGTATCGGCCCCTGCCATTCATTACCACTTGGTATATATGTATATGTATGTGTATATATGTATATGTCTGTATATATGTATGTGTATATATGTATGTGTATATATATATATATATATATATATATATATGTGTGTGTGTGTGTGTGTGTGTGTGTGTGTGTGTGTGTGTGTGTGTGTGTGTGTGTGTGTGTGTGTGTAATTGCATTTTTTAACTGTTTTTAAACTATTTAAACCTTTGTCGTGATTGCATGCATTCATCAATATAGGAGAACATGCAAAACTTTTAAAATGTAATATTATACCTTTATAATTTGTACATTCTTTTTTACTAATTATGTTACTAAAATATTGTTTTTTAATAATTGCACATGTCTAAATAGGAATGTGCCGAACCAGTTATTACCACCAGTTATGGTCTGTTTACTTAAAAACTGAATATGGAGCAACACATCTTATCTGTGACTGATGACAGATGAAATGTGATATTTCCGATTAAACCTGTGGATCATTTTCTATTTTTATACAACAGCTATATATTTATTTATTTGAATTTACATTGGGATGAAAATTGAGCTATTTTTAAAAGTGTAAAAATATTTAATAGCAAAAAGATAATTGATTAAAATAAACCTCCAGTTCATTCTTATTTTGGGGATTTTATTTACACCACAAACACATAAATACTATATCATATACTACTGTTGTTAAATTTTTGGCTTTTATGAAAATTATATTGAAAATTATAATGAACCAATTTATTAGTTCCACTTACAGAAAAGATAGACTTTGTAGTTCTACAATTACCTGTTTGTGGACTAAAGTATATACTATACACTTTACTCTGTTTTCTAATGGTCAGAATCCCAATAGTAGCACCATAGAGCAAGTGTTATTTTTGTTGGTACATTATTCCTATCTCAGCAGTGTCACTGAGGTGTTTAAATAAAACTACAGTATCTCATTTTGTACATTAATAAATATACAAAAAAAGTTTACATATCTACTATTTGAGACAAATGTTTAATATTAACAATTTCTAAATTGGAATTAAAAAGAAAAAATGCATCAGCATAAGACTCACCAGTGTGCAAAAGAAGCTTCTCTGGCTTAAATACATATTTTCAGGGTATTTGAATATTACCTTTTGTATTATTTACAACCGAACAGGAGTGTAAAAGTAATTTCTGCATTAATGGCTCACAGGATTTAAAAATGTAATATTATGATACGCTTTGATTTCTTTCTTATTTTATTAGGTTATAAATTCAAACTCATTTTAAAGGCAGATTTCTTTCATCATTGCCAATTCTATGTCAGTTCTTTGCAAAACACCTGTTGCAGTGTAAAAAGGTTTTGGAAGCCTTTTAGTGCGATATCCTTGAGAACAGCTGGAAAGAAGGATTTTTTATGGAATAAGAGCTGTGTCATGGCAGCTGCGTCTACTATTTTATATGTATTCTCAAAAAAAGTTTTCTTGACCAACATCGTTTCTTTTTTTATTGAAGTTTCTGAAGTAGTACAATAAAAATAGTTATCAAATATTTCTTGTGGTCATATGGCGCCTGTGTGAGACAGAACCGAACACATGGGTCTCCAGATAAGCGGCAACAATTTGTTCTTTGCACTCGAGTCACAAAGCACGATGTTTGGAACTGTTCTACGCACTTCATTAAGATTTCAGTCTTCTATAAACACTAATTTATTTTAAGTTCTGTATTAATGCTTGTGCGCACCATTTTCCCCTAATTTTGTAAACTTTCGATCAACACAGCGGCTCTCTGTGTGGTCATTTGTTTACAAAGTGACTTCCAGCCCTAATTCCCATCCCGTTATGTTTCTCTGCAGCGTCTCCACATCCGAACCTTGCTGGAAAGCCTTGCTTGAAGCTCAGAGTCTATGTCAAGCCCACAAGTGAGTATATTCACAACTGTATGGGGCCCTCTGTTCATTATCTGTCCATCAGCATTATTTATCTTACGAAACCTCAGTATCAGAAATCCTCCATCTAGATCTTCTTAAAAAAACAAACAGCACCTGGATTAACCTCCTGGATGAACAGTCCAGAGCTTTACCTTGATTTACATATCTGAGCCTGGTTCCCAGGTCGTTTATGTCTGAAGCATCGCATCCCCACTGCTCTTTGCTCTTTATGGTCTGACCTCACAGACCTGCCATCGTAACTCTTCATAGATAATGGCGCACCTCAGGGTTGATTCTGTAGGAAGCCATTTATCTGCCCAAAGCCAGATAGTGATCAGAAGAGTGCTGGGAAGCAAGCAGAGGTCTTCCAGCCAGCTCTGTCTGCCTCATATATCTTCCATGGGTTTGTTTAACCCTGACTACGAGGTGACTTGCTTGCTGGAGACGCCCATTACCTTTGTGCAGAGCAAAGAAGTTAAGCCAGCTTTTAATAAACAGAGCAGTCCATGGCTGTAGCATTTCACACCTGGGTAACATCAGTGTAAGTTTGCAAAGCTAAAATGCAGCCAGCACTTAGATGTGCGTTTGGCAAGGCAATTTGAAATGAGACAGACTGACAACAGTGAGACATGGCCTTACAGGTGTTTGTACAAGCTCCACAGAGGATGAGAAAAATGTAATAGACGCCATCAAGTATTGAGGAGATGGTCAATATGCTCTGACATTATTTAAATAGAGTTATTTCCCTCTTTCCCAGAGTCGTGCTTTTAACGCACATTATAAATTTGGGAGCGAGGCTCATCTGGCAGTGGCAGCCCATTAGTCTTTAATTGTTAACAAACAGACTGACTCTGAAATCATCAGTTCCAGTACACAGTAAAGACCATTACAAAGTGAAATGACGACCCTTTTCTCTAACTCGTGTTTCATTTCCAAGAACTCTGTCTATTGCATCTCACAAGTCCTTTCCAATAAAAAACAAACTCTTCTTCATTGTGAATAAAATCCCAGCCTTTTGAATTAATGAGAAAAAGCTCAGTGACTTTAAGACCCTATTTACCTCCTAACTGTGAAGCCATGTCAGGACCTGGCCCCAGTTTAAATTTCATTTTAGCCGAGTGCAGGCAATGGCCATTATCTCACCAAAAGTAGTATACTCCGATGTGCATATCTGCAGCTCAGGGTAAAACATTAGAAGAATGGAGACCTGATGGTAAAACGCTTTATTATACAACCCACCTGGCCTGCTCACAAACTCAGCTCTGAGCATTACCATAATATCTCGCCTTAAGTCTGGTGTGCTTCTGTTTATTCTCATGCTGTCTGCTGGGGCCAGGTCTTATCTAGATGTGGAGATTAGGGGCAGTAGATGAGGGTGGGTGATGAGGGCCGAAATCACTTTAATTCAGCTGGAATGAGGCCAAAGAAAGACCCCGATATTATGTTCTTATTTGGTCAGAGGTAAATGTAAAACAGAACAAAAAAAGTGTAGATGTTCAAAGGTTCTAATTTGAATAAAGTTAAAAATTCTTGGGTTCATATTTTTATTAAAACCAAACATCTTACACTATTTCAGTCAGGTAGCACTTTGTCTCACTGCTTAGTTGCCACCCTGCTCAGACAACACTGCTACACTTATAGTGTGTTTATGTTAGGGAACATATCTTTAGTTAATAACAATAACGAATACTGTTTTTCCACTTTTGCTTTTCCTTCGCCTTTTTGGATGTTGTCTTAGTGTATGTTGCTATTTTCAGATGTATCATGACTTTATGGTCTTTTCCCTTTTTGCCTCTGATTTCTATCAGCATGTAAATAAAAGCATAAAGCTCCCTTAGACAAAAACAACACAAGGTACATAGATCTAAATGTAAAGAGTGATATTTCAGACTCCGTCGTGTGAGCTGTGGGTTTCCACAGAAAGTAATTACCGTAATTGCCCGTAATTCCAATGGCAATATCATATCACATAACATAAACAAATTAATCATTTGTGCAAATTAGTCTAATTAAAGGACACAAAGGGATCAGTTTACTTAAACAATAGAAATGTAGTCCACACAACTGATCTCAGTGAAGTTGAGATTAGAGGAGGCACTTTAGACAGCTGTCATAATCGTGTACAGTGTACTTTGATGCTATCTGTTTAGTGAAAGTGACAGTAAAATTGCCGCAGCCGTCATTTCGGTGTAATCTGGGTCATACGAGACAAGAGCAATTCATGAGAAGTGAGTCAGTATTGAACCTGCTTTCAAACGTTATATAATAAAGATGCTAAATAAGCAGCATATAAATTCTACACGATTCAAGCTCTTTCACTTGCTCTCTTTCTCTCTCTTGCTTTATCTCTCTTCCTTACATACTGAATTTGCTCTCCATTTCTTGGTCTATTTTACCCTCTTCATCTGTTTTACCTTCTTATTTCTCTTTTATTATTTTTTTGCTTTCTTTCTCGCAATTTCTCTCTCTCTCCTCATGTACAATCTTTCTCACTTTTTTCATCACTTTGTTACCTTTTCTAAAATTTTCTCTTTACTTATTTCTTTCTTTTCTTTTTATTCTTTGCTCTCATAATCACTTTTACCTCTTTTTTCTCACTTCCTATTTTATTTCCACTCTCTCATTTTACATCAATCTATCTCCTCTTGCACTCGCATGTTTTTTGCTGCTCTCTTTCTCCCCTGCGTTCTCTTTTACTTTCTATCTCTGTTGTGCTTTACACTTACATTCTCTATTCTATTCTATCACATGCTCAAACATGCTGTCTCACTCTCACTCATTCTTTTTACTTTCTTCACCTCTTTCTCTCTCTCTTTGCAGATGACTCTGTGTACGAGTCCCCGGAGCCGTTCCTGACCGATGACACTAACGGTGGTCATTTTCTGTCCCCATGCCTCTTCGCGTTGCTGCTTGTGCTCATCGCTCTCTTCAGCTCCTAGCACTGCAGCTCTTCGTGGCAGAGCACACCCTCGTATTCATCCAGCATCCAGCATGCAGCTGAGCGCTGCTGCTCCTCCCTGAACAGAAATCCCCTAAGCCCCTGCCGATACTTCTGTCCCCCAATCAGAACTTCATCCCACCCTGTCCCTATTATATCTTCATCCTGTTCATATTCTGTTCACCTGATAATAAGAAAATAGTCGACTCTATCATGCACTATGTAAAGATCTGTACTTCGTGTCACCGGGGTCTTTTTTTTTATTCACAAGCATTTCCAGTCTATCTGTGCTTTTCTACCTACTTGCCCTGAGTACAAACCGAGCATCTACACCACCCTAGATCCTGTGGACGGTGTCGCCCAATCAGAAGAGGTGCATCCTGCAGGGCATGTGTACTTCTCTGTGAGCAATCCACAGCACCTTCTTCTGAAATAACAAAAAATGTAGAACGAGAAGCTCTTTTCTGTGAATCTGCCAAAGACACTATAGTTGAACCTTTTATACAGGGGAGGGTCGGAGGTGTCGGCATAGGTTCCAGATCACGCAGCCACAGAATGATGGGAGGAAAATTGCATTGTGGATTGTGAATTTTTATTACCTTTTCTGCCATACAAAAAATAATGTTCTGTAGATTTGAATTATAATAATAATAATACTATTATAATAATAATAATAATAATAATAATACCAGTTGCAAATGGCCTTTTTATTACTGGTGCTTGAATGGAAAGCAAATCTGTAATGATGATACAGTGCCAAGTGGTCGGGGGGGCATGCCGTGTTAGTGAAGTGTTCGTGTATCAGGTCTTATCGTCTTTTTATCTTTCTTCCATACACTCTCTCTGACTTTCTCTTTCTAATTTCTGAACCTTACTGCTTTTCCTACATGATGAACTGATTCATATCAACTGCACTCCAAATCCTCACCATATCCCCTCGCCGCCCCCCGCACTTTGGTCCATGCGAATGTCCAGAATGAGCTGGTCACGGGGAGAAAACTGATGAGATTCAAGGACTAAAGGACCATGAGAGAGCAAGCGATGGTCTCTGAATTTGGGGGGGGTCTGAATTCAAGTAGCACTTCTGCTCCAGTGGACACTTTCTTACTGAAGGAAAAGAGGATGGAGAAAGTGTGGGATTAAATGTATGGTGGAATTATTTTGTGACTACAAAATTGTTATTGAAAAAAAACAGGCAAGAATAAAAAAAAAAACAACAACGAATGACAATTTTTAAAAATGCTAGGTGGAACTTTTATATTTTACTTTATTTCATGTTGTTTTCTACATTTCTTTTTAAAAAAAAGCAGTGGACATTATTCATATGTGATATGAAGCTATAATGTAAAACCCTCAATTTAATAGAGCAATGATGGTACCAGTTTCCAGTCAAACCAGTCTAGAGATGTTTGCTGTTTTCGTCGTCGTTTGCTGCTTGTATCACATCCAGGTACATGTAGTCCTGTAAGGATTTGATTTCTTTTCGAGTTTTTGTTGTCAGATCATTTTAATTTGGAAATCATGTGGAGAAAAAAAAAACATTGCATTCCTGTTAAATGTTTTTTGGAAGGGGAACGCTACAGGAAAAAATGGAAAAATATCAAATAAAACTTTTTGTCTATAGCTGAATTGTTTCTATTGTGGACAATGTTTATGCATCAAAATGGAAATCAGAATATTAGTTTGTTTTTCAAACATCACTTACCGAGGACTGTGCCACCAGTCCTGCTGAGCGTTGATCAGACCAGTTGAACCCCCACAAAGCATGTATTATTTGGGTGGAATATCATTTTCAGCAATAATGTGATTATTAATAATGCGTTAGGGTATGTTGTACTGTGGATCAGACGGAGAGTAAACACTGTATCTACTGACTATGCACTTTATTAGACACTTCATCGTTAATGCTCCATCTTGTCAATGTAAAATCAGAGACATGAGCTCACTGCGGGTTGCCTGCAGGATGCTGCTGGCTTGATATTTTTGGTGGGTAGATTATTCTTAGTCCAGCGACATCACTGAAGTGTTATATATTCCAGCAGCTTTGCAGACCACGTCAGTGTCATTTTAGTATAGATGGTATGGTCTTAACATATTATTTACGAAACAAAAATGTGAGAGGATTTATATGTCCTATATACAGGACGTTTGTATTATATACACAATATGGATAAAATTATGGGGACACTAATACTGCTCAGCACAATCACAAAACAATTTTAAAAACACTACACATTAATCATTTAACATGTGTAATGATTTGGATTTCCTAAAGCTGCATACAAAAAACTGTGAAGCAGCAACTCAACACAGTCTTAAAACATTACTTATACAATTTTTCGACCACCCTGTTTTGGGTGGAGAAGGTTGGACAAGCCTGATTCTACATCACAGACTGTTATTTGGAAAAAAGAATTACTGATATAGCTTCCAATGTTTGACTGTGGTTTTGTGGTTTCCCAGTTTCTTTGTTGTAACCAGACATGCACACATGCACACTTTTTCTTATTTTCTTTTTTTTGGAACAGCAGGCATGAAAGAAGGTGGACGACTGAAAACAGCTCTTATTTGGGATGATGGCACAAAATGGTAACTGATAGCTCTGAATTCAGTGTAGGTTTCATGCAGAGATGGCAAACCATCAGGCTGGGGAGTCTGATGTAGTAACAATAAAATGATTTTAAAAGAGTATTTGGATTTTTACCCGACAATTGTGGTCATTTTCTTCGTTCCTGTAGATAAGACGAAAATGCAGCCTGGCACAGGTCTGATAAATTGCCAATAATACAGCGCACTCTGACCCGAAAGTGACTTTCTGTCTACTAAAAGAAAAGAAGTTTATAAAACTTTTATTCAAAAAAGTTTTTTAAGGTTTTTACCTACAATCTGTTTTACTCAAACTGAAGTTTCAACATTAACTTATATATTTATTATACCTAGTGCAATGTTTTTGAGTAATGGAAGATAACAAGAAGACCACAATATGCTATACACACCAAGCGATTGGAGACATTAATTTGCATTTTATTTATATTTATTATTTATCTTTTGTTTTATGTGTTTTAATTAATTAATATCAAGTAAATAATCACTTGGTAAAAATAATTAAAATGTCTTTTGCAGGATAAATGAAAGCAAGACCATTTTAAAACTTAGCTTTATCACTAATCAAAATAATATTAGCTACATCCTCATTAACTTTATACTTTAAATGCCTTCATCATGGAATTGCACTGATTTTGATTCAGAGGGTTCATGTGTCAGATGCAGCTGATCTTAGAAGACTTGAAAAGTGAGCTGCTGCACTAAAAACCATGAAAACAAAACCACTCTGCTCTGATCGTGATGAAGAGTCACTCCATCTCAACAACTGTGAGCCTTCAGCAGATCAAATATGAATTGATTGGTATTCCACGCTTTCCCTCTGTTGCCTTTTCATATTGAACAACTTGACTTGAATGGTGCCAGCGCTGCTGTAGTGCCACTCCACTGGCCCCTTGTGAGATAACAAAGCTCAGCTTGACCTTTCCGCAATCAAAAAGCCACACAGCTGCGGCTCTATCAATGTCCCAGTGTGGGGTGCATGTTCTCTCGTGCCGGAGATTGCACCCCAGGCACCATCTAACAGGATAAAGCAAGTCTGCTATCATGGCTCACTCATGGCAAATTATGACCAGCAATCTCAGGCCATCTGAGTAGCGCTCATACACATCAGCAGAAACAGTAATAACCTGCTATATAGCACAGAGACCCATCGTACCACTCGACCCCACAGCGAGGAAATGTGACAATAGGATGATAGATGATAGATAATAAGCTAAATTACCAGAGAACACTGAACGATGGAGGCCATGGAGCTGCTAATTGTTGATCTACTCTCTCTTTTGCTCTCACGCTCTCTTTCTCTTTGTGTGATAGAACATTTAGTTGCTTAGAGTATACTCACATTTACATTTACTGCAGATGTTTTTTTATTACAGAGTGTTTTTCTGCTAGAAAGCTAAACTCTTAATGTGAGTACAGATGTTCTGTAGTCAAAAATTCACCTGTTTTAAAAACCTCGTTAAGATCTGTTGTAGTAAACAAATCACAGAATGCCCAAAGTTCAAAAGTTTAAGTATATATGCTTATGAGCTAATATTGTTCGAGGTTCTGAGGAAAATGCAGCTTTTCATTTTCTCTTAAAGGCACACAGAGAGTCAGTTTGTTCCATCACTTGGAGAACCAGAACAGAAAAATACAGAGTATAGAATGTCATTGTGGAGTAGTAGAGTAACCACAGCACCACAAATGTCACTCCTCACTTGCACAATGATATCTAAGGGTGTAATGACACAAATTTTAAACCAGCACACAATCACGAAGCTGAAAGACCTCTTGTCTAACATCTGGACTTTCACTTCTCATGAGATAAATAGCCATCTTATTAATCCTGGCTTTCATAAAAGACTGGCCTATCAGATTTCAAATTGACAGTGTGCTGGACACATGAGCAGGGGCAAGTAAATCTTTTTAGGCACTAGTCCTTTGACATAAAATATTTCAGTTATAAACTCAAAGGCAGACACATTAATATCCAAAGACAATTAAGTGTCACAGTTTAAACTATTAGCATTACTTTGGCCTGTGGGAGGAAACTTAAGCTCCAGCAGGAAACCCACACAGACTTTGGGAAAACATGCAACCTGCACACAGAAGAACCTTGTCTTCCCTACTTTACTTTACATTATGTCATTTAGCAGACACTGCTATCCAAAATGACTTACAAGTATCCCAAATTGATTGTTGGGGTCAGACATGGGTTCAACATACAGCACCCCTGGAGTAATGAGGGTTTAGAAACTTGCACAAGGACCCGCATTGACAGCTTTGGTGGACTTGGGATTTAAACACGGGAAGGTGCATTGTCATTTTATTTCTGCCTTCATTAAACCTGTTAAGATTTCTCTACACTGTGCACAGTCAATGATTTAAGTATTGCATCATTGATGATGGACCTATAGACTAGTTTACTACCAGGATCTAATTAAAATAGTAAAGTGAAACTCCAGACTGCAGATTATTACAAAGCATATGGCTCATAGAGAGATTTGTAACTTAAGAGCCTTTATTGTAATTAAAAAGTGGAAATGGTGAAGGAAGGTGACAATAATTAATAACCTGGACATTATTCTGGAACCCAAATTAGCAGAATCTAAAACTGCATTCACCTGAAGTGATGGAAAAACAAAATGGCACAATAACGGAGTGCTGAGCAATTTATTTAATAGGGCTGAAAGGATATAATGCCATTAAGTACTAGATCATTTTAATAAATTAAATATTTATTTATCTGGCATGAACTTTTGAACTGGTGAACTGGATATTTATCAGTTTATCACAAATAAATTCTGGCTTGTAGCTACTCGTCCTTTATAGCTAATAAGCCACACCTTAAATGCTGAAATAAAATTATACAGAAAGAAACGAGCTGTCTTCAAAGGGGGAAAAAAATACACTGTATTCCAATTTCACAACCTCGTCCCAACTGTGAAGTATTAAGTTTTGGAGTGGTTTTGTTGCTTGAAGGCCCAGACATGTCAGGGTGGTCTATCACCTGAAGATTAATAGAAGCTGGATGATGCAATAAGAAAATGACCTAAAACACATGAGGAAATGAGCTGAATGCTTTAAAAAGAACATGTGTTTTGAAAAAAAAAAACTAAATCCAAACCTTAACTTCACTGGAATGCTGTGGCGTGACCAGAGACTGTTAAAAAAAAGCCTTCTGTGTTGTGCATCTAATCAGTCATTTCTGTTAGTAAAGGTTTTAGCTCATATGGAAAATGGGTTCTTTATAGTCATGATGATTTTCAACCTCACTATATAAGAACATAGATTCCTAGCTGGGCCTCACAGCTCTTTCTTAGATAAGTAAAATTAGAATTAAAAGATATTTAAAAAAACTAAAACAAAAAATTACAAGTCTTTGCAGATTTATTTGGAGAGATATGGGGGGCATGAAATTGTAAGATTTGCTTTAACCTCACATAGATGTTTTTTGGACTAGATGTTTTTTCCTGCTCCTGTTAAACCTGGACTCCTGTTAAGACACCAAGAAACCACAGGGAGAACATGCAAACTTCTCATTTCTCACTTCTCAGGCACCCTGTTAGCAATACCTTTGTGCTCTTGGGTGGCAGCACTATCTGCACCACTACCTAGCCTATTTCAGGTATGAAACAAAGGAAAACTATATAGTCTATGAAACAAAAGTTTTTTTTTTAAGTTTAGACATCTATAGGTAAGGAAAAGATTTCGAAAGACTCAATAAATACAGGTTTAACAATTATAAAGGACTGAACACCAAAAAAAAAAATCACCTTTTGTGTTAATTCTTGTTAACTTAAGATACCCCACTTTTAAAAACTCTCTCCCTGTTTCTTGCAAGCATATGGGTGAAAGGCTTTTCTTTATTAATGAGGCCCATCTGTGGTGTGGAGAGTGAGTAAGAGAGATTTTGGAGGCAAAGAGCAGTAAAGAGAAGAGAAAGAACAGGAATGGAGGGAGTTAAGGCAAGATGATCAACAGAACACTCAGAAGGACAGCAGATAAAAATTTATGAGCAGAAATAATCAATTTTCTGATAGACGCAGTGGGATTGATCTAAGTGCATGCTGAAGTGTGCTTTTTATTTTTTTATATTACACACATTAAATTAGAAGCAGAGCTCTAACGTTTGTGTCTGACCATAAGATTCAGTCAAACTGGACTGATATATTTCCTGTTATGTCTTTTTCCTTAGGGGAAGGGCTATTGGTTGTAAAATAAATATATTCATTACTCCATTATACAATCAATTTACAGAAGAAAAGGGAATTAATCATGGTTAATGAAACCAATGCACACTCCTAATTGGGGAGAGGGAAGTGAAATCTGCGTTCGATACTTCAGACTATAAGTTTCAGAGTCAGTGCACGGAAGCTTACTCTTATTGCGTTATCCTCATGTTAATGCATTGCATTAATCTTGTGTAACAGTCTGAGCTAATGCATTTACTCTCCTGAACATCTTACTTTCTCTCTGTATTTAACTCCAAAACACATGCTTAAACAAGAACAGTGCATAATAATAATAATAATAATAATAATAATAATTCATTTTCTAAGACACATTTACAAAAAATGTTAGTGAACAGATCCACAATTCAAGTACATGGATGAATGCAATGTCTGAAACACAACATAAGCATAATCTTGCTGTAAGTCGACTGTACTGCCCACTGTACTCAATATCGATGATAATTGGATCCTTTTCTTTTGGATACGCTAACCTGAGCCAGATGATTTTAGGTGTATTTTTACCCCTAGTCACTATGATAGGTTGGGATAGGCTGTAGAACCCAAGGATAAGTGGCTTAGAAAATAAAAGAATGACTGAATAAAGAACCAGGGCTTCAGTGGTCCCTTTCCTTTCTTTTCACACAGAGGACAGCTATACTGGTAAAAAAAATAATAAATATTGAATAAAATAGGTATAGGAGGTGGAGGAGGTGTACAACAATACTTCATATAATTAAATTCCTTGTACTGCATTAGCATGTACAGTATGGTCCATTAATTGAAAGGTGATTACTAAAATCATGTTTGCATCATCTGTGCAGTACGTTAAACAGCTTGTTTGTGTCCACACCATGAGCAGCACCCTCTGCAAACTAAGTCTGTTAATGGAACTGCAGCCGAAGCACGTGCCTCTCTAATCTGCTGCTAATTTCTAATGTGAAATGGTTAAATATTCATGACTGCTCATGCTACTTTGGACCTGTGTTTCTCTACTTGCTCAGCACAATCTGGCTGACATGGAGAGCCGTACATTCGAACGATGCTCTGCACATTTACCACAGCTGGTAGAAATGAGCCATTAGCGAGGCAGATTTTTTTCCCTCTGCTCTAAAATCCAATTTGGTAGTGTAATTGCAGTGATTCGCTTTCTATTTTTTTTGTTGCTGTAATTGTCCTGCAGATGATGGAAAGTGAATTTTGTGATCTTATCGGATGAAACCTCAACTCTGATTCTAATAAATGGAGTTGGCAATGAGCAAGGTTGTGCCGCAGCCTGCAATATGATACACGACAGCATGTGACCTCAACTCTCATCCTTTGCCCTCTAGAGTAGATTCAACCCGCACTTGGGAATTCATTAATAAGTCTAATGTGTTACAGACTGTTGCAAAACTGGCTTTTTCCTATCATATATTTTCCATCCTGCAGTCTTCAGTGTTTGATGTGGTAACCCAGTCACAATATGACCAAAACCAGCATGTAGCTTCAGGCACTCTTTGGAAATTGAATGTGCTTTACATAAAGATGACTTTTTGGGATTTTTTTTCCCTCTCCCTTGTCCCCAAAAATTGAATCTCCAGTCGTTTCAGCTGGGTAGGATAGCCTACTGGTCTTATTACCATTCTGAACAGGAATGGAGGGACAAGTGTGCACGGCTCTCGCACACATGTGCACACGAGCGTAACTGAAATCCACAACACCTCCCACTTTGAAAACAAAAAAAGAGCTCACATGCATGAGTGTTTGAGCCTGAGAGAGCGTGAGTGTATTGAGGAGGAATCAGTCAAAGTCATTTTTGTCCATCATGTTTCATAGCCTGATGAAAGCTCCAGAGATAAACCCTCTACCTCCCTCACAAGTCAACTTCAGGCTGATGAAGAGAATTAACAGACTGTGAACAGATCACGTTATAGGCTGATTGCTAACCTTGGTGAAAGACAAAACCTCTGGTACAGGCTAAAAGTGGGTCAGTGTGTGCACAGGCAGAGGGCAGAAATCGCTGGGGCTTGCATATAGGATGGTAGGTGTGTGATTCCTGTTAAGCAGGAGAGGCAGGGTGAGAGGATTATGGAATGAAAAGAAGGTATGCCTAGAAATGACCAAGGATTACTGCAGAATTCTGCTTAAGGAGCATATGAGCTCCAATAATCCCAGGACCTGTCTAAACCAATGATAAAAAAAGCTTGTTATTTTAAGGCGGTGGCACCTCTTGATTACATAGAGCTAAATAACAGTTTAAGTGATTATTTAAAAACTAATCTAAACCAGATCATACTATATATATATATATATATATATATATATATATATATATATATATATATATATATATATATATATATATATATATATATATATATACATATACATATAACACTTTTGAATAAATTAAATGTACAATTTTTGTTTATTTTTGTTTATTATACATACTCTAATGACAGCATGCACTTTAACATCTCAATCAGCATCCCGTCACAGTTACTTTAAAAGAATTCTGTGATTTTACTGAATACTCGACTAGTTTCTGCTTTCAAAGCATCATAATGTTGACTGAGTTTAAGGTCAGGTAACTGAAGAGAAAAGTTAATAATAATCAGCACTCCTTCATCTTCTTTGGCCTTCACGTAATAGCTGTATGATTTTCTGCTGTGTCGGAGTCATTATTCTGCATCACACAGAAAAAAAAGTTTGCATTCAGTTCTACGGAATGCGAAATACAAAAAAAATTCACTGTTTTTTTTTTTTTTGCGCCAGGTTTTGGGTTCAAGCCCAGTTCTGTCAAGCTGCCACTGTTGAGCCTTTGAGCAAGAATTGTAATCCACAGAGGCAGTTCATGTGACTTCTGTTTGTCACCCAGCATAGGGGTCTAAATGTAAATACCAATAACAATTTTCCTTTACAAATCATAGAGTTTAGACTGCTGTTTTCTATGGAAATACACTATTTATACCAAGTCAGTTAACCATAGTTACAATAAAGTAAAAACACAGACAAACTAGTAAAAAAAAAATTTTAAGCATAGGATATCTTGTTTTTGGCAAACCAAGATTTTTTTTTATTGATTTTATTTTATATAAGTGAATAGGTAAAAGCATAGGAATAAAACAGACAGTGTGTCTTGTTGGAGTTGATTTGATCTTAAAGACAATTCCTGGAACAATATTTCTGAAAGTATATCCTCAGTCCCATTACCCAGACTTGTTCGTTTTCTTCTGTGCAGTTTTATTTGCAAATGCAATTCACTGTGTAATGCAAAACCAGCCTCCAATCTGAACCTTGAGTTAGAGGAAGGGGCTCTACAATATGATGGTGGTTTGTAAAAACGTCATGGGCTTGTCAAGCACCACTGTGGCGTCTGAATGTCAGCCTCAGAATGCAGCTAGACAATAATGGCCCACAGATGTACAGACGAGCCCTCCACAAGGACAAGGCCAGACTTGAAAGAGAACCCAATTAATTGTACGATCTATCTTTCCTCCTTACTATTCTGTTTCTACAGAGACAGATGAAAAGGTCAATTATACTTTGAAGCCATGATTGAACAATTTTGACAAAAGGCAGGGTGGGAATATATATATATATATATATATATATATATATATATATATATATATATATATATATATATATATATATATATATATATATATATATACACACATACATATCAATCTTTTTTTTTTACCCCTCGGTTTGTGACTGCTGGCTTGATATTGATGACTCGCCAGATATTTTTCTGGTGTTAATTTGCTTCATCATTTTAACTGAGGCAGCTGTTCATTATACATACACAACATGTTTGCACAAACAGAATATAATTTCTCATGCATACGTTAGACATTTAGACACATTTTAATTTGAGCTTATAATGAATCACTTCATTATTTTTAACGCTCTACATATTTTTTTATTTAATACCATCTTAAGAGAAATTAATGAACTGTCATCAAATAAAGTAATTCTGCCTGCTTAATCTGACTTTTTGTTTATAAATGCACGATAGCTTAGTGGTTCATTCTGATGGTTGGGGGATTGATCGACAAGTTGCATGTGGGCCCTTCAGCAAGGCCCTTAACCCTTATTGCTCAAAGGGTGCTGTGTCATGACTGACTCTGTGCTTTGATGCCAATCATGCAGTTACTTTAAATAAGTAATTGATTGTGTTGAGAAGTTAGTAATGAAATACTGCAGATGTCATTTTTCTTAATGTAAAAACAAACAAAAAGTTGATTTTGTTGAATCAAAAATACTTTAGAAAGCATTTTACAGAAAGAAAAAACTAAAACTCAAAATACAATATCAAACTCTGTTTTAGAATCAGTTTTTTAAACACACAACTGTTACTTAGGCCCTAAAAAAAATAAAAGAAATACTAATAAATGAGGGTCTGTTTTTTTCACTGACTAGATGTGTCTGTACTTTGATTTGTTCATGGCAGAGGGCTATTGATTGAACTGTTAAAACTTGTCTGTAAATTCAGTGACTCACATTCATCATACACATCATATTGACACTCGTCCTTCAGCATCTATTCAGCCGTATCGTCCCAACATGGATCTTAGTACGTGAGGGCTGGAGACCACAAGATGGAAGCACCTTCTAAAATAATACTATAAATTATATAGTTATGAAAATGTAATTAAGCCTACAAATAAAAAAGAAACAAGAAATACAATGCAATACAATGCATTTGTGTACATATAGCACATAATTTTAGGCTTTAAACACCCTGCGCACTTGATATAGACCTTCTTTTACCATCAGCACTCTGTTATTTAGCAGAGCAAATGTTATGGATAACATTTAGATACTGCTGCAGTAGCTACACCCAGCTAAAATGAGCATTTACCTACAAAGTAGTAAAGAGTTTTCCAAATTATTACTGGATTCAAAGGTTTTTATAAAAAGCCCACTTCTGAGACAGTGAGTTTTAGCGAACAGGCTTGTTTGACCTTGATGCTGAACGTTAAATATCCAATTTATGTTCAGTAGGGAGCGCAGCAGCGGGATGTCGTAATCCTCCCTGGCTGAGAGATGAATGCAGGTGCGACTTTGCTCGGGGTTCAGGGGTGTCAAACGGAATGTAATTCCAACACCTTTTAACTATTTATGCACGATCTTGTGTCTGTGAACAGCCTTTAGATGTGATTGAACTGCACGTAGGTGGTGGAACAGACACAGGTTATCAATTGCAGGCGTAATGGCAGTTTATTTAATCCTGGAAACAATACAGCGGCCATGTTTTGTACATAGCGCTGAGGCTCTTCAGACATCGTTTCATTTCAGCAAATATGAAGCTGGGGATGAAGTATCCGATCAGTTTGTCTTAGTGCTGTTGATCTGGGATTGAAGTTCCTTACTATCCTTAAGGAGACAGAGAGTGAGAGCAGTCTAATGTGATTTGTGTCTTGAAATATAATGTTAATAAGCATGGAGTTTCAGCGCAGCCTCACTAACGCAATCACCTGGATGAAAGAACAGAACAGGTAACTCTGTTAGGCTAATTACATTTGCCTTGTAACTCTGCATCCCTCCAGCTAATGCAATAAAATAGTAAGTGCTCATATCTGGTGTCTAAACTTAACCACCTGAAGATACAGAAGAGGATACAGAGGAGGAAAGCCTAAATATTACAACCTGTTGATTATTACTCAAGGCAAGCAGTATAAAAAAGAGATGGTATACTGATCTATATAATCACTAGAGATGATTAAAGGAAAATCAAAAGATTTTATTTACTTGTTAATATTAATTTCACCAACTAAAAAATATGTCCGGGTTTGCCGGTTTTCTCCTACAGTCCAAAAATGATGGATTCAAGATGAAATGGCAGCTTAATTGATCCTTTTAAATTGCTTCTATTAGTGTGTGTGTGTGTGTGTGTGTGAGAGAGAGAGAGAGAGAGAGAGAGAGAGAGAGAGAGAGAGAGAGAGAGAGAGTGTGCTCTTTGACGGACTGGCGCTCTATCCTGGGTGTATTTGCCAAATGCCTAAAACATATTTCATTGGATGGACACAGGAACCCCCTCCCCTCCACACAACTGTAGCATAGGAATAAGCAGAAAATGAATTTACAATTACAATAACTACATATCTATTATCTATATATCATATCTAATATCATGCATTTTCCTATTTTGCTACACATGCTGTGTTGACCTCTGCAGAAGGTTCTAATATTTTGTTTTATATTATAAGTATAAAAAGAAATTTTAAACTCTATGTTTTGCACTACTTCATGCTTTGCATTTGGCCTCTGGTGTGACCTGAACAAGTTGCGTCCAATTTCTTTGCACATGCAAAGCACAGGATAGAAAACGATGGATCTGCATTTGCTGCCCTGAGACCATTTTGCCATTTTGCACTTCAGCATTTTTCTCAATCATTTTCTCGAACAGTGTGGCGAAAGAGATAACCTCAAACACTCACGGATGAGTGACATGATGGAAGCTTTGAGTCCTGGCATTAATCATTCACTGGCTTCCATGACATTAAGCAAGTGTCTCAGAAAAGTGTGAAATAAATATGATCAACGGTGGAATGCAAATTTTACCCAAAATTAATATTAAAGACTAAGTTTAATATTTATAGTCATACATTGCATTCCAAACATTGAAATTTGTTTCCTTTTTGACTTTACGGCTTGCTGGGAACAAAGGAACAATGTTTTCCCTTGCTCGGGGCATTTTAAAGGTCTCTTAACAAAATAATAAACATGTTTATTACCATATCTGAATTTCTGACCATGTTAACAAGTTACTCTGTAAACAGTCTATCAGTAACTTAATAGTAACTGTTTGGTAAAATGTGCAGACGTCTGTTTGCCCCAAATCTCTTACCTTAGGTTTAGGGTTGGTACTAGAAATTCACTGACATGTGCAACCCTATTAACTGAGATAATTACTTACAGTATGTTTTTGAATTTGGAATGAAACTGGAGACAAGTGCACAGGTACAGGGAGGACATGAACACTCCTCACAGAATGAAAAGATTTGTGCTGTGAGTCAGAGCTGCTAATTACTGTGCCATTTAGCAAATGGATAAAATAAATAAAAATTAAATATATAAAAAATAAAAGTAATTAATAAAATACAAAACTTTTATGACAACCCATTTTAAGATGTTCACCCTTTGTAGTACTACCAGGTTCTATTTGAAAAACAAAAGTATTTTTTAGGTATGACATTGAGATTGGATAAGAGAACCTGGCTTACAGTCTCTGTTCTATTTCATCCCAAAGGGATAGAGGTCAATGTTCTGTACAGGCCAGTAAACTCAACCGATCTTGTGTTTATAGAACCTTGCTCTGTGCACTGAGGTACAGCTGGAAGAAAAAAAGGGCCTTTCTCAAATTGTTCTTATAAGTGTCCAAAAGGTGTTTGTGTGTGAGACAGAGAGAGTAGGAGAGAGTGAGAGAGATTTATATACCCTTTTTTTTCCTTTTTCCCTTATTTTAAACAGTCTAAAATATTGAGACTGATGTTTTTCTAAGTGATGTTTAACTTCATTAATGGACTTCATACCAAGCGTTTTGATGTCTGTACACTCAACAGCTGCTCGTACCACACATCACCGTGTTTCAGTTTATTTATTCATTTTGAAAACCTTCACCTTTAACTCCTGAGCCTCTGACTTTATTGCCAACCTTATTCCTCCTTTCACAGCTTCAACCACATGGCTGTACTCTGCTTCTGATCCCTCAGCCATCATTAGCCATCACCCGTGCAACATTTAGAAAAACGGGACATTACCAGTCTCCAGTGACTGTCCGGTCCGTTTCCTCCCCCTCTGGTGTGAGCTGGTATTTATTTATTTTTATTGGTTCTCAGTGGAGTGCTTTGATCATACCACATGGTGTGTAGCTGAATTCCTGCAGTTCCCAGGTGTTGAGTGAATCCATTTCCTTTAGGCCTAATTTCACAGCCAGCACAGTCACCTTTTGTTAACACTGAACAACTCTGGCTGCAAAGGCCTTTGTCTGGAAACTTGCAAAGGCTGATGGGTGACAGCAAACAGCGAACTGAGCAGGATGCTGAGGTGAGCTTAGTTTTTTAGGCGCGATGGAAATCCTATTAGTGGTGAGATGTGTGAACGAGATTCAGGTGAATTTCTGAAGTTGTGATTCAGATCGGTTTACTTCTTTGACACTAAAATTCCACTGCTCCTTTCTGACTTTATAATAAAAAAAACTCACAGAGTTGTGAACCACTGGAACTGTAGCGCGATAGATTATTCCTCCTTCTATGCTTCTATGGAACAGATCCGGTTCCAAAGCACATATTTTTGCCAACAATTATATCTTTCCATCTTGATTTAAACTTGCTATTAAGAAAAAATGACAGCAATCAAAACCTTGTGATCTCAAATTAGAGATGTTCTCTTTTTTAAAGACCTTAATGAATCTTTTTATCTACAGTAACCTTAAGTACTTCAAACTTACACCAAATTTGGAAAACAAACCCAAACACTTGACCGACTCCAGTATTTTGACTATATTTGACTGTATTATAGTCTGCTGAAAGAAACTTATGTAAACATGTAAGATGTTAAAAGTTCAGACATTTTTTACACTCCTCATGAATTAGCTGCAGTAGGAAAGAAATACTCATAAGTCACTGGAACATGTCACAAGCAATGATCTTTAAGGCTATTTGTAATTTGGGAACTGGTGCTTTTGCTTGTTTAATATCTCCAGAGAGGACTTTTCATTCTGAATTATTGAGAACTCAGAGGGGAGGAGTGAAAACCAAGCTGGGGTAAAGCCAGCGCCGCGTCATGGACGCTAGGATCGGGTTCCCATCGGAGACGACTCTTGCTAGGACCACCGTGGCGGATCCCGACTGCTCTCTCACGAGATTAGCCCCAGTCTGTCCTCCTCTGCAGGATGGCGGCCCTCCTGTCTGCACCGACTCCTCTGGGCCTTAACAGTTCCACCTTGACTTTGGTTACAGCTCGTTTTCTGTAGGGGCTGTGAAGGACCTCTGCTGATGTTATCTCTTGATCTGAGACACTCCTTTTTTTACAGCTGCAAAAGTGTTTATATTAAAGCATATGGTGACCTGTCCTGTGGGAGCTGTAATAACACTGCAGTTCTTACAAAGCAACCAGAGCAGATATAATGTCAAGGGGAAAGAAAAGACGGCCAGAAAAATATATGTGTGTTTATGGAGGACGAAATACGTAATATCAAAAAAAAAAAAAAAACGAAAAGGTTTTAAGCAGCCCCTCTGGGTTGTCTTAATGACAAAGACATTCTTCAGAGTTGGGATCAGTATCAAAGTAATCCTTTGAACGCCTGAATTTGGGGGTTTTAGGACATAAAGGAATCTATTCTTATGGGATGCTGGAATAAAATAGTGCAATTGCCTTGTTTCCGTGCGAGAACCTGATAATGTGAAAGAGATGAGTTATATGAAACATTTTTATTATATGAGCTATATGGAATGTAATTGACCTGAGTCGATGGTTCAATAATATACAATATTTTTGTGATACAAAAATCAACTCACTCCTTTTGTTGTTTTGATTGCATTTTTTTTACTTTATACTATAGACTTAATAGATTGTGTGAAATTTCCCCACATTGTTTCCTATTGGGGCGGTACAGTGGTTTTGTGGTTAGTAAGTCTGCCTCTCAGTGCTTGAGATACAGGTTTTAATCCTGATCTTAGTGGTTTCCATGGTCTCCCCATATCCAAGTTGGTTTGTTATGTGTTCTCCATCCTTTTTTGCCCTTATATAGTGTGTGTGTGTGTGTGTGTGTGTGTGTGTGTGTGTGTGTGTGTGTGTGTGTGTGTGTGTGTCTGTGTGTCTGTGTGTCTGTGTGTCTGTGTGAGTGAGTGTATGTCCAGCAATGCATTGGCACCCTGTGCTGGATGCTGGCCCAGCACCTGAAACATTGTTACTTGGATGCCCCCCCACGACACTAGTAAACGATTAAGCAGGAGAATAATAATTCAGTGAATGTTTCTTATTATCTTCATCAAAAGAAAATGTTTAGTGGCTTAATTTGTTGATAACCAAAGTAATTAAATAATGTCTAAATCAATATGTTTACATAATTTTTTTAAACTAGTTTGTCCATTTTAAAAACTCTAACTTGGGCTCTCTTTAAACCTAAGTTATAATATAATCTATTATATAATATTATATAACTTATAATCCAGTATGTTCTTCAGTTGGTGTCACTCATTATAATAAACTACACCCGGGGCACTGATTCAATCAGCTGTAAAGGCTTAATAGAAATAAGTTAATCATTTCACACAGGACATTACATGAATAGACATATCCAGTAATCTTGCAATAGCTGCAATGTTGCTGTAGAAAATGACTTTCTGAATGCAAACCTGGTCGCTGAAGGGGAATTATAGATGTCTCCATGGGTGCCCTCCAAATATTTCCACTGATGCCTGTGCAAGTGAATAGTGGATTGGCACGCAATAGGTGAATATTAGATCCTCAGGCATGGGGACTCAATCCTATTAAAACACACCATGGAATATGCCAGACCACTTTCCCTCTTTCGCTTTCTCCCTCTTTCTCTCCCCCAAACTTGACTGACAGGTGTGGGGGGCTCCCTTGGTTTGGGATGTTTCAAGCTGTCAATCAGACCTCCACATCGCCCTGCAGGTCGCTTCCTGTCTCCCAGCATTCCTGTGTAGTGCTAATGCTAAAACCAAGACGGCCTGTTGGCGAGGCGTTAGCATGTTTAGCATTTTCCCTCCTGGAGGATGAAGCTGTATTGATGTGGCTTGCTCAAAAGCTGAATTCCGATCTCATGAGGAAAAGACAGAATTAAAAAAAGACCTTTAAGCATGAAAATGCGTTGTTCTAAAAAACCTTTTCAGGACAGTGACACAGTGGCTCTCAGGAGTGAAATGAAATCCACTGATGAACTCATCAATATAAATACAATCCTAATTAATTCAATATGTATTGCACTCATTCTTTTATCAGGACATTCATGGTTTTTTATTGATGTGCAGAAAGTCCAAACAAGATAACCCTGTTCTGAGCACTTTTATGTTATCCATGCCTGGAAAGCTCTGCACACAGAAAGGTTTTGCATTTTGGAAGCATATAGGGAATGTGGTTGGGGCAACATTTTGGTAGTGCTGTTTCAGCTCGAATGAAGAGCGTGGAAAGGAAATGATGTTGATAACTACAGGTTGCGCAGAGGATGACAGTGGATTCATGATTATTGTGCATTGTGTTGTTTGCTTTTTTCTCTCCAGCTGTGTTATTGTTCTGAAGGAGCTGCGGCATGAGGGTATTGAAGTGACATCTATGGAGCAGGAAGCTGCATTATCACTTTAAATCTTTCTGTCAATATGTTCACAAAATTCTGCTGATATTTTACAGTATATTATGCTTTTTATTCCAAACACACTGTTTATTGAGTGCAGTTTACCCTGTCGAATTTTATGCAAGGGGCACTTTTTCACCAAGGGCCCTTATATGACAAAGTAAACTTTTGCAGGAACATCAGGAACTTTTTTATAGTCCTAAGAATTGTAAAAAGAAAAGAATCTGCTTTTGACATGTTCTCCTTACAGGAACAAGGAACAATAAGCATTTTTTAAAACTTGGGTATGGTATGTTCTCCCCACATAATTTAACATCACTGTATGATGATTAGGTCAAATGCAAACACAAATGCAGTACCCAATGCTCACAGATACCAGTTAAAATATTTTAATAAAGGTTAAGCTTTTTTATTGACTTAGCATTTAGATTGATGAAGAACTATAGAGAATCGACCCATTTGAAAACTTCAGGCTTCAAGTCCATTTGTGCATGAGAAAATACAACTGTCAGAGGAAATAAACAAACAGAACATAATCACAACTTGCTACTTTAAGTATCTTTAAGCAAATTTAAGCTGCAAAGTATGCAAACAGAAAAAGGCCTGTGACAATTCAGTTCCCAGAGAACCTCCCCAGTGTGATGTTCATCGCTAATAAATTCCTAGAAGTTAGTTCTAAAATTGTGCTTAGATTGAACATGCCTAGGGATGTCTTTTTTATTGCAGTAACTTTATTGTCACATTAGCACTTGCTGAAAAATCACTGTGGCATGTGTGTGGATGAACAGGCATGGCCAGATGGGGGAGTGAGTGAAGGAAATGGGTGGTATTTAATGGTAATTAACGCACGTTTCAAAGGTACCACTAATGGTCTATATGCTGGTATTTGAGAGGAGAAGAAGGTTTCTAGTGGCAACAGAAACGGGACATTGGTGGCAGTTACCCATTTTTCAAAGCCTCATTGTGTCGCTGGATGTGACAACCATGAAATCAGTTATTTTTTTTAAAAAGGAAGTTTGTTTTTTGAGAATTTATGATTTATTACCATTCATACGAGTTTTTACTGTGAATCCTGAGCTTGTGACAGAATTACTAAATAGTATTTTTATTTTTTGTTGACTAGTTCTATAGCCTCAAACATTTCAGTTTGCTTAGATTAAAGTATTTTATTGCATGATAGTGTAGTTTAATACAAAATATGTAAATGTTCTCCCCTATACTCTGTTCACTCATAGTCAGAACTTCTACAGGACTATTACAAAGCAGGTATCATGGTTGACAATTGTCAGAACTTCATTTACAACGATGCAATGATGTATTAGTGTGTTTTGCTGGTAAGAAAACAGCACAACAAAACAGTTTTTTTAAGTCGGCTCCGCTCACCGTGTGCTCTGTTCCACACAGCTTCCTTATTGCTTCACCTTGGAGCTCATTTGTTGCTGCACAGTTTGTGTAAGTCATCCTCTAATCCTTTATCAAGGCTCACAGAAGGCTACCTATGGGCTTTTTGATTGGTGGATTATTCTCAGTCCTGCAGTGTTGCTGAGGTGTTAAAGAATTCCAAAAGCATTGCTCTGTCTGATCTACTCATACCAGCACAACACACACTAATGGACCATCACTATTTCAGTGTCACACGCAGACAAGAGGAGAACATGGAAACTTATCCAGATATGGATTTGAACCTGGATCCCTAAGAGACAAACATGCTGCTATAATAATAATAATAATAATACATTTTATTTGTAATGCACTTTACATTTCTATTATATATAGTGATGAATGGACATAATTAAAGATACATTGATATAAATTTGAAAGTCAGGTGAGTTTAAAGTAAATAAATTGTTCCTAGGTGAAATTGTGTTTGTCTTTTCTTACTGCAACCTGTTCATTCTGATCTTCTATTTAACCAGGACCTTCTCTTCCATTCCAGTTCAGTTTTCCCTCCCACACTCTCTGTAAAAAAGTGTTCTCATAGTTGTTATTTTCTCGCCTCAAAACTAACAGCCTCATTATGACACTCACAAGCTTTCTGAGAAAGCAGGAGCCAAAACATAACTTTTTTTTTATTTTAATGTCCCTAATTACTTGTTATAACTTAAATACATAAATTATAAATAACTGTTGCACCTTTCTTCATGTAAAGTTTCATGGCCTCACCTTTAAACAATAGTTATTACAAACTTAAAAAATAAAATTCCCCATCATATCTGGTACCTATTTCTATTACTGGGAAGCCTCATCAGGATTGTCCAGCACCTGAGACCCTTCCAATTCCATGGCTTTGTTCACAGTGATGGTCTTCAGAGATCACAGGGAAGCAGAGGATCCCTCAGGGTCCATCGATCCCGGGCGGTGGAGGCAGCGGTCTGTGTCATTATAGGAATGCATTATAACGCCGATTCTTTTCCTTCCTTCACAGCCAGTGAGCAAACCATCGACTAGCTAGTCAGATGCATCACCCTTTTCAAAAGAGGAGGCTGAAAAGAGTCTAAACAGAAGAATCAAAAAAAATTTTGCAAAGTTGACTAGCTTGAAACTTGTGTGCAGTTTGAAATGCGGTTGTTTATTTTTTAAAGATTGAGGAAAGTAATTGGAAAGTACTGGCCACTTTATTAGGTTTCCAGTTTGCTTCAGGTGCTATTGGGGGTGGTGGAAAATGGAAAGTGTTGTGAAGACACTAATGTGGTGGTGATAGTGATGTCAATGTGTGTTGTGCTGGTATGACTCGACCAGACACAGAAATGTTGATAAAATTTTAAATACCTTAGTGAGACTGCTAGGCTGCGAGTAATCAAAATAACCAGCCAACAGCTTCATGCCACAACAGAGAAGATCCACATATTCTGCTTAATACAATTTTACACTGGATCCTCTTCCACAAGTTTGGAACTAAACTGATATATACAGTATGCTGAAGTTTTTGAGATTTGTTTTATTTATCTCATTGTACTCAAAAATATCCTTATAAAGCTAAAGTCTTTTATTGTCCACAGAGCATTAAAGTATTTAGCAGGTATTACAGGTGAGAAAAAAACAATAATATGGTATATTTTATTAACTAGGTTGGTTCAATATGATATGCTTTAGAACCCAGAGCACATTTGAGCACAGCATGCACTGAAAAGTTAGTGAAACCCACTGAAGCTTTATCCGGCAGGAACGGAGAAGCAGAAAGACGATGATAAAGCCTCCAGAAAAGTTTTATCATTATCGCTGTGTGACAGAATGTGTGCAGGTATATTTGCGTGTTCCTGGAAGCTCGCTTGCTCTGATTCAGCATAAACTGTCAGCGAATAGCCCGTGGCAATGCGCTTTAAAGAGTAACTGCACTCTAACCCAGGTGTCAACTGCCAGGTCTCGCCACAGTGCACAATTACTAGTCAGTCGCCCTAATGATGCTTTTGACCCTGCAGTGTGTTTCCTCTCACATTAACCTGTCAATTAGGACTTAACTCCTAACGTGTGCCTTTGTAACCAAGTGTGTGTGTGCGTGTGTGTGTGTGTGTGTGTGTGTGTGTGTGTGTGTGTGTGTGTGTGTGTGGTGGAAGATGAGATGAAATTCTGTTTACTTGTTTCCCTAGTGGAAGCCTTGAATGTGATTGAGACCAACTTCACCATTCTCTCCCAACCTGTCCTTCTCTTCTTATCTGGCTTGGATTTGTTCTAACAAGCTCTGACACACAGCACCGGGCTCAGTCATGGGCCTGCGGGCGTCGAGTGTGTGTGTATGTGTATGTATGTGAAATGGAATGGTGTGTGTGTGTGTGTGTGTGTGTGTGTGTGTGTGTGTGTGTGTGTGTTGAGGGGATCAGATCGGTACTCATTGATAATCAGGTCTCATCCCTAGAGCAGCGGTCAAACAGTACATATCGCATCTATCCCTGCATCACTAATCCGTCCTACATGGCCCGGTGCAGGTGTCAGGCGCTTAGGGCTTCCCGGTAATACATGTCAAAAAATGGGAGCCCAAGACACACAGACACACACACATTCAATTTAGTCTGCTCACCTACACACACACACACACACACACACACACAGATCTATTCTCTTTGTGATCTTCTTCTCCTGTGATATTTAATTGGTTTACTATTTGCAAAAATGCCATTGCTCTTTGAGGAATGTGCACTCTTGCGGATGGCGTGATATCTGTCTGTCACCCATCAGATACACTTTTTTAATGGGTCCCATTAATATTTTGTTTTTCAGACCTTTATTTGTTTATACCCTTTTATCCAGCTTTATTTGACTAATTGGCAAAACAGCTGCTTGTCAGAAACCTCAGAGTTCAATTAGAATGTCGAGTGTATAAATTGCATAAGCAAAAATTGATCTTATCAAAATGCTTGCCAGATAAGAACTATTTCCTAACAGTTTATTATTTTTTTTATTTATTCACGTTTTTGAAGCTGGAGTTAAGTCCTTCTGGCTTAATTTACTATTTAGAATTCTACTGTCAAAAATTCCAGTTTGAAGCTGTTTAGGTGTTTTTCTTCAATGCCTATCCAAATATGTACAAAGGATGCACAAACACATACACACACACACACACACACACACACACACACACATACACACACACAGAGGTGTGATCAAGGCTGTGCCCTGGATGTTCAGTAAGAAACAGGGGCTGCATTCCCAAAGGCTTAAGCAAATCTGGATGTAAGTTTTGAATTATTGATGCAATGTAGACTATGCATAATGCAAAATACATGGGCTAAGGAGGCTGGGGGCAACGCTTTCAGAGGCAAACAGCACACAGGCCAGCAGTGCTGCTTGGGCAAAACAGCCACCAGGTCCCAGTTTAAAGTGCTCTCCTGGCAAGACCTGCTGCAGTGATGAGAGCACTGCTGAGGATTTGCTCCCATTATAAACCCATAACAGCAAAGGCTGAGGTGATCTGAGAATCTGTTAGAGCTCCAAACACTGAGCTGAATAGAGTCAGCCTCAAACCCGATACTCATTCTGCCCTTGCATTTTCTTTTTTGTCTGCCGCACCAAAATCATAATGTTGGGTTTTTAGAAATTTATGGTGTTTATGCTCCGTATGCCGTGTGTGCTTTGGGCTGGAGTTACTGCTCATAGGACCCTATGTACCTTTTTATTGACAAATTAAAGTATGAAGCTAATGTAATCATGCAGGAAAACAATCACATGTATTAAAACAGGAAGCACTGTGGCACATTATGTAGACCTGTCAAATTACAGCACAGATGTCTAAGGTTTTATTTCTGCATGAATATATTAAATATATATATAAGTTCATAAATCTGGATAAGAAAAAAAATTCTACTGATTTAAATAAGTTGATACATTTCTATATTTTTCTAATTATAATTATGGGTGATTTAAAGGGTCTCCCAATGTTAATAAGCAAAAAGGATCACCAGTCCAAGGGGCAATCTGGTAGCTACATACATTGTATAGACTAAAGTATTAGGGCATAAATATTAATCAATTTATTCAGGTGTTTCGTTCAGACTCATTTACAAAGCTGAATAAAACTATTCACCTAGCCATGTATTTTGACATCTGTTCATTAACAACCATGAGGAGACCGTTTGGGAAAGGGCTTTATCTATTCCTGCCACAGAGCATAATGCAAGGAGGAAACCAGAGAACCTGGAGAAAACACACGAGGACACAGGGAGAACATGTATACTTCACCCAGATCGGGATTCGAACCAGCTCTGAGCTAACCACTAAGCCACTGTGCCCCCCTTATTTATCGTCATCAAACTTTCTGGTTCTTGTTGAAGCAGCTGCATTCTTGTTGAAGCAGCTGCATTTTGAAATAATTAGAGTTTGTGAGAATTTATTGGAATATCCTATCACAAAATCATTATAATAATTAAACCCATCTTTTAAATATTTACATATATTTTATTTACATATATAGGATAAACAAGTCAAACATTTCACATTGAGCTTTCTGATTGTTAGAGCAGCATAATTGTATTATGCCTTATTTGGGGCTTAAATTAATTAAAAAATAAATAAATAAAAATATGATATCTGTGGGGAAAACAAGCCATCTTGGTCAATAGATTCTAGTGTCAAATGAGTGTCCTGTTTCGCATGGTAGAACACATTTCAGTGGAATACAATTTTCACTTCTGGACCCCTACATGTGTGAATCCCCCGGACGCTTTGGTGAAGTGAAGAGAGAAGATGCTGGGTCCTGCGGCGCTGCTAAAGTGCTTTCACACAGACCTCTGACAGCACACACAGCTCTGTCTTTCCCTGCGCTCAACCATGTGACCATGTGACAGCTGGCCTCATGCAGTCAGGGCTCGCATGGCTTCCCTGGACCAGGCCTGGAGAGTGTGCCAAAACTTTTGGCTTGGTGTAAAACAAGGCCTCTGGGTTGAATCAGACATCCCCGTCATTCCATTGGAGCCTGAAAGCCAATCTGGACGAATAAAATCAGATCCTCAGAGGAACGTAAGGCAATGTGCTGCCTCACTCGGTTTGATGTGAACCTTTAATCCGCCAAGTGTTTTTACAGCGGTAGGATATCACACAGACTTTTTAACAGATAGGAGCGAGTTCAGAAAGTTACAAAAACAAAAGCAAAACCTTATGAATGTTTTAGTTGCTTAAGACCACAGAAAGCTAGAATATGGGGACAGCTTGCTGTGGGAAATCCCTGCAAGGGCATTGTAGGTAGAGTGCAGCTGCATGCAACAGACTGGAGGAATTAAAGAAATGTTCCTTGTTAGACACTTATCGTTTAGGTGTGCTCACTCTAGGGAACTGTGGTGCACAGTGGGTTTATTCCACCACAAGACTGCAAACACGAGAAACACAAACAATACTGTGCAACGGAAACGTGCACTCAATGAAAAGAAAGTAAAAGTACTGGTGCTTTAAAATACAATTAGTATGTTAAGTATGGTTGCTAGTGGTTAACCCATTCACCTCTCAGCGCTGTGGGTCCAGGTTTGAATCCTGATCTGGTTGGAGTTTCCATGTTCTTTCTTTGTTCACCAGAGTCTTCTCCAGGTTCTTAGATTTTTTTCCAAAAGTACATAAACATGGATTAAAAGTGAATTGGCTGCTCTTAATTGTCCCATCTAAATTGCCATTTATATAGTATCTGTGTAAGTAAATGTGTGCCCAGCAATAGATTGGGGCCCTATCCTGAGTGCATCTGCCCTTATCCCTGGATGAGCATGATGCAATCCTCATCCCTAGCATGGGATTAAGTGAAAGATAATGAGAGTATGATTAATAATTGATATTATTTGACACTGAAAATTTTTCATTTAATGCTCCAGTTGTGCATTTTAGGGATCTATAAGGACTAACAGTAGGACATGTATCATTTAAGAATACAATATGGGCAAAAAAATGGGCAAAAGTACTGAACACTGTGTATGAATATGTAAGTGTAAAAAGTGTTTGTACTGAAAAAACTTCTGGATCAGAGTAAAAAAAAAAAGTTTTTCTCTAGTTGTACAGTAAAAGGTAAAGTGCAAACTAAAGACTGCACATCACCATGAAAACGCCAGTCCTACAATGGTATGGGGATGTTTTTCACCTGCCAGGAAACTGATCAATAGCAAAACAGATGGAGCCTAATACAGAGCAACTCTCAAAGAAACTGACCTGAGACCTGAGATGGAGCATCACTATTCAAAAAGACATTCTTAACATTGGTTTTCAGCTACACGGATGCACAGGGTGGATAAATTGTATAATAGTTTACCGCAAAGTTTGAATTTCTTCTGGCAGCTGACTATGGAACAGCTTGTATTTATAGTTTTATTTCAAATCACTTATTCAATACTATTTTGCCAGCTGTATTTTTTGTTCATTTTACCAGCTCTTTCCATGTAATGAGCATTTTCTTCACTTCTTAAACTGCTGATATTTGGTACACAATATTAATTGCTTTTTTAAGTTTAATCTGCTTTCCTATAATTACAAATAATCTTTTCAATAATATTGTTATCTCGTATCTTTCTTTCTGCAAAGATATAAAATGGAATTATTTTGCTATGATACTTACAGGTAATCCATTCATAATAGGGAGAACAAATACCAAGAAATTGTTGCAGTTATTAAATTACAGGTCCACTGCTGCTGCAGGACGATAAATCGGTTAAAATAATATAGTCGAACTTACACTTGACACCTCCGACTGCTCCAGGTGAAAATCTGAGTGTTTTAACAATGTCGTCTTTCTCTCATCCACAGACGAGCGGCTTTACTCCCCACTGAGCTCCGGCTCTGCCTGTAGATTCTTTAAGAGACTAACTGACAGCTCGGCTGACTTAAAGCAGATGTTCATATTATCTCTTACTTGGATTTTTTTATTTATTTTACTCACCATAACTGATATTGTGTCCAAGGCTCCTTTATGATTTGATTAGATGATTTGATCACTCTTGGATGGTAGTGTGTTTAAGGAGGCCTCTTCAAAGGCCTCAGAAAAAAGGATGTCTTTGAATGATTTCGTTGCCAAACCAGTGCATTTGGATATTTTCCAGGAAGAATGTTCTCCCAAAATGACTGAAGTTGCTGCCAAGTAGTTTTCATTTAATTCTGTTGGCCATATTGTACTATAACTACAGAATCAGCACTCTGTAAAAGAAAAAACTCCTGACATGTCTAACTACAGTATAAAGGGTATTTTTCAATTTTATTCTAGTTGTTAACTGAATGATATTTAATTGTATTCAAATTCAACTTTTGTGGCTAAATTAACAGAACACTGAATTTGACCCTTTCTGTTCTGTGACCTCTATCTACCGCCTCCACTGCGAAAAAAAAAATGTGACCTTTTCATACTTGCTTTGTGTTTCCATGGTGTTCCTGGATATTGTTTTGTAAAGCTAGGGCTGTTTTTAGCTATATGCAGTATAATCAATTGCATGGGGCCCTGAGTTACAAGGGGGTTTCCAAAATATTTTTTCCCATTTTATTTGACGATGATATAATTTGACAGTAAAGATTAGTGACACCATGGTCATAACTATTACCATATGCCAAACTCTTGCAAGGTGGCCCCCTTAGGAGGAATGCACAAGGTGTGTAGATTACCATAGCGGTACAGGTAAGGTTCAGGGTAATAAGTGCTGTAAAGCAAAGCAAGTAAAAACAATGCTAAAATATTTTGCTGATGTCAAAAGTTTGGAATTGGTTAATGCATTGGTTTAATTTTTCGTGAAATCCGTTTCTGACAACCCACAATTCCTTGTCATTAATAATATCATACCAATGGATGTGGCAGCTCAGTATTTAGTGTGTTTGCGTTTCACCCTAACGATAAAGCTTTCAGTAAAGTCCACCAATAGTGTTGACCCTGACCCATAACCCAAATTTCGCCATTGACACTTGTGCGCTTCCAACCTCGTAGAAAGTTTTATCCTGAGGTACCAGAGGATCCATTCTTTTTTCATTTTTATTTACAAACTTCACTTCAAGGTATTTCCATTAACTGTTCAAAATGATGGCGCTTATCTCTCACTGAGTGAACAAGAGTTTTTTACTGGATGTAATTAGTTAAATTAGAAATTGGTTCCTCATCTAAAAACACTTCCCTCATTGTGAACATTCTCCATCACCGAAAAGAAAAATCAATACTGCTGTAAATGCAGAGGGATGTGCAATGAATATCATTTTAGTATTTCATGACATCTCTTGGGGTAAAGAGTTAAGACAATGTTAAAAGGCATCCTGAGAACTTGGGCTAAATGTGGCAATCAATAAAAAGCTGTTCAAATCTAGAGGGGTAAAGAGCCGAGTACTGGGACGTGACCTAACTATTATATGGGCCAGGACTCTTCCCACATGTGCTCATGCAAAGCACGTGTGATTTTAGGTTTGCCAGTTGCATTAGAAACCGTCGGTGACATAGGATTCTACTTCTCCTGGAACTTCTCCTGGCTTCAGTTAAAACCTATAAATATTTGTATAACTGAAACAAAGAAGTGACACAAATTTAAAAAGACTTAAACTTGTTATTAATATCTGAAGATATATACAGCACATAATTATAAATAATAATAGAACTTAATACAGATAATAATGAATGGTGGCACGGTGGCTTTTTCCAGGCTTTTTCCAGTGACTAGCATGTCTGCCTCTCAGCAATGGGGATCCAGGTTTGAATCCTGGTTTTCCAGTTTTCACCCACAATCCAAAAACATGGATTCAAGGTAAATTGGCTGCTCTAAATTGCCCCTATATAGTGTGTGTGCCTGTGTGAGTGAGTGGGTGCCCAGCTATAGATTTGCACCCTGTCCTGGCTGGATCTGCCCAGTGCCTGAAATGTTGGAAACCTCACGCAATCCTGGTACAGGATTAAGCAGAAGATAATGGATGAATGGATGGCATTCTTAAACCCAGATGTTTATTAACGAGGGAGCACAAGATGTGTATTTTTATCAAAATCAGTTATTCACTCTATGTCATCCTACTTCCCTTTGCCTTTATATTATTTACTGTATTTAGCATTGCATTCCCCATATCTGTGGTGATGCCCAAATAATGACTTTAAATCTGTACCCATTGTCAATAGAGTGAATGCATGCAGAAAGAAATGCTAAAGCACATGAATGATATGCAGCAGTGAGTTCTTTTCCTGAACAGTTACAGGAAACTTAACATTTATAGCTCTGCACTGTGTTTTACACAGCAGTGTTATAATTATCTATTTTTATAGTAATGTTTAGACTTAAACATATGGTAAAATGCTGATATCATTTAAAGTACTGTATGGGTGAATGTGAACAGTGCTGCTGTATCATTTACCAAAAGAAGTACTGTAATAAATACTGAATTTGACTAGGATAGGTTCTCAGTTCTAGGTGGAAATAAAAGCTGGATTTATAATTTTTTTTTTTATTTATATTTTTCTTGTTATTGTTATGATCATTATTTTTGCAGGTAGGTTTCACCTTAGTCTCTGAGTTTAAATATTCTCTAAAATCACTTTTCTTTGACCCAGACAGTGAAGCTAAAGACACGCCCTTTTCCATGCATGCTGTCTGGTGAAGACTAAGTGCTAGACTAGACAGCACTTACAGTTAGTAAATAATGAATTAAGTAAGCTGTGAATTTGAAAGGGTTTATAGCCTGCAAAACATTATGATCTGCTGATATGAGATCATGAGAGAAACAGTAAATCCATAATTTCTTTTTGTACAGTAAGCTTTTAAAAGTAAAGTGTAATAAAGCTTTTTTTATTTTCATTTAGTCTTAAAGTATTGACATAATATAATCCTAGCAAAGTTTTGGTCCAGCATCTTAACCACTAACCAATACTCTTTATATTGTTTAACTAGGAATAGAAATGCTGAAAAAGAGTTAGACAACCTAAATCAGTAACTGTCTACTGACATTATAAAGGTCGATTAATTTGATGTATTTTGTTTATCATTTGAAAGCAGTGATGACTAAAATAAATGGGGGAGCAGGGATAAGCCATCATTCCCTTTTATTAAATGATGATAGAATAATGGCAACATTGTTTTATGTAATTATTTAAAACATGACTATAGTATAAAGGCCACAAGCCATTACAACATTGCAGAATCAGCTATATGTAACCAGTACTGGACCTGAAGACTTCTAACATTCATGCCAAGAAACGTGTAATGGGCATTAAATTTTCATTTAGTGAAATCGTCAAAGGGCACTTTACTGACTCATCTGCTGTGACTGAGAATGGGCTTGTGAATTATACAGTGGAAGGTAAACAAAACCACGGTACATTACATTTTTACCCAAATTAAAACATCCTGAAAGAAACTATATTTAGGTTAAAAAACTCAAAAACAGATCTTAATTTTCTGCAAACAAGACCTAAACAAGAGCATAACTACTTTGTATTTCCCCCAGATTTGTATAGGGGACACATGCAGCACCACTGTTTATTTTATTACAGCAGGAGCTGGGAAGGATGGCTGATCCTGATCTGAGGTTTCATGTTCTCTCCGTATCCATGTGGGTTTTCTCCAGGTTCCCCAGTTTCCTCCCACAGATCAAAAAGATGGATTCAAAGTAAATCCCGCACCTAGTCTCTAGTATAGGATTAGGCAGAAGATCATGAGACGAGGTGAGAAGTTAAAACACAGACTTTTCCTGCTCACTTAGTGTTCACCACACAATGTCAGTAGAGGTCAGTGTTGCTTGAAGAAATAATGAATTTGGCAAGACTTTCGCTCATCAAATATAGCACATTTCGACTGTGACACATTCAAGCTGACTGTATGATGTGAACACTAGACGTAGAATATTGATACAGTGAGAAATTGTTAACTGAAAATAAGAACAACTTAGCTGTGGAAGGCAGGTTGCTTAACAGTGAAGTTTGCATATTCATCTAGCTCTGGTGTCCTCACGCAGTATGCCAGCGTAAGATATGTAAGTCAGGTGAACTGCAGTGGCTAAATTATCTCTAGGTATGAATATGTCTGAAAACAACACAACACAAGTTGGAATAAAGAACTTAAAAAAACTATTGTGTCATTGAATATATTTACGAATAAGAAGTAGAAAGTATTGCACTTTATTGCAGTGGTTAGCCCTCTCACCTTACAGCAAGTAGGTTATAGGTTAAATAAAATAGCATAGCTGCGGGTTATTTGTACACTTTTCCTGTGTCTTCATGAGTTTTGTTTTTTTACCCCAACTCAAAAACATGAAAAAAAAATGTAAGCATGTCGATTAGAGATTTTGTACCTCCTAGATGTAAGTGTATATCTTATATCTTGTAAGTGTATGTCTGTGTGTCTACCCTGTGATAAACTTGCGGCCTGAACAGGCCCTGTCTTCCCAGCTATGGATGCTGGGATAGGTTATCACATTCTCCAAAACCCTATTACATCATACCATTTTTAGTAGTTAGGACAGATATGAGTTTCAATTCTCTCAATTTAGCAGTGAGTTTGAATAAACAGAATTCAAAAGGTTGTATTTTGATTTTAATTGGTTGCACATGCTATACAAAATTATTTTAGCTTTATTATTAATTCCTTATATTTTTTGCCCTCCATTTCATACAAATACCAGATGTTTCCTTTAGGGTTGAGAAGGTTGCAGTCTGTAGTCTTCTGGTTTGGGGTAATACATCCAGGGTTATGACCTTATTGGATTTTCCTCCCTCAGGTGGGTATTGATGCAATTTTGAATATGAGGTGATCTGTCTAGCAGCTTCTGGTGACATTATTAAAGCTAACAAGCACTATTTCTCTAAAGCCTGCGCCTTACTAAGCTTTTAATGATGGCTTTGCCTTTAGTAAAACTCTAGGGGATGGGGGAACAAGACAGTGTATCTGTCAAAGCAAATGTGATGGCCCCAAGAAATAAAGAAGATAATGCTTATGCATTTATATCAATCCTCACTGTATTAGCATTCAAGAGGGAGCAATGAGAAAATTAGCCCCACCAAATGGTGATGGCCGACATTTCAATATAGTAAGATTAGGTTTTCATCGCTATTGTTTCATTTATCAGAGCCTGACGCTTGCTGCGCCTTGAGGACGGCAGATAATTTGTTTGAGACCCATTCAGATGATATGAGGCTTGCAGCTAAATAATAAACATCCTGCGGAATGTCTGCAGTCTTAAACATAACATGCTTAAGCTATAGAAATGAAACACATGTAATGACATGTCTTTTAAAGCATATTATCAGAGAGATGTATAGTCTCTTACCTGAATGGGTGGCATTGTCCTACCCGCAGGCTTCCCTTCATCCACCAGCTGCCCTGGTGATGAACACACTGCTCCCTTCTGCATGTATTGCACAATCTCTGAAGGATTTGCCACTGTTATTGATTTCAGGTTGAGTTCAGCTTTTATTTATGCTCACAGCTATTTGTGGCAAGCAAGCAGCCCCTGGCTTGTGTCCAAGTCATGCGTGTGGTTGATAGATTGAGCCATAACCATCTTAAAGGTTTCTTTGTAGCACCTTTGTTGTTATTCATGCCTTTTCTGGTTAACAGTTTTGTCAAATTGTATTGTAAGCAGCCTCTTCAGCCCATAACAATGGGCATCATGTGGAACATCAACATCTCATTCTGGACAGGTGTTCTTTTATTTTTATTCCCCTATTGAATGAGCATCAGGAGCATTTTAGTCAGCTGCTTGTAGAAAACATAACAGAACAGAAGGATACGATAAAAACAATCAAAATTCCTAATGATTTATCATTTTTACTTTAGTTTTTACTTTAGAGAAAACCCACATGGACATGGGGAGGACATGGAAACTTCACCCAGATTGGGATTCAACCTGGATCCCAAACGCTGGTAGGTTAACGTGCTAACCACTAAGCCACCATGCCACCTGGGGGCAGTTAAGTATCTTTAATTTACACGTATGTACTGAATGTAATTATTGAGGTGTTATCTTCTGACTTTGGTTATGTGTTTGAGGTCATCCGTAAGCTGTGGGATAAATTCAGAACAAATTAGACATCTTCCTAAATCACACAAGTTTAAGTGCAAACGAGTTGCATTATGCAGCCATGTGAGTGTAATTTATTTTTTGTCCTTTTGCTGGCCAGGCCATCACTGTATTAGGAAACAGGTTATTAAATGACGTGCCTTGTTAGAGACCATCAGCTTGTTCATAAACCAATTACAAAATGTAAAACAATTAGCCAGTGGTCCTCTGCTACAGAACAGCCATTGACCTGTGGGAAGCCTTTTATAACAGTATATAAATAAGCAAATAAGAGATGCACATTTATACAGCACGCATACAAAAGATAATCCCTCCTCTACTGGAAGATGCTATTAATATTCCCGATCTGCATTGATAGTCTGCCCTTATTAAGCTCCTAATGAAGATAAAGATGCTGAAACTATATAAATGCTAATTCAGGTTGGGCAGGACGAGATTCTTCCAAACCCTCATCTTCACGACTGGTGAGACTGTCGCATGAAGATACATAAACAATTTCAACCACTAAATTGATTCTCTTTTATTTTCTTTCCCTTTTCCTTTCTAATCATTTCAATTGAGATGTATTCAGACCACTCTAATATTACTGCAATGATACTGTCGCATAGGGATTTTCTTTAGCTTCAGATTGGTCCTGAATCACAAAGACAGATGTAGCAGTGAGGATTGCTTTCTGCAGTGGCTGAGACACAGATGAAGATCATACTGTATATCATCAGCATATTTTACTCCGTGGGGCCGGCAGGTAATCCTGGTCCTACTTTCCAATCTTCCTCAGAAGTTTGTGGTGTCAGTTCTTTAATGTTAGTGTACAAGCTGACAGCCACTGCTATTATCCTTATATTTATAATTTGTGCAAATATTATATTTCTTTTATTATATTTATTTAACTGGATTTTCAGGCAAGGTGGTCAAGGTTGTTTTTTTGTTGAGTTTGTATGTTCGCCCAGAGTCTGCATTGGTTTCCCTCACAGTTTAAAAGATGCTAAGAGGGTATTTAAAGTTTTTAATTACCCTAGGTGCATATGTATGTGTTTGTGTATCTGACCTGATATGGCCTGGTGATGTCCAGGGATGTTTCCTGCTTTATACCCTATGAGTGCCAGACTAGGTATCAACACTACCACACTAGCGAAAAAATAATCAGATGAATGGTTTATCTCACTCATTTGAACCCATTGTTATATACTTCCTTGGTTACTAAAAACCCACCAGTAGGTCTATGATATAGTTTATACTTTACATTTACTATGTCAGCCATATAATCCTTGACAGAAGTCATTAATATTCTATAAAAAGTTATTTTCCCCTGTTAGTAAATACTACAGATCCAGAAACAGGAATCTGAGTTGGCCATTGTCCCTGTGGTTCTTCTGGATAAGAATGGCATTTTTCTCAGAGTAGTATAATGGCCTTTTGGTGGCAGCTCGGTGTAATGCATTTTAAATGGGCCCTGGTGCTGAATATCCACAAGTCTCAGGTGTGATTGCTGTTAATTTCATTTAACCTAGCTCTGTTTATTCTGCTCCCATAGCTGGAAAATTGATTTCCCTGCTTTGGGTTTTTCATTATTCACCGGCCTAAATGTGCCGAAAATAAAACATGAAACACTTGTGAGTTTTAATTAGCTCTCGCTGTTCTTACTTCCACACGTAAAACTGACAGAAGAGCACACAGAGCATGAAATGGCATAGGGGAGGGGATACAGAATGGAGAAATCAGCGGATAATTCACACAGGTCAAGTTATTCTAAGCACTGTGTAGAGTCATTGGGTCGTTTTGGATAAATGGACAAAATATTTTAGATTTGGAGTTTGTTTCTGATCGAGTACAAAATACCAGCTGAGGTAAATTTAATAAAAATCTATTCATTATAGTGCTTCAAACCACATAAAAATGTAAGTAAGTTCAAGGCATCACAAGTAGTAAACCTGAATAAAGCCTACAAAACAAAAAGAAATTTAGGATCAGCAGAATGTGAATGTGTGTTTTTGGTTCACATGCAACAAACCAATCAGCATGTCACTTGCCATTCCCTTTAAGAGCCTGATGATGTCTGACATTGCGGGTTGCTATTTCAATGGCACAGTTAGTTAAGTAAAAAAAAAAGTAAAAATCCCACCAAGCAGTGACCAATTACACATAAATTAATGTTTAATGGTAATTTGCAGGAAATGTCATCACAAGCTATGTGGCTATTAACATAACATGGATATAACATGGATTACACAATAAAAAGAATCAGATTATATTCAGTGCTTGAGCATATTTTTTTAAATAAATGACAAGTTGCTATATTCATTGCCACCAGGAAAAGATTTTTTTTAATACATGCATTAGTTTATTCAATCATTCAAGCCAACTATCCTAACCAGAGTGATGTGGTGTTGAAACTTATCCCATTGCATATAGTGCAAAATATTGTCTCAAATATGAGACCTTAGTGCTTTACACATACAGTTTTATTTGTGGTTAACATAACTGAACTATGTATTTGCTAAAAAAAATAATAATAATAATAATAATAATAATAAGTAGCAAACTTTAGACAGAGGTAGGAAAAAAACTTGTTCCATGTACCAGATCAAAAAAATAGGATTCCACAAAGAATAAATTCAGCTGTTGCTCTAACCAATCCTAAAAACACTTAAAATATAAATAATAAAATATAAATATAAATAACACAAATCATTATTATTATTATTATTATTATAATTATTATTATTATTATTATTATTATTATTAATAATAATAATAATAATAATAATAATAATAATAATAATAATAATAATAGTAATAAAAAAATTAATAATAATAATAATAATAATAATAATAATACAGGACAGCACAGGAGCTAAGTGGTTAGTACGTCCACCTCTCAGTACTAGGAATCCATGTTTGAATCCCGAACTGGGTGGAGTTTTCATGTTTTCCCTGTGTCTGTGTGTGTGTCCTTTAGGTTCTCCGGTTTCCTCTCAGTTTGTCTAAAAACATGGATTTAAGGTAAATTAGCTGCTCTAAATTGCCCTATTTAAATTGCCCCTGTGTGTGTTTCTGTGTGAGTGAGCCCAGAGTTGTACTGGCTCCTTGTCCTGAGTGTATCTGCCCGAAACGCTCTCACCTGGATGGGCATGGTGTCAACATGAAGATAATGGGATGAGATTAAATAATAATATATAAGTTTCAAGTCTGGAAAATGTCCACACTGGCAACATATTGTGCAGTAATGAGCCAATAGTGTGTAATGGCAGGTACTAATAGAAGCTTTTTATTATGAATTTCTGCAATTTCCAGTATTCAGGGGATTAATAAAGTATTCTGATTCTGATACACCATTTACAATACGCCAGTTTTTTAATTAAATTTGCACCAGACAGGAATCAAACCCAGCACCTTTTTGCTGTAAAAACACAGCCCTTCCCACAGCACCAATGTGTTGCCTGTTAACCAGAAAACTCTAGCATGTAATATTTCCTAATATTTCGCAACTCTCGGTACTGTGGTGCATTAAACTCAAAGAGTCAGGTTTTTGTAACCATCACGTTCCTGCCAAATTTGTTCCTGTAAAAGAACCACGGTCAGCGTTAAGGCAGGGCTCCCCTGGAAAAAATAATCTGCCTGCTGCATGCATGGTGCCACTCTGTATATATAATGTACCCAGTGCCCAAGGGCATTGTGGTGTGCTACAAAAGTGCTGAAGCAGAATATACAAAATATCATGGTTTAAAATATCGCAGAAAGTCTGGAGACCTTGGACAACCTAATATAAAATGTTTAAATGTTAGATTTTATCAACAGGGTGGTAATGATCCTTTTGTCCCCATAATTGCACAAAACCATAGTAATTTCTTTTAAAGTTATCATGTTTTCCTATCACGCCTCATTGAATTTCAATGTTTGCTTCAATGTTTTAGTAATAGGTAGGCTCTACTATAAACAATTTGTTGAAATGTGCTTTTAGCATGCTAATGCATGAAAAACTTCTATTTAAATGTTTGGAAAACAGATTTTGAGGCCCTCCGTGCTGCTAATGGACCTTCCTTTCATTCAGTGAACATGTACAATCTTGAAGATCTGCTGTGTCAAATTAGCCCATGCAATTTGAGACACTTTACAGTGCTCTTAAAATATAGTCATTTAGGCCTACCTCACCAGATGTGTGGTTGAGTTTGATAGTCCTGGTAAGGCTGTGGAAATCAAATCAGTAATGCCCTTTAATAATACTTTGGAGTCATTTAGAGGAATCAGTATTTTCCAGGCCAGTTTCAGGAAGCTGTGAAATCCTGTTAACTTTAACATTTTTTAGGGGGTGAGCCCAGAAGACTGCATTGCAGAGATGATTGGGAACACGTTTCCATCTCCACTCGCTCCAAAATCTGAAATCTGAAACAGCTGTACATTATAAAGCTCCAAGAGTTTCACAAGTGGCATACATTTGAAACTCTGGCATTTTAGTTTAAATGCATCCATATTTTCTCACTTCTACCTCACTTCTAGCCATCCTATTGTAACTTATTTAGCATGTTCTCCCTGAAAGACTTTTTAATGGAGAAGGAAAATCAAAATTGATTTTAAATGGTAAATAATAAAATCTTAATTTGAAATAATAAAATATTTTGGATACACCAATATTTCTATAGAATTATGATAAAGTGACATTTAAAAATGGTGTCATTTATTTATGTTGTTTATACTCTTGTAAATAATATGTAAATAATAAAACAAATTTATTTTTGTATATGGATCGTAGAATTTAAATCCATAGCCTTAGAAACCCAGCAAATGTGTTTTTTAGTGTTTGCTGCCATCTGCTGGCTAATTTTAACAGTCATTTAAGATCACATCAATTGTTAAGGTTCATCCATTAATCCATCCATTATCTTCCGCTTTATCCTCTATTAGGGTCGCGGGGGGGGGGGTCCCATGCCATTCCAGGGGAGAACGTCTCGGGCGCTGGGCAGATACACCTAGGACAGGGCGGCAATCTATCGCTGGGCACGCACTCACTCACACAGACATACTCTATATGGGGCAATTTGGAGAATTCAATTGACCTTGATTCATGTTTTTGGACTGTAACCGGAGAACCCGGAGGAAACCCACGCGGACACGAGGAGAACATGGAAACTCCACCCAGATTGGGATTTGAACCGCGAATCCCTAGTGCTGAGAGGCAAACATGATAACGACTAAGCCACCATGTCGCCCAATTGTTATAGTTAGTATTTATTACTTAAGATCACATCAACACCAAAGCCCCCTTGTTTGGCATCAGGGACATTTAAGAATGTTATATATGTTAGTATTACATATATGTTAACTTTTGTTTAATTATATTTTACATAATACATTTTATAGATCATATTTTTATGATTATGACAAAGGGAAAATCTAATTCCATAGAATCCAATAAAAAATGTAATAAAGTGAAATGGAACTTTAGACTTTGAATAACTTCAGTAACTAAGTTCCCAGTTCCACTGCAATTACCAGTGTGGGTCCTTGAGCAAGACCCTTAACCCTCATTGCTCCAGGGATGTTGTGATTAACCCTGTGTTCACCTTGTAAGTCGCTTTGGATAAAAGCGTCCAAGAAATGACCAAATGAAATGGAAATGGAACTAAACAAAATATTTCTGCATTCACAGTCTTTACCTTTTCCTTTCTTCTCTTCCTCTAGCCACTGATACTGTCCATGTTATTTTCATTTCCAATTGGGTGAATTATTCTGGCCTTTCTTTAATATTTTGTTTCTAAATTGTAATAACATAAAATCACAGCAGGGCGGCACGGTGGCTTAGTGGTTAGCATGTTCGCCTCTCAGCACTAGGGATTTCCCGGTTCGAATCCCCATCTGGGTGGAGTTTCCATGTTCTCCCCGTATCTGCGTGGGTTTCCTCCAGGTTCTCCGGTTTCCTCCCACAGTCCAAAAACATGGATCAAGTCAATTGAGTTCTCCAAATTGCCCCATATAGAGTGTGTATGCCTGCATGTCTGTGTGAGTGAGTGTGTGCCCAGCGATAGGTTGGCGCCCTGTCCTGCCAAGCGCCCGAGACCTTCTCCCCTGGATGGGCATGGGGAACCCCACCACGACCCTAATATAGGATAAAGTGGAAGATAATGAATGAATGAATGAATGAATGAATGAATGAATGAATAAACTCACAGCTATAAGCCTTAATTATATTAACTTACACACTTTTTAAGAACATACAGACAGTAAACATTGGTGTCATATAACATAAGGTAAAATCATTTAAAATCATATTTAATCCTGATATTCTTATTTACAAGAACACAACATTCAAGCTATTAGTGCAGTATTTATGTGCTTTAATTTCATATCATCTCTTATTGTTAGTGTCCAACTACATCGAGTACTTACACAAACTCATTCAACTTTACATAAAACATCATAAGCACTGACACAAACATGCAAAACATTGATTTGTGGTCTGGTACTGTGGGAATTGTGTACAGTGATGATGTAATTGTTAAAGGTTATATTTAACTGTGGTTCACTTATTTACATTTGGCACACATTTTACACGAGAGGGCGCTATAGACTTTTAGAATGCTCAATGGGGCTCAACTGTCGATTCAGTTTGTTTTTCCTGAAACACGAAGGTCATTAATAAATAATGTTACTTGCAAGTTAAATAACTTTCATGTGAATACAAAGGCAAATAAACAAATATGTAATCCTTTGCAAAATATATAGACGGTTTTAAACTGCTAGCTGGCTCAGGAGCTCTGGTTTTCAAAGCTCTGTAGCGGTTATAACTAAAATGCTATTTGTTTATTTTGGAGTTTAGGGTCTGGACACACATATCGCCCCACACACACATTTCCCTGGTTAAAGACCAGGTGAAGACACCTAAAAATTGAGTCTATTTTTTAAATGCATGTATTTTGACAAACTAACCCTAAATCACACAAAGACAAAGCCTCACACAGAAAAATACAATACAACAATACAGTGTCCTGAGACTCTGTACCATTTAAGGTAAGCAACATTAATCCATCCAAATATATAATGGATTATTTTGGCTTAATTACAAGCTTTTTTAAGAATGAGAAAGAATATAAAATATAAAGTTATTAATGAAGGTGTAAAAACTCTGTATTCGCCATGATTTTCCATGTTTTTTTCCCTCCCTATTTTTAAGAATGCTTTAGTTTCAGACCATATGCTCCTTCGTATTCAGAGTAAAGAAACTCAGTTTGGATTGAGCTGTGGATTTATTTCTATTAATCCTCAGTGGGCACATCTGCGCAAGTTATTCTGCATCAGCAGCATGTTTGCAACTAAACAGTGCATTTCCTACACAGGGAAAAGTGTTTTTTATTGTTATAGCTGTATTAATATTTGAAATATTGCCTAATGTATAGCACAGATGACAAACTTATTTATTTCTGTGGCAGTTAGATATACTGTTTTAGAATTTCAGTAATGACATTTAAAATGTTTCACATCTGAGTCATGTTTTCACCATAAGAACAATGATTTGAAAGTGTAAAACCAGCAGAAGTGTAAGAAATCTGCCTGAATGCAAGTACATGGACTACCCACTCAGGAGTAAGGAGGTAAAAAAAAAACTCTTCAGGACAAATTTACTGGCCTGCATCTCCACACATCTCCGCAATGCTCAGTGGAATAGAGCAGGTACATCACAGCTCTTTTTAAAAATAACTTTCACTGTAGTTTTCATACTGTTACTTTAACCATGACCTAGCAACTGCTCTTATACTGGATATACTTACAGTATCATGGCCTATAGTACATAAATACACATCAGACAAAAATAATAGCATCCTATTTTTTTAACCAAATATCAAACTGAAATTTTCCTTCTGGTTATAGTGCTACTGCACCGTAATCAGATGTACAAACCTTTCTTTTTTTTTTTTTTTTTTTAAGTTTCCACAATATTTTTCAGTGAGTCAGTTGGATTTCTTGTAAGCCCAGACATCAATGTTTAATTATTTATTTTCTCATCCACTTATCCTAATCACATTTATTAGTCTGCAAAAGCCTTGTAATGCATGTTAAAATTTAACCATTAACATTCAAATTTATTATGTATCGCATGACTGATGTCAGAACTCTGAAGTTGCTCCACTTTAGACATCATAAAAGTTGCTTTGTACAAAGGAACACAGTCATACTGGAAAAGGAATTTTTCAACACTGCCAGCAAGTAAGTACATTTGCCTCTCAGAACCAGATTCCAGCGATCCAGGTTCAAATCCCGATCCGATTTTCATGTTCTCCCCCTGTGTCCGCGTGGGTTTATATATGTTTTTTGGCTATTATGTTAAAATACAGGCGGCACGGTGGCTTAGTGGTTAGCACGTTCGCCTCTCAGCGCTAGGGGTTCCCGGTTCGAATCCCCATCTGGGTGGAGTTTCCATGTTCTCCCCGTGTCTGCGTGGATTTCCTCCGGGTTCTCCGGTTTCCTCCCACAGTCCAAAAACATGGATCAAGTCAATTGAATTCTCAAAAAATTGCCCCATATAGAGTGTGTCTGTGTGAGTGAGTGTGTGCCCAGCGATGGATTGGCACCCTGTCCTGGGTCTATCTGCCCAGCGCCCGAGACATTCTCCCCTGGACGGGCATGGGGAACCCCACCGCGACCCTAATAGAGGATAAAGCGTGAGATAATGAATGAATGAATGTTAAAATACCCTACCTGATTTAATAAGTGCATTTTTGTTTTGTTTGTAAACGTTTGGCATTGAAGGTTTTTACTGGGTTTGGCTTAGTGGTTAGTACGTTAGCTCTCTTAGCACCTGGGATCCAAGGTTCCTCCGGGTTTTCTGGTTTCCTTACACAGTCCAAAAACATGGATTTAAGGTATTTGAATGCTTTAAATTGCCCCATATAGAGTGTGAGTGTGCCCAGCAATACATTTATATTTACATTTGGTCATTTAGCAGACGCTTTTATCCAAAGCGACTTACAAAGTGAGCACAGGATTAATCACAACATCCTTGGAGCAATGAGGGTTAAGAGCCTTGCTCAAGGAACCACATTGGTAACTTCAGTGGACCTGGGATTGGAACCCCCAACCTTCAGATTGAATAGCCAATGCCCCTAACCACTGAGCTACCTTATTAATGGATTGGTGCCCAGTCCTGGGTGTATCTGCCCAGTGCCTGAAACATTTCCCCCTGGATGGGCATGGGAACAGCAGCAACCCTAGTAGAGCATTAAGTTGAAGATAACGAATGAATGCATTTAAATGGTCAGAGGTCCAGAATGTAGGCTACTTTAATCCAATGCGGATGAGCGTCTTTATCAATTAAAAATAATGATGCTTGGGAAGATTAATGAGCGGGACACATATACCCATAATTCTAAGCGTACGGTCATCGTGTGGGTGCATGATCGGATTCTATTGGTTATTATGGTTGGACAGTGTTCCACAGTTCCACGCTCAGTGCAGGCTGTGGATTGGTGGAGAGCCATGGTTTCATGGTTTCGGCTACAGGCTCCTTCCTCCCTCCTCCCTCCCGGTTGTCACGGCATCCCGCCGCCTCCCCGACCCCAGCGACAAGGCTGGAGATAAACACATCCACTCCATGCACACGATTTGCTGCATGTTTGCATGATACTGTGGCAGGTGGGAATAATCACGCCTAGATCTTGAAACAGCTTCACGGGATTCGCGCGTAAATCCGCACTGCCGCTCCAGAAATAAAGGCGCATCGCGCAAAGCCAGACGCTCCGCTCAGGCGTCTCCTAACCTCCCTGGCATTGCTGGATTCGGACAATTCTAGGTTTCTGCGTAGAATTCGGCTTTTGCAGGATTCGGAAAAAGTCCGAAGACGTTGTTTACACCGACTGGAGGCCCTGCGCAGAAGCCGAACCAGCGAGTGCGCCTGGCGGTGCAGCCCATAAACGCGCTTCCCGTCGTTCGGTTAAAGCCTGCTGTCGTTCGCTCTGCTCGTGATTTGGGTTTGTGTTTGAAACAAGTTCCGTCTTATAGTCATGGTTTGCCAGAAATGAGCTTAAAATGCAAAGCTTATTTTAGGAGCTCTGTACACCGAATTTCATCCTCATTCGTCGTCTGCTGAAGGATTTGACAAAGCAAGTCCCATCCAGATGTGAAAATGATGCTGTGATGCGGCATCCTTTGATCTTTGGATACCGTCTGTGCTCTGAATAGAGGGAAACTCGGAGCTTGCACCATGCCCAGCTCTCGCCCCGGCGCTGGTTCAGTGGATTACTGGGTGGAGGGATCACGTCGAGATGTTTCTGTGGAGGAGTTCTACACCGTGGGCCCAGAACTGGGGAGGCGAGTAGAACAATGAGCTGGATCTTTTATCTCATGCTCCATTGCTGTGGTCTTGAAAGACACACACACACACACACACACACACACACACACAGTGAAAGCCTTAAAGATGGTAAAGCAGGTAATGTGGGTCACTCTGCTGGCATCATTTGAGAAATCCTAAACATTTTCCTAAATCCTAAACATAGTGAACAGTGGCATTATTAAAAAGAATCAGCCTTGTGGGTTCAGTTTGTTGGTCTGAAACTACAGTATTTATAGGTTTATGTTTAACATCAGAGGCAGTTTGTAAACACAGGATGCTGTTAACTCAATCCTGTCTTAAAAACTGCAAAATGCAGAGCAAATTTTAGATTCAGAAATAGCCTTCTGTATATATATTGTGTAATTCAAATCTAGACGACAAAACTGCACTTGTATGAGAAAGTGCAGTCATGTCTTGTCAGTTTGGAAAACCGACAATAAATAATCAAATCCTGAGTTGGTTTAAATTAAATTATAAAACAGTCAGGTTGTATACTTTTGGAAATTATCGTATGTAGCCATAATGTTGGACTTTGCACCTTGATCTACATCCTTGGTGACATTTCAGATTGTTTTTTTTGTGTCTGAGGTGTTTAATCACACGGCGGCAGATGGTATGAAGCTTACACTCCATTTTCCTGCAGTCATTTACCAACAGTTAAGTGTTAACGATTTCACAGTGCTCAAGGAAGCCCTGCAGAACCATGTGTTATAAACCAGGTGATGTGTTAATTAGCAATGTACCGATATGATGTGTGCTTTGATGGATCAGTATTAGATGAGATTTGATGAGGTGAAATTTGACCCATCCTAACCCGAACATTGGAGATGAGAGAACAGAGATGGTAGTCTGCTAAGGGCTCTTATGTTAGTGGCAAAATGTTCTATAGTACAATATTTCTTTTCTTTTTTTCAGTCACATTTAAAGCTGAATTTGACACGGATTAAATGTTGGTGTATTTGTACCAGCTACTTTATTCTATTTTACTTTACTATACTTTATTACTAGTACCAAGTTAGACCCATTCGTTGCATGACAAAGAATCATGAAGTTGCTGTGTAATTACTGACAACACAGCTGTTCCACCACATTTCTAGTTTCTCTATCAGACTGTTTTCTATCTGGCAGTTTTTGGAAGCTGTATGCATCAAGAAACTTAATGATGGTAAGATGGTTTAAGATGCTTTGCGCTTAGAGACATTGCCTGATAACCTGCTATAAGTAGCCATCAGAAAATGGGTACACTGTGGGAAGTAAGGACTGGACATAATCAGCAACTTTACTCTTGTAGCCAGTGGTGTTTCACCAATGCTCACTTGCAATTTAGGGGCCCAGAAAGTGAAAAAAAATATAGCCCCTACACCATTGCTCCACCAGCAGCAGCATATCACTTATCACTTATTTATCACTGGGATACTTCCTACTTGCTCAACTTGTTATAAATTTTTAAATAGATGTAGGCAGGCATAGGCCACCACAACTTAAAAAAAACAGAACCATAAAGAACGTGCCCTTGAATGATGACTGAATCAAAAAAAGAGTCAGTTTTGAAACCAGATCTGTTTTTTTCTGTTTATTAGAAGCTCTTAAAAAAACAACACCGCATCTTAACTAAGTTTTAACAGCAATATGGATACAAATTATCTTCACCTGTGGTGAACCAACCTAATGTGGCACAGGGAGCTTAGTAAGTTTGCTCCAGTGGGATGTGATAAACATGCAGGAGTTTCTGTTGATGTTGAGGAATAAATTGGAATAATGTTTGAGGTAATTGAGTTTGACAGCGGATCATAATCCAGGACAGCTTCACATCACAATTTCTAGTTGGCTACATAATATCATTTATAACATTCCACTGCTTCCTCATCAGTAAAACAATCTGGTGTCTAGCTCTGGGATGTAATGAACACCAGTGCTGCCAGAGATCCCCTACACCCTATAAGTGTAGCTACTTCTTTAGCATTCATTGATTTTTCCTTTGGCTTTGCTCCAGAGGGGCCACATCAGTTGTGTATCGCTGTGAGGAAAAGCAAACAGAGAAGCTCTATGCAGCCAAGGTCCTGAAGAAAACTGTGAGTCAGCTTGCTATTCCTAAATAATAACAAATCTTCTTTGCATTTTTAATGTAATGTTCATGTGCATTTTCTTGTCTATTGTTACAGATTGACAAAAAAATTGTGAGGACAGAAATCGGAGTTCTGTTACGTCTCTCCCATCCAAACATCGTAAGAACCTTTACTTCCCTTCCTGTAATCAGTAATAGATTTTTCTGAGTGCAATTGTGTCCTCCAATTATTCTCTGTATTTTTAAACTTTTCTTCTCTTGCATGGCTCTTTTGTGTATGATTGTATTTCTCTTCCACAGATTCGTCTAAAAGAAATCTTTGAAACCGAAACAGAGATCTCTCTCATTCTAGAGTTGGTCACTGGTGGGGAACTCTTTGACAGGTGTGGTTCCTAACTCAAATGTGACAAAAGTATTTGGTATTCTCTTCAATCTGACAACATAAAGAATGTCAGTTATGTGTCTAGAGTGAATTGTTACATAAAGCCATAAAGTTGCTATCACTAGGGGATAGAAGAGAACAAATTAAGGCCTAAATTTCTCTTATTTCTTCAAGGTGATAAAATCTGTCTGTTGATTTTTGTCCTAAATGCCATTTTCCTTGTTATGAAGTGCTTTTTATAAAGTAAACTGAGTTATTAATATATTATGTATGGCTCTTTATAAACAAAATTATAACACATTTTAACTACAAGAGTTGCTTGGTCCTCCTTTGCAGCTATAACAACTTTTACTCACCTGCAGTTTTTATTTTATGTCTTTCCAGAGGTTTTCAGTGGGGCTAAAGTTAAGGCTCTGTGTGGTCCAGTCTTTTACACTTTTACACAGGGGCACAGTCATGGAACAGAAAAAAATGCTAAATAGATTTTCTACAAAGTTATAAGCAAATAATTGTTTAAAATACATAGCAAGATACTTGTTTTTTTTTTGTTGTTTTTTTTAAATAGGAGGTTTGCCAACAGTTTAATGCTGAATTGAAACCATATGTAATTAAATAGACTTTTTGTTCTTTAACAAATGTATTTATCTGCTTTGATGTTATATTGCAGATATAATTGCTGTAAAATTATTATAATATTTATTTTCAACAATTAAAGCACATACAAAAGTAACAATGTGTGGAATATCTGAACAGGATGGAGAAAGAGAAATGAACAAATGAAAGATGAAATAGTGATACAGAATTGTCCCAAATGTATATGTTGGTCTGGATTTATTGATCTGCCCTGCAATTGATTAGTAGCTAGCCACAATAAATCAGGTTTCCAAAGCTAATACATGTTTATTTATAATAATATCTGTTGTAATATACTATTCATAAAACATTTTGTTTTCTAACATCCTGTAGAACAAGTCCCAGCATGGTTTTGTATGAACTGGCCCAGTTTGAGTCTGAATTAATGTATTGGGGTGTTATACAGCAGCATCTCATTTCACTGCAGGTCTAGTTTTTTAAAACATGAAAGGTTCAACATTCAAGTTATATTATGTATTTTATATTATATATATTTAATATATTGTATATTTTAGAATTATATATTTATTATATATTGTATATTTTAGATTATATTTTGGTATATTAGTAAAACTTCATATTAAATGTTATTTGTAACATGAGTCCTAGGTGTATTGAATAAAAAAACATTTTTTTTGGTAATATTATCCTCTTAAATTATCCTACACAATTAAGTAAATATGAAGAAAAAGACATTTTTTGCAGTAAACATCATAAAAACATGTGAAATCATAGAAGGAGTCTATGTAATTAATAGAACTGTATAGTTAACTGCTCATTGTTTAAATTATATTGTTACTTTTCTTTACTTTTATTTTAGAATTGTGGAGCGAGGCTACTACAGTGAGCGCGATGCTGCACACGTCATTAAGCAGATCCTGGAGGCAGTAGCGGTGAGGTCCTAAATATTTAAGTGCACACCAATCTATTGGTGATAAGTGATGGATAAGTGTTGTATTAGAGAACCGGAATCAAATTTAAAATAATATTAAAATAATGTATGACTTTTATATGTATTTTATATTATGTATATTTCATATCTATTTTTAATTAAAAAAAAAAATACATTTGTTACATCTGTAAAATATTACTTCTATGGTACTTTAATATACATCCTGTGATAAAATTTAAGATAAAAAAAACCTATCCATATATTCTAATATATACTTTATAATTAAACAAACCACCCAAAAGAATGTGAACACTACATAAGCAGTGTAGAAAGTCTCTTCTTGAAAGTCTATTTACACCTTTTAGTTGAAGTCACACCCCAATAGACACACAGCTGGTGTCTCAAAAGAAAAGGTTCTTATTCTGAATATGACATAACAGTTTAGTGCATTTTCTGGTCATGTTAAGACTCGTTTTGATTGTAATCTACTAGCACTTATTAAAAATCTATCAAGTTATTTTTTTTTTATTTGTTTGTTGTATTGTTAGTTGTAATTTGTGCAACACAGGATTGTAATGAGACTGGGGCATTTTGTAGGTGGATTTTCTGCTTTCTTTTGTTGAAAGGTTGATTTTTCATTTTATTTCTTTATGTTTAAAGTTACATATTCTGATAAAGACTAACTTTAAAATAGTGTGGGTGCTCACACTGCATGTAAATGCTGTAAACACAATCAATGGGTTCAGTTTAGAATAAAAACTTAGATTTTTTTCTGGCCTTGTGTTAAAATCTACTCTAAAATTTCATTCTCACCTTGGAGCGATTCCTACATTCTAGTCTGCATCAAGATCAAATTTAAATTAATCTGTGGACTAATGCAGTTTTCCACACTGTGCTGTGCAAGAAAGGGTTCTACTCCATTTTCACATATTTATTCTTCAGGTGTTAAGATAATAATCAGGTTTGAAAGCAGTTCCTTGTGAATTTTCCACTTTAAATTCATTTCATCGTCTTCAAACAAGCATAAACTCACAAATGTGAATTGGTTTAAAGATTTTTTTATTCACTGGTGGTTAAATATTGATAGATTTTAGTACATTTTAAATTCTTTTTCAGTTTATTCACCTTTAGGTTTAAAATTGTATAAGCGCGAACCCCCAAAGACCCAACACAGGCAACAGTGGGAAGAAAAACCTTTCTCCCATTAGTTTTTTTTCTAGGTCAAAGTAGCTAAACTTATAAGGAAGAGAAAAGAATGTGCTGTGAGATGTTTCCCAATGGTATTTCAAAAGTAGAGCAGGAGCAAAATTCATTATAATAAAATAGAAATGATGTGGAATTTGAGACGAACCAGAACAGAAAACTTGTGCAGTTATAGGTAAACTATTCATTGTGATTCTTACTTTTTAGTGGGAACCATTTTTATATTAATACTGTTTATCCTTGTACTGTTTATCCTTGTACTGTATCTGAATGTAATTGAACCCAGTGTCCTGGATATATCAGTTATTTCTCTGCTCCCACACAATTAAACCCTGTAGTTATCTGGTGAACTGAAACAGGAAACTCTATTTTAACCTTTCATTTTGTAGTGCCATTTAGCGAATTATATCATGAATGCAATTATCTTTCAATGTAATTAAAATTATAAATTATTATGAAGACCATTTAGTATGAATAACCGTGGTGTTATTCTGTTGAGCCACAATTAAAAATATGTTGGTTTTTGCGTCATGCGGGATCTCGAGGGAAGTCCTAAAGCTCTTTTAAAATGACGGCATGTCAGCATAAGGAGGTATCTTCTTTTTTTGTTGTGTAAAATGATCTGCATTGACAGATTAATATTAATGTTGTTTACCAGGTCAGAGAAAAGTGGATATTTCACTGCATCAAGCTAGCTAGTGAATGTAGGCCAGTGACTCTGATATACAGGACACCCTGCGAATGTGATATAATCCTCTCAGAGAGAAAAATCCTGCCGTTTTCTTTCCTCCGCTTTAATCTCCTGAGCAGGAGAAATCTGGGCTGCTTGATACATAACAGCTTGGGAAGCGAGTGGTGTGCTCTGTAGTGGCCATATGTGTGCTTTTGTGCATCCAGCAATGTGTTCAGTTCTAATCTCCATCATATCCTGTTACAGCCTTGGATTCCCATTTTAAAAGTGCTCTTTTATGACATTTTGTGTGTAGAGTGTATGTTAGTATTTGTATACATTAAGATGTTGGACAGCTATTAAACAGCGAAACATGGGCTTTCACAATTAAGACATTTATAATGTTTTCAATTATTTGAATTAATTCTGTTAGTTAGACTTGACCGAGTCAAGTCACCATATCATTTAATTATATCATTCTGGAATTAAAGATGCCAGTTTTTGTAGTTTTGCCCATTCTTGATGTATTTAACACTTAAGCTGCTCAACAGCCTGTGGCTATTCATTCTTGTTTTCATGATGCACAATACATTTTCAATAGAATTCAGGAAGTTCTCTCAAGCTCACACACACTTTTCCAAAACGCTATGTTGCTATAACTTGTTCAAAATAGGGCCTAATATGCTTCTGCTGAAATTAAATAGAAACATTGGAGGTCAGTGCAGCATATGTCTCTGAACAAAAAGTACTTGTTCTTACTTATAGTTATTATAAGTCTGAAACTAATTGATAAATCACGGCCCTTGAAAGTCTAATCCTTTAGTAGCTACTTTATATTTTTAGTTTTGATGACCTTACTTGGTGGGAGATAAACTAAAAGCAGATAAAAATCTTTTATTTGTCCATGTTAGAAATTTTAGGTTTCCAAAATATTAATATATTAATCATATATTAACAAATTTAGTTTTATTCTTCCACTGTATTCTGCCAAAATAATTATTTGGACATGCATTGTGGTATGTATATATATATATATATATATATATATATATATATATATATATATATATATATATATATATATATATATATATAGTTTCTTTTAATGTTCAAAATTATGAATCTCCTCCGATTGTGTTGATGTATTACATTTTACTCGAGCATAACTGGCAGATGCTCAGACAGACAGGTAGATTTATTCAGAACAGATTTCTCCCAAACAGCAAGTGATTTATTATAACCTTCTCACTCGGGTGCAGTGAGAGATGGATGATCCTCCAAAAAATGCATCATTTCAGGTGTTTCCATCCACAAGGTTATTAATGTACATCATAAACTCACTGTGACATTTTAACAATTGCTTCATATTTTCTTCTCTTCTTTTCCTTGTCGGGTTCTTGATGATATCTGAACAAAGAACTTATTAGAACAGAAACCACATTGTAGTAAAATACCTTTTCACTTTTTGACTGAAATAAAACATGAGAAAAGCAAGCGCATGCTTTCTTTAACTAGACTGTATTTCAGAAATGTGATAAAAGGAATAACATCTGTTCTTTGCCTCCGCACATCATCTTAATTAACACAGCTCTGCTCAATATGAGTCATAACAGCACTTTACTTCTGGCTTGCAAATAACAAAAACCTGTTAATCCCACATTTACGTGTGTGTGTGTGTGTGTGTGTGTATATATATATATATATATATATATATATATATATATATATATATATATATATATATATATATATATACTGTATATATGCACAGACTCACCTACACTTTAGATCAATATGCAAAATGCACAGTCGCACCATGTGTATCGCAGAAAAAGGTCCTGGGTTCAGCGATAACAAAGAGCTGTTACTCCCACTGACATAAAAATGGTGGTGCAACACAAGTCTATTCTGTGTGGAGACTCTATAGGTTTTTACAGTGTTATCGATTTACTCTCACATTCAAAGACATACTGATGGGTAAATCTGAGATATTATTATCCTAGCTATTAAGGGTGTACTTGCACTTTAGTTCCAGACTCAAACTTAAATAAATGGGAGGGTTGCATCAGAAATGGCACCCGATGTTAAACTCTGCCCTTAATAGGAACAGCAAAACTACTTCAGTAGATCATTCTCCAGATTTTTGTGCCATGAGTGACCGATGCAGAGGTGTTCAATGTTAATTTCAAGACCCTGTTGGGCAGTAGCTCCATAACTGTGTTAATGAGCTCCCAGCGATCAGATCTCTCTTAATCTGGTCATCGTGGGGTGAGACTGCTTCCTGGATTACAGACACAGATTGACTCAGGCATGAATGTGCCCTGTCAGCGTGCTGTGTAATAAGCATTAAGCAACTAATGAGTGAAACTGAAACAGCAAATCGCCCATTATTGCAACTCTGTGCAATTAGACAAAAAGCCTGGATTCAAAGCGCTTCGCTGATGCAGCCATCTGCTGCTGCCTTTCCAGACAATGACATGCTTTTTCCATTTTAATTAATCTGTCCAGTCCGTGGCCTGGTCGCTTTAAATCCCATAGGTTTCACTGGAAATCCCTGCTGCCTCTATTTTGCACTGCTCTCTGTTTGTTTGACGAGTCTGAACTGGAATAATGCACTATGGTGCTCGTTAGTCTCTTATTCACATGTTTTTTTATTATTTCACATCGCTGCATTGTATCTTCATAAACATCTTTAAAAAAAATGATTTTTGTGTGTATATGTATATATATATATATATATATATATATATATATATATATATATATATATATATATATATATATATATATATATACACTACTCGCATAGCTGCCTAGCTGCTCACTTTGGTCCTCACAAAGTTTTGTCTTATAAAAACAAAAGAAATACCAGAGATTATTCAGGCCTACAATGTTATAAAGTGGCCTAGAGACAAAACATTGTTGTAAATAGCTTAATTTACACTTGAACGTTTGTTAGACCACTTTTACATTTTTCTGCATCTTTCCTTTACTTTAGTACTTGCATGAAAACGGGGTTGTTCATAGGGACCTAAAGCCAGAGAACCTCTTGTATGCAGATCTGTCCATAGATGCTCCACTAAAGATCGGTAACTATGTAGAACACATTCCTAAATAAAAAACAGAGCAATTTGTTAGTATCTTATTAATCTGTTTACATTTCATCCACAGCTGACTTTGGTCTTTCCAAGATAATAGATGAACAAGTAACAATGAAGACTGTATGTGGCACTCCTGGTTATTGTGGTGGGTTTTTTCAAGTAATATAAGCTTGAAGATCACTGTGTATTGTCATTTTGTAGTCAGCACCATGTTTGTTATGCCCATATTTGGCATTCTGGGTTTAAAGTTTATGTTCAGGAATTGGGTTTAAAAGCAGCTTTTGAGTCTTATGTAATTATGTAATTAATGTATTTATTTGTTGTATTATATTGTAGTGTGTGGTGTCTTCTTATAATATACGTGGCCAGATGGTTTTACCATATGTAATTATAAATAAATAACTAAATAAAATATAAATAACATTTATTAGAAATGCTTTTTTATTTTCCAAAGTTTGTAATCAGGGCCATTTAATAATTACATCAAACCTGTTTAAAACAGCCTGAAAAAATATGTCCTGTTTATCCTTTCATCTTTCCTCAGCTCCCGAGATTCTCAGAGGCAACGCTTATGGTCCAGAGGTAGACATGTGGTCTGTGGGAGTCATCCTGTACATACTGTGAGTAAACAACCAAACAAGTCCTTTAAATAAACACATGAGCTCATCCTCACCTGCAGCACTGCTTTCACTCCAAAATGACATTTACACTCGGATCTCCCTTCCTCTCCTCTCCCACAGACTGTGTGGGTTTGAACCGTTTTTCGATCCAAGAGGAGACCAATATATGTACAGTCGCATCCTCAACTGTGACTATGAGTTTGTCTCCCCCTGGTGGGATGAGGTTTCTCTCAACGCTAAGGACTTGGTGAGAATTATTACAGATTTTATCCTTCATGCTGTTTTAAATGTCTGTATATACTAATTTAAATACACAAGACTCTTTATTATATGGAATAAATAAATTATTATATAGCTACTTAGGACTGAAGTAATAATTACAGATTCTTTTCTTTTGAAGCATTTTATTTTAAAACATTTTAATGTATTTGTCTCATCATGAAGCTTAATGGGATCTTGAGACAGACAAAACCTAAATGCAATTGTTGCCATATATATATATTAAGTACAATCTCTGTTATAATCTGTGTTTGTTATTCAGGTGAGTAAACTCATTGTGCTTGACCCACACAAGCGGCTGAGTGTGCAGCAGGCGCTGGAGCATCCATGGGTACTTGGCAAAGCAGCACGCTTCTCTCACATGGATACGACACAGAGAAAGCTGCAGGAGTTCAATGCACGTCGTAAACTGAAGGTGGGTCAAAGCTCTGTGAGCCTTTACAGTTCTATTTACACAGCTTCTTCAAAACCACATTGATTTCTGTGGGACAGATTTTTAAATCTTAAAGTAAATGTGTACAGAGACATACAATGGTAAGTTGATGTTTCATTGATGCCTCAAACACACAGTAAATTATTAATAAAGATGATGAAAATGTTTATAATGCGTACCGGCTTACTGTATTTTTTATTCACACAGGCTGCCATGAAGGCAGTTGTGGCCACAAGCCGGATGCACGAGGGTTCAAGGCGGCGCACAGACAGCTGTGAGATCCCAGGAACTGACAAGAGCTCGAGGCAAAGCAGCACAGTGAAAGATTCCCCAATGGACACACAGAGTGAATCCACCCTTGTCGAGGAGAGCGCAGAAAAAGTCGAGGAGCCAGAAGAAACAAACGATCCAAGTACACCCGTTCACTCACCACAAAGCCCCAAATCATCCATGCCATCTGCAGGATGCATTCCCACCAGGCCCCCTCTGAAACCAGAGGGGCTAAGACAGAGCTCAGTCATGCCCAGTGCTCCTGTGGTCCGACCAAGGGTGCCAAAAAAAAGCTGCTCAGTGGATCCTGGTGTTCAGCCGGTCGAGCCATTGCCCAAGCTCGGCAGTCCCCCCAGCCCTAAAAGCTTTAGCAATGGTTTTGTAGAGACTGGAAACAGCACTGCGGAATGTCAGTGAGTGAAGGTAACACAAAGAAATCCACTCTCATCCAAATCATTCTTCAAAAAGACTGATAAAACCCTCAGCTGGGTGATGAAATGTCTTTAAGATTGTACTAATGTTCAGGCGCCTTGTTTATAAAGAGCTGACAACCTGGAGTAGAACCAGTAATAATGCATGATGTGAATGACCCAGTCTGTGGGTAGATGCTGATAATATAGACAAGGGTTTCAAATATATTTGTATTTCTTTTAAATTTTAATATTGATCTTTTGGATATGTATCCGTAAGATAATTACCTTTTTCGGAGTTCACAGATGCTCGCCAAAGCGTTTTGCTTCTGATAAACTCAATATTTATTTGCTCTGCATGCCAACACCCACATACATGAAAGTGAATATCAAAATATAAAACTGTATTTATTTCGGTTTGCCATCATATGCAAAAACAAACATACTGTATTGCTTACGGTTAATTAGTATGGAGGTTGTGTAATTAATATTGTACTTTTTCCATCTCTAGAGAATTGGATGCAAGACCTATAGATTATATTGTACATATCCTTTTAAAATAGAAATAGAAGTATTAAATATATGAACTTCTCCATCATTATGTTGCACATTAAAGAGTAATGTTCTGTCCTATATTAACTTCAGTGCACATATTTTCCTTCTACTGGATTTCCATCAACAGTAATAGAATTAATGAGAAAATGTGAGTCTAAATTTTGCCCTTCCAAACACTTATAATCTTGTGTTAATTTAAAGCACATAAAATGTACATACTCTAGTAATCTGGCAAGACTGTACTTTGCATGTTCTGTTCAGAATTCTGACTCATTTTACACCCTCTGTTATATTGTTCTGGTTTCTGAAATGCAAAATGCATGTTGATCTCTTTTAGGCTTATGTCTCAACCACACTTTCTACCTCTTTTTTGAACAGGCTCTTTCACTGAAGTTGGGGAAAAGTTTCAATGTTTAGATAAGGTACATTAGTAACTTACTGGCATAATGTCAGAATGTAAGGTCGACATTTGTTTTAGTGAGCTGAACTGATCTGCTTGTGTGAAAATGCACCCACACTGAACTCTTGATTATGTAACTCCTCCTTTCATAGAACATTATTTTGTTGCCAAACAAGAGCTTTGTACATAATGCTGACATGCATGGCAATAACTCATTGCTGAAATACAACTATATAATTATGTGATATACTTTACAGATCATATGCATCACATAGACGGACTTTAATAAACAGCCTGCTGGGCAAAAAACTTTATGCAGTGGTTGAATAATAATTGATTATGGGGTGATTAAGTATTCATGTCAATCATTTACAGTGATGGCTCATTTTCATTAGTTTCAACAAAGTGGACAGTTCTATATATATTTAAGAAACATAGCAAAAGGCATAAATGTTCAATGACCGATTACTACTACAAATACTACTACTATAAATTACTTTGTGGATTTGTTTTTTATGATAGCATTGGTATTGTTCAAAATACAAACATCCATTAACATGTTAGAGTTTGTGATTTGTTTTTTGGTTAATAATTTAATTTATTTGAGCAATTTCCCCAATTATACAGCCATCATACCAGACTTCTGTTAAATCATGTATTTTGCAGTAGAAAACAAGAAAAATGTAAGAAATTACGTGTTTTCTCTAAATAATCATAACTATAATTAATAGTATTATTGGGCAGTAGCTCAGTGGTCAGGGCGTTGGGCTATCAATCTGAAGGTTGTGGGTTCAAATCCCAGGTCCGCTGAAGTTACCTGTGTGGGTCCTTGAGCAAGACCCTTAACCCTCATTGCTCCAGGGTTGTTGTGTTTAACCCTGTTCTCACCTTGTAAGTCGCTTTGGATAAAAGCGTCTGCCAAATGACCAAATGTAAATGTAGTACTGGAGGAAAAGGTTGTGGTGAAAGTTAAAATGATAGAGCTTTTTAGCAATCTTTTTTATTTATTTAAATCAAAGTTGTTGATTTAATTTAAGGTTAATAAAATACAGATAGGCGACACGGTGGCTTAGTGGTTAGCACGTTCGCCTCTCAGCACTAGGGATTCCCGGTTCGAATCCCCATCTGGGTGGAGTTTCCATGTTCTCCCCGTGTCCGCGTGGGTTTCCTCCGGGTTCTCCGGTTTCCTCCCACAGTCCAAAAACATGGATCAAGTTAATTGAGTTCTCTAAATTGCCCCATATAGAGTGTGTTTGAGTGTGTGAGTGTGTACCCAGCAATGGATTGGCGCCCTGTCCTGTATCTACCCAGCGCCCGAGACGTTCTCCCCTAGATGGGCATGGGGAACCCCACCGCGACCCTAATAGAGGATAAAGCAGGAGAGAATGAATGAATGAAAATACAGATAGGCGGCATGGTGGCTTAGTGGTTAGCACGTTCGCCTCTCAGCACTAGGGATTCCCGGTTCGAATCCCCATCTGGGGGATCCCCATCTGTTCTCCCCTTGTCTGCGTGGGTTTTCTCAGGGTTCAGGGTTCTCCGGTTTTATCCCACAGTCCAAAAAACATGGAACAAGTCAATTGAGTTCTCCAAATTGCCCCATATAGAGTGTGTATGCGTGCGTGTCTGAGTGAGTGAGTGTGTGCCCAGCGATAGATTGGCGCCCTGTCCTGGGTCTATCTGCCCAGCGTCCGAGACGTTCTCCCCTGGATGATCATGGGGGACCCCCCCCCTCCTCCGCGACCCTAATATAGAATAAAGCGGAAGATAATGAATGAATGAAAACACAGATAATAAAAACAACGTTGTATAATTCCATAATGACATACATGTATGGAGGACAATTACTGACTGACTTTTGCTTTTTTCTTTTTTAGTGGCGAAGAGTGGCTTCCATAATTAATGCTTATGACGTAAGTGGCTACTTACTTTACGTAGTGCGTAGTGCCCTGTGTAGCCAATCAGCAGCGATTTGAGGCCGCCATGTTTGCAGTGGAGCAGCACTGAACGCTCTGAATACATTGCACCGTGAGTGTATTGTTTAATGCCGGCAAAACGCTTCAGACCTGTTTACGAACAAAAACTTGTTTTACCCAAAGCATATTGTTGGGACTCGTGCGCTCTGTGTATTGTGAGACAACACAGGTACGTAACAATCGTTTTAAATGTGTCGGTTTGTTTATTGGAATTAAAAGTATGCGTGAGAAACCCGTGTAGCACACGAGGCCCAGTAGAGGCTAACCCGCACATGGTTGTTTTTAGGGAAACACTGGTCTTATTTACTAATTATTATAACTTCCATTTACATAATTAAATGGCGTTGTTAACAATTTCAAGGTGAAATTGTCGGAGTTTCTCACACTCTGACCTAAACGTGTCGATATGGCTTTGGCGCTTTTTGAACAGTCTGTAGTGGGCGGTAATATGGCTGCCTGTTACATCGCGTGCTTGCGACATTAATGTAATATAAAATATCTAGCTATAGAGAATGCTTAATATCTGCGTTTATGCGAGCAACTTGTTTTTTTTTTTTTTTGGGTGGGGGGGGGGGTCATAACCCATTTAAAATTACACCTTAATAGCGTGAAGCTAACGTTAGCTGGCTAATAGATTTGTAAATCGGAGCCTTTATGAAGATCGATTCTTCAAACCAACAGTTGGTCATTTATTTAGCAGACGCTTTTATCCAAAGAAAGCAGAGGGTTGCTCAAGGACCCACATTGGTAATTCAATCAACCTGGGATTTGAACCCCCAACCTTCAGATTGATAACCCAACACCTTAACCACTAAGCTACATCAACGATTCGATTGTCTTCGATACCACGATGCGATACAATTCAATACTCAACATTTTTACATAGCCTATATGTTGCGGTGCAGTTTTGACAATATTTCTGATTAAAGGCTTTATTTTAAAAAACCGTATGCTGCATATTTTAACACAATATAGGTTTGTGTTAAATTGTGTTGTTTTATACTGATGTTCGAGTTTCTTCAAGGAACCTTTTTTCTGTACAGGTTGGAAATTTGACTATAAAGTGTCAACATGGCTGTTAGACGGGGACATATCAGATATCTGAAGGTGAGATTGTGGGTTTTTTTTTTTTCTCTGAACTCAGAATAATACATTTTACTACTATGGAAAGTTGTATAATTCATTGACTAGATTGACTTTAGACTCCCTTTTTTAAAAGACCTTTATAATATCAAAATGTTAATTGTCCATACTTTTATATAGGAGTTGTGAGTGACACAGTAGTTAGCAATTTCATTTCAGTCTAAGAATGTCCAGGGTTTGAGTCCCACTTGTAGTAAACATGGGGCTCATGTAGAGACTGGTTTTCCCCAGTGACTGGTTTCTAACTGAAGTCCAAATTCATGTTGATCATATTGAAGATACTGAGTTGTCTGTTCACTTTTGACTGTATTGCTTGTAACTGGTCCTGTGGGCAAATAGTCATAGTTATGTCTATGTATATAATCTTGATGCTTATTGCCATTTCTTGCATGCAATTGTTTGTTCCTGTAGGTATGTGAGGTGCAGGGACAAGGCAATGACAGGGATATGCTACAGCACACCAAAGGGTCTGGCATGAAGGTAATTACATTGAAGTCTTTATTTTTTAAGTTTAAATGTCAGTGGTAGTTTGTATGAGGAGAGAGGGTTCAATCTTCTTGTTTTTTTTCTCCTAGGATGATTTTGACGCCCAAAATGGATACGAAGGTCTCATGGGGGATGAGCCGAGTGATGCCAAAACAAATCTGATTGTGAATTATCTGCCACAAAACATGACCCAGGACGAGCTGCGCAGTCTGTTCAGCAGCATCGGTGAGGTGGAGTCAGCCAAACTTATCCGGGACAAGATGGGAGGTAGGTCCTACCAAGTGGGCTTATTTTACTCACCCTTACATATGGCTTTTGTTTTAGGCAGGTTTTATTTTTTGTTGTTAATCTTTTCTTGTAAAATCAAATTTTTTAATTGGTAAGATATTTTTAAAGATGTCAGCCTGTAAAAATACCTTGTTTTAAAAATTGTGTGTTATTTATTTTGTTTGTTTCCTGGTAATGGGTTAGTTCATTGTGCTTTCTATGTTATTTCTACAGATGTGTATGAGTTTTATTAACTGATTTAATTTATACCCGTAATGTAAAAAAAATTCTTCTAAACCCTTGGAGACATTTTTTTTCTGTTTACATTTTGTTTGTGATCGATGTGAAACTTTGTTTTGAAATTGAGATTGTCATTTCTTTTGAAGACATAAATGGAACCCCTTTACTTTGAAATAAAATACTTTTATGTATTCTGTAAATGGTTTTGATTTATGGTTTCAAAGTTATTTGTAATTATTTCCAGACTGTGCTGTAACCTTTTTATTTTCTTTATGAAATCTTCACAATGTGGACAATCGTTTGTTGTTTTTATTTTGTTTTTTCCTTTTTTTTTTTCTCTAGGCCACAGTTTAGGGTACGGATTTGTTAACTATATTAACCCTAGTGATGCAGAAAGGGCAATCAGTACTCTCAATGGGCTGAGGCTACAATCTAAAACTATCAAGGTAATGTGCAAAGAGATGTTCTATTATCCATGTGTAAAATGATTTAACTATATTAGAGAGCAGAGGGAACAATCCAGTTCTTCTCCGTGTGTTTCACAATAAGAAACACATTTCTGGAGGCATGAAGAACTTCATTTTTATTCTTTTCTTTTTTATGTACTTTGTTTTCAGGCTGTCAGGCTCTGGCTTTTTTTTGTACAACCACTATGAGTTTGTAATTTGGCTTTTTTTTTTATCTGGCATTGTTTTATTTTCGGTAAAGAATTATACTGAAATTTTTTGATTTTCCTTTTTTTTTTCGGGCTCTGCAGGTTTTACCTGTTTTAGTAGATTTTTTATTTATTTGTGAATTAATGAAAGACAGTCACTGGAGTGGTTATTTGATTGTGTATGAAATTGTGCCGAACCAAAGCCCTGCACAGCAATCCCTGGTGGCTTTTTTTTTTTGCTAGTGTTGTCCCGATCCTGTGTTTTAGTTGGTGTATTTTTGGGTAAAAAATTTTTTATTAGAATTGTTTTATTTTACCCCTTGCTGTTCTACATTGTTGTGTAAACATCACTGCTGCAGTCAGTGGATTTGAGTTCAAAGTATAAAACTGTAAGTAAGAGAGCTACATCAACAACTCTACTCAACTGTCTCTTTTTAAAATTTGTAGCTTTATTTAATTGCATTTTATGAGGGAGGTTGTAAAAAGATCATTGTAAAAGATTTATGTATTTCATTTATTTAATATACTTAAGGTCTGGACCTGGATTATGTACCAAATCTCTGATCACATCCAATATTAAAACCTTATCACAGTCCTCAGATCAGGAAGGGGGAAAAATTACTCGGGACATGCATTTTATTTGATTTTCAATCATTTTACTGATGGGATTGTTGGAATAAGTGGAAATTGTCCCATTTTCAAATTGATTTTCTTTAGTTTTGCTTTTAAGTGTTTGTAGGAATGTCACTGTTTTAAGTGTAAATTGTTTTTTGTGTGTTTTTTTTATTTATTTATTTTTTATAAGATGATGTGAAACAATTTCATTTCTTTAGTTTGGTACCTTTTTTATTTTCTCTTAGTTAATTTCATATTTAGAAAAAGTTAACTGCATTCTTTTTCTTTTTATCAGGTGTCCTTTGCCAGGCCGAGCTCCGACACAATCAAAGATGCCAATCTCTATATTAGCGGCTTGCCCAAGTCCATGACGCAGAAGGATGTGGAGGACTTGTTTTCTCAGTACGGACGCATCATAAACTCGCGTGTGCTGGTCGATCAGGCATCAGGTGAGTGTGGCATATCTATATTTTTGAGATTTTTCTTCCCATCCACCATAATTTATGCTAACTCCTTTTTGGATGTCCACAGGCTTGTCGCGTGGTGTTGCCTTTATTCGCTTTGATAAACGGATTGAGGCTGAGGATGCCATCAAAGCATTAAATGGTCAAAAGCCTGCCGGTGCATCGGAACCTATCACAGTGAAGTATGCTGCAAATCCCAATCAAGCGAAAAACTCTCAGCTGCTGTCACAGGTGTACCACACACCAACCCGCCGCTTTGGAGGTCCTGTTCATCACCAGGCTCAAAGATTCAGGTCAGAAGTGGTTCTGTTGTTTCGTTAGGTGTTTGGAATCTAGTTTAATAATAGCTATGAACATGAGGGCATTATTTCATTATGTTGCTTTAACTTGGTGTCTGACCTGAGCTGGGAATGGCATGCTACTTGCATACTAAATCTGTAGTAGTATGTAGTGTGATTTATTCATTTAAACATAAAAATATAAAAGATACCTGGACAGCCATCATGTACTAAAGTCTTACAAACCTAACTACGTCGTTGTTAGGTTTGTATGTAGTTTTGTTGTAGTTGTTGCGGTTATTCAAATTTAACTATCAAATGAAATCAGTGACTTATCTGGACACCTATGTGTACCTCCTCTTTGTGATATGACTGTGATCTACTAATTATGTAACTGTAGCAGAACATAACATTTTATATCAACATTTTACGGCACTTAGAGTAGTGTGCCATATTGACTGACGGTAAGCTCGTTAAACTGGACCAAACTTTTTTATCTCAGACAGATGAGGCTTTTTCCCCCCCCCCTCAATTTCCTGTGAGCTGATCACTGTTCCTATAAATCATGTCCTTGTTCTCAGGTTCTCTCCCATGAGCGTCGACCATGTGAGCACTGTTTCTGGCATGAGTTCATCGGGCAGCACCTCTGGAGGCTGGTGTATTTTCATCTACAATCTGAGCCAAGACTCGGATGAGGGTATGTTGTGGCAGATGTTTGGTCCGTTTGGCGCAGTCACCAACGTCAAGATCATCCGTGACTTTAATACCAACAAATGCAAAGGATTTGGATTCGTCACCATGTCCAATTACGAAGAGGCTGCAATGGCCATCACTAGTCTGAATGGCTATCGCCTTGGAGACAAGATCCTGCAGGTCTCCTTCAAAACCAACAAATCTCACAAGTAAAAGAACGACATTATGGTTTAATGAACTGGTTCCTCTTTCCACCTTTCTTTATCAACAGTGCTGTGATTTAAACAGCTTCTTTGTAAAAAGTACTCGTTTGAAAATGTATTTAGTCTTAATGGAGTGGTTGACTTTAACAGCTGTAGGTTAAAACATTTAAGAGTACATTTAGGGTTTAAAGTAAAATCTCCTCATCCAGTCATTTTTCCCAGCCCTTCAATTTAGTACCAATCACAAGTCTGAGTAAATAGCTAGCAATGCTAAGTAATCCAGTCAGTGTTGTTAATTCAATTACTTTCGATTGTGTATATAAAATGTCACAGTAGCATATTAGATTGGAGGACTCCTTGTGCTGACTAACACATGTAGAGGATCTGTAGTCCATCAGAGAATTTTTTATTTCATTTTTTTTTTTTTTTTAACTGAATGATTTTTAATTAACATACGATGGGAGAACAAGTTACACCATATAAAGCCAGAAGTATGAAAGTAAGATCAGGAATCAATGTTAACAACACTGCTGTAGACCTGACGCATTATATATCTTGAATAAGTTAAGTATTACAGATAGGATCAGGACATTTCTACCATAAAACATCCGACATTCATGTCCAAGTTGTAGTATTAATAATCCCAGACAGTAGTATTTGTTATGTGTGTGTTTTTTTTTTTTTTTTTTTTTTTTTTTTGGTTAAGTTCTTTGTAAATGTTTATTCCAGGTCTAATAATCTGGTTTGAAGGTTTTGGGTGATGCCGTATTTTAAAAACTTCATAACAAAACCCATGGCATTATATAGAAGACAAGAACAGTAACATTTAATAGTTCTTCACTAATAGTTTGTGCTGTTTTAGAAATGCAGTTGTATCTTGTATTTGTAAATAATCAATCATTGCCCAATGTTCGCAAAAGATCTGGGGCAATTTAAAGTAAAGGACCAAAAAACTGGAGCTAATGCCTTATTTAACCCATTTTCAAATGAACGTTTGCTGTATTTTCTTGTTTGTTACTTTAAGTCAGTTTATTAAAGTTTGCATTGATAGTACTGTTTTTTTTTTTTCTTTGCATGCAAGATTTTTGTTTCATTTTGATGTTTTTTTTTGTCTCCAGTACTGATAACTCCCAGAATAATTGACTTGGACAGGTTTAAGCTGCTTGGTGTGAAGAATAATAGATTTATTCCACTTTAGTGTCATCCATGATTATTTCTGTATTATACTCAGCATCTGTACATAACAGCTGTCATCCAAATGCTGTACATGTGCTCTATTAAAACATCATTATGGTTCTGAATGACTTGCAGATGGGTGTGTGAGGGTGTCATTTAAACTTAGTCTTTATATGCATGTTAATCATCATTTACATGCTTTATCAGAAGTGTAACAGTGGTCTCGTAAAATACATATGTATTTAAATAAATACAGCTGTAAATGTGGTCTATATTTCACCTTATTGAACAATGACATTTTTGGAATAATTTGTTTTACAAAAGCTAGATGAAATATATTTTTATAATACTGGCAAGTCAAATTTGTTTTAGGTACCCTAAGCATTTTATTTAGTTGTATTCCCCAGTTTCTGGTCCTTAATGTACCACAAAACATTACAAACTGTTAAACTGTCCACTCCATCATTAAAGATTGATTGATTAATTATCAGCAATCAGAGGCTCAATAAACCCATACAGCATTTTGTAAATGAATTTGATCAATGCCAGAAAGCTGTAAACCAGCAAACAGATTTTAGTTAGACTGACAAATATCCTAGCAGTAAAGAACTGCAAAACATTGCTTCTGATCTTATGAAACTCAGTGTTTAATGTATTCGTGAACAAGACAAATAAGTTATGAGGACTAATATTATATGCACACTTGGAATACAATCAGCAAACATAATTGATTTGGAATAATAACAGAACTCCTTTGTAAATGCAACATATTGCCTGTATTCTTTTGTAGGACTACTACAGAGCAGGTATAATTTGAGTAGTGGATTATTCTGAGCACTGCAATGACTGATGGGGTGGTGTAATAAGGTAGATGTGTCTAAAAGTGCACAATGAAGTGACACGTTCAAAAACTCCAGCGGTATCAATGCAGTGCTGAGAATCGTTTAACACTTTAATGATACCTGTGCTGAAGTGAAGAATTTTATTCCACTGCTCTTTTACAGACCTGTAATAAGAAATTTTGATTTCCTGTGTAGCTTGATAATCCAAACAAATGGTATTCTGTTTAGTTCAGAGGACTGTAAAGGTCATTCCAAAGTGGATTTTTACTTTGATTTCGGATTATATTGTCGAAGCCATCCTCATTTCAGCTTCAGCCTCTGAACAGATGGTTTGCCATTTGCTGCCAGGATTTTGTGGAATTTTTTTTTTTTTCCACTGGCAACAACACAAACCTGAATGATAGACCTACCTCATCACTCTCAATGCATCTTTCCTAATTGCAGCCTTGTTTTTGAATATTATTTTTGATCTATTCAATCTACAGAACTTTCAGGTGCCTGGTTTAATTAAAACCTTTAATTGTAGTGCAAAAATGTGGTGTACTGCTAAAGTTTGCTTAAAAGGGTGACCAGTCCCATGGCATCGAATGTAGTCCAACAAATTAGTTTTTTTTTTATTTTCTGCTGCCAAATGGAAATCAAAGGTAGTTCAGGTAGTTTGTGTAGAAGTTGATTGCACAGCACTATCGTGATTTAAATATGCAGGAAGATGACTACAAAGTTTGCAACTTTGCAAACTGTTGGAAAAGTTAAACCGCCATCACAGTGGAGAACAGTCCTTACTGCCACTACATCATGTGCTGCATGCTCCTTATTAGAAGCATGGCTGCTGATTCAATCACTATGACATCATAAGTGTTAAAGATACATTTTGTATAAACCGCTTTGACTAGCGATTTTTGTATTTGTAAGAAACCTGGTTCTTACCTTTTTAACATACAGCCTGAAATTTGCATATGCAGATATATGTTGTACAGTATCATTAAAGAAAATACAAAAAAAACTTAAGCAGAAGACTGTACATACATGTGTGTAATTGCACTTACTCTAAATGTATTTTACGTGCAAACGACCAGTGCAAACAAAAAAACTGACTAATTATTAATCAGTACATTTCAAGGATTCCTCATATTTCATAGATTTGTTTCTGCTGATAATTTGCTGAACTATTAGAAAAAAAGATGAAACGGGACAGTATAAAGTCCTGCTTCTGTAGAAAGCTGTTAAAGTAAATCCTACGCTCACTACAATTAACTGTACAGAAGATATTCCAGATATATCTATATCCAATATATTCTGAGCTTTTAAAGATTATAAGGCCCACAATGTTTTTCAATCTTATAACAATGCTTATTTCACATGATAAATAAAATCTGTCCAGTGGAAAATGTGATATCCTGGTTTAAAAGTAGAAACAAGTCCATCACATCAAAATCAAAGTCCATCAAATCCAGATAAAAAAATACTTCAACAACAAAAATTTTTTCTAAACTTAGAACTACTGGCATGTTTCGGACACATGAAAAATTCCATTGGTGGAGAACATACCAACTTCGCACCAAACACAATTTTCAAACCTTTGAAGGCCATCCTACTGTAAAAAAAAATGTGAGGCTGCAGTCGAAACATGCTGAAGTCATAAAAGATCACAGACAGGAAAGAGTTACAGAACATTTAGTTTCAAGGCACATAATTGGAGGTCTCCAAAATATGGAGACAACTGTAAGGCAGGGTTGAATCAAACTTGACAGATGTTGTAGTAGACAGTGGGTCGCTCAATAACCGTGTCACCCACCACTTCAAAAATGCAGTCCTTTCCAGCGAGTAGTGGCACACGCTCTGCATTTTGGTTATTCAAGCTTTGAGGAGATGCACTGACTTTATCCTGTGTACAATAAAGAAAATAAAGACTTGGTGTCAGTCATTCATTCATGTACCTGAAGGAAAAAATTGTCATTTGGGTTTGAGAGATCAAAATTCCTGCATTATTTGGATAGTGGCAGCACGGTGGCTTAGTGGTTAGCACGTTCGCCTCTCAGCGCTAGGGATTCCCGGTTCGAATCCCAATCTGGGTGGCGTTTCCATGCTCTCCCTGTGTCTGCGTGGGTTTCCTCCGGGTTCTCCGGTTTCCTCCCACAGTCCAAAAACATGAATCAAGGTCAATTGAATTAATTCTCCAAATTGTCCCACATCACTCTATGTGAGTAAGTGTGTGCCCAGCAATAGATTGGCGCCCTGTCCTGGGTGTATCTGCCCAGCGCCTGAAACATTCTCCCTTGGATGGGCATGGGGAACCCCACCTCGTCCCTAGTAGAGGATAAAAGATCAAGATAATGGATGGATGGATGTTTAGATAGTCGTATGCAAACGTTTGGACACTTCAGCCTAAATTACATTACAAATCGAATACAAAAGTTATTACTGTGAATGTTTTTAAGTTAATCTATAGAGAATATTTTTAAACATTTTACATGAGCAAACTCAATTTTAATGAACAATAGATAAGCAGTTTCTATAAATAGACGTTAGGACTTACCGCTGAGGTAGTTGGAAAGTCTTTCTGACACAGATGAGCGATGATTCCAGCAGCCAGTGAATCACCCAACACATTAATCATGGTTCGGAATCTGTCTCTTTAAAAAGAAAAAGGTTTTATTGTTTTTATATGATTATTATTTCTGTTAAGTACATATGAACCACTTTAACAAAAAAAATGTAGTTTATTTAAAATCTCCCAAATCTTTGACAGTGACTTACAGAATCCAGTCAATGGCCACAATTAATGTGACATCATCTGGTGGCAACCCCACGGATGTTAACACTATCACCATGGTTACAAGGCCTGCCTGAGGGATCCCTGCAGCACCGATGCTTGCAGCTGTAGCAGTTATGCTAAACAGCAGAGTGAAAATACGCAATATGATTTACAGTACAAAAATCCAAAATCCAAATGTTACAATACAATAATGAAGAGAAAAGTACAAATCTCTAATGTCTAATGTCACATCAGGAAGCCAGAACAGTTAACTTTTAGTGCATACAGACAGTTTTGGAATAACTATATCATTTTTATTTCTTTACTTATAATTACCTTATTGTGATAAGCTGCCCAAAATCCAGCTCATACTCATTGACTTGAGCAATAAAGATGGCAGCCACTGCTTCATAAAGAGCAGTACCATCCATGTTGATGGTGGCACCCACAGGAAGGACAAACCGAGCAATCTGTCTGTCCACCTGACAGTTCTCCAACAAGCACTTCATAGTGATGGGTAGTGTAGCAGAACTGAAAAATACAGATAGATTTGTTCAACTAAATGAACATAAGTGCTTATTAAAAAATTTATTTTTTAAATTAAAGCCTAAAAATTGTTTTATTGCATGTATTTTCCATAAATTAATAAAAAATAAATATTTGAATTGGAGAGTGTTAAAGCTCACATTAGGACACATTCGCACCAAGGGGGCGATGCAGTATCTCAAATTGAATTTAGCTGAATAAAATTAGGGGCCTTCATTGGACCTGGGATTTGAACCCACAACCTTCAGATTGATAGCCCAACGCCCAAATATAACAAAACAAAAACAAATGTAACAAAAAAAAGCTTAATCGAACCTTGATGATGTGGACAGAGCAATGACCATAGCTTGTAACAGGCCACGGATGTAGGTGAAAGGGTTTTTCCGTGTTAGGAGAAAAAAAAATAGAGGCAGGAGAATGAATCCATGAACAAACAGTCCCATCAGAACGGTTACTGTATACCATCCCAATTTCCTGCCCAGAGTGGACGGGTCACTCATGTCCAGGATCTTCCCAGCCACCAGGAAGATTATGCCAAAGGGAAAATACCTTTAAAATAGGAAGGTATATGAGAGCATGTTGATCAGTCATAAGCAAAAATGCGTCCTAATATTCTAATGCAAAACTTTGGATACACCTGGATTCCCTGCCGAAGTGTTCTACTGGCAATATTTTTATAGAATATTATAAACAATGTCTTATTTCTGCTGCAAATTTGAAAATAAAATGTAAAGCCTAGCTTGTAGAAATTCTTTTGAATTAATTTCTTTAAACAGTTATTTAAAAAATCCTCTTATAAAGCAGAATATATAATTCCACTACTATTATCTCCCATTAGCAGGATGTGTGTGTATTTGTGATGAAGTCACAGGCCACAGTCAGCCTCCTTCCATGTGACATGAATGGGCGTTTAAGAGCTTCTGCTTAATTAAGACTAAATCTTCTGCACAAGCTTACGTGGAGACTACATGATTGAGACATGATGTCCTAACCTCATTGTCACATGACTGAAGAAGGTTCTGTAATCAATAAAGTTCTCGAAATGCCTTTAATAATTATTTATACTCCACTTACCAAACTGCTGCATTTATGATCTTCATTACACACTCATTGATACACTGGCACACATTGACCAGTGGAGTACCACGCTCTCCCATCTTACCAAGAAGGATACCTGAAGAAAGACCAAATTTCATACTATGCTATAGATTTAATAATTTGTTATGGTTGGCAGTGAAGTGGGAATCTCACCCATGGTGGCTGAAAAGATTACTATTCCCAGCACGTTCATCTGCTGGCTGCTGCCAGGTGTTGTCTTGTAATGAATATCAGGAGCAGGAGTGAGCTCTAGCCAGATGGTCTGACCTTTAGGATGATCCTCGTCTGGCATCAGGTAAACAAAGTTGTGCTGCTTGTAAGTTTCTTGGGTTCTTTGAATAGGAAAATGGTTCGTCTTGTACTGCCAAACAAAAACAAAAAAAAAAAAAACATTCAGTGCATTTGATGCTACATTTACAGAAATAGATGTTACTCTACATACCTGCTGAAATGTGGCTTCTACCAGATTCGATGGGATAATGTTTCTATTTGAACAGAGAAGATAAAGAATTTATAATTAATCTGTTAGTCCCTCTTCACTTTGTTTGCAGCACCCCTGGAGATCATGGATGATTTGACTGGTGGATGATTTTCAGCACTACAGTAATACTGACTGTGTACTGTTGGGGTTTGTTTTTTTGGATGAGTGGCTAAGACACAGCAGTGCTGGAGCTTTTAAACATTGTGCCCACTAACAGTAGACTGTATTAGCCATGGTTATTACTCCACCTTGAGGATGTAAAATTAGATAAAGTTGCTGCATAATTTGTGTTATAAATTCTCTAATCCTTCAACACTGCTTTAAGAATGCTACAGATACATTAATTATCTAAACAATTTACTGTTTCATCAAATGCATGTTTATTAGAAACAAGTCAATTTCAGTTTGTTCCTCAATATCAAACTTAAACATTATTAGCTTTATGATGCAACATTCTTGAAGTAATTTCAGCTTTGCTTTGCTGTCAGAATCTTCAGATTAAGTCTTTACTAAATGTCTTATACAGGGCAGGTGATAGATTGATGTTTGTCGGTGTGTTTTAAAGGTATTAATCAGTGCACACACTGAATGCTTGTTAATGACAGAACATCCAATGCAGTGATGATCCTCGTTGCGTAATCTGTCTACAAGTGCTTTGTAAGGATTACTAAAAATACCTAGATCACCTCTTGCTTTAACCATCAAACACTTACCAGCATTTTGAACCTGTCCAGCCTAAAACTGATTGAATCTATGAATGATCAACTTGAACTGGAAATAAAGTTGACACAACTTAAATTTGACTTGATAAAGACTCAAAATATGATTCAGACCCAGTAATTCACCTATTTATTTATTTTTTTTAAATCTCTCACTTAAAAGAGGTTGCAGAAATTTTTAACAGGCAAAAAACTTTCTGAACAGGTTGTCGCTATTTAAATGATCTAATTTTTCAAAATCTGTATTTAAAGTCTGTGTAAAGAATGAACATGGTAAATTTACCCCTAATTAAACACAAAATCCTCATTCCTACGCCACTATTTCCCACTTTTGTGTTCAGTGTATATCAAACTGGTATATCAGACAGTTACAAATATATACACGTGTGCATATGTATAAAAATATGTATATCTATCTCTCTCTCTCTCTCTCTCTCTCTCTCTCTCTCTCTCTATATATATATATATATATATAGACACACACACACACACACACACACACAAAATATATATATATATATATATATATATATATATATATATATATATATATATATATATATATATATATATATATATATATATATATATACATATACACACATACACATATTACAAATTTAATAGTCAAAAATACATATTAAAAAATCTGTACAGATTAGTTTATAGGAGACATTGGATTCCAAATTGAATTTTCTGGAAGCCGATAAATATCTAATATTTTTAAAGTTACCTGACAAGGTCAAGAAGAGCATCAGCTGAGGTAATGACTGAACCGCCTCCCAACCGTGCGCTCTCCATATCTGTAGCATAGCCAGGTTTGATGATGACCACCAAAACAATGCCAACCACGACTGCAATGAAGGTCGTCCACAGGTAATAGGTCACAGTTAACAGACCCATGTGGCAACACGCCTTTGATTCCATTGATGACAGGCCTGACATTAAGCTACATATAGCAAAAATTAAATTATGTCTGGATCATTAATTAAAGTGAAAAAGAGCTAAACAGACAGAGAGACAGACTTTACCTGGAGGTGATGAGCGGCAGGATAAGCATTTTTAGCATCCTCATCAGGAGCTCACCCGGAAAAGAGAAATACATTTTTGCCTTAAAATAAACAACACAATTCCAGGTTAAATCGAAGCATTTCCAAATAGAGTAAATAAATAAAACAATCAACCTGATTAAACTGGTTGAATTATAAAGAAAGTTTAAAGCATCCTAACAGGGATGTAATAACATGTGCTATTAACCTAAAGGATTTAATTTATCCGAATGAGCAATGAAGGACAAAATATATAAACTGCATGTTGTTTGGAATGTCTGTGTTTTGGGAGGGGGGATAATGAATAAATTACAGCAAGATATGTCCCATGTATTCCTGCATAAGTAAATTTTACAGCCTAAAAACATGACTGCATGTAGTTACAAATGGTTTGGACTACAGCCACTGGATTGATTGAGTTTATTATTTAAAGACATGTTCTACTGAAAAGTTATGTAAGATTGCCAAGAAACCAGCTAGTCACCAGCTAAATGTCCTTACATAAGCCAGTTAGCTGCTCTGTCATGTTTCAGACACCGCTGAGATCAATAACAAAATATTTACCATTATTCTCTGGTGATCACCATGTGTAGAAATCATTGTTTACATTTGAAATATTAGTAATGCATATCAATTTTAATCTTATTGCACAAATCAAGTGAATCCCAAGTCTGTACAAATGAACTTAAGAAAAATGAACTGAATGCAGTAAGGTTAAATATATTTTCAGATCAAAATCAACTGTCAAGATTTTGGGGTTCTCTGGTTTATTTTTTAACAAAGAATTATCATAAACTTCATGAATTAAGTAAAATTTATCTTAAGATTATGATTTCTTAAAATATGAAAAGGTATCTGAAAAATAGATTATCAAACTTAGAAATCTATTCAAGTCAAAAGCAATATTTGTTACACTATCATTTCAGTTCATTAACAGGATTGTAGATTTTGAAGTTAAGTGTATTTTTTTAACTCAATATAAAAAGTAAATTATGATCTTAAATTAGAAGATGGATAATTGGAATCTTTGCTGTACCTGTGTGGAGAGCTCACATCCTCTGAGCATGAAACCAACAACACACCCTGTGAAGACTCCGAGCACGGAGAGTGTAAGCAGCCCATTGCGTTTAACATATTCCTTAACCCGTGTGCTTAAAAGACCACGCAGGAAGTCCTTCACACCATCCAGTCTGCTTTTACGGGGACCGATATGAGAGAAGAAGCTCTGCTGGTTGTGCACCTCTTCAGGGATCAGGAGCTCCTCCATGCCAAGATGTTAAGAGTAACCTGCTCCTGTACACGATTAACACGCTGTGCTTTCACGCTGCCCTCGGACACTAAACACCACAGTGTTCTTAGAAGGCTAAAGGACTTACCAGTGTGTAAATAATCCTGTCGTCTGTCGTGTGCCACAGGACAGTCGGACATTGTGTATTTTTTGCTAAGCACTGATGACAAAGTGTGTCCGGGCCAGACTGCTTTAGACCGTTAAAGTTTTGCTATCAGCATAATTACCATATTATTTTATTAATAATTACTATATTACTATACCACGGATATGTGATGAAGCCAATAAAAAAAAAACATTATTTTAGCCATCTGCATCCAAAATCCTGCTTCAATCCAGCCTGCCAGCTATAGGCATAGCTAACTGGGCAACTACAAAATAATAGTGATCTATAGAGAACATTCTTTTGGACAAGGTGAGTGTGTCCCTGTGATCTGTTTTAAGCTATTGGGCTTAACCTTGTGTATTCAGCTAAATGCTGTTAAAAGCAATCAGCTGAGTTAAAGTTAAAGAAAAGTACATTTTCTCCAACACTAAATGTAAAAATGGTCCAGACCCCAAATAGGGAAATGTTTATTATTTACTGGCTTGATTAATCAACAAACTGACACTTTTGTGAAACTTAGACATAGAAATGGGGCTTGGCAACATAAAAGAAAAATGATCAAATGTATGTAATTTAACAATTTTTTCTGCATTATGAAACAATTGCTGTAATAAATAGCTACAATAAAAATTAAAATGCCTTAAACAAGTTTTAAAAAATCTGCTCCTTTAAATCCAGTGGTAAACTTTACAGTCATTCAAAATCACTACCTGAATGACAATCAGATGTAGCACTGATTAACAGGATACAGTAGTATAATACATTTTTCAGAAAAAAGATCTTTCCCTCAAGGTTCCACCAACATCTATTACCACTTAATAAAGACCAGTCCTGCCAGCACACCATAACCCAATACAAGGAACAGCACTTTCAGTAGACGGTCGTGCTTCTCCTCCAGCTCCCGTGAAAGGATTTCAAAGAAAGTGATGAAGAGGAACGTGCCTGCGGCCAGCCCCTGCAATATTACTGAAACAATACTTGCTGCTGTGTTTTGAGCACTCTCAATGCCCATTCCGAGACCAATGCCCAGCGGGATCATAAGACTGACCGTAATGGCCAGCTTGCTGGCATCATGAATCGGCAGTCCTGCTTTAGCCATGCTAACACCTAAAGCCACAGCTGCTAGAGTCTCATGGATCGCCACACCGATGAAGAGACTTCCCAGTTTAGCGCCATCTTCCTGAAGGCCAAGAGCAAGACCTTCAAACACAGAGTGCGCTGAGAGAGCCAGCACGAGGCTGGCGAGCCGCAAAGGCCCTGCACGTGTCAGTTCAGTTGGGTTAAAGTGCCCGTGGTGATGCGAGTGGCGGTGTGAGGAGTGATGTGAGCTCCGGGCAGGAGCAATGAATGGGGTGTCATACTCTGAGTCACTGCCAGCTTCAGAGCCGCCCGCATTAAAGGTCTCGAGGTCGATGAAGGGAGGTTTTTCCTTTTTAAAGGTCAGTACAGTTTGCTCGATGAAGACCGTGAGGAAAAAGCCAAGCATCATTGTGGTCTCAGCCAGTGGGTAATCTGCAGAGACATTCAGTGCCTGCAGGACTTTGTCCACCTGAGAACAAAGGCTTCATCCATTAACACTTATTAGAATAAACACATATATACAAACAGTCAATCAAATTTACATTTAATAAGAACTTAATTAGAACTGCATCTGTGCAATATTTAAAAAAGAAATCAATGCAATACAAATTTTTTTTAACTTCACAACATCCACTAGTGAGGTACATACTATTGGTCCTTGCTGGGTCACTGGATTCTTAAGGTCAGGGTTAAAGTAATAAATCCATATATCATACATATACATATACAACATCGAAATCTAATCCATCCATTTAACTAATAATTAAACGCTAACTGATCTGAGCACAGATTCTGGTAAAACAAAATAAGCATATGGCAAATCTCACCTTGTCTCTGACTGCTGGAAGAAGAGCATTAAAACAGGTAGCAAGAAAAACTCCACCTCCAAATGAGTTGCTAAAAGAAAGCACCCGTCGATAGCGTACAGCTTTGTCCAGGTCCGACTGCATCATCCGAACTGGAAGAAGAATTCCCCCCAACATGAGGACAAACACCCCCAAAAGGCACAGGATTTTGGCCACAACAATATCCATGCTGGCTGTGATTCTGTTCACAGTACTGACGTTCTCATGATAAGGACATGGCTTGATCCCGAATCTCCATCCAGCTGAAACATGCAGCATCCATCAGCACTGAGCGGAGTCTCACTGCATCGTCCTGACCAATGAAGAAGAAATGGATCATTTGGAGTTGTTGTTTGTCTCAGAAACATTGTGTAGCAAATTTGTAAGTCACTTCTGCTAAATGCCTTAATGTAATAAATACTGCACAGCTTCCTTTTCTTACATACAACTGAACACACTCCAGTTTCACTCAACTTCCTGTTGAAATCACAAACTTTTATGTGAATTATCCCCTGGATTTGGATACTGTAGAATCAAGTGTCCTAAAGATTTAAAGAACCGATGAGTTTTTATAAAGAGGGTTGGGACTAAAGCTTGAGTTTATTTTAGAGGTGGAGTGAGAACATGAAGTACATTTAAGGATTAAATGAGCTAGGGTTGGTTATGCTGTTCACATTAGAGGCGAAATTAGGTTTGGAAAATGCGTATTCTGATTATTTGTTTTTTATACTTAAAACATGAGTTGTATTTTAAGAAAATATCATGGATATCTGATTCTGCACGAAGAACCAGCTCTTTAATCTGGAAGAGAAGCCGTTTAATCTGGGCCTAAATCTACCTCTTTGACAGCAAGGACATTTAATACGATAATCATTAGTGATACTGGATTTAAAACGTGAATTCATTTGTAATGAATAAATTCTATATAAAACATTTTGAAATTTAATACCGAAAATCAAATTTCTCAAGCCTCTCGAGCGAACGTATAATTTGTCATTATGTTTAAGAAAAGTAAGTCGTCACAAAAACTCGTAATGTGTTTTAAGAAACATTAATTGGAATGTTGTGTGTAAAATCCCTTTTAATTACCGCAAATCTTATCGTCTATACATCATACATAGCACTTAGCAATGCAAATACGTGAACCAAATATCTGCAATAATTCAAATTTAAAAAGCAACAGCTTGCAAATATTGCAGTTTTTACTCTAAAGCTGTAGTTTTTTTAACACTATTGTGTACGAGCAGCCGTTTCAAGCGGATCCTAACGTTTTTATCCAATGTCATTGACAAACACGAGTCTAATATGAACGGAAACATATCATAGCTCTTTGATTAATAAATCGCGAGGTATTACCACGTTTTAATACCAACGTTATAACAATATTATCAAAACGCTGAAAATTACCTTTTTTAACGGGTACTTCCTGCTGCTCGAGCAACTGCCATTCTCATTCGCCTGTTAAAATACCAAACAGCACCATTCACCCTATACGAGTGCACTAACTCAATGATGAAGGTAACGCGGTTTACCCTTAACTTAGGGCCCTCTGTATAAACTAGGCAATGCTTTGGAACACGTCTTGCGTCGTCGCGAGAATAAACACCGGAGTCCGTGTTGCTCCTCCCATTACGTTATCGTCCGTTGAGTGTAGTGAAGGTAAACACAACATTTGAAGCGAAAGTTTTCGTTTCTAAGCACATTAAATGCATTTTGCCTTAAGATTATTAGATTATTATAATATTATTAAAGATTAAAGGCTCGGGTTTGCTTAGATTTTATCATTAGTCTAATACACTTGATTTATCCACCCATCCATCTTCTGCTTTATCCTCTATATGAGTCGTAGTGGGGTTCTCCATACCCATCCAGGGGAGAACGTCTCGGGCGCTGGGCAGATACACCCAGGACAGGGCGCCAATCTATCGCTGGGCACACACTCACCCACACAAACACTCTATATGGGGCAATTTCGAGAACTCTATTGAATTGATCCATGTTTTTGGACTGTGGGAGGAAACCCACGCGGACACGGGGAGAACATGGAAGCTCCACCCAGATGGGGATTCAAACCGGGAATCCCTAGCACAGAGAGGAGGACGTGCTAACCACTACGCCACCATGCAGCCTACACTTAGTTTAGTCCTTTATTATTTACATAGCAGATGCTTTCACCCAAAGTGATTTACAAGTATCCACATTTGATGGTTGGGGTCGGAACCAAAGTTGATACAGCATCCCTGGAACAATCAATGAGGGTGAAGGGTCTTGCTCAAGAACCCACATTGGTAACTATAGTGGACCTGGGATTTGAACCCACAACCTTTTGATTGCTAGCCCAAGACCCTAACCACTGCGCTACTATTCCCTTTATTATGTACTATATATGAATGTATGTGTGTTACAGTTACTTTATTATTCAAGTATTAAAAGACAATAGTTGTGGTTTAAACATTTATGTGGGGGTAAACCAATGTATCTGGATGATATGGTAGTAAGACACAGATCTAGGGAGGACATGCACACACAATAAGGACTAAGGCCGACCACTCAAGAGTCAAAACAAGAATGTTCTTGCGGTCTCATACACCGCACCTACACTAGTTTTACAGTGTTTAAATGTTATGCCTCCAGTATGAAAATTGGTTTAAATGTTTAAAGTATGAAAGGGGCACCAGACGATAACATGTCCTACTTAAAATGAAACATTTAATATTCATAGTGGTGGCATGATACATATAACTTACAAACTCCTCTGATGATACACAGCTGTTACAGTAGAAGTGAATCACTGAGTTGAACCAGTCCATGTCAAAGTGATTCCTCTATGGCAATCCACCAGCATGGCTTAGTTAAACAGAAAGCACATTAACCAAGAGTGACATTTCTGTACAACCAAACAGGCTTTAAAAGTCTATGAGGCCAGATAAAACCTGAATGTTTTGGCTACACTGGCTGTTTCGATAACAAATAAAGCAGGTGGGCAAGTCAGACACACATGCTGAACTGGTCTCGTCTCTGGAGTTGTAAGAATGGTAGATCTTAAAAAAGATAAAAAGAAACAAATAGCAAGTCGGCCTTCTGTGTCCCCCATGTGGATTCCTTAACTGTTAAAGAGAAAAACATGCATTTTTAATTATAAAGGATATGGCTTTCTTAACGTTAGAAATGTTTATGATTCATTTAAACATTAGTGACTGTAACATTTACCATATATAGTGTCACTATTCTTCATTACTTGCACTCGGAGGACGGCTGCGAATTTGACTCCGTAACTGCTCGATAAGTTCAGGGTTCTGCTGCTGCATTTGCTGTGCAAACTGTTGACCACTGTTTAAATAAAAGCAACGAAACATTATACTTACAGAAGCTTGTAGAACATCCCATTCTAACTCTATAGGGAGAGATACTAAAATATTTGAGTGTATTTGTGAGAATTTTATTGGACTTTCCCCCAGAGTGTTTCGGCAAAATCTTTAGCATACAATGGGCCCAAATGCATGTTTGTTTGCTTTAGGACTTTTGATCTTTAGTTAAATATACTTTTTTGACTATGCGACACCTTTGTGATGTTTTATTATAACTGTTATCTACATCAGACCATAAGGTAGTTTGAACTTACGCTTGAATAAGGCCAGAGAGGTCACTTGGTGCTGCTCCTGTTGAAGCAGCAGGAGCAGAGGGTCCACCCATAGGTCCATAAGACCCAGACATCATTCCTGACACCCTGCATCAATATGCATGTTTAATACAGAAAATACTTCAGTAATACAGTTTACTAGGTTTATAATAATATTTTTTAAACAGAACACAATACAGACTTAATATTATCACTTTAATATTTTCAAAATTATATTTTAAAATATTTTAAAAGAGAGAGAGGACTTAGTATAAAAAAAAAAAAGTATATTAATGACAAAATAACACTGTTTCAGGACAGTGACACTGATGCTTTAGTCATATTTATGCGAAAAAAATAAAAATCCCAAGTGTTTACAAAAGAAGAGTATATATTTACATTTGTTGTACTTGTGGATTGTTCATTAGATTAGAAGCCTGTAAAACAGGAGAAGATCAGATTTACCTTCACTTCAAGTTAGCATTGGTATACCATATTGTAAGAAATGTAACCTGTACCTACCATGCTCATGAATCCAGGATTACTTAACAAGCCTGCAAGGTCTACTCCACCCATACCTCCCGTCTGCCGGATAGAATAACCAATTTAACAAAAAAATAAATACATTTTATATATGCATATAAAAAAAGTTAACAAGACTCACAGGGCTAGGGGTTTCTTTTAGTTTCTGCTCTGCAATTTTTAGATTTGATTTGTACGTCTCATTCTCAGGGTCCAGCTCCAGTGCCTTTTTATAGTAGCTTACAGCTTCTGCATGTTTGTTTAAACTCGCCAGTGCCAGTCTGGTAATTAGAGGAATATGCAATCATTATATAAACCATCATTTATTAAATGAAGACAAATATCAGATCACAACATAGCTAAATGATATGTCTTTATTCCAATAAACTTTTAATGTGAATGCAATGCTGATAAATCTTTGAGCACCACTGTGTTTGCTTTCTAAGAACTGCTGTTCTTACCCCATTCTGCCATATGCTTTGCTGTAGTTGGGATCGATTCCAATTGCTCGCTCACAATCTTGAACTGCTCCTGCATAGTTACCAAGCTTGCTATATGCTGCAGCTCTTCAAACCAGAAAACAAATAATGTATAACCACCATATGCTTTAATTAAAAAAAGAAAAAACCTTCCTTAGAAGGTCTGAGAAATGCATTACCTGTTGCAATAATACACTGCATTCTGTGGATTAATCTGAATGGCTTTAGAGTAAAACTCCACTGCAGCAGCAAAGTTTTCCACCCGCATTTGTTCATTACCTATAATAACATTTCAAATACCATCAAAAAAAAAAAAAGGGCACTAAGCAAAGCTTTACATTATCGTTCCATTGAAAATATTACTTTATTGTAGAAAAGTGTTTTTTCAAAAAGTAAAAAAAAATACATATTTTGTCTATGAAATCCTTACTAGCATTTCATTTTAGCTCAATTAAACTAAACTGAAATATAAAATACTACAACCATATTCAGGCTGATTTACTTTCTTTTGGTACAAACACAAACAATTCAGTGAGTAGTTTCTCTTAAATAAGTCCCTAGAAGTGTTTGATTGAAAAACACCTTATCTAGACTCCTTTTAGCATTAAAATACAGGAGGTTGCTGAGGCAGAGAACATGAGAATTCCTAAGCCAATCTTTATCTCAGCTGTGTCTATTAATTACAGGTTGAGAGCTGTACCACTGAGAAAGTTTTGCATTGGTCTCCTGCAGGAGTTAACTGATATGACAGTAAGCAACCTTTATTGAGTGAGGTGTAATAAATTACCGTATAAATAAATAGCTGTAAACACACAAATCACTACATATCTTAGGAAATTTATCAGAAAACTTCTCCAATCAGTTTTTAATTATTTTTAAAATGGTTTCAAAGAACACTTTCACACCAGCATAAAATCAATATCTAAATTGTATTGCATCATCACGAGCATTATTTTGTTGCCACCAAATTTCATACCATCACTTTTAAGCTGCTCTGCCTCTGTGAGCTGATCCTCTGTTGGAGAACTACTATCTGAAGTGACTGTAACTTGAGGAGCATCTGCTGCCTGCCAAAAGCAAAACCACAACATAAATTTCTAGCTCTGTAGCAAAAAGTAGAATAAAGTGGAAATGTGCATCAACACACACAACCTTAAGTGTTGCACGAGCAAATAATTCTGGCAGGGATTCATTTACTGCTAAACTCTGGTCTTCAGTTGAGATGCCAAAGGCTGTCTCCAGACACTGGATTGCGACTAGAAAGCAGATCAAGGAGCAAATTAACACTCAAATTACACAATCACATTGAAAGCACATTCCGGCATGAGTCAGTACCTTCCAAGCTTTCCTGTGCATCTGATGTTAATCCTCCAGAGCTAAGCTGATCATGCAAAAACTGGATAATAGAAAAAGCAAGGCGCTTTGTATCGGTCATTGTGGCTGGAGGTTAAGACCTCTCCAATTAGTTATCTGAAAACCTTAAAGATACAAAGAAAATAATAAGACATATAATCGAATATACGGACATATAAACAAATTTATAACATATGAATGAATTATAAGAATTTAATGATTTGAGAAATCAGATTAAAATGTTACCAATAAGGAAATTAAAATTAAACATTCAAAACATTTTCATAAGAACCTTTTTGAAATGTACCTAAAGTTGTGCAGACATTTGTACACAGACAGAAACAGAAGAGGACAATTGTATTATATCTAAAATAATTTTAGGCTAAGTCTACATAAATGTTTTATTTTTTGTTAGTGAATATTTCCTCATTCTCAACAAGAAATGTATGCAACATTACATTACACAAGACACAGTTTAGGGAACAAGACAAAACCAATTACAGTGAATATTTTTAAAAGTTATAATAAAATAAACTAGATGGAACCTGGATTTCTATTGGACTGGCAATCCTGCAGAATGCACTCAATGGACTTATGAAGGTTTGCGAATTGTTAAATACCAACTTCCAATCAATACGCAATCTGTACATGGCTGTCCTACACTATTGATGCTGCCTGGCTGGCTCAAGGAGGAGGTGTTCCCCACTGAAACCTGGTCCTATAAAAGTTTTTTTCTTGACAGTCGCTTCGGCTGGCTCTTGCTCTTTGAGACTAACTGCTTGCTTTTGCTCTTTTTAACGCTAATGCTGCCTTGTGACAATTGTACATTGTCAAAAGCGCTAGATAAATAAACTACTTGAACTTAATAAGCCTTTATCATCATTCATCAACTCATCAAGAACAAATCTTTAGAGCCATATGGACTATTAATCCACTAGATTGATAAAGCTATTAACTTATTACAAATCCATGATATGGGTGATATCAACAACCTTTTAAAAATCCGACCACAGATGTGTACACTACCCACTAAATCTGATAACTATGTTTTTAGTTGCTAAAGGATGTCCCTGGTTAATTACAAGAATTCCATAGCAGAAAACACTTGTGAGTGACTGGAGAAGGATTTGAATCCAAGTTATTTGTAGTTATCAGAGATCATTATTACAATCGAACTCATGCAGCTGCTGCCTGTGACAGAACATTCTAGAAAACAGAGTGCTTATTGACGTGACGCCACCATGCTCATGTAGAAAGCCACTCTTTATATCCAAAGCAGCCTCGGTTTTCACGTTTTGATGAGTTTGTGTGATGGCAGTGTTTTATTCACAGCTGATGTTCACAGTCACGATGGTTAACGTCATGAAAGTTAAAAACATCACAGGCAGCTAACTACTAAGCTAGCTTTAGCGCGTTGCGTTCAAAACCAAAACACGGACACATTTGGTTCAAATCCGCGTGTAACACGAACAAACTGAGACGTGAAAAACAAACCCCCATCAGGACAATGTAGACTGGCTACAATATTATACAAGTTAAGAAGTAAAACACATTTCTACAAAACTGATACTTACTGATTGACCCTCCGCAGGAATTCCACACCACTGTTTCACCGACAACTCTGCGCATGCGTTTTTAATCCCACGTTACTACGTCTTCTCGCGTGGCTTTGTGACGTAATTATTTAATTATTCATTTATTTAATGTGCCATATTTTTAATTGACTTCACATTAAACGAGGAATCTGTATATGCATAAACTGAAATGTATTTTTAAATATAATGTACTGCTTTCATAACGCATGTGTTATTTATTTACTGTTTTGACATATAGATACTCGGACAGACGGATAAATGAATAGATAAATAGAAAGACTGATCTTTATCCTTAAAGATTAGACTAAAGAGGAGTAACAAAGTATGCACAAAAATATAATTGCCCATTTTACCAAGATAAAAAAAAGTATCTAGAATTTATGAAATTTTAAACTCAGAAATTTGACTTTGTATTTTTTCTTTTTAGTGGCCTTTTATGACTGTAGAACTACAAACTGTATACTGTATGTTTATGATACGTAGTTAGTTCTTTATGGAATTTTACGATTTACCATATATATATACCATATATATATATATATATATATATATATGGTCAGCACGTTCGCCTCTCAGCACTAGGGATTCCCGGCTCGAATCCCCATCTGGGTGGAGTTTCCATGTTCTCCCCGTGTCCGCGTGGGTTTCCTCCGGGTTCTCCGGTTTCCTCCCACAGTCCAAAAACATGGATCAAGTCAATTGAATTCTCCAAATTGCCCCATATAGAGTGTGTGTGTGTGAGTGAGTGAGTGAGTGCCCAGCGATGGATTGGCACCCTGTCCTGGTCTATCTGCCCAGTGCCCGAAACGTTCTCCCCTGGATGGGCATGGGGAACCCCACCGCGACCCCACTAGAGGGTAAAGCGGGAGATAATGAATGAATGAATATATTTGGCATTGGCATTTGGTCATTTAGCAGACGCTTTTATCCAAAGCGACTTACAAAGTGAGAACAGGGTTAAACACAACAACCCCGGAACAATGAGGGTTAAGGGTCTTGCTCAAGGACCCACATTGGTAACTTCAGGGGACCTGGGATTTGAACCGCCAACCTTCAGATTAATAGTCCAACGCCCTGACCACTGAGCTACGACTCCCCCATACATGTGTATATATATATATATATATATATATATATATATATATATATATATATATATATATATATATATATATATATATATATATATATATATATATATATATATATATATACACACCATAACTTTATTCTTATTCTTTATTTACATATAGGTGGATTCTATACAATTTTGTATAATTCGTTCATTCCCCTAGTTCTGTCGTTATAGTTGGTTTTATTAAAACTATCATCTTACATTTCATAACACAATCCTGAATAACAGGATCCGGTCAAATCCCAAACGCCGGTTTCCTGCCTTTACATCCTCACTACACTACACGTTCCAAACCTGCTCATACACCGGGCGCAGAAGTGAAAAGCATAATTGGCACGGGTTTGGACAAATCAGCGAACGATACCGCGCACTCGGCGGGAAATAGGCGGGGTTTCTGACAGTGCTTGTTCACGCTGTGTGCAGTAGCTCAGACTGATTCAGATTAAAAGCTTTCATGACGATGGCTCCTACAGGTACGTTATACAACCAGTGACTCTCAACATGATGGCCACATGAGGTTTAATGATGTATCCGAGTTCCACTGCTGACAATTCAATCTAAGTGGTCAGTCTATCGAAATCTAGCCAGCGGATTGCTAGCAGCAGTAGTTCAAATGTATATGTAGTTGTGAATCGGTATCATCTAACGGGTTGCTCTTTTGATTTGTTGGAAGTGATTGTAGGTTTGAACCACAGCAAGTAACAAATGTCGCATCGTATGTCAGTGTGATGTGTTTAATGCGCTGATGGTTCATTCTCGTGTTGCCTGTCGTTGTTAGCTGGTTAGCTTGATGAATAACATAAACCTCTTCTAAATGTCAGTGTACGGAGTTTACAGCCAGCTACAAACAACAGGGCGTGTTTGCACTCACTGTAAATCAGGTCCACTCTCTTCAATAAAAACTTTTTTTTGTGTTGTTGAAATTGAATATTCATAATAAATGTTACAACACTGTTACTAAGTTCAGGTTATTTATTTATAGAGCGCTTTTTACAACAGTACATTGTCACAAAGCAGCTTTACAGAATGAAAAGCCTTTAAACCCCCAAAGAGCAAGCCGAAGCGACAGTGGCAAGAAAAAACTCCCTTTTTAGTTGTTATTTAAGGAAGAAACCTTGGGAGGACCAAGACTCAGTGGGGGACTCATCCTCCTTGAGCGGCCGGTGTACTAAGTGTATTTCCTTTTCCATCAACTACAATTCTGTGTTATGTTCTGCAGGTGAGGTGGTCTTCAGTAATGGTGCAAATGTCTGTGCAGCTAATCACTTGCGTTGGGACCTTACACCTGATCAAATACATCAACTAACAGATGAGCTCATTGCCAAGACCAAGAAAGTGTATGACACCGTTGGAGCTTTGGATCTAGCCAATGTAACTTATGAGAACACTTTGAAGGCTCTTGCTGATGTGGAGGTTGAATATACAGGTAATGTGTGTGACTTTGTGAGAGAGAGTGACAGATTGAGATTGTTGTCGTTGTCACTAGCTGCTTGTATAATTTTAACTGTCTGCTTACAAACAGTAGTTTTACATGCTGACAAACAGGATCTTTACTTTACGGAAAAGTACAGTGTAAGGTTTATATAGTGCAGGTTTTAAACAATGCAGACATGGGCTGATTTAACAAGAAAGCTGTTCACTATAGTTTACACAATTCAGCACTTTTTACATAAAGACTGACTGACCAGCACATGCACAGTAGTGCTGTATTGTGTGGAGAAAACAGTTCACATGTTCTGTAGGATGTCTGATCACCGTTGCTTTTCAGCTTTATATTTATTTATCAAATAATACATTTACTGTCTGGTTGTAAATTAGTTTTAGCATTAAATTGCAATACAGATATTGTAAAAACGGTAATAGATAAAGCAAGATGAAAGTAACATAAGATTCCAGCAAGTTATTCTTTAAATAAACTTCATTAAAAGTTGGTTTAGTCTAACTACTCTATAAAAAATTGGCAGTAAAATATGTTCCTGGAACAAAATATACCAACAGTTAACCAACAGTTGCCAGTGTAGCCCTGTAATCGGCCTATGCCAACTCAAAATGGTCCACATCTCATTAGATCATCTGTATTTTGTTTTTGTTACAGTCCAGCGGAACATGTTGGATTTCCCTCAGCATGTTTCATCCTGCAAGGATGTGCGCACAGCCAGCACGGAGGCTGACAAAAAGCTCTCAGAGTTCGATGTTGAGATGAGCATGAGGGAGGACGTGTACCACAGGATTGTTGCTCTTCAGGTTAGCATCCTGATCGGACCTTCATCTGTGTACTATGATTGACCAAGTTACAAAATTAGGATGTTAACTACGTTAATTCTTGTGTTCTCAGGAGAAACTGCAAGATGAAAGCATTACTCCTGAGGCAAAAAGATACATGGACCGACTAATCAAATTAGGAAAGAGAAATGGACTTCACCTTCCAAAGGAAACACAAGAGGTCTGACATTAAGAGTCTCTGATTCTGAACTGATTCAGGAGATTGTATTTATATGTATACCACATGTATATCACTTTCTGTATGCTGTTTCATCTTGTTATAGGATATTAAAAAGATCAAAAAGAAGCTGAGCACTCTTTGTATCGATTTCAATAAACATCTGAATGAGGACATTACCTGCCTCTTATTTACCAGGGAGGAACTGGGTAAGTCATTCCTTTCCTAACTTTAATAGAATCATTATAGGTTCATCAGAAACTGTACTCTGTATTCGACTACCGAAGTCATGACTCTAGTTTGTAGCCAACTCAATGTTATTTATGCTCCTTTTCGACACTCTAGGTCTTTAGATTTTTAGTGCCATAGATCCAGAGTGGCAAATACGAGCATAACTAGTATACCAGAACTAAGGCATGACTTCAGTGGTCAATAATGCAACAAACTCCTGTCTAAGTTTTGTTGCAGGTGATTAAAAAAAACTATTCTTGATAACTGATTACAGGTGGTCTTCCTGAGGATTTCCTCAAGTCTTTGGAAAAAGATGAGACTGGAAAGCTTAAAGTGACCCTGAAATACCCCCACTATTTTCCCACCATGAAGAAATGCTATGTCCCTGAGACACGCAAGAAGTTAGAAGAGGCTTTCAATTCACGTTGTAAAGCGGTAAGACCTTATCATTCACCAGAGACAATACCACAATAGCACAAATATATATATATTTTTTTTGTTATTTAACATGGTGGTGCAGTAGTTGAGTGCAATCGCCTCACAGCAGAAAGATTGGGTTTAATTCCCAGTTGAAACTGAGGGCCTTTTTTGTCTGAAGTCATGTTGTTGAATAAATTTCCTTAAGTTTTCTTTTGGAAATACAGGAAAGAACAATGTTTGGTGAATCAAAGCAAAAAGAACAACTAAATTTGAGGATTTCAGTAATGAATAATCTTACAAGTGCTTAATGCAAATGTTGGCTTATGGTGGTTTTTCTATTCTCAGGAGAACTCTCCTATTCTGAAAGAGCTGATTGAATTGCGCGCTCAAAAATGTACCCTGCTGGGCTTCAGCACACATGCTGACTTTGTGCTGGAGATGAACATGTCCAAAGCCTCCAAAACTGTTGCAACATTTCTCGGTAAAGGCTTCTTTCCTTCAGGATCTTTTATATAGTGTGTTTTCTGTATTAACATGGCTGAACCTCCATTGTTAGAGGACCTGGGTCGTAAGCTGAAGCCACTGGGTGAAAAGGAACGGGAAGTCATCCTAAAGTTGAAAGAAAAGGAATGCAAAGAGAGACAGCTGCCATTCAATGGGAAGTTGATTCCTGGGACACACGGTACTACATGACCCAGGTGGAGGAAACTCAGTATGCAGTGGATCAGAACCAGCTGAAAGAATACTTTCCCATGGAAGTGGTAACCCATGGTCTACTGGATATCTATCAGGACCTGCTGAACCTGTCCTTTAAGCAGGTGGAGGGGGCCCCTGTGTGGCATGATGATGTCACTTTATACTGTGTTAAGGATCGCACATCGGGTCAGGTGGTGGGCCAGTTCTACTTGGACCTTTTCCCCAGGTATGAAACTTTAATTAGATGATCGGGAATACCTTAATTTTATATGCGATCATATGTAGAAGGTTGTAGCACAGTATATATCATTTAGAATCCTATAGCATTAATTATGTATATCAATTAATTATATCATTTTGTTTGTGAAAATCAAATTTATACCTTGGTTAAATCAAATGACCAGTTGTTCCTTCTGTCGTGCAGAGAAGGGAAATATGGGCATGCTGCCTGCTTTGGCTTGCAGCCTGGATGTTTGCTGCCGGATGGCACCAGGCAGATGGCTGTGGCAGCCATGGTGGCCAACTTCAGCAAACCAACAGCTGATGCTCCATCACTGTTGCAGCACGATGAGGTGGAGACCTATTTCCACGAGTTTGGCCATGTCATGCATCAGCTCTGTGCTCAGGTCACAAGATTGCTTTCTCTTGAATACCCTCATCTGCCAATTACTTTTTTTTAAAGATGTACGGTTCTATGTACAGGCAGACTTTGCCATGTTCAGTGGAACCCATGTGGAACGGGACTTTGTGGAGGCTCCATCACAGATGCTGGAGAACTGGGTGTGGGAAAAAGAACCTCTGCAGCGCATGTCCAAGCATTATAAAACCAATGAGCCCATTCCAGAGGAACTGCTGGATAAACTCATCAAGTCCCGTTTGGCTAACACTGGTAACCATCTTCATCCTCAAAGATTATGATCTGGTACAAACCTATCAGTGATGGGTCTAGCTCATATATTGGATGGCTTTTTTTTTTTTTTTTTTTTTTAGGTTTGTTCAATCTCAGGCAAATAGTCCTGGCCAAAGTTGACCAAGCACTACACACAAAGACAGGAGTGGATCCAGCAGAGGAGTACACCAAGCTGTGTAATGAGATTTTGGGCGTGCCTGCCATCCCAGGTAAATAATTTTAGTAATATTCATGGCATTGAGTACATTATAATACACTCAGTTATACATATTAAATCATGGACTGGGATGACCGTGTAGAAGCATTTTCTTCTAGCTAACTTCTTTACAAAAACTAGTATATGGTATAAAAATATTTCTTATACCTTCTTTCTAAATATATTTGAATGATGATTTCTTACTTGTAATTGATCGATTTCTTTTCTCAGTAATGTTACCTATCTTTTTTATTATGTCTTTTTTCTTAGTAATTTTAAATTGAACCAGATAACTGGCTTGGGCTGCTTTTTCACCCTCTTTAGGTACAAACATGCCAGCAACCTTTGGTCATTTAGCAGGTGGATATGATGCTCAGTATTATGGTTATTTGTGGAGTGAAGTCTTCTCTAAAGACATGTTCTACGCTCGCTTCAAGCAAGAGGGCGTCATGAATCCTAAGGTGTGTACAATCTGTAATTAGTGTAAAAGAATGCCAAATTATGAAAGTATCAGTGAGAGTAATATTAAATAATAATAAGGTGCTAATTGGTTCTACTTCTCAGGTGGGTCTGGACTATAGGAACTGTATTCTGAAGCCTGGAGGTTCAATGGATGCTACAGAAATGCTAAAGAAGTTCTTGGGCCGGGATCCCAAACAGGATGCTTTCCTCCTAAGCAAAGGACTGTCAGTCGAGTTGGAGCCTGGCACTCCGTGTGCCTGCTGACAAGCTACAATAATATCTCCAACACATCTCCCTGAGGACTGTTATCACATTAACTGAATGCTGCAGACTAAATCAATATACTTAATTATCACTATTTCAACTTCCTACACTGTATTCAGGTTGTTAAATAAGATGTTTATAACCTTGATGCAGTTTTAAATATTAAAATTGTGTCCAATCAGATGCATAGAAAAAAAAAAAATCTTACTGGAGTGTTTTTTTGTGTGTGTGTGTGTGTTGGGAGGGGGGGGTGCTATCTATATCAGGAGCGATTATTACCTATTATTATTTGTATCCTTGTACTGCTCAGGAGAACTGAATCCAATCCTAGTGCTTATATGGATAATGCAAGAAAACACCAAAGATAATCTCCTATTCCTAGATTTACATATGTTGAGACATTCTCACACACACATAACTGATGATTAATATATAAGCTAAAAAGAACTGCGCACAGAGAATCAGCTTGGTGTAAGAGGTAAACACCCCATGAATCACCTTTACCTATAAAATTGCAAAGAACAGCTTCTTGATTAAATGCAAATAAGACGATCACAGTTCTTTGTAATTCTGTTCTCCATCTTTAATGTCATGTGCAATGTGTGTTGTAATCGAGTTACTGATGGGTGAGACAGATTTCAGGCCTGTAAGCAAACCTTCAATTGAACACACTTCTGAAGATTTAGTCACTTGACTAAATCCCCCCAGGTCTGTTTATACCTCTGAGGACTCTAAATAACATAGGGGCAGGTCAGGGGCTGAAACTCTGCTCCCAGCCCCACTTAATTAAAGAAATGTTACAGTGATGCTCAACAAAGCACATAGGTAATTAACAGATTTTGTTAATTTAAATTATAAAATTAAGGACACCTGTGAGGTTCTTTATCATGTAAGGGGATGTAAGCTTGTACTCAGTGGCTTATAAATTAAAATAATTGTACATATTACATTCAGAAATTATTTGACAAGTGTTGGAGGTTACTTTAAATTAGTATTAGTCACCTAACCAGCTCCAGGTCATTAAACGTTAGTGCAGCTGCTATCTCTCCCAGGAGTACCATCAGCAAGGCAGTGAGGGGCTGGTAAACAAAGATTCCTCCTGGCATATCTGATCTCTGTGGATAAAACGATGAGCAAAGTAGCTCACAAACACATCTGAAGAACAGCTCTCAGATCAAAATTTATTTGTAGTGTGGTTTGTACTGCAGGTTGTAACCTCTTTGGATTTAGGGTAAACTGCTGGTGAGGTATAGTTCTAATGATTAAAATAAAAGCAGCACAAAGGCTGAGGGCTCACTAAGTTAAACACAGGAGTGATGGCTGGACTGAAGTTACAGGAGGTTATAGGACTTGAAGCACTGAAAGGATACAAGACGTCCTGCCTGCATCCTCCGTCCAGAGTGGTGCGTTTGTTTATCAGCTCAACACTGTCAGGTAAAATCTAAATCTCTATAAATATAATTACACTACACTACAATTACATATACTGCACTATAATAACATTGTCGGAAGTTCCAGGACATATAGGCAGCTGATGCTGTAGTTTGCATAGGGTTACAAAAATGTAATATTGCTTGACATTTCCTATTAGCTAAATACTGATAATAATGATAAAGCAACATTTCTGATTTGAAATTTTGAAGAAGCATTTTTTCAAACAACATTTAAGGTCATATTAAGAGTTTAATATGATTCTTTACATAAGCATAATGTCTTAATAAAATTTCTACTTTCATTCATTCATTCATTATCTCCCACTTTATCCTCTATTAGGGTCGTTCCCCATGCCCATCCAGGGGAGAACATCTTGGGCGCTGGGCAGATAGACCCAGTACAGGATGCCAATCCATCGCTGGGCACACACTCACTCACACACACACACACACTCTATATGGGGCAATTTGGAGAATTCAATTGACTTGATCCATGTTTTTGGACTGTGGGAGGAAACCGGAGGAAACCCACACAGACACGGGGAGAACATGGAAACTCCACCCAGATGGGGATTCGAACCGGGAATCCCTAGCGCTGAGAGTCGAACGTGCTAACCACTAAGCCACCGTGCCGCAAAATTTCTACTTATATACTAAAAAAGAAAAGTAAAACAAACAAAACCCCCCAAACTCACCCCCCCCCCCAATTTTTGTTCTTTACTATCAAAAATATGAAACCATATTGATACTTTAAATTGAATACTAATAACAACATGTAAAATGCAATGAAAGAGAAGTTAAAGTTATTTCAATAGTTTAAACCAATTATTTATCATGCACATCGGTAAAGTGTTTTGTTTAAAATGTTTTGAATGTGAGCTGTGAGAAATGTAAAGTTAAGAGTTTATTACATTTATAAATACCAGAGTAAATTTGAATGTCTTTATCACTAAGTAGAACAGATCAGAGTTAACATGAACTATCTGTTGTCATTTCCACTTAAAAAAAAAATCTTTCATTTCTTTATAACCACTTTTTGATTTTCTTTTAAAAATTGTTTTAAGATTTGACAAGTGAAAGAAATGCATTTTGGGAGAAAGCTTATCCAGAGCTGCAGAGCTTCTGTCAAAGTCTTGGCCTCGTCCTTGAGGTTTGTGTGTGGCTACTTTGTTACAGAATAAAGAAAAATAGAGAACATTTTGCTTTTTCTATAACCACGGATGTGCAAATGATGTTCAGAAATTGCAGTGACAACAGTTTGCAAATGATTACTGCTTACTGTTTTAATGTAAAATAAAACCCGTTGTTAATTTTAATATAGAATAGAATACATCTTGATGGGCTTTTTAAATGTTCTTAGGTTGTAGATTTTAGATGGGGGCTGCCAAATTGCATCACTGATGATCACATAATAACCGAGTTGAGTTTGCAAGAGATACGGTCATGTCAGAAAATATCAGCCGGCCCAACTTTTCTTGTAAGTGACTGCTTTTTGATCTTCATATAATTAAAAAAAAAAAAAAAAAAAAAAAAAACTTTCTTCATTTTTGTATTTTGTTTATTAAATTTGGTGTTTCCAGGCTTTGGTGGGCAGTCAGTATGGCTACCGTCCCCTCCCTCGATTCATATTACAAAACAAGTTTGAGTTGCTGCTCAGTAATCTTTGCAGGGATGAGGAAAGCTTGGTGCTTATTAATAAATGGTTCATTAAAGATGAAAACTTAGCACCTCCCAAATATGTCCTTCAACCAATCACCACACACTATCCTCATTATAATGATGCAACACCAAAGGATAAGCCGCAAACCAACGATGATATTTTATGCTGGAGTCTGACTGAGGCGCGGTTGTTGCAGCTGTTTCACACATCAGCAATGCAAATGGCAAGAGATGGAGGCAGTTATGAAGAGATGCGCCATTATTTTAAATCATGTGAGAAATTTTTGGTAAATAAATGTTCCGTTGATGTGGCAGTGTAATGAGTTATTTTACTATTTACACAGTGACTGAGTGGGAAATGGAGCAAGGGCTTTTAGGAACTCAAGATCAAACCAAACTTTCAGCTTCTGTCTTCATCAGGGATCTTCCCCATTTTAAAAAGAATGAACCCCATAAACATGCAAAAATGTTCTTTGATGTTACAGTCGATGGGCTATTGGATAGTGATGCCCAGGAGCTCTTAACCAATCTTAAACAACGTATACACAGTGCTCACCTCAACATCCAATGCATAGAACTTTCTAAAGCCGCCCTTGATCTAAATCGAAAAGAGCACAAAGAATATCTGGCAAAGTTCTGTGAGCTGGTTGTGTCACAGCTGAAGAGCATGATTCCCAGGAAAGCTGCAGTGGCAGATGTGAGATGGGTGTGGCTTCAACAAGAGCTTTTCCATCATGCAAAGCTGAGCAATCAGAAGTGTACTGGTTTCGTTGGGCGAGATGGTCTTTTGGCCAAACTCTGCCTCACAATGTGGGAGTCTTCAAATGTCCTGCATTCCCCCTTTGTGCTTTACGGACATTCGGGAATGGGTAAGACTGCTTTGATGTGCAAGCTGGCTCAGGAAATGAGAGCTGTTCTAGATTCTCGAGCAGTGGTTGTGTTGAGACTGTTTGGAACATCTCCGCTCAGTTCAAACGTGGACTCCATGCTCAAGGGAGTTTGTCTTCAGGTTTGTGGGGCCTTGGGACTGGAACCACCTTCTCCACAAACCATAAACACCCATGAGAAGTTGGTGAGGTTCTTCCATTCCTTGCTGCAAATGGTGTCTGATGAAGGCGAAACACTTCTTCTCATTCTGGACTCCCTGGACCAAATATCACAGTCTAATATTTCATTGAACTGGTTACCAAAGATGATTCCACCCAATGTACATCTGGTGGTTTCAGCTCTGCAAGATGGAACTCTTTGGAAGAGCATGAAACTAATGTTTGACAGTGGGTGTTTTTTTGCTGTGGAACCACTAAACTGTAATCAAGGCAAGGCCATCATTGATGCTCATATGAATGAAGCTGGACGAAGTCTGAGCTCACAGCAGCTGGATTTACTTTTGAATAACTTCCAGGTGAGCAAAAACCTGTTGCATCTGAAGCTGGTGCTGGACCTGGCAAAACAATGGTCCTCCTTCACTATGGTGACTGCTGATCTTCTTGGAAGATCAATTTATCAAACCATAACGTTATTTCTTGAGAAACTGGAGGTGAAGCACGGCAGGACACTTGTCTGCCGAGCTCTGGGGTACATCGCCTTATCAAGGTTGGTACTCGATAGGTTCAAAAAAATTTTCTTTTACTTTTTTAATAACTAGTAAACTAGTATAAAATTATTATAAATTTTAATTGGGACCCACTTTAGTTTTCACTTTCATCTTAAGGCTTTTCACAAAATTTTTAAGTTGATCAGCCTGTAGATTTCAGCAGGACATAAAATTTGTTTTAAGTTTATCCTTAACACCTTCATGCTAGAGAACACACGGCAGTTCACAAACCACTAATGGTACTTTACATTACACTTACTGTCTACATATGCATAACTGTTCATACTATGTGTACTACATAAGAATGAAATTTGAAAGCAATTAAAAAAAGTATGAAATGCTTATCTGTTTCCAGATGTGGTTTATCAGAGGCAGAACTACGTGATGTGTTGTCTTTAGATAATGATGTTCTGGCAGAGGTTTACCAAAGTCGGCTTCCCCCAAGCCACACCCTGATTCGCTTCCCGCCTCTTCTTTGGGCACGCCTCAAATGGGACCTTGGGGAACACCTGACTGAAAGATGGGAAAATGGCATTGTTGTAATTGTGCTTTCATTAAGGTAAACAGTACATATAAGCAGCACAATCATTTGTTAAAATTGCAGTTGATTTCCAGGTTTAATAGGCTTCGTTTAAACAGGCAGTTTGCTGATCAGGTGAAGGAGAGGTATATTTCTGCCGAACAACGAGTTCAAATGCACAGTGTTCTTAGCGAGTACTTTTCGGGTCGCTGGAGCCAGGGCCAGCTCAAACCAATATCTCTTCCAGAACTTACAACCCAGCTGAATGCTGACAGAAAGGTATAATCACATTCCAGTCAGTGTACAGTGTGAAATTCAAACACAGTTTCAGTTTCTGTTTTTATTAAGGTACCAGGTCAGCCTCTATGGTTTGCTGAAGGAATTGCGAATCTTAGGATGCTGCATGAATTGCCTTTTCATCTTTTACATTCTGGCAAATGGGAGGACATTCTACAATCACAAATAGGTGAAAACAATTGGAAACTATAATTTTTGAATCTGTCCATATTATAAATGATTTTTCTTTTTGCAGGCAATCTGGACTGGTTATTTTGTAAAACGCTCAGCTGTGGTGTGGATGCTGTGATTGAGGATCTGTCACACTGTGTTGATGTCATGGGTTCTCTGGAGATCCAGCTGATCCGAGATTGCTTTGTACTACTAAAACCAACTATAGAGTTTAATGAGGGACAAATTGGTAAGCACATTATTTGTACATCCCATAAGTATTTAACTTAAGTCCTATAATATCACTAAATCACATTCTAGCAAATACACAACAATAAACATATTACAAATTTAAAATAAAAATCATATTAGCCTATTATAATTAATCTCTTATTTTACCATCATGATGCTTATGTTCCTATCCCATGTTTTAAACACAGTTTTCTGTATTTTGCTTTTAATCAGATTTATTATTGACTGAGTTCAGTTTTCAATGTGAGTAGACAGATAGGAACTCAGTAAACATACATTCCATGTATTTCACTTTTTAAAAAGTTATGAAAATTTCATAAAATAATACAATTCTGTTAACATTAAATAAGTTATGAAGCAATAAAAATAGTTCTTTATCTAAATATCATTTTATTGTGTGTTAAAGACTCATCGCTTTTGTTTACTGAGCTCTGTGCCAGGCTTCAGGCTCTTGCTCCTGTGTATCCTGCTCTGATTGGACGCCTGTGCTCGCAGTGCTTCGATTGGTTTGCTTCATGCCCAGATCCTGTACTTGTGCCCAAGTGCACTTTCATGCAACAACCCGGAGGACCTTTAAAGTCCACATTGAGTGCTTCTGCAAAAGGTAAATTACAGACAGTAGCTGTATATTAGATCTGAATTATCAATGATCCTGGTAAACTCAGCAGTTTCACTGTTTTAACTTGTGTCTTGTTTAGAAGGAGTTACAGCAGTAGATCTTTGTGCTGAGAGAGAATTACTGGTGGTAGGTTCACTGGATGGAGTGATGATTGTTTGGGACTTGCAAAGGCTTGAGGAGCTTTATACATTTGTTGGACACGCAGGTTAATATATATTATAATATATGTTTTTATTTTTTATCAAATCAGACCATCAGTTAAACCCATTTTATTAGTCATGGTTCTATAAAACTGATAATTGATAGGTTTGCTCAGACTTTGTATTAAAACAATGTGTGAGATTGAAGATATATCCATTAGGACAATCCTGAGAGTGACCTTTAACACACAGGTGATGTGTTACTTTGAACAGGAACAGTTCAGTCAGTGAAGATTATTGCTGAAGGCGATTACTGTTTGTCTACTGGACTTGATGGTTCTCTTCGGAAGTGGAGTCTGCTCAGCGGGAAACCAGTCTTCTGCATTCCTGCTGCTGTTTCAGTGCAGCCCTGGCCTGCTGAACAGATCCTCGTTCTTGAGACCTGTTCCATGGTTCTTTCCAACACACACGGACAAGTGCGAAATGTTTTCAATGTCTTCTCAAAAGCACTCTATTAAGTATAGTTATACTCTACTATAGATGCAGGAATGCAAATACTTCAAAGAATATTCCTTCATTCACCAACACCATCATCTATGTATTGTTGTGCAGGTCAAATCGTGGCATTTGGACTCTGGAGATCTTCTTTATGAGGTTGATGTGAAAGGAGAGTGCTCCATCCTGGGTGCTGTGGGTCAGGATATAGCAGTCATGTCCAGTGACGGCCAGCTTTGGCTGCATGACTCCATAACTGGTGTTCAGAAATCACACAGGCAGCTCTCACCAGCACAGGACTTCACTGTATCCAGTGTCCTCACACTCCCAAAACACAAAAATTTTCTTATTGCCTCTCAGGAGCAATCACTGTTACTGGTAAAATCACTTTTTGATAAAACGGCTTAGATTTTTTCCCAGGTCAGCCTCAATGATCAAACACAGAATCTCCTCATACCAGTATATACATATACATATTTGTAGTTTATAAAATTTCACACTGTGGTTCACAGATTTGTATAGCCTGAATGTTATTCTGCAACTTATACACATTTTTTTGAGTGAATTGGGGCTTATGATGACAATATCCAGGACTTCCTGAACCAGGAGATTGTGGGATAAAGTTCAGACTTAAACCTACACTTTGTGTTCTCCAAACACAAAGTTATTGAAAGCCAAAACATCCTTCAAAATAATGATTTTTTTTCATAACAGACAACATTTTGACCAGTGTAAAATTATTGACCATAACCTCTTCACTGCCCTGTTTCTTTAAGGTTTCACCTGTGGGTCCTCTGGCTGATGTTAAGCTTCCAGCTACAGCTTCATTTCTGTGTACTTCTGAGGATGAGACATTACTCTTTGCAGGTAACTTAATTTTAAAGCTTTAATGCAGGTGTTTTGTGGACTATTTTAATCTTTTTTCTTATATTAAGGTTGTAAGACAATACTGGCTGTTCTACATATAAATCAAATCTCTATACAAAACTCTCAAGAGTTTCACCATGAAGCCACAGTTTTATCAGCCGTCTCATTCAGCCAGGGCAACAAGGTCATCACCGGCTGCCAGGACGAGGTCATACGGGTCTGTTCACTTATCCATCAATCATTAATAATTAAAACTGCTTATAAAGACATTAATGATGGTTTGAGATTCAAAATAATGCAGTAAAATACTTATTTGTTTTTAAAGCTTTATTCCCACCTTTAAGCAATTGAAAACTGAGTTTATTCATAAATTTAAATGCGGATGGGTTTCTTATGTTTATTTATTATCACTTAAGGACAGTTAAACAAATGGTTGTAAGGGTTGAGTCCTGAAAAGTAGGTCATGGTTCTTGTGAAGCAGCTCAACAATAAACCCAGACCCTATAACCTTATTGTTAAGTGGCCGTATGATAAAAGTGTCTGCTAAATGACTAAATGTAAATGTAAATGAGGGACTGAGTAAAAAGATTTTACGGTTTCTCTAACGATCAAACACTTCAACATCAAAAACATCAAATTGCATAACGCAGTTTATTTTATTCATTCATTATCTCCCGCTTCATCCTCTATTAGGGTCACAGTGGGGTTCCCCATGCCCATCCAGGGGAGAACGTCTCGGGCGCTGGGCAGATACACCCAGGACAGGGCGCCAATCCATCGCTGGGCACACACTCACTCACACAAACACACTCTATATGGGGCAATTTTTTGAGAATTCAATTGACTTGATCCATGTTTTTTTTGGACTGTGGGAGGAAACCGGAGAACCCGGAGGAAACCCACGCAGACACGGGGAGAACATGGAAACTCCACCCAGATGGGGATTCGAACCAGGAATCCCTAGCGCTGAGAGGCGAACGTGCTAACCACTAAGCCACCGTGCCGCCCTTAACGCAGTTTATAAAAAAAAAAAAAAACAAGAAAAATAATGTATTGTGCATCACAAATTGATACGAATGTTAAGATTTGTTGTCATTGTTGTAAATAATGTCACAGAAAGACAAATATTTCAGCCAATCAGATTTAAGCTCCGAAAGTACCCGTTGTTTAAAGAGGGTTGCGCACAGAAAGCAATTACACTGCCTGCTTAAATGCTACAGTAATTTAATAGTATACACAACGGTTTTCTAATTGTAAATGTGCAGCTCATTTCTAAATTCTAAACACAAACACACACACACACACACACACACACACACACACTTAGCCAGATAAAAAAAAGAAAGGGAGTGACGTCACACTTACCTATTTTAGGAGTAAGGCTGGGTCCAGAAAAAACGTTCTATAATACTTTTGTGACCTCCGCCTGAGACACACCGCAGGGTCATTACAGAGGTGCTGTTTACCAAAACTCACATAAAGACGCCGACCTGCGACCTGAATCCGAATAGCACTCGTTACACCTGAGCCGCAACGCGCGTGATTAATGCTTGAACTACGGGACGCTGCTGCCACCTAGCGTTTACACGATCCCATTACACTTATAGTTTATCGTCTTCGACCCCATCCATCCATCCATCCATCCATCCATTATCTTTGCTTTATCCTCTATTAGGGTCGCGGGGTGGGGGGGGGGTTCCCCATGCCCATCCAGGGGAGATAGTCTCGGGCGCTGGGCAGCGATCTATCTCTGGGCACACACTTACTCACACAGACACACTCAAAATGGGGCAATTTGGAGAATTCAATTGACCTTGATCCATGTTTTTGGACTGTGGGAGGAAACCGGAGAACCTGGAGGAAACCCACGTGGACACGGGGAGAACATGGAAACAACAACCCAATTGGGATTCGAACCGGGAATCCCTAGCGCTGAGAGGAGAACATTCATTCATTCATTCATTCATTACCTCCCGCTTTATCCTCTATTAGGGTCGCGGTGGGGTTCCCCATGCCCATCCAGGGGAGAACGTCTCGGGCGCTGGGCAGATACACCCAGGACAGGGCGCCAATCCATCGCTGGGCACACACTCACTCACACAGACACACTCTATATGGGGCAATTTGGAGAATTCGATTGACCTTGATCCATGTTTGTGGACTGTGGGAGGAAACTGGAGAACCCGGAGGAAACCCACGTGGACACGGGGAGAACATGGAAACTCCACCCCAATTGGGATTTGAACCGGGAATCCCTAGCGCTGAGAGGAGAACATGCTAACCACTATTGTCTTCGACCATTAAGAATAATAATTATTCTTAACAGCTTGCAGAAGAAGCTTTGAAAAGTAATAACCTGTAAATATTCATTTTGGGCAATTTGGAGTATTCAATTGACTTGATCCACGTTTTTGGACTGTGGGAGGAAACCGGAGAACCCGGAGGAAACCCACGCAGACACGGGGAGAACATGGAAACTCCACCCAGATGAGGATTCGAATCCCTAGCGCTGAGAGGCGAACGTGCTAACCACTAAGCCACCGTGCCGCCCACCTGTAAATAGAATACATAATAATGCACAGATGATGTTTGTGATCTTGTAAATGACTAATAATAAACTTGGTGTGCTGTACTGGTGATCTTACTTTTTTGGTTAATCTGCTTGTTTCATTAAGGTTTGGATGTTAATCACAGGACAGCTGCTGGACTCGTTCAGTGGTATGGGGTCTCCTGTCACTTTTGTGTCTGTGTACAACAACACTGTCATCTCAGCCTCAACCAGATCTGCTCGCCTCAAACTATGGCAGCTAAACTATGATCTCAAACACAAACCACAGTACTGTATTCCAGCTAACTGCCCGAAAGTGGCCGTGTCTAAAGATGGGAATACTGTTTATTTCATTCAAGAAGACTGTACAAAGGTTTACACATGGAGCTGTTCTGAAGGTGAACCAGTTTAAAAATATTAGTGAATCTGCACTAAATTTGAATCTGTGCTTTCAAATTTCTGTTATTCTGTCAAATGTCAGACATTCTATTAGACATTTTATCGTGCACCATTCAAATGTTTAGTAGTTACAGTGTTTTATCAAAGCAAAGCCAATTTATGTGCACTATGAGGCACATATTAGAACCACTATAATAAGACATTATATTAGTGACACTATTATAAGATAGATCACGAGGGTTTATAAATTAGAAGTTGCTTCTGTACAAGGAAGATGAAAGCTCACATCTATCCATTCATTATTTTCTGCTTAATCCTTTGCTAGGGTCACCAGGGGTTCCCCATGCCCATCCAGGGGAGGCCATTTTGGGACTGGGCAGATAAACCCAGGACGGGGTGCCAATCAATCACTGGGCACACACACACACACACACACACACACACACTAGATAGAGACAATATAAAGTAACTGATTTCCCTTGAATCCATATTTTTGAACTGTGGTGGAAATATTTTGAACCCATGTGGACACAGAGGAAAATTAAAAATTGGCACTTAGGATGTTTTAATATTCCACATACAGTTACATTAAATTAATGGAAGTCAGCATAACTTCAGAATTTCTTACTGTTTGAAGTTCATACGGTTCTTTTTTTTAAGGGATGTCGTCCGATACAATGGATGTCTGTTCTGAGGTGTGCTGTATGGAACTCGCTCAGCAGAAACGATTGCTTTTCTGTGGCCTTCGCACAGGAACTGTGCTTATCTACCCTCTAGAATTAGTTCAGGAGACCTTATGCCTGCCTCCACCAGAGAACCTGCCTGCTGTTCGCAGCATGGCCATCAGTCCCAGGGAAGATCGGATCGCTGTGGCCTACGAAGACACAGTGAGCTTGTTCGAGATCACTTCAAGAGACAGTTTCCCATGTGTGGACGGTCCCTTCCATAGCTACTCGCTGTCCCTCCTTCACTCACCTGTGTCAGCCATGGCCTTACTGCCCGACTGCAGGCTGTTCTATGGCACGGTTGGTGGCGAAGTGGCAATCTATGATTTTAAAAGTGCCACAGCAGCAGAACTGGATCATCATGGCTCGGCCATCACCTGCATCACTCTCAGCAACTGGGATAAACACGCACTGGTCGGATCTGAAAACTGTGTTCAGAAGCTTTGGAGTTTCACACCCGTGACACTGAACCACACCATGGAATACAAGGTCATACTTTCACCATGGTGTTCGTATTATATTATTATTATTATTATACATAGCTGTATTATACGACACTGCCGATTGTTACTAATTAAAAGACAGCATTTTTGACATATGGGAGTATAGGAGGATTATAGTATAGTAATAGTATAGTATAGTAGTATAATAGTATAGTATAGTATAGTAATATATATAGTAGAGGAGTATTATTTCTTGGACAATTGCTTTGAAACTTAGTCATAAAGGACAAAAATAAATGAAATGAGATAATTATGTTGCAAACCTCACACAACCATACACACAAATAACATTTTTATATCTATAGTATCTTTTAAAAACCCTTATTCTGAGAGTTCTGTAGCAGTAGAGCTATTAGAGGCTGTTTGTAAATACTTCTGGTAAATTGTATCTGAACCAGTGGCTACATTTCTCAAAACATTACAGTTATTGTAGTGGATGATCTTATGGGGAACTCATTCCTCAAATGGGATAATATCCAAGTAGAAACAAGCAAATATATTTTCATAAAATCTAAAATATGTCTTTGTGTTTATTACACAGGGATTCTACTTTGAGGGGGTTCTTTGTGCAGCCTTCTCTGTAAATGATAAGTATATCTTTACTGGTTCTCGAGACAAGACAATCAAAGTCTGGGATGTTTCTACAGGTCAGTACTGTAAATTTCCACACTCATCATCACTGTGAATTGTAATACAGAATAGGTAAATTAATAGAAATGTGTTAAATGTAAAGTTCTACTCATGAAAAATTATATGTAGTTTTGTTCAGTAGGGCAGTTAGTGAGGGTTTTGCAGGTCGGAGGGACTTTACTCATTAACTTGACAAAAAAGCTTAGTGTACAAAATGAAAAAAATTATAATTGGTTTAAATGATTTCTAACATATCACTAATTTTCTTTCACAGGATCACTACTTCATATACAATACGTCTATGCTGCGGTCCTCAAAATCACCCCCTTTAAGGATGGCTTTGTGGCTGTCTCCCAGCTAGGGTCCTTTATTAAAGAGAGCTTTTACTGTCCGAACACAATACGACCAGGATACAACCCTCTTCGAAACTTCAGTGCTCACTACCGAGTTACATCACGGGAGAAAAGTCTGGACCCTCCACATTCTGTCCTTAGGGGAATCAACGATTATAATCCAGCCCAGTTTAACTTTATCGACATCATGAAGTCTAAACAGTCCAATTCATGCGTGCTCCTGTAAGATACCACCATGCGCTAAAAACAGAATTCTTGTAGACTGTAAGTTTTAGTTGTAATTATAATATAATATTATTTATTTTCATCTCAATTTCACATTACAAAAAAATATAATTTTCCTGTTATTTTAAATTAAAATTCACATTGTTTGATTTTTTATAAAATCACAGCTTTATATTATTTAAATGACCCAAACATTACACAAAAATGATCCACAGAGTACAGTTTTAAGAATGGAGAAAAATACATTTCTCTACATAGAATATCACAAGAGCGATGTGTTTTTATAACAGTGGTAGTAAAATGAGAGCATAAATTACAGTCCAATTTATAAAAACAATGTGGGATGGTGTTTGTAATTACCTTTCTGTCCATCTAAAGATTTTTTTGATAAGATTCTGGTACTCACTACTGAAAACACCTCTTGAAAACAACTCTTGTCCTGCTGCTCGTTTTGTCTCTTGGTTGAACTTTGCGTATTTGATCAAGCTGAACACACGCCAATGAAATCATTAAAATCTGAAAGAAAACAGAACTGCAAATCAACACTAAACACCCAAATTCAACGCAGGAGCAAAATGACTGGCATTTGATATTATTGTTATTTCTAGTTAACAGTAACAGAAACTGAATTATTTAATATGGGTCAAAGAATGAAATGCTGTGAAACAGTGCTGTATGTGTGTATGTAGAAAATGTAAATGTAATATGGAAAATATGTCTGTATGCAGGATTAGTGTTCTATTTTAACATTTTAACTGTAATGCATTATGTAATTAGTTGTCAAATCTATTCTTAAAAATGACTTGGTGAAAATAAATTACTCGTTTAAAAAAAGACCTGGGCTTTAGTGAACAATAAAGACTTACAAAGTTAATTTTGTGTTTTTATTATTAATAAAATGTTTTTTTTAATCTTTACTGTGAGATCAGTTTTCATTCTGCTGCTGTTTACTGCACTGAAATGTGTGCAGGCCTCTACAGGTTTTACCACTAACTGAATCTCTTATTCATCAAATCAAAATTGTGCAGTGGTGCTTCATCAGAATTCCTGAGATATGAAAAATGCTCCAGAACAAAATAGGGATGTAGATTTAATGGAGGAAGCTTTTACTGCACGTTGCTAACAAATACATTTGGGCAAGAAATGATACAGACTAAATTTATAGTTTGTTATATCCATCAAAAACTTAACTGTTAGAAAACCCAGTACTAATATTTATCTAACCAGTTGTGTAAATGAATCAGTTTTCAATAAGGTTGCAAAGTGGTATATAATTATCGATCATTTAAAAAATATATTATTATTATTATTATAATCAATGTCAGTTGTTTTTGACACAACAGTTTGTTGGATGTCGTGCCCTGGATCACTGTGGAAAACTTTTTCCCCAGACATAAAGACGGTTGGGTCTCACCTCCAGACCAAGTAAGCCGATGCTGATGCCTCCATGAGCCGAAGGTTCTGTTTCCCCCATACAACGATTTTGTTCAAACAGCCAACAACATAAATGCGGCTACTGAGCGATGGTTCATTCTTCTGAGTTCTGTAGCCACACATGGAATTAAAAACAGTCTGAAATAAAAAAACAAAAGAGCATTACTTTATATCTGATCATACCAGAAGTTTACACTGCTGATGAGTTAATCTTCTAAATTCATTTAACCTTTATTTTAAGTCTCACCTCATTTGGATGTCGCACACAGCAGGAAAATGGGACGCCACAAGCCTCTAAACTGGGATTATTATTTGAGCAGTTGAAATATGGGTTCTGAGACCAGTCCTTAAAATCATCTACCCCACAACAGCAGAACTGCAGTGTTACAACAAAAAGATTTACCACTAGCATCACCATCACCACAAGATTTAAATAAATATACAGGACGGAGTAATTGTACTTCATGAAACTTCATTATTTCAGATGAAACAATATGTTCTCACCTTTTTCTGTACAAAGTCAATAACATTTTCTAAATCCATGTCCTCTCGATAAAGCACAATAGCTTTTTTCATTAGTGATTCTGCTCTCTCTAAAACCTAGTGGAGTATTAGAATCAATTATTTAGCTGAATATTAATACTTGATATAGATCAATAAAACAGATGGTTGATTTTGTACCATGTCTGAGAAGATAAATCCCAGTGAAGCAGCGGCAATTTGTAGCAACAGGATGACCAGTAAAATTCCTAAAAACTGGAAACAAATAAAAATGTAATTAATTGTTTGATAGGTTTTATGATAATGTAGATCAAATTTAAATTAGCCAGATTAACCTTAAACTAGCCTTAAACTTCAAAATATTTTGTACCGTTGCAGTTTTTGTTCATGTATTATTATTATTATTATTATTATTATTATTATTATTTTCATCTCATCTAATATCATTATCTTCCAATTCATTATAGGGGGGGGGGTTGGGTTGGGCACGGGACAGATACACCCAGGACAGGGCGTTAATCCACCCCTGAGCGCACACACTCACACACACACACACACACACACACACACTCTAAATAGGGCAATTTAGGAGCAGCCAATTCACCTTGAATCCATGATTCTGGACAGTGGGAGGAAACCAGAGAACCCGGAGAGAACCCACACTGAAATGGGGAGAACGTGTAAATTCCACCCAGATCGGGATTCAAACCTGGACCTCCAGTGCTGAAAGGTGGACATGCCACAGTTACATAAATGTTCTCTAATCATCAAGACCACCCCCCTCCAGAGGTACTATGTACTATTTAAGTGCTGAATCAACCTGCAGTGATAGCGACATATTCATACTGTATATAGAACATAGGACTAAAATCTATAGCTGAAAAATAACTGAGATAATAAGCTGTACGTCATTCTATTGCTGTCTTAATGTATATTTAAAGTTAATTCATGTTCGATACTTATGTCATGTATTGCTTTTGTACCATTTTCAGCAAAATTGGAGAATCCCGCAAAGCTCCGAAACATCCAAGAAATGTTAGCAGGAACATAAGGGATCCCACTGTGAGCAACAAGAGTGCAGGATCTGTTGCTAAAGTATCGACCACATCTGTTAATCACAAGCAAATCAGTGTTAAGTTCATCTGTAACATGCTCAAACACTATGCAGGAGCAGATCACAGAAAGCATGATGGATGATGTTTACCACTCTCTTTCGCCAGTTTAGCGTAGATGCCCACAGCAATCAGAACCCCACTGGCCACCTTTATAAAAAAAATTATAAAAACACTTTAATCCTAGAGTCAAGCCTCTCAGTCAGAATGCAGAAACTTATCAGTATCATGATGTTAAGTTCTATATAATTTCTACTTTTCCAGAGATGTGATGTGACTCACCCACAATATGTAGCAGCAAACAAACAGAGTGTATTTAATTCCGTTGTAGGCACACATTACTGATCTTCCACTAAGAGAAACAAAAATGAAAATGAAGAATCAAACACACAACCTGACAGTTACTTGAGCTGCCTGTTTTTTACTCTACAAACGTGTAGCAGCTTGTTCACAAAGAATTCCAACACTCAGTTTCAGTTGTAATATGATGAATCTTAAAAAAAAAACTCAGAGGGGAAGGGGAATTTAAAGGTGAATTGACTGTGAGAGCAAACTGTAGAACCCGAAGCAAACCCACGAGGACATGGGGGGTTTATATTATATAACATGTAAACTGCAGCTGAAACCTGGACCCCAGCGCTGAGAGGCGGACGTGCTAACCACCGTGTCATCGTGATAAGCCAGTTTGTGTTCATTCAAATGAGTTTTCCGTATTATTAAGCTCTCTGGTCAAACTTGTAAATAAATAAATAAATCCGAATCGTTCAAAGGCAAAGCAAAAGCGATTTTAGAAAACAACGTTATACTATATTTACATTTTATATTTTATATTTATAGTTATAACTGTGTCGCACCAATCTGGGTTTACAGACAAGTATCTATATGCTCTCTTTCGCCCCCTTGTGGACAAAGATTCTGAGAACTCTTGAATGAAACATCCATTCTGAATAAAAACATAATTATATCTAAATGTGTAAAATCTATTATACATTTATTTGTTAATTTAGCTAATTAAAACTATAGATTACCTAATAAAACTACCGTGCTTAATGAGGCACTGGATTGCGCTGCAAACCTCAGTGTTACACAAATAATAAAAGATCTGAATCCTTCCTGAAATGTAATTTTATTTGAAGCATAAAGACACATGTCTTGATATAATTTTAAATTGGTTTTGTACAAAGTCTTTTGAAAATATGTACAATACAATACTTATAAATAGTTATTTTTATATTAGTAGTAATAGTGATAGGTTGCATCACGAAACTATTTAAATCTTGATGCGGAATTTTGGTAGTGACTCTGGCAACCCGCGTCAGGTTAAGCGGATTGACCGCGCGATGCAGGCGGATTCAGATCCTCATGCTCTGCATTAAAAACTTCATGAAAGTAATTTAACTAAAAGCTCTTCAGGATCTACCTTCAGGATGTTCTCTATATTCACCAAGATAAGAGACAGAATAGATGCGTTCCTAAACGAGAAGAACTTTGTCACCGATTGTTTAAATAAAATTGAAGAGAAAACGGGGATTAAGAAGAATTATCTTGTAATAGGTGAGTTTTAATGTTTTTGAGAGTTGTAAATAGAACCTCTAAAATGTTCAGGACAGTCGTTAATCCTGACAAACCAATTTTATAGAACTATGGCGCTATGAAAACATCTTAAATAAGGACTCTTAAAATGAATAAGAACCGGCAACCTTTTTAAACATTATTGCTGCAGCAGCGACCTCTGCTGTTCTATTATAGTATTGTATTAATAATAATGCCACCATCCTCAGATATTGATGGTTTTAATTTGTCATGTCCACAGGTGCAGCTTCTGCAGCTGGATTATATTTACTGTTTGGATATGGAGCCTCTTTGCTCTGCAACCTGATTGGCTTTGTTTATCCAGCATACTATTCGTAAGTAATAGAATAAGAACAATTCACCTGTAGAAGTCTTTTTTTTTTTTTAAAAAAAGGAATTTATGTTTAAATTTTAAATCAAGCCTAAACAAAAAAAACAAAAACAAAGCCTTAACATGCGATAATTACAGACGTGTACCAATCACACCACTATCAGTAAGTAAACATCAGTAATTTGTATCAACAGCTAATCTAGAGGAGTCTTTAGGATCTCAAACTCAAAGTTATTATTGGATATAAGTTTAAAGATTTGTGGTTCAAACCCTGAGTCCATCGAAAGTTAGCAGTGGGGCCTTTGAGCATAGCTTTCAGCCCTCATTGCTGAACAATGCTTCCCTGACCTCAACCATCGGGTTGGGATATTTGAACTTTGCTTTGGATAAAAATAATCTGCAGAATGACTGAATGTTATTTTGGTATGAGTCTGTAAAAACTTTTTTCTAAAGTATTTGTGGTCAAACAGGCTGAGGGCTTAGATTGTAGCCTCATCTCATTGTTTGTTGGGATTGAGATCAGGAATCTGTGCAAGCCAGCCAAGTTCTGCCTTAAAATACTCAACCAACCTTGTCTTTATTTACTTTGATTTGTGTACACTGAGGTACAGTCATGCTGGAACAGAACAGGGTTTTCTCCCAACATCTGTCTAATTGCATGGCTAGTGATAGACTTTATAAAGCTGTGACGATGGTGAACTCTGCTGACTAAATGAAACACCTGCGGTGTGACCCACTACATTTGTCTGTTATAGTCAAATGTATAACAGACAATCCAGCAACATGAAGAGGCAGGGCATTATTCTGGATTCGTGTTCAATTGTCTACACTTGAGCAACTTTTATTAACTGTTCGTTACTGACATCCCTAAAAAACAAACAACGATTTGATAATTGGTTTAATTTATAATCAGTTGATCCCCATACTGTATATGACTTTTCTGTGTTGAATACTCAATTTTATTAAAATTAAACAACCAAACTGAAGTCATTCACTATCTGCTTTATTTTGTCTTAATCTGTTTCTAGTATAAAAGCAATCGAGAGTCCAAACAAAGATGACGACACACAGTGGCTTACGTATTGGGTGGTGTACAGCTTCTTTGGTGTGGGTGAATTCTTCTCAGACATCTTTTTATCCTGGTTCCCTTTTTACTATGCGTGCAAGGTAGATCTACTTTATGTAACCATGAAGTTTTTTTCATTCAATCAAAATGTATTTTCTAATTAAGCTTTTTGGATGTGAAACTAAGGTGTATTGCTTTGTGTCTATTCTACTGACCCCCTACTCCTGGATGTCCCCTGGCTTGTAGTGCCTGTTCTTATTGTGGTGCATGGCTCCAATATCTTGGAACGGGTCTCGGGTGCTGTATAGGCGGGTGGTTCGCCCTTTATTTCTGAAGCATGAAACTTCTGTAGACAACATGGTTTGTGATTTAAGTGGCAAGGCCATGACAGCTGCAGAAACGGCCACCAGAGAGGGTATGATCTTATTTTTAATCATTAAAAAATGTTTTTGTAATGTTCACAATCAATTTTAGGAATACTGGTCCTTAATCAGGTTGTTATTCCTTTGTCGACCTCATTGCCAACTCAGGCAACATTCACATAAAGAATTCAATCACCTGCTGTAGCAACTGAGCTGCTTTTTTAACATCTGTAAAATCTGAGACAGTAGCTCATCTGTTGCTGTATAGTTTAACATCCAATCCTTCAAAAAGTGTCTTCAGTATTCTGCATGCAAAATAATGGCAGCTAGACATTTTGTTTGGTAAAATTATTTAGTCTAGCAAATGTGTTGAAAAGTCCAGCAGCACTGCTGATCTACATACACCAGTGTACTACATTGCTGAAAAACATCCACCATCCAACTAGTTCTTGCTCTGTGGTGGTCCTGATTACTAGATCCTTACTGCTATTGTTGGGTTTTGATTTTTTTACCTCTGTCAGTTCTTCAGACTCTGGTGAGAAACAGGACAATTCATACCGAACCAGGAGTCCGAGAGCTTCCCAGCACACATCTGGTATGTAACAGCTTTATTCTTACAACCTGGTTCTTTACTCTGTAACAATTTAATTTTATTAAAACAGTTTATTTATATCAGGAATATCATGGAGACTTTTATTTTTATCTCTTACCCATTTATTTTTAACTAACAAACTCATCATCAGAATGAACCCAGTGTGGACTGAACTGTAGGTATCTGTTTACTCAAACTCAGATATTTTTATCTGTGCTAAAAACATGTTGTCTAATACTTTTGTTTTTAATGATTTTCTTTTCAGCCATTTGAACTGTTTTAATCTCTCAGCACGAGGCAACGTGACCTTAAAAGGACCTAATGGAAAAACAGAAAACAAGACTGTTTCATCTTGAGTTTGCGCAAGTATTCTTAGCCTGACATATTTACATTAGCTGCGAAATAGTTAACATTATTTGAAAATATTGTAGCTGTTACTTAATTATTTAACTGTCAAGATTTGTTTTTTATTTCCACAAAATGCAGTAGCGAGGTTTATAAGAGGAATAAGTAGAATTTGCTTGTTTGTCCCTGTTTCTATTAAATAAAAATGAATTAATTTGTGTAATAGAATGAATTCTCAGTTTGTTGTAATTCTAAAAAAGTATTTTATTATTGTTTGCATATTTATTCTTTATTTATTGTTTATATGTTTATATGGTGATTTGTATATTTTGGAATTTCCTTTTTAGTGTAGTCACTTTTTTGTTTTATGACACTGCTGCATTAAATAAATGCCTAATATTATTCTCATTAGAAAAACTACAACAGTTACTGTGCACTGACTGTAGTAATAACTGATGTCTGGATTTTATTTAAATATTTTATATAGATGAATTAATTTCACCGAATAAACTTAAGCTATGTTTGGAATGCTTCACTTGTTTTCTTTTTTCACTCCTCACTACAAAACTTTTACTACATGGAGAACTGATTAGTGAACAAGCTTCCAACAGGAATTAAACACTACATTGAACACATTAAATCACAAAACGATAATTTATGTAAATGTTTTCTTTTAACCATTTTTTATCAAGTTGTGTCTCATGCCACATTGCATCATACTTTGTAATGTTTATATGAAATTAAGGTGCATTGTGGGACTCACTTCTACTGTAAAGTGTGCTCTTTTCACTTTGACATTGTCCCTCTCGCAGTTTCATTTCACGAAGCATATGCTGTCCTCTTAATTCCACCTACAGGCAAGTGACCTTTTGCTGCCGGTTCAAGTTTCTTGGTCTGGCAGGTGTCTTTCTACTCATGGTTCAAGCCCCTCCCACTGGCAGGTGACCTTTCACTGCTGGTTCAATTTTCTTGATTGAGCAGGTGTCTTTCCAAAGGTGGTTCAAGCTCCTCCTACTGGCAGGTCTTTTTTTTTTTTTTTTTTTAACTTGTGGCTGAATTCCCTTCTACTTCCATGTTGTTGTCAAATGCCCGGTTTTTAACAGCACTCTATGGGTTAAAGTCCAGGTAATTTTGTTATTGAATTGAGAGTTTAATGATGGAACTGGCCATTTTTCTCAAACAGGAATACATTTAAACTAAAGTCATAAAGGTGGAGTCAGATACATGCTTACGCATGTAACAGGTCTCCAATTCACATTCCAGCATGTCTGCATCACAGGAACCCACACAAGCATGAGGCAAACCACACAGAAGGGACTTTTGTCTACTTGCAGAGAATAAACCCCTTACTGTGAACCAAGAGCACCAAGCACAGTTCCACTGTACCGTCCGATTACTTTACAAGTTAACTTATTTTAAAAGCCATCTTACTTGATTATAAAAGTTATTTCCGGATCTATTATCACGTCACTGGAACTGTTTTTAGAATTCCTTCAAGCATTAAAGTAGTCTGTAGTCATGTAGTGTTGCTGGCCATACCTCACCGAAATAAATTCTGCTTACTGAAGCAGTCAAACTTCAGAAGAAATAAGTTTCAGACAGAAACGGAGTAAACAAATGTTTAATGAAAAATGTAGGAAAGTACACTCTCCATACTGAGGAATGTTTAACATTGTGATTGGAAATACTTCAATACTACTGTTTTATAATTAGTCCAAGTATTTTGCATGCTCATGATCTATAACTGTAATCAAAATATACATTCGCTTTTACATATAAAACATTGTTTTAGATTGTTGTGGTATAAAAATAGTATTTACACCTCATCTTTCTATTTTAGGGAAATGTAAGAAATTATTGCAGGATTGTGGTTGCAGATCAGTAAAACCCACAGCCATGAGACTTCGTGATGGTCTTTTACAGCACAGCACAAAACTTGTACTGAGGGAGGTTTTGATTAAAAGTGCAGAGAACTTCTCTCTGAAACAAGCCAGCCAATTCCTTTAGGAATTTCATGACATTGGTCCCGCATACGGACAAAAGTCAGTCGGCATCAAGTTCGAGGCCTCGGAGTCTAAATAATACAAGTAAATTTATACAGGTAACAAAATCTAAATATCTGATTCACCTCAAAAGACATCGAATTCGAAAATAGTGATGAATAGTGGATAAAATACACAGCTAGATTATAAATCTCTAGAAAAATGATTTAAAATAAACAAAAACAAAACTGATCTGGTCTCTCTTACTTTCCCAAAAACCAACATTAATACCTCTATACTACTACCTGGCCAAATCTAAGAGGAGTACAAATCAGCTCCTCGCAAAAGTATAACGAATAAAAGCTTTGGTTTTGAGCTGTAGTGTCGATACAAAAAAAAGGTTCAATACATCAAAAATATCGGGTTTAACATCAGATAGCTATAAACAGATCTCATACATGAAGGCAATACTTAAAGTCTATAAAGATTACATAGGCACAGCAGAAAGAAAGACACTGACCAGGTGCCAACATGCAATGGCGCACGGTATCAAAACATATTTTGATTTGTACACAAATTATTGCATTAAATTAAAATAAAAAAGGAATGTAAACAGTCTAAACCTATAGGTACAGTATATGTGATAAGACTCAACCTCATCAGGAATGTGGAAAGCAAAAAGAACTGGCCTGAACCTTCAGGTAAGTCACCACCATCATCAAAAGCCCCCTTACAGTTTCAACAAGACAAAGTCCTCAGACTGTAAATGTGTTTTAGAAACACCAGCGTGACACTGTACCCCACACATCACTAGAGGATCTCAGTGAGCTGCACAGTCTGATAAGGTAAGGCACAGAAAGTACTTCTGGAAAAGCAGTGCGGTAACGGTCAAGGCTAAAGGTCCATTAATGGAAACAAAAAAAAGTGTTGTAACACAAGTCAAAATGCTGGAATGATAAAGACTGTAAAGACGTAAAAAATGTATACATGAACCACTAAATATTTTTGAAATACGATAGTGGAATGGTGGAAGTGATGTGGCCAAGGCCTCAGAAATCCTCTCTAGCTCTTCACTGTTTACATTATGCAGCTGGCTATTCCAAGCGTAATCAGACTTCTTCTTTAGATAGTGGATTTGGAGAAGGACACTCTGAGGTGGTGGTTCTCACCAAGGTCATGGTTGTGGAACTCAATGAGGGACTCAATGGCTTCCTCCACAGAGCCCATTTGAATCAGAGCCATCTTGCGATCTTTCCTGAAAATACAAAGTGTGTAAAATGAGTTAAGACAACAAACCACAAACAAATACTTATCTGAGAATTAGGGGTGTTGACAGCAGCATGCGGTAAAAAGTAAACAAATCTGTGACCGTTCGTTTAATTGAGAGGCTGATCTAGACGTTTTAGAGAAATAAGACTAACAGGAAATACATTCTGCACCCTCTAGTTGATACATCGTGAAGGCCGCCGAACATACTTAAGGCCTAATAACAACCCTTAATTAAATTAGTGATTCATATCCATCTTGGAGAGTACAGATCAAAAAACAGTCATCCAGACATTTCCACTACAATCTACATAAAGATTGGTATAAAGTCAAATATAGAGCATCAGCAACTCACTGAAAGAACTTGAAATTTTTCACAATGCCCCCAGAGCTGGTGAAGAGCAATCTGAGGTCATCTTCAACCACTGAGGGTCTGGAAGGAAAGTAAAAGGTTTAAAATTAAGAATGTGATTAAATGTTTTGTTTGCCCAAAATGAAAAGGTAGAAGAAGAAAAGCTACTCACGGAATGTTGGAGAGGTGAAGTGTTGAGGAGGGAGGAAAGATGTTGGAGTAGTTTTTGGAGCCAGGCTTCTTAAAGCGGTGTAAAGGAGAGTTACTGTAATCTTTTGTAAGGCCCTGGTCCTCGTGACCCTCACGTGGCAGCTGAACTGTGGTGTGTTTTGATAGTGTGACACGCAGTGGTCTCCCAAACAACTTCTGTCCATTCAAATGGCTCATGGCTGAGCATTAACACACAGGAGGAAAATAAAATGTATGTTTACATCGCATGATATATTTTATTAAAATATCACAAGTGCAGGAGATTTTATTTACCTAACTGAGCCTGAGTGCCATCGGACATTTGGATGAGGGCATTCTCTTTTTTGTTGAACATAATTTTCACCCTTATCACATCACCATAGACACCTGGAGGAGAGAAAAGAAAAATTCAGTAAAGCAGATTTTAGAGGACTTATGAGAGCAACTTGAACCTAACAAATAGCTTACAGTTACAATCAAAGACTCCAGAGAACAGTGTTATCTTTAATGTGAAGCACAATGCTCAACAACAAATAGAACTTTTCCCAGTGAACTTATAATGGATTCCGAATGATTGAGTGTGAAACACTTGTCGGGGTGAATTTGTAATGCAAGAAGTAAGATATAATGGAGAGTAATGGACATCCGTTTCATGTGAATTAAGGAAGTGGCCAATAAAAGGGTAAAAAGTTCAACAACCTGCGAATCTCAGCACAGACCTGAACAAATTTTCTTAATAACTATAACTAAATACATTGCAAATGACTGTTTTTGCGGTTACGGTCTTACCTTTCTCTTCATTCTGTCTGGGGTGCAGCAGCCTACTCACTCAGTGCATGTCCTTCGATTAAGGAACTTATCCTCTATAAATATTAGCAATCTGCTCTCTTTTATTAATCGAATAACATGGACTGTGGATGTTGGCTGTTGTATTATAACTTAACACTGGACTGGTTTGGATATTTTTAATCTGCCAAACTCATCATATTTTCCTGAAATTCCAGCACTCAATATCCTGGACAAGTTACCAGTCAATCACAGAACAAATGGATTGACAGCCAGGGACATTTTAGTGTTTTCACTTTATAGACTATAACTTTTTGAACTGTTGAACTTAATCTACATAGGCATTTGAACAAGAAAGGACCTTGTCAATCCATCTCAAAATTAAAATTTAAGACTTAAGACATTTTTGTCTCTAGTTTAAACATAGAACCAAAAATTAGAAAAGGTGTGATGGGGTAATTAAAAAAAAAAAAAGTTACCCTTTTAAATACTAAATAGATATACGGGAGTCTTGACTATAAACCAAAAGTTCAAAGTTTCCCTTAAAAAGCATGCAAAATCAAGATCAATATCATGCATCTCAAAACTTGTGTATATTCTATTAAAGCACAAAAAGATGCAGCACTTCCTTAAAAATCTTTGTGTTCTTTTAATTCGTCATTTCAGAGTGCTACAACTTTTTGTATTGTTTTCATCTCGGCACACAAACTGCAGAAATCAAAGAAGCACTCATGTTTTAGAAACAAACTTCATTTTAGGCAAGGAATTGAAAGAGAACAGAACAAACAAGTGATAACAAAAGATGCTAAGGATAACATACCGAAAAGAATAAAGAGGCATTGGGGCGTAACTCTCTTTAGAGGACAGCAGAGGAAGGCAGCGGAGGGAAGAAGGGACAGGTAAAGATCGGAGGCAGAATGGAGGTTCAACATATCCACAGCGAGGAGGCAGTTCCACGGGAAATGGCGAAAAACGGTGGTTGGATCATGAAGATGGTTAATGGATTGGGAGCAGAAATAGGAGGGGAGGGGTGGACATGAAGGTGTGAGGAATGAATGGTGAAGAGTATGTGTATATGCAGGTGTGTGTGCGCATGTATGTGTGGAATAGAGGTAATATATATTGTGCGTGCAGCCATTTGGCAGCGACATGGTTGCATAAATTATAAGGGGGGGAAAAACAAGAACGGGGTGAGGGGGGAGGGAGAGAAAAAGGAGGTAAAAAAAAAACAAGGTCAGTATACATTCAGAAATACAATAGTGGTCAAGTTAAACTTAAAAAGAAACAAATCCAACAGAAGAAAGGGCAGTTTTTTTTGTTGCAAAAATCTAAATAAAGCAATTAGTTCTTTAAGACAACAAAAGTACCTTTTAAAAGAATATTTAAGCCAATTTACAAGTTCACTCATTGTAAACCACCATGCTAAAAGAAAGAGGTCCAAGTCTTTAATAAATTAAATATACATATTAAACTGCAAATTATATATAAAAATGCTAAAACCTATTTTAAGATTTTTAATTATTTGTTTTATTTAAATATAAAACTAAGTTTTTTTTCCTATTTAAATCAAAATTCCAGTATATTATTGGAGGCTGTTTTTTTGTTTTTTTTGCAGATTATCAGCAGAATGATCAAGTGACTGCTCATGTACTGCACATGACATTAGAGCACTGAATATTGTATCGCCCCCTTTTCCAAGCCATTAGATATTGCAAAAAAAAATTACATTAAAGTTGCAAAGCATTTGTTAGCAAAAGCCTAAATTAAGTGACTTTTTGTGTTTAAATACTAACTCACTTTAAATATCAAGTCACTTTTCAAAGTGAACTTGTGTAAATAGGCATGAATAGTCTGTTAAAATAGGTCAGCTGGAAGTATAAGCTCAAACTTCTAAATGCTGGGAAAAGAAATAATAAAACTGAAAAATGTGATTACGAGGCAAAAGACTGTAACTTACTTAGGAATATTTAAAATTAAATTACATTTTATATAAAAAAGGCAGTAGTAGAACTCAATTCATTTTGTATATTACAGAACCAGCCTGTTATACCTAATAAATAAATAACTGTGCAATAAAATGGGACTTCACAGATACAGAGTTTAATACATCAAATTTTCTCCTAATGTCTACGCACTTCACTAAGAGGAAGACTATAATGTTACTAACCTCAGGGTTCAGATTGCTGACAAGCATGACACAGTGCCCAGGGGAAAGAGTGGGAAATGCCAGTCGGCCTGCCGCTGCTGCAGCTGCCGCCGCCGCACTGGGAATGGCCAGTGAGGCCAGAGCTCCTGGAACACCAGGCATCGCCAGGCCTGAGAAAATTAAACAGCATGTTATGTTTAAATAGGTCGGTCCTTATTTAATGAACCCTGGTGCTGCATTACTGTAATACCAACAAACCTGCAGCTTGCTGAATGGCAAAAGCAGGGGGAAAGGCATGGGCAGCGGTGTACGGAGAGGCCGAAATAATCCCAGGTGTAGCTGCAAAGTAAGACTTTATATTTACTAAGAGAACAGACAATAACATGAATTGCTGCAAAACTGACCTGCAGTGATGTTGAACTCATGCACAAGTCTTACCAAATGCTGCCGTCGCCATGGCATGGTGGTCCAGTGTGGGCTGACTGTCCCCTGTGGGCAGGTCAGGACGTGTGTAGTCCCGACTTTTGTCATTATTGTACTTGACATTTAAGCTTGTGAGTTTGGAAAAGCTTATACGAAGTGTGCAGCATGCATTGTAGATGTTCTGTCCGTCCAGGGCCTGAGTAATAAGTACATGTGTACAGTTTAGTAAATTAATCTGGACACTAAAAGGATAGGTTTAAACAAATATCACATCTAAGTGACATAACCGGACATTTTTTAAAAGATGCAAGCAGGGGTTAAGAAGCCAGGCAGCACTACTCACGAGCTTTGCATGCTGAGCAGTAAGACCATCTGCAAACTGCAAAAGAGCTTGGAACTGGTTGTTTTTGGTGAAGGTGATCACTTTGAGCACAGTGCCAAACTTAGAAAAGATCTGCAAAATTTACACAAAAAAAACAAATAAAAAGATCAAAAATCTACCATAATGACTATGCTGCTTAATGATGGAATACAAGAAATAAATCTAACCTGGTGCAGAACATCAAGAGTGACTGGATAGAACAGATTTTCCACGACAACTCTGAGAACAGGACTGGGCCCGCTCGCACCGGATGCGTCCACACCACCGAGAGCCATGCTGCCTGTCTGGACAGCGTTGACAGCCTGCAGTGCTGCCTGTGCTCTCTGTAATACAAAGAGGATAAGAAAATAAGTGGTTACATATTTTTACCAGTGTGCACATGAAGTAGTATCATAGGTCACAATGAAGCACCACCTACTCAATGGATGTCCCCTTAATAAACATGTACTCCCACAAGGACTTTTTTTTTTTTTTAGATTTAATGAACATTATGTTCGGTTTTCTTTTCATTTCTGACTGAAAAATCACAGGAAGTTTAATAATAATGAAATAATTTACAAAGAATGTTCATGCGTAAATAAGAACTCTGTAGAGATGACTTAAATCCATAAAACACAGTCAATCGTATACTGTAAAGACTAACTTTATGAATAAATTAAAAGATTTTAAGAAAGTTTAAGTAACACACTCAAATCAAGAGCTGGCAAAAGAACATGGAGGAAGATAAACAACGCTGTATGTATTAGGTGATGTCTCTTAATTGTGTTTATAGGAACAGTGCAAACGTATGGGCAACAATCCACAAATGATGCACATGCAAGTAAACACTGCTTTCATCTGGTATCAGCATTTCCATTGCAGCGAAGCAAAAGTAATCACAGCTGCTCTCCAAACAACCATGATTCATACAAACACCTGGCTTGGCATAGGACTGAGGTCTCAGTTTGCCAAAAAAAAAAGAAATGCTTCGACCAGACTTTGGCATGAAGAATTCAAGTGTTCAATTACATGTATTTTTTGCAACATTTTAGCACAAGACACAAATATTTTAATGGATAAATAATACAGAATTGTTTGTAGATCATAAAAAATATATACTAAAATATTACAGATTTATTATTAGTAGGGCTGCACCTGCACCTTAATTTTCTATCAATCTAATTTTTTCTATGATTAGTTGATTAATCTAAAAACTATTACTTTAATGTGATTGGAATTAAAAAAACTCCAAAATAATAAAAAATAATAATCATTAATGTTAAAATAATTTCTTTAATTAAACACAGTACTCTTAAGGACAGCATTGAAACACAAAAATGCTTTAGCATAAATAGCTTTATCAAAGATCAAATCTCAATTGTGATTCAATAATTCAAGTACAATATAAAGTACATTAGAATGATAATTGAATATTTTTTAATGAGTCTTAAATTACTGAAATGTCTCAACACTTTATCAGCTGCCATCATTTTGTTGACGCATCGACACAAGTTAAGCAAATCATCAGATTTTCGTAATCGATAATGTCCATATAGTCGACGCATTGCCCCAGCCCTAATAATTAGCATTAATGAAATGTTTGGCCTTTCTGGTCACAGACCTATTTACATTCCACATAGGAAGCACAGTTATTAAATACAACACAGATATTGCTCCTAAAGATAATTATCAAAACAGTTTAAAAATAAAACTTAAGAATAAAGCATATAGAAAAGTCAATGTTTTTAAGGTATAAAGCAACATTCAATACTTTGACCCTTCCTGTTGGTCAACAGAAAAACAAAAGCATATTGTACATGTGTTAACCATTATGTAGCAACATTTAAGTAGATAAAAGTAAATGACCAGAGAGTGAGGCTTTAATGAGCACATACCACTTGGTTGGGTGAATTGTCGGTTTTCAGCTCCTTGTGGTTTGAGTACTGCATGAAAATAGGATGGTTTCTGATGACTGGTGTGACTGAGGAGTAATAACTGACCATCGTCTGTGCTGCCTCCTCTGTATTCATCTCAAGGAAAGCCTATATAAAAAGAAAAGAACAATAAGCTAAAATTATGAGAAATATTATATGTGCTTTATTCAACTTGGGATGGCTCAATCAAATTCCAGTCATGGTATTTCGGTGGGGACTTTCTTATACCCAATATTTGTTCATGCATGATTCCTATTAAAGACTGGCAACATTACCAAAACACTTTCCAGACCAAAACTGAATGACCACTAGAAGAGGCTTCAGAGTCCCACTAAAATCTAACATCTAAAGCTTTATATGGCATTTTATAAATAGATTGTGTGCTGGTATGTGGTTTGCAATGGTGGTTAGCGCTTAACCTGTGACGATCTGAAACATGTAAACAAGCCTGAGGATTATTTTTTTAAGTATGTTATTTTAGTATTAGTATGTTACACCAGCAAACACGGCACACTGAAAAAAAATAATAATGAAATAAAAAAATAAAAAACGCCAGAGTCATTTGGTTTATTCACCATACAATTTGTTATCAAAATGTGAATACCTGGTTCTTTCCTTTAAGCATGAGCAGATTGGTGACTTTGCCAAAGGGAAGGCCTAGAGAGATGACCTCAGCCTCATTGATGTCACTGGGGAGTTTACGTACATGTATAACTCGGGAAGGAATACCAGGACTTCTGATGTCTCCCTTGAACTTCTTGCTGTCATTGCCATTTGCTGTTATAGAAAGCACATTGTTACAGCCATTTGTTAAGCCACCTTTACATTGAATAAGCAACTCATGTAAAATTATAAATACCGGCTGAACTCATGATATAAGGTCCGTTGGAAACACAAGAGAAAAGTTCGTCAGATCCTCTCTGGAAAAGGAAAAAAAAAAAGATTTAAGACCGAGCAGACAATGCTCAAAAATCAGCACAGGCATTTTACAGTCCCACTCAGACAGAACTAAACACTGCACAAAGTCAAACAAACACAATAAGAAACAAGAATGGACATGGTGAAACAATCAGCTTCAGGAAGTGCCAGAGCAGCAACAATCCTTCAAGAAACAGCTCACTGCCAAATAAGGAAAGCCTCAGGCCACAGATTTCTCATTTCGTAAGCAAAAAACCAGGAAGTGGGCATAGCAACAACAATCAGTCTTCCTGTGCAAAAGGCCGTTTATCAAGCAGCAGTCATAAACAATCCCATCGAAACCATGCAGCATTGACAGAAGCAGAGTTTGGGTTTTCAGGCTGGTGGGTGCAAGGATCGCTAAAGTTTCTGGGTCAACAGACCAGAGGAATGAGTGGGAGGAATTAGTGGGAGGAATGATGGTTCTAGATTAAAGAGGAGAGCCAGCACTCGCTGGTACATGTACATTAGTGACTGAATAAAAAAAAAAGCATTCCTTATGGAATAACCAATACACAGTATTCTACAAAAATAGAGTGGGGAATCTTTTATCTCTTTGCATCAGTTACAGAACAGACCACAGGTTTCAGTAAGCCATTCTATGTGCCCAAAGGACTCACTCATCCTATTTCAGCAGCCGACTGGAGCCGGGCAGGCCACATGCATGCCTCCTCCACCACACATTAAAATTCCACTACCACAGGAATCAATAATGAGAACCATATGCATTTGAGTGGAAAGTGTCATTAAGGTCCTATGACTAAAAAGCCAAACTGAATGCTTGCTGAACAACATTGCTTCACCTCCCTGTTCTGGTTTTCCTCATAAAGCCACTCCCTGCTGTTCTCCAGTTTCAAAAAACAAAGGCGGATCAATGTTGCTTCCCTGAGTCATGCGCTTACACGCAGACAATTAAACTGGAAATGTGTGTAAAGCAGTCTAATCTAACTAAAGCTGTTGCAGGACTTGTAAGGGGACATTTGCAACAATGAGATGAGGCCCTGCTAGTCAAGTGAATCAAGTTTAAAGGATTGAAAATGTGTGGAGAACTAGATAGGGGCAAGTATTCAGCAAAAATTTGGCCATTACCATGTGTATCCTGATTGTCATTTGCTCACCATAGAGACCATGCTCCTGTCACTACAGGTGACTGAAACCTAACCCACTGCTCTTAGAGCTGAATACACAAGGATGATTGTCTTCTAAGGACCAGGTGTAAGGTTTCGTCTGCCGTTCGAGCTCGTCAAAGATTTACCATCACAGGCACAAAGGGCACGAGGCTCTCAGGTTCACGCCTAAAACACAGCACACCTGGTTTATACAGAAACTAAAAGACGAAGGAGGGGTGCGTACAAACCCAGCCCCCGGTCTGATCCATTAGCCCTTCCCCCACCTTCACTAATCAGCACAAACCCAAAAGCAACATGTGTGGCCATAGGGGAGAAACAAACATATTTGCATACGATGAATAGGCTCTATTCATGGTAACATGTCAACACTCCAAACCTATTTTGAGTGATGCTTTTAAAAAACACACTAGGGCAAAGAATCAGCGGGTGCAATGGTGAGAGTAAAACAAAATAAAATCTTACATGGTCACAGAAAATACTACCGGACTTTTTCTGAAAACTGTTTACAAATAAAGGTAACTGAACTCTTTCAACACTCAATATATAAATATTTGACTTGGTACCATGAATCTAGATGGCTCCAACATGAACACTACAGATGACATTTTATATGCCATTTGGCTGGCTGTAATGCCATGGAAAGTGAGATAAGACACGGTCACGTGTTTAAGTAATCCAATAAATCAGCTTTTATCTGCAGTTATCTTCCTTTTGTTGTTTTAAAGCTCTACTAAAAGCTAAGTTATTTGAAGAAAAAAAACCTCCTAATCGAGCCGTGCAATGTTGTAGAACAAGTTGTAATAGTTCATACTACTTGAAACCTACAAGCCTGTCAGCTCAACGGTGCTATGAAAGCCTTCTTTGTCCTGAACTTTACAGGTCCTCCCTGCTAGGCACATACCATAGATGATTATCTTTGATGAAAGACTAAAAGGAATGCACAGTATAGAGCCTGGTCAAGGTTACTTCAAGAAACAAACAATACTTTTAAAAAGTGGTATAAACGCAGACTTCACTATGAAACTGAATTCTGACAACAGCTCAATTTTATACAGAGTCAAATAAGCCAGGTTGGTTTGAAGGGAGCGGCAAAAACATTATACACCAGCTTTTAAAAGACAACAGAAAACAACATGGCGGAGCATAGGTGGTGGTTTATATCCACCACAATTAAAAAATGTGAGTCAAACATCTGCAATAAATAACTACATTGGTGTATATATATATATATATATATATATATATATAAAATCACAAGAGTTGTTATACTAATCACTACAAACATAACACATTACTGATCATTCTTCCATATACCAGAAAAAAAGTCATATTAAGTACACCAAAGTAAAAATATTTCAAGCACATATATGATTATCTGCAGTTTGGTAAATAAAATTAAAAAAAAATAATAATAGAAAAACTTGAGCAGACTAACTGTTCAAGGAATGAGTATGATTGATAATAGCTAAAATATCAACAAAAAAAACTTTTTTGGTCTTAAATAAATGAATAAATTGGCGATGCTTACCTTTGTACCAACAGCAATATCATGAACAACGCTGTGAAAAAACACAAACATGGTTAGACTATCAAAACACAAATCAATAAAAAAAAAAGAAAACTTAAAAGAACAGATGAGCTTAACTAAACTAAAAAAATTAAGCTGCACAATTTATCAGCTAATATAGGGAACTGGTACATTTCTTTTTTGATAGTGCATGGGAAATGACAAATAGATCTCTCAACTGATACCAAAGTGACCACACTATTTCATAGAGAAACCATGAGAAAAGTGATGTGGGCTTAAGTCCAGTTAAAAAAAAAAAAACAACAAAATTATATGTAAAGTACAATACAGAACAACTATAAATAAGGTTAACCAGACACTAAAATGGCTTCATAACACTAGTCAATAAAACACCAATCTTTAAGCTAGATAAGCTAAAACTAAGTGCTTAATGTACTTCTGTTTCCCACAGCAAAGAAAAAAAGAGAGAGACATTTCAATCTAAACTCTGTTTCAGAACTAACCCCCACCCTACATCCTGTTCCTCCTTACAGGAAATATTACAACCGAAGAGCTGCTGTTCCATCCAGCAGTGTACACAAAGCAAAGTTTTATGAGAAAATAAAAACTTCATGTTAGGGAAGCATTTGGGATTCCGGAACCTGGGTCACATTGGGTTTGTAAACTAATACAGGCACCTTAGCTAGCTACTGTTTAATAAGGAACCTAATTATATATATATTTGGTTATATATTAAATAAAAAAATAAAGCTAAAGAAAGTGACGTGTGAAGGAAATAAAATTAAGAGTAGCCACCAGAACAGGTATACACAATATATCTGGCAATTTGCGCAGTATAATGGGCTTTACTATAATGTGTAACTTATTATTTATTTTTATTAGTTTGTTTCGAAGTTTCTTTAATCCGTGGGTTTAAACTACACAGACAATACAGTTTGTTAATCCTAAAACATGGAATGGCTACAAGCTGTAAAAACACGTGAACTTACTCTAATTCTGTGTAACCCGATCCCAAAGGATACAAGTCAGTCTCTAGGCGGCTGCATAGAAGAAAAACAAGTAAATCTCACAAATATCAAACTTTAAACGAAATATTTACTAATTTACCAAAGTAATGTGGTGGGATGTTTTTTTTTAACGCCTGCCCTCAACAAGTGGTTGTAACGAAACTATTAGTCAAAACCTGGCCAAGTTCTTTATCAAAACAAAGTTCATTTTCTCCCAAAAGTGAAGATAAACAAAACCAATAACGCAATTTGTATAAAAAGCACGACTACATGTGTAAAACTGCAATAAAAGCAACGAAGCGTTAAGGACCAGAGACTGAGACGGTACACGGTTTGTTTCCATCGCAACCCGTGAGACTGAAACGTTCGAGAGTCCACAGGAAACCTTCTAAAAACTCTTTTAATAGATGCTTGCTGATTAAACAGCGTCAGCTCTGCAAGCAAACAGGCGGAAAAATATTACACCGTCGATTCCAAATCCGAACGAACGGAGACTTTAAACTTACCCGTCCATTGCACAAAGAGGAACTTGAGGTGTAACCAGGAACTTTGTGGCTCGGTGGAGTTTTCTTACAGCGAGACAAAATGGCGGCACGTTGAGGCGGACTGCTCTCTGTACGGGGGGCTGAGACACGAACTGCATCCTCATTGGACAAGACCGCACATGAAAGCGAAGGGCGGCACCAGGTTGAAGCGAGACGGCAGTGCATTAAAGCGCGTTCCCGCCAGGAGGAGAACTCACGCTAACGAGCTAACAAACCAAGCTAACAGTCCAACTCCAAAAGTCCAACTTTCAAAACTCATTCATTCATTCATTATCTCCCGCTTTATCCTCTATTAGGGTCGCGGTGGGGTTCCCCATGCCCATCCAGGGGAGAACGTCTCGGGCGCTGGGCAGATAGACCCAGGACAGGGCACCAATCCATCGCTGGGCACACACTCACTCACACAGACACACTCTATATGGGGCAATTTGGAGAATTCAATTGACTTGATCCATGTTTTTGGACTGTGAGAGGAAACTGGAGAACCCGGAGGAAACCCACGCAGACACGGGGAGAACATGGAAACTCCACCCAGATGGGGATTCTTGTTTTGAATACTTGTGGGGATACTTGTTTTGAAGTAAAGCAGAGAATGTATCTTTTACAAAAATCATTCACTCATTCATTCATTCATTATCTCCCGCTTTATCCTCTATTAGGGTCGCGGTGGGGTTCCCCATGCCCATCCAGGGGAGAACGTCTCGGGCGCTGGGCAGATAGACCCAGGACAGGGCGCCAATCCATCGCTGGGCACACACTCACTCACACAGACACACTCTATATGGGGCAATTTGGAGAATTCAATTGACTTGATCCATGTTTTTGGACTGTGAGAGGAAACTGGAGAACCCGGAGGAAACCCACGCAGACACGGGAAGAACATGGAAACTCCACCCAGATGGGGATTCTTGTTTTGAATACTTGTGGGGATACTTGTTTTGAAGTAAAGCAGAGAATGTATCTTTTACAAAAATCATTCACTCATTTATTCATTCATTATCTCCCGCTTTATCCTCTATTAGGGTCGCGGTGGGGTTCCCCATGCCCATCCAGGGGAGAACGTCTCGGGCGCTGGGCAGATAGACCCAGGACAGGGCGCCAATCCATCGCTGGGCACACACTCACTCACACAGACACACTCTATATGGGGCAATTTGGAGAATTCAATTGACTTGATCCATGTTTTTGGACTGTGAGAGGAAACTGGAGAACCCGGAGGAAACCCACGCAGACACGGGAAGAACATGGAAACTCCACCCAGATGGGGATTCTTGTTTTGAATACTTGTGGGGATACTTGTTTTGAAGTAAAGCAGAGAATGTATCTTTTACAAAAATCATTCACTCATTCATTCATTCATTATCTCCCGCTTTATCCTCTATTAGGGTCGCGGTGGGGTTTCCCATGCCCATCCAGGGGAGAACGTCTCGGGCGCTGGGCAGATAGACCCAGGACAGGGCGCCAATCCATCGCTGGGCACACACTCACTCATACAGACACACTCTATATGGGGCAATTTGGAGAATTCAATTGACTTGATCCATGTTTTTGGACTGTGGGAGGAAACCCACGCAGACACGGGAAGAACATGGAAACTCCACCCAGATGAGGATTCTTGTTTTGAATACTTGTGGGGATACTTGTTTTGAAGTAAAGCAGAGAATGTATCTTTTACAAAAATCATTCACTCATTTATTCATTCATTATCTCCCGCTTTATCCTCTATTAGGGTCGCGGTGGGGTTCCCCATGCCCATCCAGGGGAGAACGTCTCGGGCGCTGGGCAGATAGACCCAGGACAGGGCGCCAATCCATCGCTGGGCACACACTCACTCATACAGACACACTCTATATGGGGCAATTTTGAGAATTCTATTGACTTGATCCATGTTTTTGGACTGTGGGAGGAAACCGGAGAACCCGGAGGAAACCCACACGGACACGCATTTTTCCTGCGACCCTAATAGAGGATAAAGCGGAAGATAATGGATTGATGGATGGATATTGGTTAAAGTCAGAATTTAGTATTAAGATAAGTATAAGAAAGTAAATATTCAATGTAACAATTTAAACAATCAACTTAAAAAAAAAAACATTTGTAATATAAACCTAGTCATTTTAACATTTTAACATTTTGTAAATATAATTAAAAATACTTTCATTTGAAAATCTCACATCATCTTGTTAATAATGAATTATACGAAGAGCTTAACTCACAAACACATATATATTGAATCCATACATCTGCTTATAGGATGCCATTATATAAATTTTATTCCTTATTTTTAAGAAATCTTAATAACAAAACTTTTTGTTACTTCAGTGTCACTGGGTAAATGAAAGTTTAATGTTGGAAAAAATAAAATATCTAATAAGACTAAACCTTAAAACAGTTGCCAAGCAGCACATGAATGAACAATTAATAATATTAATTTATATTATGATAATATATGATTAATGTCTTTTAGAAGGAAAACTATTTTTAAAAACATTTAACATATATAAGATACATAATTTTTCAATACAATATGCTTTATGTGTATACTACAAGTATAGACTTTTAGTTGTCAAATTTAACATGGAACAACAGATGGCTAGTGTTGGAATAGGATGCTTCTACTTGCATTAACCTATTAATATTTAAGAAGGTGGTTCTCTGGTTTCCCAATACAAAAAAGTTACCTGCATAAGTAACACGGTACAGGAGAGTTTCTAATGATACATCAGGGGTCTTAGAACATCAACCTTTAAACATCAACATGCTGAGAGTCTGTTATCAGACTCTTATCTCACTGCATTGTCATTCCAGGTATCTGCTGCATGAAAGAAGTTTATTGATGTTCTAGTAAAAGCCATAAGTAAAATATTCACATGACATTCCTGCTTAAGGTAGTCACCTGCATATCTCATCCCAATGCCCCCTTAAATGGCCTGCTTTTACAGTGAAGGTAAATAAATGACTACTATGTTATTTATCATAAATTTTAAGAGATCATTGATGACAATGAAAATAAATGTCAGTGGTGACTCTTCAACCGTATTATTGTCTGCAATAGTCACATGGAGGAAGGTGTCTGGAGTCAGGTATCATCATAAATAATTTCCACCCTCTTCCAACCCCCAACTCATTGACTTTGTTTCTTTATAGGTGCATGTTACACACCTGCTTAGAGATGGATTAAGGAGCATCAAGATAAAATAAGGCCCTTTTTCTCGTAATGGCTTCAAAAAGGTGGAAATACAAAAAAAGTTTACATCATCATCTAAAATGATTTGAATAATTTTATTATTGTAACATCACATGATGCAGATGAAATAAATATATTTATAGTATTTTTTCCATCAAAGGTCTAAACACACACACACACACAACAACAACAACAACAACAACAACAATATGCACAAATATGCACAAATATTTAAAAATAACTGTTTAAACGTACCTTTAAAGCTGATAAAGTCAGGGCTCATCTCCTCAAGTTAGCTGTCAATCACCCCTGGCATGTTTAATAGTATTTTGTCATATTGACCAAAAAAAAATGTTAAGATTAAGCTATTTGGTTAATAACACATTTCAAGTTAGTTTCTGACATAAAATCCTTTTTATTTTTTACATTCTTTACATACCTGACAAGAGTCAGTTTTTTTTTTATCTAAGCAAAGTGTTGTTGTTTTGTTTTCACAGCACAAAGACACTTATCTACATTTCCCATGACCTAAATTACAACTGTGTGGTTTATACTGACTTTGAATGACACTTAACAAAACTTTTACATAACTTTTTATAGACTGACATCTAGTGTTAGATTCGGGGAACTTCCAGTAAACACACGATAGAACAACGAGATATTAAAGCAAATCTTTAATATTGAACTTTCTACAGTTTTGTTCTGCTCCTTTTCTCTTTTATAAATGTGATCTGCATGCATGAAAACATTACTAAAGATTACCTCTAACTAAACCTTCAAGTTAAACAGATCTGAAAAACATTTCTACAAGTTTTAGAGGTCCAGTTACACAGTAAATAGATCCTGAGTTTAGAGAAGTTTAATATTTAATCATTTTAAGCAAAACATGCAGTTTTTTTGGTTTTGTTCTTTAACCAGGTACATCAGATGGCTGCGTAATCAGTCACCTTCCTCCTAAAGTTTGAGTATCTAAAAGATGAAGTAAAAAAGTGCACATTACTAAAATTTTAATCATGTCAATTTATTTATTAATGCAAATAAAATGATTTGCTAATAATGCAATACTATAACGTAATTAGATTCTTTTATAAAATGTAGTAAAGTATTACACTAATCATAACCATAATATTTATGTGCATTAATTGCTTCATTGGTGGCTAGGGAAATATGCAAACTCCACCCACAGTTTGTCTATGCTGCAAAAAACAAACAAACAAAAAAAAAAAAAAAAAACCCAGAGCTTTCTTGCTGCAAGGAGAGTAGTGAATAAAGCTTACCACATTAAATTTAATCTTCCAACAATATTTATAAATGCTTTTTTACAAAAAAAAAAAACCCTGTAAAAAACAACAAAAAAGTGTAGATCTCTTTGATGTTAGTATGAAGCTTGATCTATTCCCAAGATCCCCTATTCTCCAAAAATGTGAATCCCCTATTCTCCCCTATTCATCCACAAAATATACTAGTATTTATAATGATTGCACTTATTCATGAAGACAGGAGATTGCTTACAAGATTGGAATGACACTGAGGTAGCTGATAAAGCAGGAGAGAAGGAAGCAGATTCCACTGTTCCAGTTCAGAGTAAGAGGATAAATAAAAGTGAAGAACACAGTAGACAGAAGTTCTGTTACAGTCAAGACTAATTGCAGTCTCCCAAAAACACGCCCTAAAACAAAGCACAGTATTGTAATGCTTTAAAATATAATTAATATTTGATTTCTGTTATAAGGGTTAGTTTCACTTAAGAGTATTATTATTTACAGATCTTTATCAGACATACATTTGTAATGTTTATATTTATATAATGTATGATATAATGTATCACTACACCTAGATACCATGCCCTTAGTCAGGTTGACTAATTGGTTACCATTATTAATTGTAATTAAAGGACAACATTTTTTATTGGAGTTATTACGTTACATCTAAAACTGAATGCATTTAAGTATTTATTAACTATAATCACTTCTGTAAATAGACTACAACCTACCAGTTTATTTTACTTTTTTGTGCAGCTTATTTACCTTTAATCCATTTTTTTGGACTGTGGGAAGAAACAGGAGAACCCATAGGAAACCCATGTGGACATGGTGATTTTAACATGAATTCCCAGGAATGATAAGTGAACATGCTAACCACTAAGCCCCCGTGTTGACCGATTAATTTCTAATTATATAAATCATTTAAACCGGGTCACCACAACCGAGAAGTTTTGTTTACACCAGACAAATCTTAGAGATATTTAAATGCAAACAACAGAACAATCAGCGCTTAAACAATCATGCTCCTGTTACCATATTGCTTTGCATCCAGGACCTTGGAAAGCATTGCTCGCAGTGTCGGCATTGGAACACAGGCGAACATCATTATTCCTCGAGCTGTTTATCAGCAAAAATGTACACAGAAAAAGTTAATTATCATTTTGATTACAGCAATGTTAAATATTTAAATAACCGGGTATGTTAATTGAATTTAATCTAATTAAAAACAAATGTTTCGCTTACCCATGAAGTAAACCCAACTCTCTACTGCAAAAGCCATGATAGCCATTCCAGTACAGTTGGAAACAATACCAATTAGAGACAGGGCTGAATCTCCGAGCACAGTGGACAGCGCTAACACTCCAAGGAAACTGCTTAGATACATTGCACTTGTAGCCGCTCTGCCATAGCCGGCCCACACTGAGTCCCAGCTTAATGGAGGTTTAAGAACATAGAGTGTAAGAACGTTTTCTGCTCCAATCATCCCCAGATCAAAAAGAACCAGAGCTGAGATAACCAAGAACACAGCAGATACATCCATTCTATTGCCACACCCTCCTGACAACAGCTGCTCTGTCTCATTACTTCTATTTTTTTGGCTAGAGAGAAGAAAGGTAGAGTGCAAGAGCGATGCTGTGGTTAGCAACATTGCAGACCCGAGGAGAACCAAACCGTCATGTCCTAATTGGTACACATAGCCAGACAGCAGCCCACCCAGTATGCCTGAAATACCAACGCACAGGTCCACAGTGTTAAGTTTCAGAGTCCGGTGCTTTTGCTCAGAGTTGAGTGATGCCAAAGCTACCACGCCTGCCCAGTATGCTGAAGGACCTCCACTGAGGCCATACACCATGGAACCGAAGAATAGGAACTCCATAGGTAGATTGTAGAAAAGGAAGACAAGCAGGAAGCACATTCCCAGCAGTGAGCCCAATTGAGGTACCACTAGGAACACTTTAGGTCCTCTCCGGTCTGTGATGCGGCTCAGTGGGATGATAGAAAACACAGAAGCTATTGCGATGATCACAGAGTGAATGAGGAAGAAATGTGAGGATGTTTCTTGAGCCTGGTCTGGTTGTCCACCTGCTGTTTCCATTGAGCGGTTATACACTGTCATAGTTAGAGCCATGTCAAAAAACGAGGCTCCCATTTTGTGCACAATGACCACTGGCTCCACGAAAGTGCGGAAGTGATGCCATATATTGACCATGAAGGACTGCTCCATCTCAGGTACCTTTTGCCTTTCAAATGTTTTACAACAATATGTTAATCAATTCACTGGAAAAGTCATTTCACTGGACTCCAGCCTTTTTAAACAATCAGTTTTAAGTGAGAAATAAGATGTTGTAAACCTGTACACCAGATGGATTAGTGAAGCTCAGTATACATACCTCTGCCTCTTTTGCCTGTCTGTAGTTAACTAAAATAATAGGACTTATTTTCATTGCAGGAAAAAAAGGACGTTGTGAAAGTGAAGTGAAATAGGGAACAATGGAAACACCCTATAGTAATATCTGCAGCAACTGCAAAATCAGATCTCTAATGGAGTGCTGCCAGCGTTAGGCAGCTGCATGAAAATCAAGGTGCAAGCATACAATGTTACACAGATTATACAATGTTACAGATTGTAAACCCTTAAATTTTATGTTGTTTTAATATTAAAATAAGGAAAAATATGGATTCCTCAGGGCGGCACGGTGGTTTAGTGGTTAGCACGTTCGCCTCTCAGCGCTAGGGATTCCTGGTTCGAATCCCCATCTGGGTGGAGTTTCCATGTTCTCCCCGTGTCCGCATGGGTTTCCTCCGGGTTCTCCGGTTTCCTCCCACAGTCCAAAAACATGGATCATGCCAATTGAATTCTCCAAAAATTGCCCCATATAGAGTGTGTCTGTGTGTGTGAGTGTGTGCCCAGCAATGGATTGGCACCCTGTCCTGGGTCTATCTGCCCAGCGCCCGAAACGTTCTCCCCTGGATGGGCATGGAAAACCCCACCGTGACCCTAATAGAGGATAAAGTGGGAGATAATGAATGAATAAATGGATTCCTCAGATTCGAACCAGAATACAGAGGGTAAAGCGGGAGTTCTGGTGCTGGATTATTAAAAGTATTGTTTATATTACTGTTTCGGTTTAAACTCATATGTTTTAAATTATAATTTATACTTTTTTATTTAAAATTCCCAGTAATGTAAAATAAATGTAATAAATAAAAATCGAAATAAGTATTTGAATTTTAAAAAAGAAAAAAAATATAAATCATTATGAATTTCTTTAAAACTGGTTTTATGAAAAAAAAAATATCTGAAATAATGAAAACCTCAATGAATTAAATATGAAGATTTTGTTTTATTGTAAACATGATTTTACTTAAGATTCTACATAGAATAATTTGGATCAACAGTAAACATTATTCAGTCTTTATGTCTTTTAAATTAATTAAAGTAACCAAGTTTTTGAACATCACATGATATTTTTCTGACCACTGTGACCACTGAGGGCCAGATATACCCATAAAATCCCCTGGTTAATGATAAAGATTTTTAATGTCTTTTATACATAAAAAGTGCTTCTATAAAAGTAGTATTATTTCAAAATAATAATCACAATAATCAGAGAATGATTTCACATGTACATTCTGAGTTTCACATCACATGCTAGTTATACTTTAAGGAAAAACAAAGAAAGAAGAAGAATGACATAATTTAGTGCACTCATTAAATATAAATAAATATAAATAAATGCAGTATATTGTTTAAATTACAAAATCAATAGTTTATCTCACTTTCATTATTGAGATGATATTTAAACAAATCTTTGAAAAAAATCGTTTAAATACCCTCAAAATCCCCACAGGGGAAACAACTGCAATTTAATTACATATACATACTTTCCTTTTTTACAACTCAACTTCGAATAAATAAAGTAGCTATTTTGTTCCCTAAATAACACTTTATTATGATGGCAAAAGCATCAGTTTCTTTTAAATAAAGGAAAAACTTTGTTCTTTGTTGCATTTATGCCTTATAAATACAAATAACTATAGCAACTATAAGTAACTGCTAAAATATTAGGAAAGCAAAGGTGACATTGACATAAGTTTAGATGTAATGAAGCTGATATTTAAATATTAGATATTCAAAGCCGAGATTTTAGGCTTAAGGATCTTTGTGGTGTAAATATATTGTTAGACCACAAGTTAGTAATCACCAGCTAATTAAAATATCTGTGGTTATCTTTAGACTAATAAACCAAAAGTGATTTATTAAGATATGGCTTTAAGGTATTTGAATGGGATGTGCTACAAATTAAATATGTATTAAAAAAACCTTTATTAAATGTATCTGATTTTAAACAAGCTAACTAAATACAACTGAATTGTTCTCCAAATACAAACATTTGGATGTCACATAGAAAATATTTCAAGAAAAAAATATTGGGTAAGATGCTAATTTTGTACTTTAATAATATAAGTAGGAGTAGGTTAATAATGTTTGAACTTTAATTGCCATAATTGTCAATGGGGCAAATTTAACATCTGGCTCTCTGTTTATATTTAGAGCATTATTGCATGTTGTTTTCTTTTATTACTCTATGCAATATCAATAAACATTCAGAGATTTTGCCGGTTAAAATCCAACATTCTGCATTTTTAATTTTGAATCTTAACATATTATTAAATTTACACATAACAAACTTATTTGTGCATACTAGACAAAAAACTAATCACAAATTCAATTTACAAATTGACTTAATGTTACATAAACACGAGTGCAAGGCTCATTGTCATTTAAACACATTGGACAATCCACTTTTTATATCCAGTTTGTATAATTGTGGCAAAGTTAGCTTATTTTTGACTTTTCTAAGTATCAGAATTATTTGAATGGTGGAGTGTAATAAACAGCACTACACTCTGATCAGCCACAGCATTAGCACCTGTCACTGTTATTCTTCTCATATCCCTAACACACTTATAAATTAATGGCCATTAAGTAATGGATCACTCAGCAAGATGCATATGATGTTCTAATGTCTCTGTTTTTGGCTACATCTGTATTCAGCATCACCGTGGGATAGTGGCATCGTTGTTAAATCCATCTGGTCTAGTTAATCAGGCCTGGAGTCAGGTGACATCATATCCAACATCTTTTCTTCTGTTCTTACTACTTATCCAGGGTTAGTCTGTCTCCTCGTTGGCATAAACTCCAGCTTCCCAACGCAAAGCCCTTGTGTTCTTGTGCCGTGTCACACGAGTCGATTCTACAACCTGCATATACACAAATGTAATCATTTACAACAAGGGACGTAAAACTTCAGAGCAAATAGATCAACGTGGATAAGAAAAGATTTGACCTCATTATTAATGGCATCAACAGGCTGAATTCCAGCATACTAGACAGAGCATAAGAGACAGATGATTTTAAATGATTTTCAATCATTTTCAAAAATTCATGTAAATTAAAGGAAAGAAAAGCAATAAGATAATAATGTAAAGCAATGTAAACAATCTCAATTTATGAGGTTTGCTTTTGCGTTAAGTTCAGCAGATAATATTTTTCATTATTTTCAAATGTGTTTTTTTTTTTTTTTGTGTTGTACCTCTTGATATTTGACCTAATTTATTTTTTACACAATTTATTAGTTCATGGTATTTCAAGCTTTTCAAGAAGGTGCATTAACATTCCAGTTGCTTCACTCACAGCGCTCTCCTCAAGCTTCAGTTTGCTTCGCCTTTCTTCAAAATCCTTTAGTAGGCTCTCTGTCAGACTTTTTTGGGACGTGGTGAAGGAAGGTTCAGTTACTGGGAGGTTGTGAATCCACCTGTTGAGAGCAGGTGATGAAGGCTTTAGACCATTCCAAGGTTGGCCCGTCACAATGGACACAGAGGGATGTTTTGGACCTGTGTTAGAGACAAAACAGATGCATGTATATTTTAGTTCAAATTATGCAGTGTATTGTATAGATGTGAGAAATCATTTCTCATTTTAATTCCAAATCAGTTATAAACTTTGCATCATGCCACTGTTAATCTCTTGACTTTTGTGTTAAGATCAAAGTTCAGACTATAATTAAGTAAGCAGTTTGGTCTTTTGTTGGAATCATGACAACCATAAACAGGCGACATGCAGGTTAATCAGTTACCTGCTTAAAGATTTGCTGTAAAACACTAAAACATCATTCATTTACAAAAAAAAAAACAGCATCACAAGGTAAAAATTATATTTGTCCATGATAGCTCTGTGCCACAGCTAAAAAAAATAGATAACCTACAAAATTATATATATATATATATATATATATATATATATATATATATATATATATATATATATATATATATATATATATATATATAATTTTGTAGGTATATATATATATATATATATATATATATATATATATATATATATATATATATATATATATATATATATATATATACATATATATATACCTACAATATATATATATATATATATATATATATATAATTCTTTAAACATATAATTCTTTGAATAACCTATAGGACAACCCATTCTAAGTTGGTCCCCCCTTTGCAGTGGCCACCCTCCTAGCAAGATTTTGGGGATTTTCTTGTCCAAACCTTGTCCAAACCTTGTCCAAACCTGGTTAGTCACTGGGTTCAAATCTGAGTTTCCTTTGCTTTACTATTTAACTTTTTTTTTTTTACATATATTTTTCATCTCATCTTATCTACTAAGGTTGGACCTAGTGAGGGTTTTCCATTCCCATCTTGGGGAGAATGTTTCAGGTGCTGGGTAGATAAGTAATAAGTATGTTCTGTAATATTTTATACATGTTCAAACTGTGTTATGTGCTGAATGTTATTATACCTGAATCTGTTTGTACCGCATGGATCGTATCCACATCCCAGGAGAAAAAGGTGTTTTTTTTTTTCTGGGTACAGACTGTTCTATCTCGGATTAGGTTTTCTTGGGAATTGCTTTGTGAAGTAAAGTTGCTGTTGTTTAGATTTGAGAGTTCTTTGGAGGAAATGAGTGCTGAAGCACTGGTCTCTCTCATCTGTTGAAGCTCCTGCTCTCGCTTCAGATCATCTTCAATCTCCTTGCGGATGGTATCAGAGGCATTCAGGATGCGAGGTCTCTCACTTAAGGACCATCTTTCTTCTGATGAAAATGACAGGTATTTTACAGGGGTAAATGTTTTATCTGAATTAGTTGCCTTGTCCACCCATGTCATCTGGATTGGAGTTCGAACTTTTTGTCTTTCAGTCACTGCATTGTCTTCCCAGTGAACTGCTCTTTCATTTTTGTGTCGGTGAGGACAGCAGGGTGAGAGGACTTCTTCTGGTCTATTGCTCCTATCTAAAAGTTTTGGCATCAGTGTTTCCTTCCCAGGTTTAGCATTCTCAAATTCATTTATTATGGGATCTGTTTCCAGAGATGTTTTGTGTACCTGGTCTGGTATATTTCCTGGTCTTTTCTCTTCTCTTCGATTATCTGGAGTCCCTCTGTCATAAAGGCCAGAGTTCTGATTCATCTTTCCCAAATCATGTTGCATAAGCAAACTCATCCTGTTAGAGTCTTTGGCTTTGATGGGTTTTAACTGTGGTGATGGCTGAGACAGAATCGGTTTGGTTTCGATCTCAATCATCTCTGATGGGTCTGGATGAAATATTCCTCGTGAACGCCGTAAGTCTTCTTCTCGTTCCTGAGCAATACGGATCTCTCTCTCAATGGGCGTTTCATTAGTATGCGACAGAGCTTGAACAAAAGGCTCGGTAAATGATTCCATTTCATTTGTGTTACCTACAGCTTGATTTCCATCTCCAACATCTTGGTATTTTAAGCTGCTTTGTTCAATTTGTTCTGTATGTCCATCGATAGTCCTTGTTTCATGTTGTCTTTTCCATAAGGGTTGATTCTGCAAAGAGACATCTTTAATGTTTCCGTTTTTTACAGAAGGAATAGCCTCTTTGTAGCCAAAGTTTCCCCATATTTTTGGAGGGTTTGCCGTCTGTTGAGAACCATGCCAAAAGGGGGTATTCTCCATTGTTAAAAATTGTTTCCGTGCTTCATTAAAGTCAATCTGCTGGTTGTCTATAGTTCCAGGCTCAACTTCAGACAGACATTTTTGGGGCATGGGGCTGTAGCTTAGACTAAATCCCTCAACAAGACACTGGGGAGAGCTCCTAAGACTCAGGCTCTCCAGAGAACTCCACTGTTCTTTAAAGTTTCTTTTAGGTGCCTGACTACGAATGATCTCCAATCTATTTTGTTGCTCCTCATCTTCATTTTCTACCAATATCTCATTTACTTGATAAAGGGAATCTCCATTTGACTCCTGAAACATCTTCTCAGGCCTTCTCTCTTCCACATAGGTCTGAAGCTTAAACCTATTCTTCTCCTTTAGTGTAGACATCTTGGATAGTCTCTCAGGTGAGACCATGTAAGCCTCATTCTTCATCGCTTCTTGACTTCTTGGGTCATCCACAAAGGAATAAAAACCCACATGTGAGTCGTCACTGCTAACAGAGTTAGAGCTGCTAGGAATACTGTGCTCCCAATCATCACTGGAACTGTCAAGCTCATTCACAACCACCTGCCTTGCATGAACCACTACATCCTCTCCATTCGGGGATGACACTGTGACTGAAGGCTTAATACTATTAACCGAGGATTGCTCAAAACTTGTCTTTGGAAAATCTTTATCTTGGTAGTGTCTCCATAGTTTCTCTGAGGAAAAAGGCTCAGGTCCAGGACTCAACATGGCACGCAGGTCTGACTTCTCTAATCTAGGTGTCAGGGGTTTCATCACCCATCGTTTAGGAGTGCTGCTCATGGTGGTTTTGGCTGACAAATGATCTTTAGCAGTCAATGAAACCAGTGGTATTGTAGGTTGGTTCAAGAATCTTGGAGCTGTACCTTCTTCATGTTTGTATACATCTCGAAAACATCCTGGAGGTTTCTGTAAAATCAGAACAGTTTTTGGGCTTACTATTTTTATTGTAGTGTTAGTGTTTCTTAAATAGTATATTTTACACAATGACTGTTTTAAATGTGTTTATAACAGACAATAAATTAAATCTTTTACAATACAAACACTAAGCACTCTCTTTTCAATTTAAGCCATTTTTATCTCTTAAAAATTGACCTAATGTTACACAAACAAACACAATTTTCCTTTGAAGGCATTTGAACCACTAATAAAACCAAACTCTGGATAATTTTAAATATATAAAAATTAAATATTACTTTCAAAACCCAAAAGAAACATTATCAAATATTATATCAAATATTACATTTTATCTTTAAAACTTCTCAACACAACCGATTTGGAGATAAAACCAAATTATACAAAGGAGCAATTAATTACTTAAAAGATATTTTAGACTTACTTCTTAAGGTAAAATGAGCTACAACTTTCCAAAAGTTCCCCAGAGATAAATTCAGGAGACAGTTAATTGGGCAACTGTAGTAAAAAGCAACAGATAACTGTCTGTTGACATGAACTTGAGCATGTAGTTGTTGAGTCGAGCTGCTTGGTGAAGGGAGGCCGTGAAAGGCAGGTTGGACTGTACACCACTGATAAAGATTCAACAGTACTGCTTCTTAGAACCTTCCTTCTACACCCTGCTGATTGGGCTAAATGATCTGATGGGAAGGTCCCTCAAAAGGGGCTGTCCTATTTTTTTAAACCTTGCACTGGCTGTTTGGTTGTTGACAGACTTGTGCACAAAATCTTTATGATTGGTACAAATATTTAACCAATAGTAGTCCTGGTGTGTGTGTGTGTGTGTGTGTGTGTGTGTGTGTGTGTGTGTGTGTGTGTGTGTGTGTGTGTGTGTGTGTGTGTGTGTGTCCGCGCGTGTGTGTAAATAATTAAATATAATGGTGAACATTGGAAGGATAGAAATTATGCTAGTGGTATGTATGTACTTCCATGAAAACACAACGCATTAAAACAAAACTGTGTGTGTTGGGGTGGTGCTGGTGTAGTTATGTGGACTTTTTGTCTTTGTGGGGCTGTGAGGATCATTTAATTTTGAGGTGTAGAAGTTTTGCAGAAACATGAAAACATGTAAATGTGCATGTGTGTTTTTGATATTGTTACTGTGTTAATACTGTAAAATGTCATGTTAATTTTGCTGTAACAAAATGTAAATGTATTGTAAATGCAAAAATGATGAACAACAATGAATCCTGAAAGTCATTATAAAGTTTTATCAAGATTTTATCATGTGTTAGTTAAAGACATAAAGACTATAGCAAATCCTTATGGTCTCATATTCTTACTAATAAAGCCTACAGTTTATTTAAATTTTTGTCTAAAAAGATGACCCTGAAGAATCACTGGAATACTTAATGCTTGAAAATAAATAATCTTACTTAAGCACAAGGGACAGGAATCTCCACCATCTATTTCACATATATTATCTGTTGTTGATAAAGTTCTAATTGTGATAATTCTATATGTACTGTACCAAGGAGCATTGTACCACTGAATTTCAAAAAACAACTTCCTGCTGTAAGGTTTTACAACATCATTACACCACCAATCAATTCCACATAAGACGAAAAGTTCACATCATGCAACCTTTACATTGAGCTGTTCATGTCCAGTAATAAGTCTTTCATGCATTAATAATTAAATACCAGGTCCAGACTACAAAGACTGCATTTATTACTTCATGAGCATGTGCAATCATTACAAAGTTACTTGTAAGTAATGGATGGAATGTCTTGTGCATTAAAAATGACTGATTTACTGCTTTTGTTTTCCTTTACACCTGTACTGCTTTTTTATGATTACAGAAATAAGATAAATATTTGACACAACAGATGTATATAGAAATGTTAACGTATTGAATATATTGAAAAAATGTTGCTAAAACAGAATGGCAATAGGAAATGAAATGTAATTTAAGAAGAAACACCTTAACCTAATTAAATATTTGTATATATGTTATATTTTATTGAAGTAAAGCTTAAATAGCACCTGCCAGTGTTTACAACTGATCTTATAATACAGTATAACGCTCACTATCCTGGTATTATTCTGGCACATACACCAATCAACAACAACAGACAGGTTTGTAATGTATTTTGTATTTTAAATTATTGAACCAATGTATTTTAAATTCTTGAAGCATAAAATAAATGCTCGTACACATTAATACACAATAAAGCCTGATTGTATTTGGAGAAATGTTACACGATCGTTTAGGCTGTGATTCAGGCTTTATTGTATCAAAGTTCACCTGCATTGTCAGTCACACCCACAACACCCGGTTTACAGGAAGTGTATGAGCCTCGAAGATTAAACTCTGATTGTCCACATCACACAAAAAACACTATTTAACTCTATTAACAGAAATTGTAACTGTATACCCAAACAAAAGTGATTTGGACTATTCAGGATTTAATGATAAAGAATATATACTAAAGAATATACACGTCAATACTAAAGCTTTTAAACACCACAAAAATACAAACTGATTAAATTCAATTGAACTTTATACTATATTATATCTGCAGTCATAAAATACTATTTTCTTTAAAATTTACTTTAGTCTGTTACTTGTTATGTATATATGTGATGATATTGAGGAGAATATGTTCAGAACTAGTGTATTTTTTAGGTTTTGATACTGCTTTTTTTGACAAGTTTAAAGTATGGAAATTCCAGAAAGCTAAATCATTTGATCTGAACACATAGTGCTTTCCAGTTGAGCCCCTTACTATGAAAACAGATGTATACAGAGGTATACGATTATGATTTTTAAAAAGATTTTAACTAAAATGTGTTTGACAGACCATATACAACACATTTTAAAAATTTCAAAACACATTTTCACCACCATTCAGCAGCAGGGTATTGAAAACACCTATTTAGAACTAAGCAAAACTGAATAAATCAAGCATTTATAATACTGCCGCCTAGTGTACAAATATATTTAATGGACTGATAAAAGCATCAGAAGCAGGATATATTTAGTGTTAATAAAAATATATGTTAATAAAATATATGTTAATAAAGTTTTTTTAATATGTTTTAAATTGTAAACAAACTGTATCTGTACAGATCATCTATCATTTGTATACTTCAGTTGAATCTTTCATCCTCGTATTCGTTGTTTCATTCATTGCACTATCCATCCATCACCCCATCCATCTCTTCATTCATTTCTTTTTATTCCACTATTAATTATTCATTCATTCATTATCTCCCGCTTTATCCTCTATTAGGGTCGCGGTGGGGTTCCCCATGCCCATCCAGGGGAGGGCGTCTCGGGCGCTGGGCAGATACACCCAGGACAGGGCGCCAATCCATCGCTGGGCACACTCACACAGACACACTCTATATGGGGCAATTTTGAGAATTCAATTGACTTGATCCATGTTTTTGGACTGTGGGAGGAAACCGGAAAACCCGGAGGAAACCCACGCAGACACGGGTAGAACATGGAAACTTCACCCAGATGGGGATTCGAACCTGGAATCCCTAGCGCTGAGAGGCGAACGTGCTAACCACTATGCCACCGTGCCGCCCCACTATTTATTAATTAATTAATCTAAATATCTTTATAATGAACCCAGACAGCAACTGTCTGATGTATTTCTCAATCTATTACTATTTAAGCAATGGAATAGGCTGCACTTTATTAAAACATGAATAAATTCAAGTTACTTATAAAACATAAATTAATATGTGAATGAATTACCAAAAGTGAAATTCTTGTCTAATTGAACACTGCCTATTAAGATTAACAATGTATGGTCATTTTTATCATAAGGTACATTAAATTATCAACTAACAAAATATGAATCTTAAACCAGGTCATTTAATCATATGTGCATAATGATAACGTCCTATCTTTAATATGAGGGGAACAATTTCCAACATGACTCTGTTCATTAAAGATTCTTTGGGTAAGATCACTCCCTGTGTCAACACTAATACTGTACGGCTGCATTAGCTGCAGCTATTTTTCTGTGTTTGTGATCATTACACATTTAATTCCCCTTCAACCCCCCCCCCCTTTTAAAACAATTTGCTCAAGACAGACTGATTTCAAAATTCTACAGTACTGTACACAAGAAACTAAACAGTAACGGGAATGGATATCCTCCTGTATAACTGTGCATGGGTGTACTTTATGTGCAGGTATATTTATCTTACCCTGTTCTCATTCTCCAAACTGTTGCACAGCACCTGCCATGGCGGAGTGTATTTGAACATGTCTGTGCTCTGACTGCACAATGTTTGTCTTCAGTAAGTACTGAGGAAGACTCTGTCGGTGTTGATCTGACTCCAGGTACAATGCCAACCGGTAATCATGCAAACCAGTGTCTACAACACATCAGTTTTACTTTAGACCAAGTGCAGACATAACATCACACAATTCTATTAACTTAATTAATCAAATACATAATACTTTTCATGGACTTTATTTCAGCAATATATCAAATAATATTTAATACAAAGGCTCACCTTATTTTTCAAATGGTCACAATCAGATACAGGATCATTCACTCTGAAGCATTAAAATCTTTTCATCTCTGTAGTTCCAGATGCCACCAAATAACGCTTTTCCAATCACAATCCAGCTGAAAGTGTTATCCTGACACTCTGGTATTGTTTTGATTTGAAAAGCCCCACCTTCATTCTTGTTACTCTCTGGGCACAACCATTAATGTTCCAGCAGGTATTAGTCATGGAGACAAAGCCCAGTGGGTGTAATGGGAATGTGTAGTTTGGTAAAAATTCAAACTCTCTCTCTCTGTGCATTCGCGAGTGCGTGTTGGATGGAATGCTGCTGACCATCAGCAGGCCCTGGACAAAAGAAAAGCCCTTCACCATCCACATAATGCCTTTCGCACCCACCTACACAGCAATCATAATGTCAGGAGTCGCTGACAGTAACAATGAGGTTATTCCACTATCATCCACCAAATAACAGTAACAGAGGGATATACAATTTATTTCATTAAACCCAAACAACTATTCCTACATGTTTGTATACATTTTATTGTTCCTTATATATACATACATATATACATATACATACATATATATATATATACATATATATATATAAAAAGTTATATGTGCATGTTCTCCTCCTGTCCCAGTGGGATTCTTTAGGGAGCTGTGGTTTCTTTCACAGTTCAAAAACATTATAGGTGAACTCTGTATGTGTGTATTTTTCTGCTCTTTGATAGGCACATGCTCTTTCCAGAGGAGCATTTCTCTTTCTTTGTACTCTATGATCACCAGGATGTGCTTCAGCTCTACCTGTGACCCCACTTAGGATAAGTGGTTTAAAATATTACCTATAATGGCATGATGATGAAAAAAATTAATGCTCTGCTCTCTCAGCTAAAAGGTTCTGCATTTGATTCCCAAACAGGGCAAACACAGGTCCTTTCTTTGTCAGGTCTGCATGTGATTCAATTGTGTGTTTTCTCTGAGGTATTTCTTTTCCATAGACGTGCTAATAAGTGATATAGTAGTAAATTTGCCAAATTGTCCTAACTCTAGTAATGTGTCATAACCTTGTAAAGAATCAGACTGGACACCATTACTTTGTTTAAAGCACATCACATTTTAATAGCTTGATTTAAACAGGTTCTACACTTTCAGGTAAGAAAGCAGATCTTCACAGCTGAGTGATGGTGGGAGCAAACACACCGGTTCTCAGGTGTCTGTCCTTCCAGTAAGAAACGAAAGATTAAAGCAAACAAGAGCCTTAATCTGTAACAAGAAGTGAACAGATGAAGAATTCCATTTTTTCAGTCATCATGCTCATAGACACTGTAATTAATACATCTATTACACAGACATTATGATCAACAGGATACGAAGACAAACATGGATGTGAATATGAAGATATTATGATCAATATACTTATAAAAGCATGCATGCGTACAAAGAGAAGTGCCTGACACATCGGCCCGGCGAGAAGGCATTCAGGGCTGTGAAACATGTCTCGACTGGAATGTTAGTAGTAACAGACAGTAGAGTGCACTCCTGAGCAGGTCTTACAGTGCTGCCATGCACAGGAAGCCCAGATTTACAGTTTCAGGACAGATTGATTTGTCCGGTTCAGGTTTCACATCCGAGCTCAGCCAAGTTTCATGAAAGCCACTTTACTCACATTCCACAGACCATGATATTTATGAATACAAACGTAAGGAATTTGTGTATTTTGGAAACAACAAGTTATGAGTGATGAGTTTGAATGTTTTGCTAAGCAGGTGATGGTGAAATACTGAGACATTCTGCACACCCCAACCACCTCTAAATGCATTACAAAAAGCGTAATAAGCGTTCGGCCCTGCTGTCCAACCAGACGCACAGGTATTGGGTGCTGCCATATTCCATCGGTCATATTTTAAGACAATGCCTGAATTGTGAGTCATGACCTAGTCCTGCTGAAAATACTAATTAACTGGTGATACTGCGACCAGTTAATACACCAAAAAAAGTATATTTTAATGCTTTATGTTTATTTTATCTTAGGATTATTTGCCACTGATTAAGTGATTACTGTAAATATTACATTAAACACAGAAGCCTAAAGTTTTACTCTAATATGACTGCTGATTTGACTTCTTTAAACTTTATAGCTACATAAGAACTTTGGCTCAGTGAGAAAGCACTAAACTTTCTTTGGCAATGAAGTGTAGAATTGTTTTGCCAGTGTAAGCAAGTAATAAACCAGCAGCTTTATTATCGATAGTGATGACTTTATCCTGAGCAGGAACACAAGGCATGACTGGTGTACACCCAGGACAACATACTGTGGCATCATAGTTTCATTCTCACCCGCACCTATGGGCAGTTAACAGCAACCAATTCACCTACAAACAGAGACTATGTTCTCAGAGGCAACTAGGAGTCAAAATCAACATAGACATTGAAATAGCGTCACCAACCAAAACCCTGAAATTGAGTCTTCAGTACTATACTAGAACTATCTCAACTATATGTTTTTACCCTAAACATGTTACTGCTGTAGTGCAATATGGAATGTTCTAGACACTATAATTTCCATTTAACTAATCCACATGTCCTGATTTAGTCATCCAGTCAGGATTTCAGCCAAATAATTTCCCCTTATTATATCCTGAATATATAACCCTAATTCTTTAATCCATTAGCTCGAGGGCCATTTGTTCTATTTGCAATATTTTAGTCACATGGAACACAACCACATAGTCTCCCAAAGTCTTTTTAGAACTTGTTCTTAGCTGACACATTTTAGAAAAACCAAGCCTTAAATGAATGTTTAAGTTCCAGCATCACTTTTAGTGTCATACTAATAAATTATATTATTCTTAATAATAATACTCTAAACCTGAAATTATTAGATTGTTAGAACACATAAAACATAAATGGAGACAGGTGATATTTTCATGGCAGTACTTATAATGTAATTTCTAATTCATAAGATGGAAGATCTTATTGGATGTTGATTAAAGAAACGTATTACAGATTTTTAGCACCTTCATTAGTCCTCTTATATGTCAACACATACAGCTAACAAAGAATATATATTTCTTTATAACTGACACGAGACACTTACCAAATTGCAATTCAAACAACAATTATTAAAGAAATATAATTTGCATGTCTGTGTTTTAAAGTAAATGCCAAATTCTACACTATATAGAATTAATGGATCCCGAATAGCTACATAACAAGAAACCAAATATGAAAGTGGCACATGAACACAAATCCTTAACACTGACCGGCCTGATGCTGACCTGAACATGACTGGTCTTGCATAGGTTTGGCTTCAGCAAACTGATCTGATGTTGCCTGGCTGCAGAGCCAAGAAGCCTAGAAGCTGTAATTTACTTTAATTTGAATACTTAACATTCTACAAACAAATACGTAGAGGGACTTCATGACTCACCCAAACAATCTCAGCTGATTCATTCATAATTAGCAGAGGTGTTAAAGAAGCTGCCTGGGAAATAATAATAAAAATAAAAAATAGTGCCAAAAAGAATAGGGAAAAATCGGACAATCTTCAATATAAATTATCTCTCTGTTATTTAAACACTACAAAAAGGACCTCAACAGGAGGTTTTGTTTATGAGAAAAGCATTGTTTGTAAGGTGGACACTGTATAATTAGTGAAGGACTTTTGGATTTTGTAATTTTACAGAAATGCTGGAGAAAAAGTAAAAAGTAATCCTACACTCAGATTTAACAATGTTTAAGTTTGAACTCGATAAATCTGCACACCGCTCCATCACTGATATGATATCATCACTTCATCATCCTTACAGCCTCACAGTCCAAATCAATCAAAACAGGAGGAATCTTTCTGAAGGAAGATCAAATGCACTTGCAGAACCAGAGAACACTTCACATCATACTTTAGCAAAAAAGCTTGTAAATAAAATATTTTAGCAGTCTTGTAAATAAAAAAAAAAAAAAAAAAAATTCAAAATATAATATGTGATTGACATTATTATTATTATCATTATCATCATTATATGTAGTTATACGCTGTGGGAACCAAAAAGACATTCTTTAAATTGTTGTCATAATTAAAATTGACATTGTCACTAATGAGATAGACATAATTGTTGATGATATTCTGGATGGTATCAAGGGCTACATTTCACTTATTGGAACCCACGGTATACCCTTATATAAAAAAGGAAGCTATAAAAGTCTGACAATTTGCCAAAGAACAGTAAGAATGCAATTTAAGTAAAAATAGAAATACTGACGCTCCAAGCTACAAGCTTTTCATCAGATTCAAATAAACCAAAATGACTATAGGTGTACTGAATTAAACTAAAAGTAGAAATGAAAAGTACAGATATTTATAGAAGGGGTAAAAGAGAACAATGAAGACCCCATTTTTCTTTCAAATGATACAACCTTTAATTCCTGCGACATGTTGGTGATGTTTTGTCCTTGCGGTGTCAGTGGTGCACCAGGGTCCAGAGTCCAGAGTTTTTCCTGTTTAGGGGATTCCTTCACATGATGGAGCAACATTTGCAAGGCTGCTTCTCTTTGCTTTTGACTTCGGGGACACTAGCTTCTGGTTCACTTTCCCCTTTCTCGCCTTTCTCCTCCTGGGTTTGCTCAGCTGGCCCTCCATTAGGAGGGGCCTGGTCCTCTGTGGCCTTTTTTTCTCCATCCTCAATGACCACCAGCTCAGCCTTGATGGTTGTATTTTCAAGGCCCAGAACTTTTTTTGTTTCATCCTCATCTTCCACATCCTGATAGCCCATAAATACCATGGTGACCGGGTTTTCCGCACTGGCATCATTTGCCTCTGTCTGAGGTGCTGAAGGTTTGGCCTCCATACCAGTAATTTCCGTGATGGGGGCAGGGGTGAAGTCAGTCCCTGTGACCTCTGCTCCTGTCCTGGACATCTCATTTGGCTCTGCCACATGTTTGGGCATGGCTCTGCTGCCCTCGCTTACAGAAGCCTGGTCAGCCTTGTTTATGAGCTCCTCCACCTCGGATGAGCTGAGCTGGTGCACTCCATTGGTCATTACTCCATCCACCACACGCACCTCATGCACCACTAGAAAAAAAAGCATTAAAAAAATTATTAAAGCTTTTAGCTGTTCAAACCTCAAACATACGCAACTCTAAAGATGGGATCAATAATTACAATGGAAACACTGTAAGAACAACATTTAATAGGGTGACCAGATATTGGTGTTTGGTATAATGATTTACAATAAAATTTTTAAATAATAATTTTAGACATAATGCAATTTATTTGTGTAGCTTGCATGTAACTGATGTCACTGCAAGTCACAATGGAATACCCTAATTTTTCACTCAAGCCACAGAAGTTTTTATTTTATGAACTGCATCATTAGATTATCAATAGTTAAATGCAATCTAGGAACAGTAGTTTAAATGAATAAATCAACATTACAAAGAGATTATTTACTAAAAAACGCTAGAACACACTACAATGAAAACACATGTGTGCAAAATGCTAACAGACCTACTAATATGGAATTTGCCTTTAAACTATACACTATTCTACAAAGAATACTTTAAAATGGTTGAAGCAGAATCTATAAAGTGGAGTTTTGAGTCCTGCTAGCTAAACTTGCTAACTGTTCTGTACTTAGAAAGACAGTGTCCCTGACTTTTTAACATTAAGCATGCTGCAGTTAAAATGAACAAATCTAAAGCAAGTTGTGGGCATTAAAGTTTAGTTTGAGGTAAAATGCAAACTAATTGCGGTATAATAATTACAATGCATAAACAAAGTTCACTTTTGAGTTTTGACATGCTATCTAGCAGGCATCTTGGGAAGATTAGCAGAGCACTTAGCAAAGTGGCTTAGTGAAGTCTTTAGCAGAAACATGGTGTACCAGCGCAGCAAGCTATAAGTGCAAAAAAAACAAGCAGAAGCACTTTTTGCGGCTGCATTAAAAAAATAATTTTTATTCTTGGCATTTGCAGCGGGCTGAACAGTCATGCTTGTGACTGAGGAGAACAAACAGCAGGTTTTACATATGTAAACACAAAATAACACAGCCTATTGATCATTACAATGGTCTTGATGAGTAACTTGGTGTATTTATTTCAGTTGCATTTTATATATATACGTTGTTTCAATTTAAATACAAGCATAAGAAAATCAGCAATAAATCAGCCATGCTAAGCTGAAGTACCTTTATGAGAAGCAGCATGATTTGCAAACTTACTATTTAGGCTAATTCAATGGTACAATGTCTGCTTTATGAATGTCCTAATGGAAAGACAATGTCCTGATGTTTTTATAGTAAGTTTTAGACATCCAGACATCTGCACTTCTCGAAAGGCAGTTATATATCCATGTTCTATGCAGTTATATATCCATGTTCACAGTCACCTTTGCGTTCATCCTCATACACTTTGATGCCCTGGTGCAAGAGGTCTTTGGGCAGTAGTGTGTTGGTAGATAAGACTTTTGTTTCACCTGTGGTCAGGTCCTTCTCAACCGTGATCTCTACAGCGTACATCGCTGAGCATTCAACAAAATGAGAAATTACCATCCTGCAAAGGTGCATTCTCACAAAACCACACACACACTCACCTTCAATAGATATGCTATCTGTACCAAGCATAGGTTTTTAAACCCCACTGATTACTTTCTACGTTCTTATTTTCTGATTTACTCTCTGACAAAATTCATTCACTTTCTGAACTACTTTCTCATTAGAGGAAGCAGGAAAAGGCAGGAAATGACCCCCTGATAGATTGCTTGTTCATCACTTCACAAGTACAAACAGCTTCCAGTGCAACCAAATCCCATTACAGTTTAAAAATCAAGCTGTTTGCTCTGAAAAAACATAATCATATTTTTTTTACCATAATAACATAATTACCATAATGTTTCAAAATACAGTTTAATAATTTTAAAACTTAAAATTCATGCTCTAATTTTTACATGCTGTATAGATAAACATTGTCTTTGGAAACAGCATGTTGTCAAGAGCAGTACCAAGTATTCTAATATAGCTCAGCTGCTATGGCAACCCCAAGTGATGTAAAAGAATCTAAAAATAACGTATACCCAGCTATTCAACATTATGTTTTTGGGTGAAGAACACAAGTGTTAAAAACACACAGAAACACACACACACATCCATGCAAAGATTAATGACATGAGTTATGTTAAAAAGAAGTTATTCAGACAATAAGTTAGCTTTGTACTAGACATTAAAGACTGGGGGCCTGAAACGTTTCAGCAATTCGATTTTTCTATCAAGACTAAAGGAACTATTTAAATATATACATATAGGTTATTGTGCAAAGGTTTGGGCAATCTGGTCAAATTGCATGTTTTACTAATTGTTTAAAAAGAAAATAAAGGTTTAGATGCATGTCAATCAGAGCAACTTGCAAGAGCCTTAAATACCCTTTGCATCATTTGATTATGAAAAAAGAGAGCAATTACTCACCACTCAAAAGCAAAAAATGGAATGAAGTATGTCCCTTATGAACTCTATTTTGGTCAAAATCATAGAAACAAGCATGCAGTAAATAGTAATAAAGATGCAAGTTTTTAAAGCCACAGGGAAGTTCATAAAAACTAAAAAATATCAGTTCTTTATAATGCACCTATAGATGATCAGAAATGAATGACAGTCCAAATATAAAGTAAAATAATGATTTGGATGATGTTACAACAGTGGCACATTATTAGGTCCACTGTTGCATGAAAAAGACGTGAATTCACACCATTTTAAGCCAAAGAACAAGTAAAAAAAAAAAAAAAAAAAAAAAAAAAAAAAAAGTGAATTCAGAGATTCAAGGTCAAGAATAAGATGCACAAAACAACAGGAACCATGGGAAATGTGAACCAAAGATACGACTTACAGAATGCCAGACACTACAATGATCAGTGGCAAGCAGAATGAGACCAAAGGCTTTGAGACAGGAAATGATTAGGGGAGAAACTTAGAACAGGTTAGTAAAATGAACAATGAACAAAAAAGCCTCAACAATGGGAGGAACACAAATGATAAGCAAGTCGACAAACACAGACGCAGAAGACGTGCAATGGTGGGAAAATACATGCACAGAATGGTGATGGTTCACAGATATTTTACAATAATACTTTATATGAATGAGGATGTATGCTGGGTTGTGCACACACACACGTTTGGCCTTGTTGTGCCCTAATTTGAATATGTATTGCTTATTGTGGTTGGAATTATTTTTAAATATGTGTTTGTCCTGCTTTAATAGCAAATTTCATAACTGAAAAAGTAAAAACAAAAAAAAAAAGTGTCATTACTTAAACGTCTTATGGTTCTAAATAGAGTTCATTATCACCCCGGATACAGACAGACAGGGTTAGTGAGAACTCTACAAACTAATGAGTGTTTCAGTTTCTCAGAGCGGATAGAATACTCTCAGGGGCCCTTCAAAATCCATTTCCACTTCTCTCTAGGCAACCATGTCATAATGATAGTAAATGTTTGATTAAAAAGCAAAACAAAAGGTTTATAATGTAAGCATTAGCTGCTGCCCAGAGCTAATACCGTTTCACAATTTGGAACAGTAAAGGTCTAACCTTTGAACAATTTAGAGGCCCAAGCTAAATGTTTAACTTCTAATTTGTTTAGATAAAATTTGCAAATGGATAAATTAAGGGTAATAATTCATTTTAAGCTCCAGTCTTCTGGCACTCACCTGCTCTCATCAGGTCAGAGTCACCTCTGGATTTCTCCAGACGAGGGCTGAGGTGAACTTTGATCTCTCTGACCTCTAATAATGGTCATGAAACAAGGATATGAAGAGGAAAGGAGGACATAGGGATATGAAATAGATGTAGACAAACGGAGGAACAGATCCGGTAGGAATGTGCTGATTGAACAGCACTCACAGTGCCTGGTCTGGAACCTACTCAAGATACTTACTACTGTATTAGTTACTAATGAATCTGGTAGAATCTGGAATCTGGTCATTCTTCCTAATTCCCTTCTTTTTTGGCTGTCGTCAACAATTCAACATGGGACGTGTTATATTTTTAAGTGTCTTGAAGCACTATTAGAATTTTATCCCAAAGTCAAAACATTATATAACTTCACAACGTGTTTACCCTGAAATTTGCAATGATGGTTTTCCAAGAATTCCAATGATGCTGAGCTACAATTTAAAAAGTTCTGAAACCTCAGATTTCTTCATTAATTTGAATTATAAACCACAAAATTGTACAATTTAAAACTTTATATTTAACATGAATACATTACAATATAAAAAACAAAAATGAATAATTAACCGAATTACCTTTTACTGCGTCTTCCACAACCTAAGACAAAGAAAGAGTGGGTTTTATTTAAATGATTCCAACATATGCAGACTTCATTATTTTATGAATTAATATTATCTTAAAAGAAAAGTCTTGATCTCATCAATGTCACAGAATCCAATAAAACATTATAAGCTTTGTTAAGAGTCGGCTTTCTTTTTTATCTTAAATCAAACAGCCCTTGCCATGCATTTTGAACATATTACATTTGGTCATTTTATCAGACGCTTTTATCCAAAGTGATTTACAGAGCAAACACAGGGTTGGCCATAGCATCCCTGGAGCAATGAGGTTTATGGGCCTTGCTCAAAGACCCACATTGGTAATGTTAGGAAATCTGAAATTTCCCCGATGAACCAATTTTGATGGCGTCAAAAAGCACAGTACAGATGATTTCAGAGTTATTCGAATCAAGCGGTTTATTTATGACAAACCGAGTCAAAGCAGTGAACACCCTAACCACTGAGCTACTACGCCTTTCTTCCCAAAGTATGTTAAGCCAGTTTATGGTCTACAGTCACCAATAAATGGATGATCCTTGTATAATCTTTATATAAAATAAATGTTTAAACCCAAACATAAACCTACATCATATAAAATGCATTATTAAACCTCAAAACAAATAAAGTAAAGGCTATTCCTAATTTTCAATTCTAAAAGAATACTGTGTTTACATGCAGAATTAAAAAAAAAAAAAAAGATTCTTACATTCTCCTCTATAATCATTTCCTCATTCTGCACAATATCAGACAGATTTTCTTTGGTGGATGTGACAGAGACACCTGTCTCCAGCTCCTCCAGTTCCTGTTCCATTCTAGAATAGAAAAGGAAATGTAGTTATAGCGTTGAATTTGATTATCACGTTTTATTCTCTGCCATTAATCATGTTCTATCTAGATATAGTTCTGTTTTAATTCAGCACTGATGAAACTCTTATCCTCTACAGTGACTGAAAAAATAAGGTGAAATGATTATTTTATTAAGCTCCATGTTCACATAAAAAAGAAGCTGAAACCCATCTAAGTGCATGCATCTCAACTCATCTTTATTTCTGAACACTGTCTCAGGGAAGCTATTAAGCAACGTTACCTCAGGATCGTCTCCTCAAGTTCTTTTGTTTTGGCCTCATCTTCGTGAAGCTGCTTTGCGGCCTCATCCTCCTCCGACCCAGCAGAGGGAGCACCATCGAGCAGCCATCTCTCTCTTAATGCCTTTGACTGTAGAAAAAACCCCACATGCTCATCATATAAAAAAACAAAAAATGGAGATAATAAATTATGGGATGTTTATCTTTTATAGTTGCAGATTGTTCTATAAAACATTCAGTGAGAGATTAATCTAGTGCGGAACATTTTGTCGTGTTTATACTATGTAGCAGATAAATAATTCGTATACTATACTGATCTATCGCTACAGACCATGTTCTTGTGTCTGTGCCAATAAATTGTATTATCTATATTCACATTTATTTGGTTTTATCTAACCCTGTAACACCTAAAACACATGTTTCATACCTTCTCATCTACACTTCTTATGGTTTATAATCTCTTACAGCTCTTTGAGGACACATAATTCCATCACGACCATTAAGAGATGCTGATGCCAGCTGCACCCTGTTTCCTGAACCCACAAATAATCCTTAGAGGAAACCTCGTTGCATACTGGGCAGGATATTAATGTACAATTCTCAGCAGATGGGAAGAAGTCTCTTCTTATATGCTTTTCCATAATAAAGGAGAAAAAATAGGCAATGTATGTGTGTTTGTTGATTGTTGAGCAGGAATCGAAGTCTTTGTGGATTCAGAATCAGCTGACTTGTGAAAAGCAGACAGGAAACAGCTATTCATGTGGGAATAATGCTGCGTAGGCCTGATCTGACATTCAGCACTATGCCTGGCTCCAGCTCCAACAGTTCCAGACCAGAGCTGTTTGGAGTCCAAAATTATTCAATTGAGCTTCAGAATCTTTTTTTATTGTAGTAAAAACAAATTGTAATCAGTCAGGGAATGATTTGTTAAAAGGAAGATAAAAAAAAAGCAAAAATGCATTGCCGTTTGCTTTGGATTAGTAAAACTATTTTCTCTTAATCATCAGTTCAGTTATTTCTGCCTTCACTACCTAAATAAATGTTCATGTTTTTGCAGCAACAGTTACCTATGTAAATATACAAATAAAAATCCATTATTTATTTTACAAGAGAACTGCATATGCATATTTAGCTTTATATGGCAGAATAAAATACCCTGCAATCTCATGTAAGCATCAGTTACATGACTGCTATTGCATGTGATGAACCATAAAGTGTTAAACTAACATTTAATAAACCATAAATTCACATATTTTTAAAAAATACATTTTTAAATTTCAGCAATTTTAAGTAGAATTTAGAATTTATAACTCCTCATAATTCCTTATCTCCATCCATTACACACACATGCACAGACACACACACACACACACACACGTACACACACACTTAATAACCGACACAATGCAAATTGTAAAACAATATCACAGCAAGCATCCTGCCTGACCATTGTCCTTAAAAATAATTACAAACTATTAGAATTATAAAAAGATATGTTTTGTTATTTAGAATACTTTCGGAAGCTTTCGGAATACTTTTTTTTTTTTTAAGTTATTTTATGCAACTATAACTGGTTATTGTTGTTGATAATATATGCACATGTTACAGTGCTTTCTGAGTGCTACTGAGAGTTCAGTATTCCGAGTTCAGTACAATATCAAAACAAGAGATCTGTATAAAGGACCAGTTTTGCATCCACTGATGCATTTAAAGTTTAATGAATGAAGCTCAAACTAATATCGGCATTAGGGTTAACTCAGAGTCTGGACCTTAGATTGATTGTGGTTAAGAAATATTGCTCAAATTTAAGGCAGAAAATATTCCAGCTGTAACTCTTGATATCTGTTTCTGTGGTTGTATCTGACCATCTCTTTTTCTCTAGCTCTCACTCTCTGGTTTCATGTCTCTTTCTCTTTGTCTGTTCCAGCTTCTCTTTCTGCCTCTTTTGGCATTTTGCTGACTGCACCACGTCTCTCCATGGAAACTGCTAATGAAGTGACTTTTTGGATCTTCTCTCTGGCTCGTGTTGAATGGTCTATATAGTGTTTTACCATAAACAGAAAATGTATCTCATATTAACATTACATTTTTAAACAAACTGATGAAAACATGATTTACATGACTTTTACAAGAATAGTTGCATCATAAATCAAGCCTCTTTAGTAAGGGAAAGTTTTTCTCTTAGTCTGACATGGCAGGAGGTCCTAACAGCTTTCAACTAGATTCGGTATCTTTCTGTGTCTGACAGATGAGTGTCCTTGGCTGGAGGCACCAGGGCACTTGCACAGTATAAACTGTCAAAACACCTTAACTGGAATATGACATGCCTAATGCTTAATCTGATCTGATTTTCTTGTGCTGTTACTGTATGTACTGATGTAAGTAATCATATGCTTAAGCCACTAGAGTTGGAAATATATTTAGGTTTACAATTTTATGTTAGGGTGGCACAGGGGCTTAGAAGTTAACATGTTTTCCTTTCAATGCTGGGGATCCAGGTTCGAATCCCAATCTGGGTGGAGTTTCCATGTTCTCCCAGGAACTTCCACAGTCTAAAAACATGGTTTAAAGTTAAATTGAGTGATATAAATTTCCCATATCTAAAAATAGCCCCCATTCTGTTTGCCCAACAAGGGATTTGCGCCCTGTCTAGGGTGTATCTGCCCAGCGCTCAAAATGTTATCACCTGGATAGGCATGAAGAACCCTCCCGCAACCCTAATACCTAGCATAGGATTAAGCAGATGATAATGAATGAATTAATGAATAAATGAATTTTATGTTAAAGATCTTACCTTGAGGTGCTGCAGCTGTCTTCGGTCATCCTCCAGCTGCCTTTTTTTGTTTTCTATCTCTGTTTGTTTCTTTCTCTTCTCCTAGAATGTAATTTCATGCTCAGTAATTAATTTCACTACAATAACACAAAAGCATTTAATGCTAAAACACCTATCTTTTGGGGATTATTTTATAGATAGAATAAGATATAGAATTATAGTACAGCATCTACTCATAGACATTTATATTCCCCCTTAATTCATAAACTTTGTTTTTAACATTTATTTAAAAAATAATTAAGCATGAACTTAAATACTAAATTTCTACTCAAATCTTAATGCCAAATCAGTAATGCCTTTAATAGCATGTTAACAGAGAAATTTTACATACTGCAACTTTAATGCTTTAAATGAATATTGAATATTAAATATTTCAATGAGATATGCTTTAATCATTAATCACTGAATCTGCTTCTTAACATTGATTTGTGTATAAATACTTTAATGTATATCCACTTAAATGTATTTGCTTATGATTTTTTTTTCTCTCTATTGTTATTAGTTTAGTTGTATCCAGTGTCAATGCAGTTGATATGGCTACTGATAAATCTCAATATCCATCATTTCATCTCCCCACCACGCCCCACCATCTAATATGATTGGACGGGAGTCATGATTAAAACCTCCTCATGAAACACTAAGCCAGGAATGGCTACTATTTATATATTTGCACAGGAAGTACAAGCACATAGGAAGGACAGCACTGTTCTTTACTCTGAAGACACAACAAGCCCCAAAGTGCTGCACCATTCATGTGCACAATATTGTAATCTATTTACAGCATTTTGATTGATTAATTGATTGATTGATTGATTGATATACTTTATTAATCCCACACTGGGTAAATTAAAAAAGTGAGAAAGATCAGATGTAATAAATTGGGAAAGGAAAAGGCAGGTGTACAGTATCATTAGGTTTTTACTGTGTAAATGTAAATTGACTTTTAAAATGTTGCACTTATTTTTAAGGTTTTTTAAGTAAAATATGTAGAATAAACATATTGCTTACTGCTATAGCCTGCAGTCTCTCCTGCTGTGCCAGTGCCTCAGACATCCTGAATGAGAGAGAGAAAGAGAGAGAGCCAGATTACAAACAAGAAACATCTCTAAAATAGACAATGGATGATCCAGCAGGAGGAAAGCTCTGTTTCCTCATTAAGGCTATCTGCTGTTTTGCTGCAGTATCCGGAGTTTCTGTTAATTTTCAAAAAGTATTTTCAGAGAATGTCAGGTCTTTTACTTCCTTCCTTCTTACACCAGGTTCTTTGCTTCAAAAAGCAATCACTTGGTCTAACACAAACGCACATTATCACTCTGCCCTATAGCTCCCTGCTTATAATTCATACTGCTTGCCACCAGCAGTCTGTATAGAACATTGCTCTTTTCCTATAAAAACAGTGAATCAGTACATGGTTTGACTGAGAAGTGAAGTTTGCTGATTTTGCTTTCATTTGTTTGCAACTCTTTCATTACTTTCGATTGTAATTGAGTTTACATTACTCTTCATATCTATTGTCTACTGTTCAGACCACAAGGATTGTTTTTATATGAAATAGTTTAATATCCCAAATTTTTTTTGGAATACACTAAAAGTGGAATGTGGTATAAATTGGTAATGTGTGTCATTTATAATTCACCCAATTGTCAGGTGTAGATGTCTCACAGACCACCACACTAAGGAGGAGTACAATGAGTAATAAACAGTATTGTATATTTTTGTTGGCTATTGATACTGTGTCAGATTTCAGCCTTTGTTAACTGTAAATTTTTTAAACGTAGTTTTTTAATGTCTTGGAAGACAATAGCCAAATTGAATAACACAAAAACTACATCCATGAATGAATAAATACACACTCGCTCAGTTTAAGTGATTTAAATTGTTATTTTGTGTAAAATCTTAATTAAGGTGTAAAAATATGTCCACAGTCTCATGATTTAAGCATTAACAATCATTTTTACCAAAGCAATGTCCACCGGAGAGTCCTGAACATGGAGTCCAGACAATAAAGTAAGCATTTGTAATACATACATAGGGAAAACATGCAAAACACACAAAGGGGCCATAAAATGTCACTATGAATTAAAAACATGATTGTTTGATGTTTTAGAGGGGGCTCTTAAAAAATTGTAACTAAAAATTGTGGAACGAAAGCTGTGAATCATTTATCATTAACTCTTTAGCGAGTTGCTGTTTACTTTTGCTATTTGCACATGGTTATTTTATAAATACAGAATATCTGAAATAAACATCTAAGTCAGATGTCTCTTATTTACAGTAGTGTCATTTAACAAAGATGAAGACACAGTCAGCAGTTAAATGCACCATCATTCTTTTCCTAAAAAGCCTGAAGTGATGTTGCAATAGACACAGAAAAACACAAACATCCCAGCTGGAGCGTCTGAAAGATGGGGGGTGGGGTGCCACAGGGGAGTAGAGGAATGCATGAAGTTTGGCCCTCGCTATGACACCCCACAGTCTTACATGTGTTTTTCATCCTAACCACACACACACACACACACACACACACACACACACACACACACACTCCTCCATCTCTGAAACATATAACACACACCACTTGTACAAACAGGGAGGGAAAGGTCAGTGAGTTGGAGGAATGAGGCATTACAGGGAAATTCTCAGTGTGCTGACTCTACTGATGCTTTCTGAATAATACACCATACATCTGATGATGTCCACCAGTGGCATTACAGTTCATCTCAGTTCCAAACAAACGCCTGCCTTTTACTGTAATCGGGTGTTAAGAAGATGCATCCACTCCGTATATACTGAGCTCATGTTTTTAGATGCGTAACCCTAAGCCTGGCTCAGTTGTGCACGCTCAGCACCTCTGATGTCTCACTCTAGCTGGCATGACTTGACAGGATGCAGGACATAGTGCAGCTAAAAAAATATCATAAAACTGCAGCACTAAGAAGAGAAACAGCATAAAGGTCAGTACAGGAGACAAATGCAGAATGTGATGTGGTTTCATCACACATCAAGTTGTTGTATGGAACCTCCATGTGACCTCAGGCACACCACATCAGCCAGATTATATATCATTTGACCACTATTCACAAAAAATCCTAGTGCTATTTGATTTGAGATATAATCATGTATATAAATATAATTTATAATATAATAATTTCATGTGTATGTTTGCTTAGTTGCTTTTAAAAATAACCCATTTTATAGCTTGAGCACATGATCACTATTATTTCATCCCTCCTACAACATATTCTGTCATTATTTATTTTGGCTTGCTGCTTTTCCTACTGTGTAGAATGTGGTAGACAATTTCCTTACACTAACCCGATCATTTTTTGAGTCTGTAATTGGCCTCATAAACTTTTAATTGAAGTCATGTTAAAACAAAAAAATATATATGTATAAAACTTTATTTAATATTACATTACTGTACTGACCTATTGAAGTTAGAGCAGAAAAATTACTTAAATCTGCTCAAGTCTGTACCCAGTGTACTCCAGCTTCAACTCCAACAGGCTGACAGTCACTCTGTCATATGAAGACCACATGTCTCTAAGTTTCTCACATGCTTATCAGCCACAGCTAATATAAACAATGGGGGAGTCTCACAGTTGAACCAAAGCTTAAAATACATTCATAATTGAAATGTTTTGCCCTGGGGGGTCAGATTCCGACACTGGCTACATGGAATTTCTCTGTCATGGTCACTACAATTTTTAAAACTTCTAATCCTGTACCATTATATACCGCACCATGGATAGCATTTAGGGATCAGTGTTTGAATCCAGCTGGCTGGGAATCTATTAATTGTGAGCGGACTAGTATTTTTACTGCTGCTGATTCCTGTTTTATTGTTCATGGTTGCACCTGTTTTTTTGTCCTCGACTCATTTGTGTTTTTTAAAAAAGTGTTTGTCGTGTTGTTTCATGTTTCATATTTGATTTTGTACTTCTGTCTGTTTTTATCTGTCCTGCATCCATCAGCTGAGTTGTTGGAACAGTCATATCATAATACTGGCCATTCATATAATGCAGTAAATAAATGTGAGCTCTCATGATGTGGAACATCAAAACTATTAAAATCACCACAAACATGCATTGATTTCAGTTTTTCACAAACCAATAAGCCAATAAACACAATTTCATTTTAAATCAACTAAAATACAAAAGTAAAAAAGCAGTTTTTGGAACTGTGGACATAGACTGGAGTGTAAGCCACACATACAGTTTAAAACTTGTGAGCCAGGAATCAAACGCAAGAACTCAAACGCAAGAACCATTAGGTGACAAAACTAAGCACTGCACCCTAGTGTTGCCAAACTAATTATTTAGTAATTCAGCTCTAAGATTTTTATTTTTTCACCAGCTGAGTCTCTAATGCAGCAGCATTTGAAAAAAAACAGGAAATTATGGGAATGTAAGGTATCCGTTGTGCTGCAAAAATGACTTCTAATGGAACTGAGCTAAAACAGATGTTTCTTACACTCAACTGAGTAAAATGACAAGGAAACCAGATCACAGCTTTCTCACTTCTACATTCTGCTTTTGCACTTCAGGCAGGTTTCCAAATACCAGGCTCTGAGTGAAGACTGAGGATGGAAGTGAAGAGTTTGGAGTTTACATGCCTTTCTAACCTCCCAAATGAGTCCATATGTGATCCTGCTACAAAACAGGACTAAGGTGTTTCCTGGAAAAATCACAGCATGTGCTAATGGCTAATGATGGAGTGTTTCTTTCATGTTTCGAGCTGTAGCAGCTCTTAAAAATCAAAAAGAAAGACAACAGCCCAATTAATACCAACAACTGCAGAAAAACAAGTAGCATGAACAGCTAATGTCCTTTTGGAATTTAGCTGCTGGTAAATAAACCACAAAAACCCAGCAGTGTCCATTCTGGTATGTTTCCTGGTGTAATATACTATTTTATGCAACTACTAAACAAAAATAATAAATACGAAGTTTGAAACTAAATCTGATGATGTACAGTACAATGCTCTGAGGTTTTATATTACAATAAAAGAAATAAAGAAATGTAAAGTGCACAGATTAATGTAACATCATAATATTTTTTTATTTCCAGTACAGCTACAGATTATGAAAACTAAATCATTAAGGTGAACTTTGTTAGCTTTTTAATCTGAGCCTCATTTTTATCCCCATACACAATTTCCAATAATTTTTGATGCATTTGTGTTTTTGTAAAGATACATTTCAATTAGAAAATAAGAATTCAGTACTGATTTAATCCAGCATAATCTATGTGTCAGCTGAAATCATTGTGTAATTAAATGTGTCATCAGTCTAATGAGCCAAGTCCTTATGGGACTCGAACGAATAGCTGAATGAGTATAAATCCTAATGCATTGTCACCCCGCTAGACGAGTGTTTACTGTGGTAGTTAAGAGCAGGCCGGAGGTCCTGTCACATGGGAAGCTTTCTAGGTCATTAATTTCACTTTATAGAGAAGTCAGTGTCATGTGACTATATGCATGAAATCATAAGTAAATCTATTTTGTCTTTTAATTATAAATGCTAATCTACATTTTATGACTTAAAAACAAGGTAATAAGATGTAAAGTGCTGATTAACGTGCTGTGTTGCAGTGTTGCTAGGCCAGCATTCAATCCTGTCGAGCACTTCTTATTACAAAGGCAGTAACTCTGGAGTATGTGCTAAAAGACCCTGCACCCATTGATTTATCCCCCTGTTAATGAGGGCATGTGCCTGAGGCTCGGCACTACAAAGTGACCTTGGGTACAGGAACACAGACGGAAGCTCTGGTCCAACACAGCCATTTATCTCCTTTTATTTAAATACTGTACCACAGGGGCACATTCAGACCAAATACAAGCACCACCATCTATTCAGCACATTATATTAAAATTTCAAGGTCTGGAGAACAATGTAAAACATATAAAATTAAACTCAATGTTAGTATGTCAATTAGTGTGTATATAACATTTGGCTTTGCATTTTTATCTTTGCTGAACGCATGTGAAAATAATATAATAAAAGAAGACTGTAAAAGGGCTTTAAAGATAATAAGTACAGGTTTCTTTAAGCTGTAGGCCTCAATCAACCTGAGGTGTGCTCTAACACTGTATTTACTAAAGCTGTATATGGGAACAGTATGGGGAAGGCCCTTTTGTGACCTGACATGACTGTGCCTCAGTGCACAAATCAAGGTCCACAAAAGCACAGTTTGGCCAACATAAATAAATTCCTGACTGGGAAACGGAGACTGCAAGCCAGGCCCTTTCAACTTGAGTGTCTGGCTGAACAAATGCACTTTTGCATGACTTGGCGAAAAATTCCTACAGACGAATTTCAAAATCTTGTACAAACACTTCCCTGAAAGTAGAAGCCCTTAGCTGCCAAAGGGAGCCAACTTTAAATTAAATATTTAAAGCTCCTGTTGGTGTAAAACTTCTCTCCGTATATATAATCTTATCACATCAGACGTAAGATTACAGGTTTAACACCTCAGGTTTGCTCTATGAAAAATTACTTTGATGCAAATAGCAATTTCATCAGTAATACAGTATCGTCGGTTGGATGTAGTTTTAGAAAGTTGCATGATTTTAATGAAGTCAACCAACTGGTTTAGATTTTATTTCATGTTTTAACCATCTGCTTTCAGTCTGTTCCATAGAAACTCACATTATTCATATGTAAAAAGAGGGCTGAACTGAAATCTCTCTGAGTGCCCCTTCAAAAGCACTCATCCCAAAACTGTTCACTGAAGTAGAAGAATTCTGTCAGTCTCTATGGAGACCCACAAACTGTGAATAAGTCAGTCCATCGCAGAATATCATAACCATCATATTAATGTTGTAGGCTAATAGACAGGTAATGTCTTTATCCAGGTATTCTTTTTTTATAGAGTAACTTAATATCTATATGCACAATGACATGAGATCTAGTAAATTTTACATATGGACAGAGTCTAACCAATAAGTCATGGATTACAGTCTCAAGCTCTATATTTTATGGTTCAATTAGTGCGCATGCACAAGCTGTGACTGTGTTTTCACTTTTACTTTCTAATCTTTATTTATCTTTTTTACTTATCTTTCTGCAGTTGCCCCCCAGGAAGTGTTCTGATTCTGAGTCTGTTTTTTAATTTTCATTGTAGTGTGAGATTAAATAGATACTAATCAATTCATTTTCTTTTTTAACAAAGTTTTCTCAGACCTTACTGTATAAATGGTGCTGGCAAAAACCAATTGTGGTATCGTTAAATTCTAAAAAGAACATGGTATGCAATGAATAATTATTTTTAATTGGCATCAGAAAATAAAATGCTAAACTACTATTAAAATGATCAAAATTTTAATCATTACCTCATAATTTTATCCACCCTTAAATAACATTAGTTAAATTTAACATAACTAATTAAATAATTCATAACAAATTTTTAAGATTTAAGCACAGCATGGCCACAATGTACTTGTTTTTTTTTTTTTTTTTTTTAACTTGGCAGCATTTCGGATATTTGATATTTATCCTGAAGGAACTGCTCTTTGAAGAACCCCTTCTGCTGACTCACAGTTTTTGTCACAAGGTCCTTATGTAAAGTAAGTTTTCCCTGAATGAAGCTGCAAAAGCCTGAAATGGGAAGCCAGCATGGCTCTAATGTAGCTGTGAGCGAGGTTGAGTAAAAGGCTAAACGCTTCAACCTTTTCACTCTCCAACAGTTGCTCCAGGAATCTCAACGCAAGGCCCAACCCATATCAGATAGCACATGCCTCAACATCAGCAATGGAAACACTCCACACTTTGTTTTATATCCCTATAGACATGTGGAGTTCTTCAAAAAACATAGTTAATCTTGTGAAGTTAGTTAAGCATTGATCTCACGTCAGTGTAATTCTGTAATACACTATTCACTTTCACTTTAAACAGCAGAATTTACATCAGAGAGGTGCATAAAACATCAGCTGCAGATATCTATTAGGATTGTCATTTTTCACCCACATTTTTAAAATTTGTGTCATCTTTTAAGTTTGGTCTTTAAACTTTTCATGCAAATTGCTTCATGTTAGGAAGGCACTACATTCTCACTTAACAGGAACATCCATTCTTTTATGTAAAATACCAATAATCTATGGCGAATATTATCATGTGATTTCTCCGACCGAGTACATTTTCTCAAACAGCTGCTTACATATTTTTTTAAAAGCACTAGGAGGAATGTGCCGCCACTCTTATCTGTCTACATGAGCTCACTGGCTAATGCCACTGTGATTTACAGAGAGCAATCATGCTGCCCACCCTATATACCGGTTTGGGCGCTAGGTTTAAAGCCTCAAATATCAATATTATTATTTTGACCTCTTAATCCTCTACTGAGGGTCTTCATGCCCATCCAGGGGAGAAGTTTTGAGCACTGGACAGATAAACCCAGTATAGGGCACCAATCAATTACTGGGCACACACTCACTCACACAGACATGCACACACTATATAGGGGCATGATATAACAATATAATCGATTCAGCTTAAAATCATGTATTTGGACTGTAAGACAAAACCCAGAGAAATCCCATATGGAAGCAGAAAGAACATGCAAACTCCACCCAGCTCGGGATTTGAACCTGGAGCCCCACTGAGAGGTAAGCGTGCTAACCTCTACACCACCATGCATCCAGCGTTAAATTCCATCCATCCATCTTTCACTTTATCCTCTACTAGGGTTGGGGGGGGTATACCCATCCAGGGGAGAACGTTTCGGGCGCTGGGCAGATACACCCAGGACAGCCAATCTATCGCTGTGCACACACTCACTCAATTACTCATACAGACACACTCTATATGGGGCAATTTGGAGAATTCAATTGACCTCAAACCCTGTTTTCGGACTGTGGGATGAAACCAGAGAACCCGGAGGAAACCCACAGGGAGAACACGGAAACTCCACCCATATTGTGATTCGAATTGCGCTGAGAGGAGAACATGCTACCACTAAGCCACCGTGCCACCGTTAAATTCCATACATATTATAATCATCTCAAAAATTGAATCTGATAGATCTGGTTTGATGACTTTGACAGAATGTTCAGATAATATCTCAGAATACCTCAGTATTACGTTAGTGTAATTATAGACATGAAGCACTTCAACCAAGTTTAGACCACAACGGTGAATATCTCTGAAATATCTCTGAAATCTGGGGGATGGGGAGCACATGAAGGGCACTTTATTTAGGCGGCAGTAAAAAAATAGAAGGGGGCAGCATTACAGGACAGAAGCCTGCGTGCAGAAATGCATGAGGAGCTTTCCTGGCTGATTACACAGCGTTGGGTGACTCCTACATTTTAAAGATGCCAGTAATGGTCCTCGTTTGGACAGTTTTTATTCCCAGCTCTGCATCCATGTTAGATCCGAGTAGGCTACGTGTTTGGCGCAGCGCTCCTTCCTGTCCCGTTCTGCGCATCCACACGTTACCGAAGCCTGATCAGATATCACCGAGCAATAATACAAAGATTTGTATTATTTGTATTATAAGAGATTACACAAAAAAACATCAGCATCGCATGCTTACAGAAGCCCAACATGGAAACCCCGTCAGTGTAAATATGTGATCGCTGCATTAAGACCTCAGGGGCCTGCTGTTTTATTAAATATGATTAAATAAGGTGTGAAAACTTTTCCAATGTCTGCAAAACGCAGCAGGTCAGCATTTAAATGCAGACTGGGTGTGTGTCGGGAGCGCACACGGCCACAGCTGGACGGCAGCGCGGATGAGAGGATGAAGCCGCGCTGCAGGTGTGGCACCGGCGGAGCAACTGGTTTAAACGTTCTTCCCACGCCGTGCACATGGACATACAACTAATCCAAAAAAAAGAGACTTACTCGGTTCTGCTGGAAGTCCCTCCTCACGCGGTCCTCCAGTAAATCGGGCTTTAAAAAGCGAGTGCGCGCGTCTGTTCTAGCTATTTCTTATTCAAGGCGCACCGACAGAAATTGGGGTCTCGATTTGCTTTCGCTTCTCCCTCTCTCTCTCTCTCTCTCTCTCTCTCTATGTCTCGATCCTGGTCGATGTGGATCGTGTGCTCAAAATCCCACAAAGCTTCAGAGGGTGCAGTCAGCTCCAGCGCTTCTCATTGCCGTGTCCACTCAGTCCTGTCCCCTTTTGTCGGGGTGTGAGGTCCTCAGATGGATTTCGAGCCTATTTTCATCCGCCCAGGTGATGAAAGGCAAGCTGGATCAGTACTGCCCTCTGCCGGACCCCGACAGCATTAATACGAGTAGTGCCTAAGTCATTTCAGGTCATACAAATGGCTTGTGAATACAATTCTAAACAACAGTTTAAAAGAGGAGTGTATGACAAATGCTTAAGTTGCTTTTTGAAGCGACTTCATGGACTGTTTTTCCATTTCCCCCTTAAGATCCGATCATAGGGCGGCACGGTGCCTTAGTGGTTAGCACGTAGCTCTCAGCGCTAGGGATTCCCAGTTTGAGTGGATTTTCCATGTTCTCGTGTCCACCCGGTTTCCTCCGGGTTCTCCGGTTTCCTCCCACAGTCCAAAAACATGGATCCATTCAATTGAGTTCTCCAAATTGCCCCATATAGAGAGTGTCTGAGTGAGTGTGTGCCCAGCGATAGATTAGCGCCCTGTCCTGGATGTATCTGCCCAGCTCCCAAAACGTTCTCCCCTGGATGGGCACCCCCCCCCGCGACCCTAATATTCCATTTGGTCATTTATTGGACGCTTTTATCCAAAGCGACTCACAAGGTGAGCACAGGGTTCATCACAACATCCCTGGAGCAATGGGGGTTAAGGGTCTTGCTCAAGGACCCACACTGGTAACTTCAGTGGACCTGGGATTTGAACCCCCAACCTTCAGATTGATAACCCAACACACTGACCACTGAGCTACCGCTCCCACAGAGATAATATAGGATAAAGCAGAAGATAATGGATGGATGGATGGATGGATGGATGAAGATCCGATCATAAAGCACTTCTGGGTGAAGACACTCATTCACAGCAATGTGATAAAGTAAAGTGATCTATTTTGTCCTCCACATTTAACCCATCTATGCAGTGAACACATACATATACACACACTGAGTGAAGTGAGCACACAAGCCCAGAGTGATGGGGATCGCGTGCCCAGGGAGCGATTAGGGTTAGGTGCCTTGCCCAGAGCACTGCAGTCATAGAACTTGGTGGTCAAATTCCAGCAAATAACTCAACATATCCTCTACAGGAAATTCTGCATCTAACTTTGTAGCCACGGTTTGGGGAAGGCCTTAATCAGTTCGAGCATTGCTGTTCCATAGTGAAAAATGCACGGTCCAAAGGGTATGGTTGGGTGAGACAGTTGTAGAAGAACTTGAGTAAAGTCATAAACACTCTGCAGAGTGAATGGGCGAGTATTACCCATAGACACACTCCTAGCAATTCCAAAAGTTTGGAAGCTGAATGGGAACCAAAAGATCCTCAAAATGTTTTGACCATCAAATGTTTATTTCACATCAAAGATGAGACATGAAGCGATACAGGGTGCAAATATTTAAATGATTACCGTTAGTTGAATTCAGGAACCAAATGTTGATTTGCGGTCAGTGCCTCTCTGCACTGGGGATCCAGGTTCGAATTCCGATCTGGGTGGAGTTTCCATTCCAGGTTCCCAGGCTTTTCTTCAGGTTCTCCATTTTTCCCACAGTCCAAAAACATGGATTCAAGGTAAATTAGCTGCTCCAAATTGCACTATATATAGTCTGTATGAATGTGTGTGCCAAGTGATGGATTGGCGCATTGTCCTGGGTGTAACATTCTCCTTGGGTGGGCATGGGAAACCCCCATGGGAAACTCCCACCCCACCTCCCACATGCCCCTAGTCCCTAGTATAGGAAGATAATGAGATGTTGATTTACAATATTTTGTGAAGAAATAAAAACCACTATTTTAAACAGAAGCCCAGTAGGTGGCCACAGTTTGAAAGGTACCCTGTCAACCACATTTATTTATTAATAAATATGAATTTCCGTTAGAAATGGTAGAAAATAACTGAAAAATCCAGATGTAACTCCAGAGACCAATATTAAAATCTTAGAAACCTGTTTTAGGTAACGGGAGAAAATGTGTTTATTAGTCCCCCTGGCTTTGATGATGCTGTACATATAGTTAAATATAGTTAAAAGGTTATCCCACTGCATGTACATTATATCACAACAATTATGGGATGTCAGTGTTTAAAGACTTCTGACTGGTTTCAGGTGATTCAGTTGATGAAGCTGTTGTGTTTGACATTTATACACAACTGTAGATGATTAAACAAATGCATTCTGGTCACTATCAATTCATAATTGTATATTTTTTATACGGCCCACATGTTCAGCTTAAAGATGGAGTGTGTGATACTTTTATGTACATAAAGGACCAACAGCAGAAAGAGGTCATTCAGGAATGATCTGATTGGACAATTTGATCATTTTAATGCACACTGCACAGTATGATGTAATTGGTGAGCCAGAGCCGGAGCCAGAACAGTTATACTGAGCTGCAGCTTTCTGTCTGACAGCTGTTTCATTGTGTAGGTTTCATATAGCATAACCTTCTCTCTTTAGCAGCAGCACATTCTCCAATCCTGATAAAGCCGGTTTTCTCTGCAGAGAGTCTTTAACAGCTCAAGCCTGCACACACACACACACACACACACACACACACACACACACACACACTCCCAACCCCACACTAGCCTGCTTGTTACCATGGCAACTTGACATGTTTTTCTCCATTTGCTCTGATCAATGGGAATGTTGGTGGCGCAGGATGCTGGAGCACAGCCAGCTCCCTCTGGAGACTTTCTCTCTCAAACCATCACAAAGAAAGATGGCTGAGGAGGTGGAAGGGTGGGAGTTGCGGGGGTTAAGGGGTATTGCACTGGTATTGTCATATGTATAGCTTTAAGTGTAATTCAGTCAAAATGACCTTGACTTAAGAATTAAGCTCAGTATGTTTTAATTATCATGAAGAGATGTTTAAATGTAAAGTGGCATTTGATTTCTATTCGATGGTGGATAACATCTTTCAGCGGCGGCGATCTAGGTTAGAATCCCAATCTGGGTAGAGTTTCTATGTTCTATGTGAGTTTGTGCCCAGAGATGGAATGGTGCCCTGACCTGAGTGTATCTGCCCAGTGCCTTAAACCATTCTCCATGACCCTAATCAATAGTATATATACATAGAAGCTTTAGCAATTATTTTGTAAATATTCTTTGTGAATTATTGTACTGATAAAATTTTAAAGTCACATTAACATAATGTTTCCCATTGTCTTTTTGCCAGTTTGTTCTTGCATTTTTATTAAAATGGAAATATGAAAAATTACTCAATAGTCCTCAGCTCTAAGTTGCCATGGCAACAGCTAAAGCTCTGTTTGACTGCAAGGAGAAAAAAAATAAAGTAAGCAAATGTACATTACGGACTGACCGTGTTGGGTGGAGTGGGTGGTGGTGAGGTGTGGAGGGAATATTAAAGGCTTGTCACCTGACATAAACATGATGAAAGTGAGTGCAGAATGTTTCTATATTAAGAATGCTGGGATCATTCTGCTCATACAGGTCCTATGGTATGAGAGTCATGCTGACAATATACTGTAATATAATATGATATGATAATATGATATGATATTATATATATAATATAGACACAATGATGTGGGCCAAAATGTATAACCCAATGAATAACTTCACAAATGTTTAAAAACATAAAAATAAATATAGTTTTTTTTCACTTTATCACCCACAAAGTCTGTTTGTGGTTCTTTTGAAAATTTAGCTGCAAATGTATGTATATATATGCATGTTTCATTTTTAAACTTTGTCGACATGTTTGCATGTTTTTCATCTGCACTCTTTGTAATGTAACTGAAGACAATATGATCACAAGTACTCATCATTTTTAATTCATCACTGTGACAAGGCTGAACTTCCAACTTACAACCACTTACATCACATGCAGTAGTCTATCAGCAAGAGAGAGCACAGGCCACAGGCTTTCTGACACCAGCAAAATATAAACAAATCATTTAAAACTGCAAAAACCTTCACTATTATAATTTAGATATCCATTCTGATTCCAGTTCTCTGTGCTTTATTTAATAAGTGCTAAGAAAAGCATTCCTTAATTCAAAACAGTAATGTAATACCAAATTGTCTCTTATGACTTTTACTCATATAACAACAACAGTTTTACAGGGAAATGTAACTTTTTTTGCACATGCATCCTGTTGATTAGTCAGTAAAGAAGTAGAATAAAATGATCTTCGGTAAATGATTATCCGCTCACTGACTGCAGATAACCAGAAATCCCTTTCAGAGTACCAAATGTATAAATGGCAAGGAGAAAAGTGAATTTTACTTCCATGTGCAAACACTATAAACCTCCCATTCAGTACTGTACACTGAAAATGTTTAACATGGCAGCTCATTACATTTACATCACATTACATTTGGTCATCAGCTTTTTTTTCCAAAGGGACTCACAAGCGACTTACAAGTATTCCAACTTGATGGTCAGAACACAGATATCAGGCCATGATACAGCACCCCGGGGCAACAAGGGTGAAGAACCTTGCTTAAGAACCCAAATTGGTAACTTCAGTGAAACCAAGACGTTTTTGATTGATGACCTCTCAACCGTTACCATGCTACCATGCCCTCATCATTACAGAATTGTGGTTTAACCACTGTTTGTTCAGCATCTGCCAGTTTAGCATTTAGTGTGATTGACTGCTTTGAGAAATATTATAAGTTCATTCAGGACAAAATCACCAACTATAAAGTCCATAAAATTTTAGCACATTCTTATCTCAAAGGAAATGTTCTCTAAGATAAGACCACATTAAAACACAGAAGCACATGAAATACACTTGACATTATAGGCACACACAAATGTGCTCAAATCAAGTATCAACAGAGAAAAGGCCACTATACAAAATAATCATCTCAGTATTTTATATCTGCCATATAGATTCTCATAAAATCTTTTTTTTCAATACAGTACACTTTATTTATACTTTTTAAAACTTTTTTTTATTCCAGTTCTTAAATGGAATGAACTATTGTGCTCATCGGTTTGTTCAAAGCAGCATTCCTTCCAGGCCAAAAACATCATCATGAATAATGAACACCGTCAGTATGAGTGATGCATAGCGATGTATTCACCTGCATCTTCATTGCTGCTCATAACCACTCTGCCTGGTCACTCTTTATACCGACGTCCACTCTGAAGCTTTTTGTAGAAGTTCTCCTGCTGGTTCTGAGTAATTTCTCGATCCAGAAGCACCAGAGGGGTTTTGCAGCGCATGCTTCGTCCATCCAAAACTTGCTCTGACTTGGGGAGCTGAGGAGGTTGAGGTGGTTGAGGAAGTTGAGGAGGATAAGGAGGACGAGGAGGGTGCCGAAATTCCTGCTCAGCATCACTGGAGCATTGTGAGTGGTTCTTGGCCAGACGATAGCCTCGAGAACCCTCTCGGTTCAGGTCATTAAGTTCGTATGACTCAGTCAGATTTCCATTGGCATTGCCCCTCCACTCCCATGGGTTGGCAGGGTTAGAAACCATGTGTACTACAGGGTGATGAGTGGCATGGGCATCTACTGTAATGATGCCAGAACTGCTGTCGCGATCAGATGGAGGTCGGTAGGGAGGAGACTCACAGCCTGTGCCTGATGATGCAGGAGAAGATGATGACGATTTGGATGTACTGGACAGAAGACCCTGCTGCTTGGACATGGCGATGACCTGCATGAGACGAGGCTGGTTTGATGTCTTCAGAGCACCTTGAACACTGGCACTAGTCTTTTCTGTGATGGACAGCCACTTTGCACGGGTGCTGGCATTCTTGGGTGACACAGGTGGAGGGACTGAGGGTTGGCTTGGTGGCCTTGGGGGCATTACTACCTTTGGGGCAGTGGGTGCATTAGCTGGCTTGGTGGGCTGTGGCATGGTTCCACTATACATTGAGGATGATGCACTGTCTTCCTCAGCAGTATCATCACCGGTCTCTGACCCCTCTTTACTACCCTCTTCACTCTGCAGACTGGCACTGCGCATCTCCAGTGACTTTTGCTTCCACTCAGAGACCAACTGGTGCGAGCGCATGGGATCCACTGGCACAGGAACCGTCACCAGCCGCCTCACAGGCTCCTCAGGACCTGCAGCAGTTGCACGTGGCAAAGTGTGGCTAAATGTCACCATTGTCTCCTTACCCATGGGACTACGAGGTGCAAGTAGCTCCACATCAACACTGGCACGTTTCAGGCTTCCTAAAGATGCTTTCTCTCTTTGGATGGGTCTGTTGAGTCCATCGACTGAGGAAGGAGATGTGATCTCGTCATTGCTTTCTGAAGCATGGCCTTTATTGTAAACAGAGTCATGACCTCGTTGGGCCAAAGCTCTCAGGGCGTCTTTTTGAGGAGTTGGGAATGGCAGAGCAATGGTGTCATTTGTTGGTTTAAAGTTTGCAACAGCGTAGAAAGCCTAGGACCAAAAGGAAGGAGTTGGTCTTTTGGTTAAGTCATCAAGTGTTTTCAAATTGCAAAGAAATTTACTATATAAATTAAAGGTTTGGCCCACATACACATATAACCTACAGGAGCTGACATTCTATTCTTAGGGGGGCTCTATGCTAAATTAGGTGGGCTGTCTATTGAGCATTGTTATGGTCAGACACTGATGTTAAATAAGCTGACTGACTGGTAGTTTCAGTCCTTAAATCTGATTGGCTAAGCCATTTGTCCAGCCATGACATTATTTACAATAATGCACATCTCTGACCGCTTAATGCATGAAATCCATCAATGTATGAAATGTGCGAATGTGGCATAAATGAAAATATGGGAAATCCTAAAGGAGATGAGAGGGTTAAAAGAATCCCTAAGCTTTTCTGATTAGAGTATTTGACATTCTGACGCTGCAGAATCATTCTGCAGGAAAGAAGATCAAGGGGAAAAAAAGATGACTGGCATGAAAGAGTTGCTATATGATCCCCGAGGACACACATCTCCGATGTAGACACTCTGGTAAAATGAAGCCTCGCATTGCAATGAGATCCAACTTGTCATTACAATTAGTCTAAATTTAAATTAAAGGCAAATTTGATAAGAAGAATCGTGGATCCCTACCAGGTACACAGCGACGCCGGCGCCAATGCAGAAACCCACGTAGACGTCGATGGGGTGACTGCGGTACTGCGTGATCTGAGTCAGACCTGTGAGAGCAGCTGCAATGGCAAAGGCAAACACCAGCACAGGTTTCAGAAGCTTGGTGCTGTCTGAGACAGTGGAGTTAAAATACATCTGAAAAGAAAAAGAGAACAAACCTGAATGTTTCATAGCAGTGGTCTGGTAAAATAATGAGCTGATGTACTTACTTACTCATCTGTTTTAAATATGAAGCAGCTTTAATTTATACATCAATTACATTATGAACTTTTACAATATGAATTAATTAACTTTGTGTCATACAAGTAACTGTGTAATCAACACATATTTGACATATTTGCTTAGTCATCATGAAGGGCATGCGTTTGCAATCTTCATTGTAGTTCATTTCAAAGATTGGGGACTGAGATCAGAGCCAGAAAAAGCACATCCAACTTCCACAACATCCAATCTTCCACAAAAAGCACATCCAACCATAAATTCATGGACCTTGCTTTGTGCACTGAACAAAAAAGTAATTCCCAAAACTTCCCATAATGTTGGCGGAACACAGTTCAAAAACCATTTGGTTATGCTTAAAGTAGTTTATCAATGAAAATAGGACTGAATTGAACACCCAGATTTATTGATATATATATATATAATTTCACATGTATAGATGTATGTTTGCTGTTAGGTGAATAACTAGTTTTGTATTTAAATAGGAACATTTAAAAAATTGTTATATAATAATTATGGTTTGAATTCATTCATTCATTATCTCCCGCTTTATCCTCTATTAGGGTCGCGGTGGGGTTCCCCATGCCCATCCTAGGGGAGAACGTTTCGGGCACTGGGCAGATAGACCCATGGCAGGGCGCCAATCCATCGCTGGGCATATACTCACTCACACAGACACACTCTATATGGGGCAATTTTGAGAATTCAATTGACTTGATCCATGTTTTTGGACTGTGGGAGGAAACCGGAGAACCCGGAGGAAACCCACGCAGACACGGGGAGAACATGGAAACTCCACCCAGATGGGGATTCGAACCGGGAATCCCTAGCGCTGAGAGGCGAACGTGCTAACCACTAAGCCACCGTGCCGCCATGGTTTTAATTAATTATCATATTTAGTTCATATGAATTAAGTATTTAGCATATTGATAAATAAATTCATTTGAATATCTGTCATGTCATTAAATAAAATTATATTTAAAAAACATAGTTGACTTTAACAGTGAGATGGGTTGTTGAGCTCTGCTCAGTGTTTCTGACCGTTTACACATCTACACAGAGAGCGAGAGACTTACTGAGATATAAACAGCAGCAAAAGAAGAGAGAGTTGCATGCTGGGAGGGAAAGGTTTTCCTGCCACAAAGGAAAGGAAAGGTCTGGAGTGAGACAGTTGTAAAAAAAAAAAAAAAGCAGTTGTAATAAGGTAAAAATAACAGCATTTAAACATTCGTTTTTTGGAGAGGGAGTTTGGGGGTGTTTGGTTTAATTAGGAGCGCATTAGTCAGATCACCTGCTGAATGAGACAGGAAATGTGAAAGTACCTGGCAGTGAGGATAGCGTGATGGTCTTGGCCAGAGCAGATGTCTTTGGTAATATAAGGGTTTTTCTCACAGGAGACTCCGGCAAGTGTGTAATTAGGTTTGCACACAGTCAGAAAGAATGGTGTGTGGTAGCCGGTGGCAATCTGGATGATGTCTGTGACCAGCGCTGTGGCGCAAAGGCCAAAGACGTGAACACCTAAAAAACAGCACAAAAATAACAAGTTAAGAATGAACAGGGTGGCAAAGTGGCATGGTGGTTGACACATCAACCTCTCATCGTTGAGGATCCAGGTTTCAATTCAGGACTTGTCTGTGTCTGCATGTGTCTTCTCTGGGTTCCTCCCACAGTCCAAAATAATGGATTCAAGGTGAATTGTCTGCTCTAAATTGGCCCTCTATAGTTTGTCTGTGTGAGTCAGTGTGTTGCACCAATGGATTTGTGTCCTGGGTGTATCTGCCCAGCACTCAAAACATTCTCCCCTGGATGGGCATGAAACCCCACAGCGACCCAAGTAGAGGATTAAGTAAAAGATAATGAGATGAGATGAATGAATATTTGACAGCTGTGCAGGTAAACATATCAGATCCAGTAAGATTCCAAAAAGTACAGAAAACTTGCTTGTAATTGTATATATGGTTGATATTACACATTAAAAATATCATGATTAGAAGTAAAATCTTAATTCTGATTGGATAATTAGAGATGTCATTTTAAAATCAGAGACTGCTATGATAAATCTGGGCCACTTACCAACAAATCGCACAGTCCTTCGCAGGAAGGAGTTGAAATTACATCCTCCAGCGTTGATGCTCCCCTCATTTCCCGGCCCCAGCTTCAGTTTGGACTGCAAGCAGTACACAGCGCCTTCTCCAATCATGATCTAGTACACACCAGATCATCACTTAGCACATAAATGACCCATCATGATCACTGGCTGCCTATCACAAACACAAGTTGTATAGAGTTGTACAGCTCAAAGCATCTTTCACCCACAACGTGGGTGTTTAATGTGTAGTTGCATCAACAAGGAAAACAAATCTTCAAGCAGCGCATAAACAGGTTGAGCATAAACAGGTTGAGAATATCAGGAATGATCACAGCAAGAGATCAAGGACATGATGCATTATTATACCTACTGCATTAAATATAATTTATATTACTAAAAGTATGTTTTTTAAATAAAATTGGAATATGGGGTGGAACTGGGTTGCTTTGAATGCCAAAAAGATCCTGAATTCAATTTCAGGGATATCCCGGGGTGTTGTTGTATGTATGAGTAAGTTTTTCTTGAGATTGACAATGAATTCCTACAATTCATAGGCATGTAAAGCAAGAAAACTGTTAGATACTAAATTGCCCCAGGTGTTATTTGGTTTTTCTACATGTTTGCCCTGTGATATACTGGAAGCTTTTATCCAACTGGCTTTTAACACAATAATATTTTATTTAATAATATGTTATGACTTGTGTATAAGTATGAATAATCTCATTGGAGTGTAATGATGATAAGAAATAAATATATATTCTTTAAATTTCAACAAAAAGTATTTTTATTTGTTATTTACAGTAATAAAGTCACTCACAGAAGCAGCAGGACCAGCAAAGGCGAGGCTAAGCAACATGAGCAAGGGAATAAGTTCCTCTCCACTCTCCACATAGGGCATGCTGAGCGACCGATCATGACAGCGGAAGCCAACCTGTGCCGGCTGCAGCACATCCGTCAACTCCAGAAAGTATAGAGACACCATGGAGGAGGCCACAATGGGCAGCTGAGAAGAACAAGAGTCCGACTAAATAACAGCAACTTTTAAACCTAATATTGTGTAATAAAGTCTTATAATAATATGTTTAGTTGTAAAACATAACTAAGTTAATCAATTTAGGAAAATGCACCATATCTATTTCTAGGCACACTCACTCACACAGACACTCTATAGGGGCGATTTAGAGAAGCCAATTTACCTTGAATCCATGGTTTTAGACTGTGGGAGGAAACCGGAGAAGCCGGAAGAAAACCCGCGCAGACACAGGGGGGACATGGAAACTCCACCCAGATCGGGATTCAAACCTGAATCCCCAGTGCTGAGAGGCAAACGTGCTAACCACCAAGTCAACGTCCCACTCTCTTTAAAATACATGTACTTGATTATTTTTCATTTAGGAACAGTTAGTAGAACTGGTCTGGGTCGGGGCAGCAGGGTGCTCTAGTCGTTTGGGTGCCTTTCTATAAGTACCTACCAGTAGCCCACATAAGTATATTAGTGTCCATTTATTCATATATTATGATAATTATATTAGTTGACATTAACATGGCATTCCATCGGAAAATTGAAAAAGCATAAATGAATGCCAATGATCAGTTATTTTATAACAAACAAGAGTACACAGTCGATTTTCTAACTTTGAAGGAAATTTTACAGCATTAAACAGTACATGCTGAGAGTAATGGCTGTTTCTCACCTCTACAAAGTAAAAGCAGGGTAATAAGGTTAAACTGTCTTTAGGAGGTTTCTTCTTGATTCCATCTCGTGCAGGCATCATTATGGCTTCTCCTGCACATGAACAAACATCCATAAATCATTGGTTAAATTCTGACTTTTTCAGAAAGAGATGAAATATTGATTTTATTATTGATTGATTTTTAAGAAATCACTAGGATGAATAAGAAAAGTGTAACTTCTAAACAAAACAACAGAGGAAGAATATTGCACATCCACAGAACATAAATGAATTGATTCTCAGGAGTCTGTACAATGTTAACTTTCTTACAGTGCTTAATATTACACTATTAGAACTAAGCTCTTAAGACATATAACCTTTCAAACCATGTTCGTTCTGAAAAAGACAAAAGAAACGTCAGCTGGAGGACCAGCAGCTTTAAAACCAACAGCTAGAATCTTAAACCTCTGACCGGATACTGAAGTCTTATCTCTGTATTACTTTTTCATTGATTTTTAAGGACATTGGGTCTGTTTTTTAACCTCCAACCCCCCGACGACTAAGCAACATCTGTGGCCCCACATCCATCATTCTTCCATTAAGGAAAGATTGAATTTAGAGCAGGAAGCTAGCAGGATCTGAAATGAAATGACCCTGCGGCGGGTGTAAAAGAGGTGATTAAATCTTACATAATCCTCAGCAGTAAGAGAAGAAATGGTGCAGTGAAAAGTTATTATGTAATTAATGTGAAGTTACCAAGTACAGCTAATAAAGCAGTTATAATGTGAGGGTTAAGAAGCAGTTCACAAAACACTTTCATCTAATATCTTTAATTCAATGTACTGGCATAAGTATGTGGACTCCCCTTTCATTTGTATTAAATATTCTGTGCACAATGATATTAGTAACGCATATAATTTAATTATTTGTTTGTCCCTTTTAAGCTGTTCCTGTCTCTGACATCTACTATTACACGAGTAACATACCATTACAATACATCTACATTCATAAATTCACTTAATTCATTACAATTATTTATAAAACTGAGTCATTATTCTATAGTTGACTCTTTACAATAAAGAACATTCTCTATTCAAAACAGATGAATTTGTTCGTTGGTTCGTGTCCCAATCTGTGTGAGGTTTCCATGTTCCTCCCATGTCTGCGTGGGTTTCCTCCCACAGTCCAAAAACATGGATTCTGGCTGCTCTAAATTGCCCCTATATAGTGTGTGTCTTAGTGAGTGAGAAAATGAGTGAGTGCGTGCCCAGCATGGATTGGCGACCCAAAACGTTCTCCCCTGGATGTGCATGGGGAACCCCAGTGACCCTAATAGAGGATTAAGTGGAAGATAATGGATGGACAGATATTTGGTTCATACTGTATATTGTTCATTTACCATAGAGACTATGATACGTATTATAATTCACCTAACTCTGGAGATGTGGTTATAAAAATTTCCGAAAAACAGTAACATATGAGAATAACTCTATGAGGAATAATGTTTGATGAAATATGCGCATGTGGGTGGACACATGAGGTAGGTGGATAGATATCTGGATGGAATAAAATGTGTTCATTTACTAAACCAACACCAAGAGGGTAAATGGATGTAAAATGTGGCGGATGGGTGAATGTATGCATGTGAGGGAGGGGATGACTGTAGAACATGGACATACTGGTTGTTCATATGGATGTTTATAGTAATGTAAGCGTGCGTGAGTGTATGGTGTCGGTGGGGGCACACACTGATGGGTGAATATTTTTTATGTGAATGGGTGTAGAATAGAAATTGAGAGGAGATGTGCTCTATGTGCAAATGAAGGAATTATTATTATAAGCCTAGGTGACGCTTATGATGGTTGAAAATAGGGTGGATGAATATGTGTAATTGTCACTGTGTAGATGAATATGAAGCATTTAAACATGGTTGTGATCGAAATGATGGATTTGTGGATGGATTTATAGATGAGTGTAAGGCTTAATGTGTTTACATAAAGCAATTTGATGAGCAGATCTCTGTGGGGAACACTGCTGGTGTTAATCTACATTATTTTTCTTTACTGCACAGTCTCAGAGGTAGATGAGTGGGTGGATGGATGGATGGATGGATTAAGAAGATACTGACTTCAGGCGGTGAGTGTATGGAGAGGATGATGCAGGTGGATCACACTGCGCTTCAGAAAATCAATGCAAATGAAGACAGAAACGCTGTTAGGTGTTAAAGACGCAGCGCGTTCGGTGACAGCTGGAGAAGTATGGACGGGTTCTGTAACCTCACTGCGACAATCGGCGTTCCGATGACTATGAGCTAGTTTGCAGATCGTACTGGGGGAAAGATCTGCACTCACCTTCGAGGAGTGGAAACGATTCCAAAAAGAACGCGGTTATTTAAAAAAAGGCAGGTTGCGATTGTTTTCACGCTGCAGCGCGTTTACACCGCATTCATCTTCTGTTCACGCTTCAAACGCAGCCGCCGGGACGCGCCGCCAAATCCGTCTGACTGAGAACAGCTGACAGTTCCTTACATCTCATGTAGGACCTACGAACCCGCACTGCTGCAGAACGGGGCAATTAATTTCCTAAACACCAAGTCATCAGCAGAGCTGCCGAGAACGCGTTTAACAGAGAGAGAGAGAGAGAGAGAGAGAGAGAGAGAGAGAGAGAGAAGGCGGGAAAGAGAGAGAGAAGGTGTATAAGAGAGAGAGCGAGCGAGAGAGAAGATGCATAAGAGAAAGAGAGAGAGAAGGTGTATAAGAGAAAGAGAGAGAGGTGTATAAGAGAGAGAGCGAGAGAAGGTGTATGAGAGAGAGAAGGTGTATAAGAGAAAGAGAGAGGTGTATAAGAGAAAGAGAAGATGTATAAGAGAAAGAGAGAGAAAATGTGTATAAGAGAGAGAGAGGGGGTGTATAAGAGAGAGAGAGGAGATGTATAAGAGAGAGAGAGAGAGGGAGAAGGTGTATAAGAGAGAGAGAGAAGGTGTATAAGAGAGAGAGAGAGGGAGGTGTATAAGAGAGAGAGGCAGGTGTATAAGAGAGAGAGAGAAGGTGTATAAGGTCACAATAACTTGGGGGCGGGTGGCTTAGTGGTTAGCACGTTTGCCTCTCAGCGCTAGGGATTCCCGAATCTCAATCTGGGTGGAGTTTCCATGTTCTCCCCATGTTTGCGTGGGTTTCCTGTGTTCTCCGGTTTCCTCCCACAGTCCAAAAACATGGATCAAGTCAATTGAATTCTCCAAATTACCCCACGTAGAGTGTGCTTGTGTGTCTGTCTGTGTGAATGTGTGCCCAGCGATAGATTGAAAACCCTGTTCTGGTTGCATCTGCCCAGCACCCGAAACGTTCTCCCCTGGATGGGCATGGGAGAAGCAGTACAGCACCGTGCCTCTTTCATTTTTAAATAAAGTCATGTTGCAGTTACACTGTCTTTAGGCAAATTATATATAACATATAGACTACAATTGGACATCAATTTCTCAAAAATTACCCATAAGGCCTAAACCATTCCACTACCACATAATAGGTAGGGGTCTCCTCCATCAACACTGTAAATTACAGAGGATTTCACTGCACCATTTTTAAATAAAGTCATGTTGCAGTTACACTGTCTTTAGGCGAATTATACATATATGGAATACACTGATTGAATATCAATTTCTCAAAAATTACCCATAATGCCTAAACCATTCCACTACCACATAATAGGTAGGGGTCTCCTCCATCAACACTGTCAGTTTCAGAGGATTTCACTGCACCATTTTTAAATAAAGTCATGTTGCAGTTACACTGTCTTTAGGCGAATTATATATACCATATAGACTACAATTGGACATCAATTTCTCAAAAATTACCCATAATGCCTAAACCATTCCACTACCACATAATAGGTAGGGGTCTCCTCCATCAACACTGTCAGTTTCAGAGGATTTCACTGCACCATTTTTAAATAAAGTCATGTTGCAGTTACACTGTCTTTAGGCCAATTATATATACCATATAGACTACAATTGGACATCAATTTCTCAAAAATTACCCATAATGCCTAAACCATTCCACTACCACATAATAGGTAGGGGTCTCCTCCATCAAGTTACACTGTCTTTAGGCGATTGGGTCTGTGCAAAGTGTGTAGTGTCTGGGCTAAGTGTGTAGTGTCTGG